>OZ024743.1:304198001-304292949 GCA_964016885.1 Eledone cirrhosa | reverse complement strand
ATATATGTGTGTGTGTGTGTGTTTATAAATATTAGAGAGAGTAAGAGCGTGAGAGAAAAAGTGACAGAGACCCTTTAAAAGCCAGTTTTTATGCAATCACCACCTCACTTAAAGATTTTTCATGTACTTAATATGAGATGTTTGGAAATACGATGGGGTTAGGTAATTTATTGGCTTCTCTTAAATGTTAAATGTAAGATATGTACGTCACGATGCATAATATCCACAACTATCTGCCAAACACCACTTCCCACCTGTTTTCCCCACACCTTTCCGCTTAATCATTTTCGAAAATGTTTCATTATAAACCTCATTCTCGTCAACGCTAATCTCTAATTCCTCATATTCGTCCTTAATCTCGTCATCACCAACGACGATTTCGTCACCTTAACCTTCAATGTTGCCTTTCTTTTTATTTGTTCATTTTGAAGCGAGTGGCAGTGAAATCCGTGTTTTACTAGTTTCAGAATTTCAATTATTTCTAAACATTTTAAAGTTTGCAAATGATTATACTTTGTATACACACATTACCGTAGCCTACATGACCGTAAATGTATATACATTTAAAACTACACTCTATAGTGTATACAACACCTCAAAGAACAAAGCAAATAATTTCAGTTTAACCTTTTATACGTTATATTTCTTAACTCTTTTAAAAAACTCCGCATAATCGTTATCGGTAAACAAAGTCAACCAGGTATTTATAAATTTACTGACTTTGTTTACTGAACACGATTATGTCAGACATTTCAGGAATATGTTAAGACAGTTAAGAATATGTATAATAAACGGAAAGGTAAATTGATGTTTTTCGCTTCTGTGAATGTGTAATGTAGAATGCGACACTTATTTTCAACAGGACATCTATTCCTACTTCGATGCAACATTTACATATTTTACAATTATGCGAGTAGTAATTACTTATATCAATACATCACTCACTCTCCATAATAATAAAATCGATTCGTTCCATATTGTCGGGGTGGGAAGATATCAATGACGAATTTCAGATCCATGTTGAGGTTGAGGTTGAAATGGAGGCTATGTGGGGAAGTGAGATGTGTGCAATGCCGATCTGTTTACGAAATATGTTGGCTTTTGTTCAATAACTCCAATTGCCTTTGACTCCACCATAACGTTCCCCTCCATCACGTTTCCTGAATCAGTTCCTTTAAGAGTACAACATCTTAGATGTATCCTCTCTTGTTATATATAGATCACATGTATGTGCATGGGTGTTTGTGTATATATAGATGTATATCTGAGTTTGTACGTGCATGGATTTATAACAATGGACAGACTCTCTATAGCAGATGAGGTCTATGTAGGGCCTATCAGGGCACAATTCCACACGCGTCACAGTCTGGAAGGTTACACTGAGATTGTTAGCTACAGTAACTTTTAAACGGAAATATTCTACCATGATGAACAGTTCACTATCAATTAGCAAGCGATCGCAAATAGACTATACTCAGGTGTAGAATATGTACAATCGAGAAGCGCCTCCACCTCAAATTCAACGCTTACAGGTTTCACACTAATATCAGTAACAGGGAAAGGGAACCCGGACAAATTGTTGAGATCCTTCAGTGAAGCCATGTATATGTGTGTTGTGTGCAATTGGCAAGATGGACTTGAGCATCGTCTAGACTTCTCCGGGCGAGAAACCTACTAAAGAAATAAAGGCAGAGATTAAATACAATGAGGGAAGGATGGCCATTCTGTTAGCTGAAAAATGAAAGGATAAGGTACGTTGAGGTAATAAGAGATAATTGAGCTGAGACTAGTCAGGACCAAATGATTATGACCATTGGCTTTGGAAGATCACTTCTATGATATCTTCTTCCAGATTAACTCTAAGACGATCGACTGTATCCTTAATATCTTCGCTGAGGATGTTAATAGTCATATTTGGCAATACCAGTATGGGATCCATCGTGTGCATGGAATCTATGGACGTTGCTTAAAAAGACAAAGAGGGATGATGACATCTGGAGATTTGTGACCCAAATTAGCTGACACAATGTAACATTAACTTCAGGAAGTTGAACACAAGCCAGATTGCTTTTATTCTCAGCAGGAAACAAGATAGACAGATTCCAAATCTTACTATCCTAAACGCAGAGGCTAGAAATTAAATGCGTATCGAGAAGAATAATAAGGAAGATTAATCAGATTTCAGACAGACGAAAAAGGTCTCGAGTTAGAAATTGAGGCGCTATAAGCATATGACTTAGAGTACAAATGGAAACGTATAAGAGACAACACATTGAGGGTAGTGAATAAACCTGTAGCCGTAAAAGTTATCATCCAGGTGGAAGATCACATTGTGCTGAAATGTTACTGTAGATAGAACCATACAGGAGAAGAGATGGTTGAGGAAAATATGATGGCTGGGGATAGGGAACAGTGTCTAGTTGCTAGGAGAGAAACAAGATGTCATATTTATTTAGCAGAAAGTAAGAGGAATGCCAAAGTTCTGCCATGTGAGTAACATGGACGGTGTCTATTTCGGATCGCTAAACAATGTACAATATGCATTTGCGAAGAAGTGTGTACGAAATAACAATGGCTAAGTTACATTTACTTATGTCGAAAAGCAAGGTTAATACCCATTCATTGTCCTTTTATCCATGAACAAGACATCTAACAGAAATGCAGAATGATACAATAAATTTAAATAATATATATTGATATAACTCCCAAAATTGCGAAATGGTTCATTAATAGCGTGTCTTATTTTACTTTAACTCATGGTGTAAGTCTCATCCAAAATACATTCATTCAATTCGGTGAATAATCGATTCTCATTCGGTTAAAGCTCCCGAAAACAGAATTCCAACATCAGTAATCAACAAGGACCCCTATATCAACCTCTATGGCAACCGCATGAAATCTGGATGGGATTCAGTTGGATTTAAATTCAGAACGTAATTCTAATGATATAGATACAGCAAATACTACAACATTTTAAAATCAATTAATTGCCATTAGTTACTCATAATAATGATGTAAATAAGATTATATTATGAGTAACAAGAGAAAACCTGTGAATGATGTATTGAATTGTTCTGAAATTGTACCTGACTTCATATCCGCCTTAAGTACTCCGATATGATATCAAACTGAACACTGAAATATGTATAGTTAAGGTTATCTATCTTTTCTGAAAGATAACGTTTCTCGTTGGCATTTTATATAGCATAGACAATGTCATTAATCATCGCTTGAAAATTCATCTCGTCTTTTGTCGTATACATGTGTCAGTTGAACATATGTTCACCTGATACACAAATCAATTTTCTTTCTTTTATGTTTCCTTCGTGCGAATAAATAAACGCATTAAGTGATTGATGTTAGTTGTTGTTGGAGAATGTGTCTGACAGTAGGGAGCCAATGCTCAAAGTTGTACTGAAGGAGAAGACAATAGACCAGGGGATGTCCAAGGCGGAAATAACAGCAAGGAGGAAGGCCGACCTTCATAAAACATCCCTAAAACGCAATTCGGAGATACACAGACATGGAACTGGTTAAAAAAAGGTGACCTTCAAAAAGCTACAGAAGGAATGCTAATGGCTGCACAAGAACTAGCCCTCAAAACGAAATGGGTGAAACATCATATTGACAAGGAGGAGGCTAGCTCACTGTGCAGGATTTGTGAAGAGAGAGAGGAGACTGTGGCTCACATCGTATCCGATTGTAAACACTTAGCCTACACTAACTAAAAAGTCTGCAGACATGATGTGATAGGCAGGGTGATTCACTGGCAAAGTAAACAATTTACCACATTCTGAGAAGTGGTATGAGCAAAAAGCCAGAGTCGGTGATAGAAAATGATCAAGTGAATGTGCTATGGGATTTCAGGATACAAACCTTTGCGGAGCTCACGATAATACGATTTCCTACATAGGTCGCCAATAATAATATAATAATAATGGTTTCTTTATTGGCCACAAGGGCTAACAGAACAGTACAGGACGATACAAAGTGGGTTTTGGTTGTATAAACAGGTTATAACAAAATCGGGCTAGAAATAAAACAAAATTCAGACAACAAAAATTCCTCAAGAAGAGGGAAACCTCCGAGGGTCACTCGTGGTGACAACCACACAAAATACCACGGCCATCCTGACCACCAGGGCAAGCGCCCTCTCTCACTTTTTCCACTCGTCAGCTTACAGACGCATTTTCAGAGCGGGCCCGTTCACTCAGACCAGACTCGCCGTTTCACCCACCTTTCAACAAACTTACTAGAAGACAGGACTTGCCTCGCCACCCTGATGTTCGTCTTCAAGTGAAACTTGAAAAAGTTAATCAAGGATTGGCCGGAGAGGAAAGTGTCCGTCTTCAACCCTTTCAACCTTGTCCACCACACAATCTATTTCGCCATGGCCACCAGGTAGACGAAAACTGCCCGCCCTTCCTCCTCTTTAAAGGAGGATGGCGAGGCTATCTGCACAATGGACTCAGTCGATAACCGGATCGGTATTACACGCAACAGCAGCTGTTCGACATAGCTACAAGTCAGCAATCCTCGGGCACTGAACGAGTGCGTGCAGAGCGGTTTCAACGCCCTACGCGGATCTCGGACAGGCTCGGCTAACATCACCTCCGTGCCTGTAGAGCTTATCCCGAACCGACAACCCTTCCCCGTAGCTCTGCCAGGCCAGGGATTCCTGGAAGTTCTCCATAGGCCCGGTCTGAAAGTTCTCTTGAAGAGAGCGAACAGCTGATCGTCTTCGACGCCCACGGTCTCCCCGAGAACCACGTCGCTTTTCCCTCCTCTAGCCCTCTATAGAACGCCGAGGTGGATATTCCACCGATCCTATTGCCGAGCTGGTAGAGGGCGGTGGGCACTTGAAGACATTCCAGCTTCCAAGCGCTATCCCTCGGTCTTTTCCTGATCCAGGTCTGCCGCTCCGCCAAGGAGACGAGCTGGGTAAAAGCGCGTCTGGCAAACGCCGACCACACCTGTTCACCGTCAAGGAATCACCAGATATGTCGCAGCCTCAGCCACCGCATGCCTAGTCCTCCACGCAACGGGTCTTGACAGCAAATGGATCGTCTGACCATGGGAGCACGTCCCTTCTACAAAAAGGGGAAGAGAAGGCGCTCCATTTTTGTAAGAGTTGGGCGGGGTCAAGGTACGATGGTGAGGCGGTAGCAGGTGACGGAGGCTAGGTACCCATTCGCCACCTCCACCCGCCCTTTCAGAGACAGCTTCCTCTCGGCCCATTTCTGGATGAGAGGCCAACCTGCTCGTTACCTCGCTCCAGTTTTTCTCCATCTGGAGGTCCGGACCGAACCAGACGCCGAGCAATTTAACCGGTCATTCCGTCCAGCGCCTCACGACGCTGTCAGACGGCATGGACTTGCCTCTCCAGGTGCCGAGTTGCAAGCCCACCGACTTTTCCTGGTTTATCTTTGTTTCCGTCACCGCTTCGTATTCCCTGAGAGCGGTGGATGTGTTTGGTGCATCTGGATGTGTTTGATGCTCGACATTACCTCGGTGACAGCGTTGGCGTAAATTGACACATATCTCCCGTATCCGGTTCACGTGGGACACCCCTCATTGTCTCCAATTTGTGCAGTGACATCTCTAGGGGCAAGAGAGACGAGGGGGGGGGGACTGGCGGGCCGAGCATTTGATGCTGAAAGGCTGCGACAGGTGACCATTCACCCTTACAATCGAGCAGATGTCGCTTTGCATCTCAGCGATCCATCCCCTAAAAACCGGCCCGAAGCCGTCCGCCTCGACGACCGCGGCCAGGTACCGATGGTGGACCCTATCAAATGCTTTAGATTGATCCATGTTGACCAGGGACCCACCCGTGCCAGGTTCCTTAACCACCATCTCTATGATGTATCGCATGGGATGAAGGTTGTCGTGGATGGATCTGTCCGGAATGGCCCATATCTGTGCCTCTCCCACAAGTTCACTGACGACAAGCGCCAATCTCTTTGCTAACACCTTGGCCAAATTCTTAATCTCTGCGTTTAGCAGAGTTATGGGCCTGAAGTTGTCTATAACGTCCCCTTTGTTCGGGTCTTTTCTCAGGAGAGCCACCGATCCCCGGCTCACAAAGATGGGAATGCTCCCATTCTGCTGCCAGTTGCAGCATATACGCATGAAGCTCGTGGGGCAGACCATTCAAACCTGCCGATTTACCACTCGTGCAGTCAGACAACGCTTCCCGTATTTCACCTGCTGTTATCGGCTTTTCGCAGTACTGCGCTGCGGTCAACGAGAGCCGCACACATCTGCTCGGGTTCGAGCAACATGCTCCCGTTTTGATCAGGCAAAGACGGAATCGTGTCTTTGTTGCCACTTCGCGCCACCACCACTCGGGCCTATTGAAAGGCTTTTGTTCCCTCGTGTCTTAGAGCACGCGGTCTAGCTCTGACAACGCACCATTCATGCTTTGCGTTGAAGAATTGGTCGAGTGTCAATCTCGCCACAATCACGTCGGATTACGATGCCTGTCCTAAACGCCTCTTCTAGCTTTCTATCTAACTCTCCTTCTACTCTATTTTCCTCTATCACTACTCCTTTGCTAAACCTTATCGATTTTACTATAATAGCCCTTTTCATGGTAAACCACCACTGTTGTTGACGATCGCACCCGTCAACGCACGCTTATGTAATTCGCTAATCCGCCCTCTTAAGCTTAACACGATGGGAACGACGAATTCCGGTAGCTGGGCCTATGCGTATGGAGTCTATCTAAGTCAACTTCACAGATCACAAATTTATGGTCCGTGTAGTCGACTACTTTAAATTGTGGACAGCCTACACTAGCCTTATCTGTTTCCTACAGAATACCCTATCCTAATACGATCTGGATGACCCGATGCGGTTTGCCCATGTACACATTGTCACATTCGGATAATCAAGTCTATACCTGTCAGACACTTCAAAACGTCTGAGCAGGTTTTTGAGGCTTTTACACCCTCCTCCCCTGTCTACTAGCACCACAGCGTGCATCTAAGATACCTTTCCAGTCGCCCACTAACACTAAAGAGTAGGACGTTCCAAAAAAGGGCTCTAGACGTCTGAAGAAATTTTATCGTCCTGCCCCTGTTGGGGTGTAGACGACTACTAGCCTGAAAGTATTGCCTTCGCTGCCGGTCACGTCCAGCACCACCGTCTTACCTTCTGGGTCCAGGAAGATGGCCCGTATGGCGAGATCCAAGCCTCTTCGATACAGTGCGACAAACCCTCCCGCCGATCCTGGATGGCTGGGCGATGCGTATACATCGTAGCCGTCGAAGATCGGTGCCAAGGCTCGTGCTTCGGAGATTCTGTTCTCGCTGATGGCCACCACACCTATGTTTATTGACATGAGGTCGTTGAGCAGGTGACCCTGCTTCCAACATGTCCTCAGGCCACGTACATTTATACTGCCTATTCTAAGTACGGCCATGTTGGATGAGAAACGGGGTAAGTGAGAAAGGATTACTTACCTCGATCGTGTGGTGAAGGGACAGTAGATCCGTCCCTTTGCCTGGTCATGGGTGTTTCCAAGAGCATGTCGGTGTATATCCTCTTGGTAACCAACCCTCTACAGTCTCCAACTGTGTTGGGTAATTTTTGTATTAAAAGTTTGTACTGTTCTATTTTAATTTCAATGATGCTTATGTTTGTCGGGAGAGTTCTTGGTGTTGGTGGGTGTAGTAGTTTTTTGTTCTGTGATGTCTGTGTGCTGCTTTATATGTTGTAAGAGTTCTTTACTTGCCATGTTTATGGCTGTGTAATCTTTTGGGAGGAGGTTTGATTTTGTTGATGTTTTCTTCTTCTTGCTGTTGGGTGTGTATTCTGTTGTGTTTGCGATGTTAGTGATTTTGGTGATGCTGGTGGCGGTGCGGTTGTTGGTGGTGGTGATGCTTGTGGTGGTGATGGTGGTGGTGTTGCTGCAAGTCTCCTTGCAGCCTCTACCCCTCTTCGTTTGCCTTTACTTTTGGAGGGTGGAGCTAAGGGGTTTTTCATTTTTTGTTTTTTTTTGTTGCAGACCGTTCGCCACATCCCTCCCGCTTCATACTCCATATCGGATTCCGTGGCGTCTGGGAGGGTTATGATCTCCATTGTTGTTGGTGATGGTAGTGTAGCTACTGCGATTGTTGGTGTTGCCGCCACTGCTGCTGCCACTCTTTTAGTTGTCCGTGGCCTTGGTATGGGTGACAGGGACGTTGCCCTCCTATTCACCATGGATGTGTCTTCTGCCTCTGTTGCCTGCCCTGCTCTTGGTAGCAGCGAATCAGGCGTCCAAAGGAGATGGGCAGTCTTCTTGGCTGTCTTCTGTGGGCAGAAAGGCCCTGCGGTGACCCTTCTGCCCACAGAGATAGCACTTTGGGCGCCTTTCCTCCACTCTTATAGGAAGCTGGAGTCCTTCTTCGAGGTCTATGATATCTCGGATGGCCTCGATGCACTCCCGGTCACATGTGCATGCCTATTCCTGACCAGTTCTCTCTTCTCATTCTCTGTATTCGCAGTATGGTGGTCTTCTGCTCGATTCGAGCCTGTACAGACGCGGCCAGCTAAGGTATGGCCACGTCTGGCGGGGCCTGGGTCACTTTGACCATCACAATTTTCTGCCCGCAGTAGGAGGGCACAAAGAGTAACTCCTTACTCTTTAGGGTCTCGAAAGAGTGAGACTTCGGCTTTTGGGGGAGGCGAAAAGTACATCTACTGTGGCGTACATTTTGCCTCAGGTGATGTGTTGTTTTGCGCGCCCAGACGCACCCCGACAAGGCCTTTTGGATTTGAACCTCCGTGGATCTCTCCACCCGATGTGACATTTGCTTACGGTGCGTAAATCACCGTGCGCAGCTGCTGGTCTTTGAAGAAATCGGGTGGAGGTTTCAGGGAAACTCTATCTTCATTCCTTGTCACCATGCCTCTTGCAACTGCCATCTCCTCCTCTGTGACTAGAACTGTCTCTATATTTCGGGCCACACCTGCGAAAGAACTGGCCCCTTTTTAACGGCACCGCTACTGATGCTACTGGTCTAGTTTTTGGTGCTGGTGCTGTTGCTACTGCTACAAACGGTGTTGTTGCTGTTTTCAATGTTGTAGTTGGTTGTTTTTGGTGCCACCGTTGTTGTTGTTTTCAGTGCAATTTGTATTGTTGCTGTTGGTGTTGTCGTTGTTTATTTTCTTGTTTGTGGTGTTAATATCGTTGTTGCATGTGTTGTCATCTTTTTCTGTTGTCTGTATTTTGGTTGACGCTGTTATTGTTGTAGTTGGTGTGGTAATTTCTTTTTAAATTAGTGTTCTGTGTTGTCTTTGTTCACGTTGTTTGTGGTGGTGTTTGTTGCATGAATTTCACTAACCCTCCTCTCAACTTTTACGTCGTTGTCACACGACAGCAGACATATTGCTGGGGGCTGTGGCCCAGCCATGTAATTTATTTTTTTTTTGTTCAAATATTGTTCAAATATTTGTGCAAAATGGCACAAATATTATACTTTTCCCTTCACAGGGCAAAGTCCAAGGGCTTATTTCCCTTACGCAACAAGAAACATTTAACAACAAATAATTTAACAGGTAAATAAAGCGACTTACTGGGAGCGTGCAAAAAAGATTTCCGACCAGACCAATAATAATAATAATAATAATATTAATATAGTAAAAATAATAATAGTTTCATTATTGGCCCCAAGGGCCGACGTATAGGGGACAATACAAAAGACTGGAACAGTGGGGGTTTACATATATCTAACGTGTAAACATCATAAGTAACAATAACAAAATAACGATAAAAATACAAGGACAATTCCACAATAGGGGGGATGACCACCCAGGATTCACTCAGGTACCCCACCAATCCTGGACGACCCGACGCTTAGATAGTACCCGGGAAGGGCACCCCTCTGCTCCTCAAATTCATCTACCTACAGGCGCATGATCAGAGTTGGCCCACTCACACGTTCTTTCAGCAAATGTTCTTTCACCCATCTTTCAGCAAATGTCCTATGGGCAGCACTTCTCTTTCCACCCTCACTTTCCTTTCCAAGTGAAACTTGAAAATGTTGATGAGGGATTGGCCGAAGAGAAAAGTGTCTTTCTTCAGTCCTTTCAACCTCGTCCACCATACAACCTCTTTCGCTACAGCCACCAGAGAAAGGAACATTGCCTGCCCTTCCTGGCCAAAAAAAGGCGGTGGGTCGATCTTCACTATGGACTCGGCCAATAGCCGGATCCGTTCTACACGCGACAACAGCTGTTTGACATAACTCCACAAGTCAGTAATGCACGGACACTGTACAAGTGCGTTCAGAACGGTTTCGTCGCTCTGCGCATATCTCCGGCAGGTCCGTCTGACATCACTTCCGTGCCTGTAGAGTTTATATCGAAACGGAAGTGCCTCCCTGTAACACTGCCAAGCGAGGGACTTTTGGAAATTATCCATCGTCCCCGGCTCGAAAGTCCTCCGGATCAGACTGGTTAGTTCGACCTCGTCGACCCCAGAGCCTCTCCCAGTGCATCACCGCACATGCCAACCAGTAATCCTCTATAGATCTCGAGAGCGGAAGTTCCATGACCGGATTGACCGCCTGATAGAGGACAGTGAATTCCTGGCAACATTTCAGATGCCAGTCAGCCAGTTTAGGACTCGTCTCTGACCCAGGATTGCAGCTCAGTGAAGGAAACGAGCTGCGGAAAGGCCCGTCTAAAAAACTGTGACCACACCTGTTCACCGTTTAGGCAGAATATCTGGAGATGCCACAGCCCCAGCACATGTCTGCGCTAAATTAACCACGGCATTCCCAACCCCCCACGTAGAGGATGCTGGCAGCAGATGGACCGCCTCTCAAACGGAAACTGTCCCCTCCACCAGAATTTGAAGAGGTGCCGTTCCAAGTTGGCGAGGCGCGAACGGTGGAAATGGACGACGGCCAGGAAGTAGTAGATGACGGAGGCGATGTACGCGTTCGCCACCTCCTCCTGACGTTTCAGTGATAGTTCCTCGCAGCCGATTTCCGGGTGAGACTGGCTACCCTGCCCGTCACCTCGTCCCAATTCTTATTCACCTGGAGGTCAGGCCCCAACAAAACCTCGAGCAACTTTACCGGTCCGTCCGTCCAGCGCCTAACGACGCTGTTGGACAGCATGGACTTACCTTTCCAGGTTCCGAGTTGCAAGCCCCCCGACTTTTCCGGGTTAAGTTTTGCTCCCGTCAAACTTTCATATTCCTCCAATAAGTTGCCGACCACCTCGATTTCTGAGCTGTCCGCCACCATCACTGTGATGTCGTCCGCATAACCGACACAGCCTTTTCGCGTCCTGGTTTGAGTGGGATGCTCTGCAACAGCTCCAGCTTCCGCAGTAAAGGCTCGAGAGTCAATACGTACAAAAGGGAGGAGAGAGGGCACCATTGACGGACCGATCGGGAGACCAGAAAGGGTTCCGAGAGGTGGCCATTAATTTTGACAAACCAGCAGGTGCCGCTGTGCATTGCAGCGATCCAGCTTCTGAAAACGGGGCCGAAGCCAGCCGCCTTGAGGACAGCCTCCAGGTACCGATGGGCGACCCTATCGAATGCTTTCGATTGATCTAAATTGATAAGAGCCCCACCGAAGCCAGGTTTACACCCTACACTCTCTATGATGTATCGCCTAAGGTGGAGGTTACAGTGTATGAACCTGGTCGGGATTGCGCAAGTTGCGCCTCCCCCAAAAAATCCTCGACGACAAGCGCCAACCTCTTCGTTAAAACCTTGGCCAAAATATTAAACTCTCTGTTGAGCAGAGTAATGGGCCTGAAATTGTCTAATGTGTCCTTCTTGTTCTCGTCTTTCCTCATCAGCGTCGGCTCACAGAAGTGGGAATACTCCCGTTCTGCTGCCAGTTGCAGTAGAGCGCTTCGAGGAGTTCGGAAAACAAGACTGGTATTTTTACGTAAAGCTCGTAGGGTAGACCATCCAAACCGGGTGGCGTATGTCTCATGCAGCCAACAAGGGCATCCTGAATCTTGGCTGAAGTAATCGGCCTTTCGCAGAGCTCAGCGTCGGCCGTCGAGAGTTGTGGCAAGGCATCGAGGTTGGGACTGAAGTCCGCCACCGTATCTGACCCTCCATTTCCCCCGTAAAACTGAGCAAAATGTTGGCGAAAGGCCTCACACATCCGCTTGGAGTCGCTGATCTCGTGTCCATCTCGGTTAGTCAAAGACCGAATCGTTGTTTTATTACCACCCTGCGCCTCTACCACTCGGGCCCACCGAACAGCTTTGATTCCCTCGTTTCTCAGAGCACACGCCTTAGCTCTGACAATGCAACCTTCCTGTTTCACATTGAAGAAATTATCTAATGCCATTCTCGCCTCTAGCACATCAGTTGCAATGCCACTACAAATAGCCTCGTCTAACTTCTCTACCAGCTCCCACTCCTTTCTATTTTTCTCTAACGCTACTTCTTTGCTAAACCCTATCCAGATTACTCTAATCTGTCTTTTGAGTGCCCCCACCATCTATTGTTGACGACTTCCGCTGTCAACCTTTTTCTTAACTAAATTGTTGACCCGGTCCCTGTAAGCCTTTCGTGCCGGAAATGACATGTTCAGCTTCCAGTAACCAGGTCCTAACCTACGCGTCTCATTTAGATCGACCATAAGGATCACAAACTTGTGATCTGAATAGGCGACCATATATAATTGTGGACACCCTATACTATCCTTGTCCACTAATCTAATTAGAAACCTATCTAAGTACGATGTATATGTCCCTAAACAATTTGTCCAGGTCCACACTGGCGCGTTAGGGAAATGTAGTCGGTACCTGGAACTAGCTAAACAGGTACTTGAGGCTTTTGCACCCCCGCTTCTATCAGATACTCACACACAGTCCCAGCGTGCGCTAACAGTAATAGGCGAGACGTACCCAGAAAGATTTCCAGGCGTCTAAAGAAGTCCGGCCGCCCTGTCCAAGTGGGGGCATAGACAGCCACCAGTCTAAAAGTCCCACTTCGCTATTGCTCACGTGCAGGACCACCAACTTACCGTCCAGGTCCCGGAAGATCGACCTTACCTCGAGATCCAGGCCTTTCCTAAACACCACTGCTACCCCACATCCCATTCCTGGCCGACTAACAGATGCAAAGATCTGATAGTCGTAGAAAATGGGGGCTAGTGGGCGCGTGTCGGAATTTCTGGTCTCGCTGACGGCAATTACATCCATTTTTAGAGACCTGAGGTCGTTGAGCAGGTGACCCTACTTCCAGGACGATATCAGGCCTCGAACATTTAAACTTCCTACTCTTAATACCGTCATGTTGGCAGGCTAAAAGAGATAGGAAAGGTTTACTTACCTTCCGGGCTCTTGTGAAGGTAGGGTATGTCGACCTCCATAGTTGGTGGGATTTCTTTTGGGAACCCCTTTAAATGTCTTGAAGTGGGTTTTACGCTCGGGGATCCCACGTCCCGAGGAAACCTGTCTCGTATCTCTTTGTATAAATCGAGTAACATTCGCACCAGAAACAAATCTTCCGGCACGCGAAATGTGCTCGATTTAAATATCACCCCTCTTTTTGTATTTCTTTACTTCATGCTACGAGGGCCATCAGTTCCTTGTTGGCCCTTCTCACAAGCACAAAGATATGTATGTTTTAATGGTGTGATTTTATTTGTTTCCGTGGTTGTGGTGGTGATGGTTTTGATGGTTTTGTTTCGGTTGTGTCTGTGTTTGTTGTGAGGGCAGGGTCTGTGGTTTCAGTGTTTGTGTTCGTATTTGTTCTTCCGTCTGTTTAGGGTGTTTGCGTTTGGGGGACTCTGGTGATGGTGATGGTGGTGTTGATGTTGGTGTTGTTGGGGTGATGTTTGCGTGGGTGGTGTCTGTAATATTATTGTGGGTGTTTTTGTGCTTTGTTGAGTTTTTTTCTCTTTATATTTCCTCTTTTGTATTTTGGGGGATTTGGGTTTCCCCATCATTTTCACTACTGGTAGATGATAGGTGCGTCTGTAAGTGTGTCTCTGTGTGTGTTTATGTTTTTATTGATGTGTGTATTTTTTGGGGGGAGGGGGAATTGCACAACTTTCCTCGTTTCCCCCTGGGTGATCTATGTTGTTGGTAGTGTTTCTATTGGTGTTGTTGCAGGTGGTTTTGCCGGTGCTAGTGTTGGTTGTGGTCCTCTCCCCGGCGTCGGCGGCAGTGGAACCCTTCGACCACTTGGATCTTTCAGCAGTTGAGGGCAGATGGCTCGCAAATAGGTTTTTTCCCACAAACGAAACAATGCCGCCTTATCCCCTCAGTCATAATGTGAATTACCGTCCCATTCTGAAGACAGTGGTGGTCCGATGCGGGATTGTTTTGACATTCTCCAGCCTGATCTAGAAAAGTATCTACAGGTCAACCCTGGACCAGTCCTCTCTGGCAGTTCTTGTTACTTCTATCGGGACGGTATCCGTCCCCTCCATAATCACACATCTCAGAAGCCACCACATATCATGTCCTTGAGGGATTCTGGGAATGCGGAGACGGGCTGTTCTTTTTCCAATGTGGGAGGAGTACATTGTGACATTGCTGGTTTTGCAAAGTTACATAGCATGTTTGATAGCGGGGGCTTCTGATTTAAACAGCACCGAAATGGTGCCGTACTGTCTGCCCCTCGCTATGTATTCGGTGTCATCCCTGATGCACTTCAGCGTGACTTCGACATATGCTTGTGGAATTAAAGCTGCCCTGTTGCTTTCTGCTGAGATGCATCTGTAATGCACCGTTCTGCGCTCCACGTGAAATGCCTGTGACAGTTGATAACGATAAGAACTGGAAATGGGCTAGGAAACGTGACTTAAAAGTTGAAACTCTGCACGTTACTTTTACAGCCCATGAATAGGCACTGAGAATAAACTATATCAAGTCCAATATTGACAAGTCAGTGAATTCCCCACTTTGTAAGTGGTGTGGTCAGAAAGGTGAGACAATAAACCACATTATTTGTGAATGTAAGATGCTTGCTCAGAAAAGGTACAAGAGAAGGCATAACAACATTGCCAGATAGGTCTATTGGAAACTCTGTCATATGTATTATATAAACAGTAACGAGAATTGGTGTCAACACCAACCGGAAGAGGTGGCTGAAAATGAACATCATAATATCTGTTGGTACATTACCATCCAGTGCGACCATTTTATCGTGTCTATAAAACCTGAAATTGTCGTAGAAAAAAAGAATATCAAAGGATATACTGTGGATATTGCTTTACTATGGGACCAGCGAATGAATGAGAAGGAAAGTGAGTAAGTTGAGAAATTCCAGGAGCTGAAGAGAGAAATCAGGAAACTGTGGACAATCATCCACGTAGAAGTGATACCGGTTGTGATTGGCGCACTGGAAACTGTTAGAAGAAGCTTGGATGCATGGCTTGAGAAGCTGGGAATTACCATCAGGACAGGCTTGTAGAAAACAGCCTTGTTGGGAACAGCATTAATTCTAAGAAGGATATTTGAAAAGTTGAAGGAGATGGAATGGCTTAAAGAACAATTAGTTATTGGCTATAGCTCGCTCTTTTGGTAGAGTGTTGGTATAATATCTGCCAAATCAAAACCGATACGAATGATAATAAGGATCGATTTCAAGGATAGTAATAACAGTTCATTTCAAGACATGTATGTCAACACATAAATGGTGAAGAATTCCTTCATATTATTTAGCGTATGCACTCTTATCACGACCTTCAATATATTTCTTAGTTCGACACCCTACGAAGTCTTAGTTATTCTATTTTGTTGGAATATCTACCAGTCATTTCCGTGAAATTAATTCAGAATAAACAGGTTTCGTGACCATGAAAGGGAAACAGTCTATATTTCCTCTAAGTGTTGTTTTGTGCAAATTAGAATGAAGCTTCAGCACTACAATTACCATGGTTCATGAAGTTACTAACTTGTCCATAAATAAAGCCGCGAATGCAATAGGAGCAACAGCAGCAATAATAGTAATGGTATTAATAGGATTTTCGGTGTTTTCCTGTTTGTGGCAGTAGCAAATGCTTGTAAATTTCGTAGTAGTAGTGAAACCTCTTTAGAAATACTATCGATTTTTATTTCTGTATGGTTTTAAAATAATATTATTCTATGAGAATATGCCATTGCGTGAGACTTCAAGAAAAATGTTTTTGCTGAAATCATCTACACATGTGACTCTCTTATTTTTTTTTTCTTCTGTATGCATGTAAGTTTATTTCTTTAATAACTTTTTATCCCCCGAAATTCTCATACGTTTTCTTTAAAGTAAGACTGATTTGACAGAATAATGGATCGCTCCGGGAGTGGGATTTATCTGAGCGGCAGTTATATTAAAAGTCATTGTGCTATAGTGGAGGGTTGGGCGCTTCAATACTTTTTATTCCTTTCCATCAAGGAAGACTTTTCAAGATAATTGCAGGGGAAGACTAAAGATAGAGAAAATAATAGAAATGAAATAGAATTCTATAAACAAGTGAGGAACAAACGAAAGTAAGAGAGAAATGGAGAGTGTGCGAACGAGAGCTAATTGGCAGAAAATGTTAATAGTTTCCAATGGGTGTATGTTCGTGTGCTAGAACTGCATTAGAGGCAATAGCAAATAAGAAAAGAAATAATAATACAACGAAAACAGAAACCGGAATATTGACAAATGTACGCATGAAACAACATAGAAATAAAATGGATAAATAAAAACTGTAGAAATAGCTGCAATAAAAATGAAAAGGAATAAAACAACGATTACAACAAAAAGAGCATCAAGAACAGCAATAACAGCGACAACAAGCCTTTGTAATGTTCTTATTTTTACGTAGACTACATATGTATCAGAAAATGATAGAGAAAAGAAATATATTACAGGCATAAAGAAAACGTAGGAACCTGATGATGATCAGGAGTGGTTTTCTACATATATCAACACATAGATACACCAAGTTCAAAACCATCTACACATACGCGCGTACGCATTGAGAGGCATAAAGAGGAAACACACACGATTGTACACACATACATGTATACATACTTATATATACTGTATATATATATATATATATACTGTATATATATATATATATATATATATATATATATATATATATATATATACACATACACATACACATACATACACACAGAAACACACACACGCACACATAACAAATATGTATATATATATATACATACACACATATATACACACACACACATAGACATATATATATATATACATACATATCTGTATTTATGGAAATACACACACACATACATATGTACAGTTATAAAGAGAGCGAGAGATAAGGAAAGAGAGAGATGAATGATTCTAGGAATAGTAGTATGGTGTTTGCGGAAGGTAGTAAAGGTCCCGTTGAGATAAATGACTGTGCTAGCCTTTGTATGCAACTGTAAATAATGTAAAGGAATAGCATGAATAGAACATCAAAGCACATCAGAAGATGAAATATTATCCTTTTGAATATCAGGTAAATAATGATATAAACAATGAACCTAACCTTTCTTCTCGGTTATACATTTTCTATATTTGGCGATTGAAGATCAAGACTATATATTTATATATACATGCTTACAAACTTACACCCACCACCATATATATATATATACATATGTGTGTGAGTGTGTCTGTGTGTGTGCGTAGTTAAAGCAAGTTTCTGAAATTCGTAAATGCCACCGACCAAACTGCCGTGTATGCAGCTTCATATTATAAGGGAACACATTTCGCTTCAAAGAAGGTACTGTTTCAAAATTAAAAGAAATATACATATTTCCTGACACTCATATAATTTAATATATATAATTGAAAGTTTGTTATGAACTATTTTTGTAAAAGAAATATGACGCTCCGGCAAAAGTTGACATTTCGCCGTCCTTCAGAAAAAGGAAAAGTATTCAGAGTTGTAGAAGACGACGTTGACGACATCTTGACGTTATCATATTCTATCGATATGGAATCATGAACGCACTAATGAATAATTATTTTATAATCAAATTCAAAACGAAGTTAAATATGTTTTTCTTCAGCTAACCAACTATATACAATTAGGTTTCCGTTGATAAAAATAGAGAAACAACTGTCTGTTATCATAACTCCATAAACAATGATATAAAGATCTGTGCACCTTGTCTTTAAAAGGACATAAACACCACAATACGTTAGGTGTCAAAATACAGAATTACAGCAAAAGTGAAAAATTGACTATGATGTTTTCACACGCTCGCAATACCTGAAACCAGTATGTTCAAACACAAATGATATAACCATGATTCCTTCAGAAAGCGAGTGTTAATATATTATATATGCATATATATATTCACAAACAGCAATATAGTATTCTAGAAAGTGCTAGAGGGGAAAACTTTTATCAACTGAGTGAATCTTCAACATTTCAAAACCTAAACTCTTTATTTTATTCGAATTTCCGTTAAGCAGCCTGGAAGAAACTCCTGAGATTACTTTGATCAAACTATTTCGTAACGTAAGTCCTGTTCATAATGCATTGTGTGTAAAGCTTGGCATTATGTCAAGCTTTTCCACTTCGTCTTCCAATCAATCAATGTATAGAAGAATGTTTTATGCAAAATGTGTTATTTTCCTGAACGTGATACGGCGTGATTTCTAGTGTAGACTATACCTCATTTTCAATGTTTTGACTTTCGAATGCCATGTATCGTAGGAACTTTCAAAATAGAAGATAACTTTACAATTTTCACATACATGTTTCTTTTAAAAGACACAATGATAATATGATGAGGAATATCCGCTAGTTCGTATCGTTTCGTTCTTCAATTTCGGCAGAAATAATTGAAGTGAGTCATGGTATTGGCGAAAGTGAATGTTAAACTACTGAATTCAGAGAATTCTAGTCTATTCCCAATCAGTTATTCTTTTGACAATTTAACATTCCATATAATTGCTGATCTTTGCTACTTACATCTATCGCGTCGTTCAAATGCGTACCAGGAATTTACTAGTGTCAAATCAATTGTCAAAATTATTTATTTCGTAAACACTTATATTATAAAGAGAAAAATGTAATCAATATATAGTCGAATGAGGAGACGCAATCCAAAAAGTAAAATAAACATGAGTACTAATTTGCGTTGAATTTTAGAAGATAAATTAATGAGATAGAGGTAATTAGTAGAAATTATTTTAAACATGTATGATGACTAAAGGAAAATCATACGTGATAAAATTTTCGTGATAAATTAAATTTATGCGTGCAATTAGAATAAAAGTGAATTTTATCCTAAAAACAAAAACACACAAAATAAAGTAATGTTTTCATTTGTCTAGACACAAGGAAACTTTATTCTTATTAATGGAAAATATATAGCCGATTAAACTGACCTCAGTATATATTATTGGTACTATTTCTTTTAGACCGGAAAACATTAAAATAAAAATGAGATTTGCATGATTGGAAGTTTAAAATATAAAACTTTGAAAATTGAATAATATAAACGGAATTCTACAATTCCTGTCATAAGGATTCAAATAAATATCCTCTACATCTTCACCCGCCCTGCAAGAAGAAACAAACAAATATCGCACAACTATCTTGTAAAGAGAAATAAATATTGCATATAGTACTAGATCTTTTCTGTCTGGAAATAAAAGAGGGAGTGTTTATAGCTGTAATGTCCTTTATCACAGAACTTCACCTCCTCAATTATGATTATTAAACAACATCCCATGCTACCCTTGCAATAGCTGATTTTCTGTTTGTTATGAAGCCGGAATAAGTACAGTTTTCTATGGTGTGAATAGAAGATTCTTGAGAATATAGTCTTTTCGCAATTCGTAGAGGAATCGAGAAGTTTATCTACTCGACGAAATAAAAATTGAAATACATGTGGTGTTCACTTTCACATAAGTGTAACTGCCGTTTCAGCTCTAATGGACGAATCACTACAAGTTTGGTTTAATCTTCCTTTAACGATTCCAATGTATTATTCTCAATGTAAATTCCGCTGCAGGAATTTAGATCACCTATAGCAATCATAACAGTCTTTAGAAAAACATGCTTCTCCACCCAAATAATTACTATGAAAAGAAAGAAAGATGCTTTGCCTTTTGGTTTTTGACGTTAGGAATCTTTATTCTGTAGAAATGAAGAGATTGACTTTGTCGGCGTTCATATTTTCTGAAAAGATATAGTTCAAATGGATGTATATATTGATCAAATTGTACGTATAACATTTGCAAAGCAATGATTTTACTTTTGCATCAATGAACTTGTTTCTAGTATAACAACACCAATTTAAACATAATCATAAGAAATCAAAATATACACAACTCTCATATCTGCACAAGGAATATTTGTGATCATCGGAAATAAAGTTATAATACCTAAACATATGATATAGATTTATTTTCATCAAAATTGAGCGTTTTCTCTACGTTGCTTTCTATTCTTTTAATTCCAATGAATTGCAAAAAACACTGACTGGAATGTTATAGTTTATAATAGAATACTTCACTATTCTAGGAAGTACATCAATATGATCCAGGAAGAAAGCATATTGTAACCTTCATACGCATATAGCTTTCATTTTGCTCCGAAGAACCTAAAAACACAGATGCAAATGAAGTCAAATTATGCAAGTCTCCGGTACAGAATTATGTCGCATTGCATGACTAACGTCAAATATACCTGATCATGAAAGAAAATCAGAAATAGTCCGTTGTCTTAAACTACAGAATACTAAATTGCCTATTCTTATTGTTGAAACTGTTAACAGGTATGTTTACAGAATGTATCTACGCTCACCTACAGGAACATTTCACACTATTTATAAACATAAATTATCACCGAGAAATTCATGAGGAGCTAAACCCCAGCTGCCAAGAAAGATGATAATAAGAAACTCCAAGAGAAGACAAACTTCATTAGCAATTGTATGAATCAATAAAAAGAAAGCGTTCGGAAAACCAAATCAAGAGAAATTACCTCCGATTTTCAAAGTATATTAAAATCCCACTCAGGCCTATGAACCCAATAGCAACATCAACATCAGATACAGTGCTGGAGTAATGAACCGAAGAAAGTATGAACTTACGAATTTAGAAAAACAAGGAAAATGCTGACAATATACTGAGTCATATACCGAGCAGATAAGATCGAGGACGAGGCTTGATAAGCGCAGTATGTGTGAAAATAGATAAATCGATTTTGAGGAAGTAAGCTGATGAAAATAATGGTGTATTTTGCTAACAGTAGGAAGGAACGAAAGGAAAACAAAGTGAAACACTGAAAACTAGAAAACAACGGTATAAGCAGAAAAACATACATTGAAACCTTTTCCAAAATATTGGGGTGCATCAAGTGCCTAATACATTCCAGTATATACAGATAAAGGGAGGTTTGGCGAGAGATAAAAGCGTGAGAGAAGGAGACAGCCAGACAGACAGAGAGAAAGTTTAATGTTAGACGTGAAATGAGATTGTGATATATCGGAAGGAAGTTAGACAATTAAACATACCGGTTGCATATAGAATGTATTATGAAAAAAACATGAACGGGAGACATTATAACTCTGTGAATGTATGAATATGAATTTGAACATGCGAAGAAATTGTATGACAACAAAGCACAAAGTGTTTTTAAAAACAATCATGGAAATGTATTATTGGACTTAAATATTAAAAAGATAATACCTATATCATACTAACATTGGTAAACAACGGAAATGAGTAAACAGATATACTAAGTGATGAAATACGAAATGCAGAAAATCTTGAATCACCACACATGTTTTTAGCATCCCAAATGTAATTGGAGCCTTAAGGACAAGTTATAATGGCTGGTTGAAGATGATGTATATAGAATTTCCTGACTATACCGATAAATTGAGTGTTTTACGCAACAAAGACCTTACGAAAATTACGAAACGCCCATATCAGCAGGAGACAGCTTAATGTCTAACCACCGAACTACCGGTAGAGAACAACGCAATATTGAGTAAAGAGAAGAAAATGATAACAACAACAGCGACAACAATAATACGAATAATAATAATAATAATGAAAATGATAATAATAATAATAACAATGATAATAATAAAGTAATGATAATAAATGAATGAATAAATAATAAGATAAATAACTATAATATATAAAATATCGATAATATCAATGAGTAGAAACAAGTATAAATAACTTTTAATGCGATTTTCTTCTAGTTTCAAATTAACTCGTAACAAGAAACGCGATAAAATTAACAAAAACATTGACAAAACGAGAAAAAAGTCTCCAGACATCCTAATTATCTTCCCCATCGTATAAAAATATAATAATCGTGTAAATAAAAATAAGCTTGGCAAATAATAGTAAGTCGTAAGTAAACAGACAGACAAATTGAAACCTAAACAAAGAAATACAAATGCATATGTACACCCCTATATATATATATATATATATATATATATATATATATATATATACGCAAATGTACAAAAGCACATTTATATATCTATATACACAAAATAAATGTAGAATAATAAGAGGCCTAACATCCTCACCTTATAAAAAAAATGTGTATTATTTACTGTTGGTTCCAAGTTTAAACTTAACTGACGGTATATATATATATATATATATATATATATATATATATATATATATATATATATGTATATGCAAATTGCCTATATATATATATGCATACATACACTCACAGACACACACATACATACACATATATATATGCGTTTGTTATAGGTATTAGATAGGTATGGAATAAGTAAAAACAAAAATATATAGGAAAGTGAATGAAACATCATAATCAGGAGTAATACTATAAAAACGATAGCAAAATTGTAAAAAACAATAGTCAGAACACCCATGAACGCATGAAAACATCGACGACAGTTTAACCTTTTTTTTACCATTGATTGTGTCATAAAAGACTGGGTCTTTGGATTTTAGTGAATCACATTCTCTCAATCATGTATGATAATGTTCTCCGAGACCGTTTATTTATCTTTATTTATGAGCTTAAATCTACCAAACATGTTTCAAGCTAGAGAGGTAGAAACACGATTTAATATCTCTTATATTTTATTTTTAGACGTTACCAACACATGAAGAATACGCTGTCGGTGATAAATATAAAACATATTTAGCTAGCAATGACAAGGGGTAATCACTAAAAATCTAGCTAATGATAACTGACGACTTTTTCACTACCAGAATGAAGGAATTAGTATATATATATATATATATATATATATATATATATATATATATAGAGAGAGAGAGAGAGAGAGAGAGAGAGAGAGAGAGAATGTGATTTTGAGGTTAAAATACATATAGAGGCACAGAAAGTGAAAACATCAGTGTGAGGAAAGCAATAAAAAACTCAGAGTATCAAAATCAGAGAGAGCCGGGCGAGATGAAAAGAAGAATATCGATGCCGATTAAGATAGTCAATATCAAATACAAAATTTGTTTTCGTGGAAAGAAATTGAAAAATAATCAGCAGAATATCACGAGTTACGTCTAATGAAGTAAGGATACTTTGCTTCGCTTTCCCTATACCTGATAGGGAAAACGCCAATTTATGTCAACACATACTGGCGCGCACACATAGACGTGGGCACGTACATATATAAATATACATATGTATATATATATGCATAGGTGTATGTGTGAATCTGTCTGGGAGTGTGAATGTGTGTATGTGCATCTGAATGCGTGCGTTTGTGTGTATTTAACGATGTGTCTGTGAGTGTGCGTTATGTGTGTGTATGTGTGTGAATATGTGTGTGCTTTTGTGTGTATATGTGAATTTGTGTGTGATTCTCTGTGTAGTTATGTGAGTATGTATGTGTGTGAATGTGTGAGCGTCAACAAAGTATATAGGCGAAAATGGTCTGAACTAATTGTAGAAATACAAATAAAATCACGCAGAATATTGTGAATGGTAAACATCTTGATTTAATTGAAACTATTTTCACGAGTGTTCTGCCCCAGACACACATTTAACGAAATTATTTTAACTTATTGTTCATACATTTATTGAATTTATTGTTTATGAATTCACTCTCAGTTTATTGCCGTTTTATTTAGATTCATAAACAAGGAACACACTGGATAGGAAGATAATTAATCTCATCTTTTGATGTTGTCAGTCGTTCGACTGGTCGCTGTCATACTTAGAGGTTGTAAGAAATCGTGTCGATCCTATCGATCCTAGCATTTTGTCATCTATACAGACAACTACAAATATAATATCTACATGCATATGCATACACTCATCTACAAAGACATATATGCACGCACATTTTCCGGTTACCACATTGTACTCAAAAGCATTTCGTGAACTCGAGCTTAGAGTAGAAGACGCCTTACTAACACCGAGTGATTGTAAACGTCTATCTAAACTATACAACATGCCTTCACATATATTAAATTATATATTTATCTCATAAATTATTTCAGCAATTTAATCCATCTCCATATGGTGGTAGTGACTCCAAATTCAACAACTGCATTTAGAGCTTAGTGACCTGTTATATCTTTAAGGGTATGATTCAACTTTATGGTTAAGATTTGAGTTTTGTGGTTTAGAGTGTACAATTAGATTTTCGGTTAAGGTTTATGTTTTAATACTAGAGTAAATTGAAAAACAAAAATTGTGAATTATATTTTGTATTGTTTCTTACATTTTATTTATTTTAAAAGTTACTTTATCTCATATTGCAGAGATAGTGTCTATTGATGTTAAATTTAATGTATATATATATATATATATATATATATATAGAGAGAGAGAGAGAGAGAGAGAGAGAGAGAGAGAGAGAGTAATAATAATAAATGTGAAGACTAAAATCCAAAGAGGGCTCGATAAGGATAAATATATATCAAATATATAAGAACCGTAGAGCAAATATTTATTAAAATAACAGATTAAATTTTAAGCAAAGAGTCGCTGTTTTCACCCTTAACGGAATCTTCTGAAACTTTAAAAAAAAACAATCTGTGAACGCAGAAGTAAATATTTCGAAAAACGTTGCAACCGAAAGAAGACAAGAACACGATACTTTGATTCGTGGAAACGTTCCCTGGCAAAGACGGAAAAAAACGAAGATAATACGTCATTATTTTTTGCTTTGAAAACAATTACACGCAAATATATATATATATATATATATATATATATATATTTCTTATTTTACGTCTATCATATTATTGTTCTGCAACACCATGCATTGAACCACACAGTTACTAAGACAAAACCTATATATTTGCTAGCATTGATATGCATCTGTATGTATATATATATGTTACTAGATATTAATTCTTTATAATTATCTCCAAATTATTTGTCGAGCAATATTGGCCAAGACTGCTGCTATGGTAGCAGGCAGGCCGCTGTCTTATTAGCAAACCACATTCCACTGATTGACCTCGATGTCATGTGATTGATTCTTTTTGAATTTGCCACCGACGCAGAGGCAGTGATTTTCTCAATGGCTAGGAATTCAGTCCACGCTTTGCTATTTTCTATCCACTGAATTATTTTTGAATAATTTTCCAGAGTCCACGCTTTGCCTGGATACTTAGCTGAGAATAGTCTTCCCTGACGACGAAATGATTCTCTATGTTTTCTTCGGAAAATATATTTATTCCATTTCAGAAACTAATTAGTTGGAAGTGATATTTTAGTAAGTAAGTTAATTTTATAATTTTATTATTTTACGTCTCTCATATTATTGTTCGGCAACCCCATGCATTGAACCACAAAGTTACTAAGACAAAACCTATATATTTGCTAGCATTGATATGCATCTGTATGTATATATATGTTACTAGATATTAATTCTTTATATATATATATATATATAGCGGTAGAACACTGGAAGGTAATATCGGTAGTGGTAGAGCACTCAGTCCATGGCATGAGTTAGTTAGAAGTGGTTATACAACAGTTAGTTTACCACACCGAGAATAATTGTTTCACCTTAGTGGATCCTCAGCTCGTAACTTACGAGCTGAGGTTCCGCTAAGGTGAAACAATTGTTTCTCGGTGTGGTGAACTAACTGTTGTGTAACCTATTCTATATATATATATATATATATATATATATATATATATATATATATATATATATATATAAATTAATAAAAATAATGAATAAACAAAGAAACAGTTCCTTATATAAAAAAATTCATCATTTTACGATCGTTTCTAGGATATATATGTTAGTGTTGGTATGCATATACTATAGATCTATGTAAAATTTTTACAAACTATCAGAAGGAATATACATACCTACACATATATATGCTGTCTTCAGAAATAATGATATTTGTTTATTGAAAAAAACCAACAAAGATTTAATACAATAGGTCTGTTTGGGAACAGGTTTTGAATTTACCAATAGAAAGATAGTGAAGGTCAAGATGGTAAAATAGTAGTAAAAGAACCTTAATTTATGGGTAGAGGAAGGTAGATTTCAGTTTTGGATGGAAAGAATATTATGAATGAAATATTATTTTAGGGATGAAAATAGGTCATATGCTGTCTCCAGAAATAATTATATTTGTTCATTGAATAAAACCAACAAATATTTAATATAATAGGTCTGTTTGGGAACAGGTTTTGAATTGACCAATAGAAAGGTAATAACTGGCTAAATGGTAAAATAGTAGTAATGGAAGTTTAATTTAGGGATAGAAGAAGGCAGATTTCAGTTCTGAATGGAAGGAGTATGAAGAAGGAAAAGGTTATTTGAGGGGTGAAAATTGGACAGGTCGGTAAAATATACACGAAAAATTGCTGTTATGAAAGAATAATGCCAATGTAAATATCTAAGGAGACTAAAATTTTACGATAAAAGTGTTGGTGAAAAAAAATATATATATGGAATTTACATCAATGAAAATAAAATAAATTAATTACATTGATAGGTATATTTATATTGATAACATTATATTAATGCATATAGATATGATAAATAAGAGTTAGATGTAATTGAAGAGTGCTGTTAAAGACGAGGGGAAATAAAAAATATATATATATATAATTATTGGGGGGGGGGGGGGGTACATTTATTAGTGAGAAACAACAAATATATAGAGATTACAAGGAACATAGAATCATAACCTGAAATTAAAACAGTATATATGTATATTTAATGATATCAATTTTAGGAAAAGATAGTTGTAAAAAGGAAAATAAAATCATGTAGTTCATTAGTAGTAGAATATTAATTATAGGTTAACTAAATTAAAAAAGGGGTTATTATAATAATTTCTAAAGTGTATATTAATTAGGTTTATAATATTTAAAGGTTTTTCTCAGTTTATGATTACACGATATTATTAATTCCTGTCGCTTATTTAATAGGATATCCATAGATTTCATTATTTCAAAAAGTTCTTGGGAACACAATCTACATTCATATCTATTATTTTGATAAGGGGTGGCCCTTTTGAGCACACTCCAGGTCAGTTCATAATCTATATTCCTCTTTTCTATAATTATTGATTATTTCAGCTAAATATGTTGTATTAGCTAATGCGGCATTTTTAAAACTGTGTTTGTGGGTATTAAATCTTACTTTAAATTGGTTAGAGGTAGCTCCTATATATGAATAAATTGAGTCCTTAGTGTTAACTTTACATTTATATACTATGTTATTAACAAGGTAATTTCCTTTTAATGGGCAATTTGCTTTGTTTCTACAGTTACAACTTTTCGTGAATCCTGTATCAGAGGAGATATTATGGTTAGTTTGATGTATTGGTGGTATACTCATGGTTTTTTTTTACATTTATATGCATTATAGACACTTATATTTTGTTTTATGTTTTTGGTTGTGGAGTAGGAGAATTTAATCGTTGATCTATTTAAAATGTGATGGTGTTTGTGGTTTGACGGGAAGTTCTTCTCTAGGAAATAAAACATTTTTTTAGATATATTATCTTTAATTTGTAAATTAAATGGAGCATTATACCAAGTAACTCGTCTATTACGGTTTCGATGTTGTTTATTATTTTTATAGGATGTATCCTGATGTTTATTAAGAGAATTATTGTTAATGACTTCACCTTTCAGAGATTGAAAAAAATAAAAAGCTTATTAGAACTTTCCTCAAAGACTATTATAATCTAGATATTACATTTGAAAACACAAGTAAAGTAGTTAATTTCCTTGATATAACATTAGACTTATCTACGGGTATCTACCAACCTTACCATAAACCTAACCAAAACTTACATTACATACACTCACAATCTAATCACCCTAAATCTATCCTTAAAAACCTAGCATATAATATCTCACTCAGAATTTCTAACCTTTCGTCTAACCAGGATGTATTTGATAAAAATGCGACCTTTTATAACGAAGCTTTAGCTAGAAGTGACCACAAAAATAAATTAGTATATATACCTTGTACCAATAACTCTAAAAACATACAACCTAATATTACCAACAAACACCAAATTAAACATACACACCTAAATGCCACTCACACTATACCCAAAAATACCAACATAAAACCAAATTTCTCTAACTCTTCTAATATTCAATATAGTAACTCTCAAAAAACTATTCATCCTACTACTCTAATAAATGTTAATAATAAAACTCCTAATAAACAAGCTAAAACACCTAGATCAATGAATCTAACTAAAAATGTGTGTGGTGAAGTCATTAACAATAATTCTCTTAATAAACATCAGGATACATCCTATAAAAATAATAAACAACATCGAAACCGTAATAGACGAGTTACTTAGTATAATGCTCCATTTAATTTACAAATTAAAGATAATATACCTAAGACATTTTTTTATATCCTAGAGAAGAACTTCCCGCCCAACCACAAATACCATCAAATTTTAAACAGATCAACGGTTAAATTCTCCTACTCCACAACCAAAAACATAAAACAAAATATAAGTGCCTATAATGCATATAAATGTAAAAAAAACCATGAGTATACCACCAATACATCAAACTAACCATAATATCTCCTCTGATACAGGATTCACGAAAAGTTGTAACTGTAGAAACAAAGCAAATTACCCATTAAAAGGAAATTGCCTTGTTAATAACATAGTCTATAAATGTAAAGTTAACATTAAGGACTCAATTTATTCATATATAGGAGCTACCTCTAACCAATTTAAAGTAAGATTTAATACCCACAAACACAGTTTTAAAAATGCCGCATTAGCTAATACAACATCTTTAGCTGAAATAATCAATAATTATAGAAAGAGGAATATAGATTATGACCTGACCTGGAGTGTGCTCAAAAGGGCCACCCCTTATCAAAATAATAGATATGAATGTAGATTGTGTTCCCAAGAATTTTTTGAAATAATGAAATCTAAGGATATCCTATTAAATATGCGACAGGAATTAATAATACCGTGTAATCATAAACTGAGAAAAACCTTTAAATATTATAAACCTAATTAATATACACGTTAGAAATTATTATAACAACACCTTTTTTAATTTAGTTAACCTATAATTAATATTCTACTACTAATGAACTACATCATTTTATTTTCCTTATTACAACTATCTTTTCCTAAAATTGATACCATTAAGTATACATATATACTGTTTTAATTTCAGGTTATGATTCTATGTTCCTTGTAATCTCTATATATTTGTTGTTTCTCACTAATAAATTTACCCCCCCCCCCCCACCCCACCCCAATAATTATACATATATATTTTTTTATTTCCCCTCGTCTTTAACAGCACTCTTCAATTACATCTAACTCTTATTTATCATATCTATATGCATTAATATAATTTTATCAATATAAATATACCTAGCAATTAAATTAATTTATTTTATTTTCATAGATGTAAATTCCATATATATTTTTTTTTCTCTAACACTTTTATCGTAAAATTTTAGTCTCCTTAGATATTTACATTGGCATTATTCTTTTATAACAGCAATTTTTCGTGTACCTTTTACCGACCTGACCTATTTTCACCCCTCAAATAACCTTTTCCCTCTTCATACTCCTTCCATTCAGAACTGAAATCTGCCTTCTTCTATCCCTAAATTAAACTTCCATTACTACTATTTTACCATTTAGCCAGTTATTACCTTTCTATTGGTCAATTCAAAACCTGTTCCCAAACAGACCTATTATATTAAATCTTTGTTGGTTTTATTCAATGAACAAATATAATTATTTCTGAAGACAGCATATGACCTATTTTCATCCCTAAAATAATATTTCATTCATAATATTCTTTCCATCCAAAACTGAAATCTACCTTCCTCTACCCATAAATTAAGGTTCTTTTACTACTATTTTACCATCTTGACCTTCACTATCTTTCTATTGGTAAATTCAAAACCTGTTCCCAAACAGACCTATTGTATTAAATCTTTGTTGGTTTTTTTCAATAAACAAATATCATTACTTCTGAAGACAGCATATATATGTGTAGGTATGTATATTCCTTCTGATAGTTTGTAAACATTTTACATATATCTATAGGATATGCATACCAACACTAACATATATATCCTAGAAACGATCGTAAAATGATGAATTTTTTAATATAAGGAACTGTTTCTTTGTTTATTCATTATTTTTATTAATTTATCTTGACTCTGTTTTCCTGTATTTTTCATCGAAAACAATTTTTGAATACATCTTCTCTTTTCATGATATTCGGATTACATCGAGTTCTTCATACGGATTGGACACTACCGTACATTTTGGTAGATTTATCTACATCTATATATATATATATTTACCGGCTTATCGGGAAAGTACTCCTTGCACTGGTCAGTCTGTTATCAGCTTGTTTTTAGTGTTTGCCTTTGATATAGTTGTAATGGTGAACATTCTTCGCTTCCATTTTATCGATGGTGATGAGAGGAAGATTGTGATATTATTGACCTCTTGTTTACAGTGTTATATTTACAACCATTTCTCTTAGAACTTTCTGAAAACGGTGACTTAAATCCACGTTGGCTCCCTGTCAGATTTTTTATTTGTGGGGGTTTCTGCGAAAGTATGCATTAGGTCATTCATACTTACGTTTCTGCTCCTTGCAGTGAAGAGCACAACAATCTACGGTCGAATATTTCTTCTTTGTTCTTGTATATGATAATAATCACTCGATCGCAAAGATACTGCATCTCAGAGTTCTTAGTCCAGACAATATCAGAGACCTGATACAATATATGTCATTTTTCTTTATATAACTCCAATACCAATATACACGACTGAGCTAGACTAAATACATCACACAAATTATAATTTCCCTGTGAAATAAACGTAGAATATAAAGTCAAACAACAATAGATGAAGTCATCGTACCAGAAACATTTTAACGTTAATCGCAGTCCACACAATAACAGATGCGTGGTACATTGTATATAAATGTTCGTTATACAAGTCGGCAAAAGCTGAAATACATCAGGCGTAAGCGCCCACACAGCATATAAGTAAATATAGGTTTTATGCCATGAAATAATTAACTACTGAACAAATTTGTATCCGGGCTATTTAACATAGTCATAATTGTTAGTTTTAAAAGCCCATACAGACTCCCAAGTACTATATCGAATATAATGATATCATTGAACATAACTGATACGTATTATGATTCCAAGAAGCATACATTCAAAGTTTCCATTTATTCAAATATTTACTATAGCACTTTCAGTTTGATAAACGTAGAAGACCAAACATTAGGTTCTAAATTAAGAAGAGACTTCAAAGTGACACATCTAGCTTGAAACATACACCAAACATGACTGTTAAATACCACTTCAAAATGTTTCACGCAATGCCACAAGCAAGCCCTAAAGCGGTAAAATACAGAAAGCGAATACAGTAATGTAGCAGCCTTCATGAAAATATGAAACAAAAACACTATAAATGCAAATATATAGCTCTATTTATTAAACTAAAAGGATTTATACATATTTACAAAATTTGATAGGATACATTTCTACCCTATTAAGTATTACTGTTCACTCGAGGTAAACTAGTAATCATTTTAATTAATTCTGAAACATGGAACAAAAACAGTAATAATAGTTTCTACGTTAGGCACAAGGCCAGTGATTACCCAGTGCATTACTGGTACTTTATTTTATCGACCCCGGAAGGATGAAAGGCAAAGTTAACCTCGGTGGGATTTGAACTCAGAATAGAAAGGGTCGTAACTCTATACGTCAAAGCATGGCGTCCGACCCTCTACCAATACTGCCAATCCAAATGAACAGCATATAGAACAATAGTGTATCATTATAATGCTTCAATGAAGTTTGAAATAAGTCTTAACGTCTTAGATGCTAACCGACATCGGAAAATAGACACCACTATTAGGGAATATATTTTGAAGAGAGAAGAAATCTGCAGATTAACATGAAAAAAAAATTATAAGATTGGATGAAATTATACATACACACATATAATTCTATTTATTCAACATGGTTTAACCATTTCAAAGACTTTACTTCTTTCTTCTTATTTTCTTTTATTACCCTTAATGTATAAAGGGACTAACCAAAGCCGTCAGATCCTTTCTCCTTTTTTATATTCGACGTCAATATTTCCACTATATACACATGTTTCATATGTTATACATGTTTTTACGTCAAGCACTAGTCTTGTCGTATCTTGTTTATGTTATATAAGACTCCCAAGTTCTTGTCCTTTTGCCCTTCGTCAAAGTGTGTCAAATTTACCTACTATGTTTTTATATATACATACATATAATGATATATACTGATGGAACGCGTTCAATCTACCGACCTACACTGCTTGGGGCTCACCCCCACTGACATCCACCAGCTCCTATCCGTCGTCGTTGACAACAATTATTTCGGTTTTCTCGACCAAACATACCGGCAAACCTCGGGGCTGCCCATACATGGACAGCCTCGAGCGCAAGGCACTCAACACCTGCCACCCCAACGCCGTCGCCTTTTTCTCAAGGTACGTGGACGACATCCTCATCCTCACATCTTCCCAGGAGATGGCGAGCAGAATTTATGAGACGTTCAACAACACGGACGAGAATATTGATTTCAGTGTTGAACACCCTTTCCCTCCTCGACTTCCGAATCAACACCACGGAGCAGGGAGGGATCCACATCAACTTCTACCTTAAGGCAGCCTGCAGGGGCTTGTTCGTCCTCTACAAGTCTGCCCGCCCTAACAGTGCTAAAAGAAGGTACATCACGAACGAGATCACGCGAAGTAAAAATAGATGTAGCGATCCCGTGAGTGGTGTCACCCATAACAAGCGGTGCCTGTAGATCGATAGGGGAGAGGGTAGAGCCGGTCAAGCGTAGAAGGTGAAATCTACACGGCAAATTCTAAGGAATGTGTTTGAAAGAAGGCAAGAGGAAATTGCGAAAAAAGGTATCTTTAGAAAGTAGAGGAGGGACGTTATAGAAATAGTAAATCAAATGCGATTAGGGGACAAAGAACATATATAATAAAGAAGAATATAATAAAAAATTGAGAGAAAGATGTAACAGAAAATAAGATTGGAAAGTGAGAAGAGAAATAAGGAGTCTAACACAGCTGCTATATTTCGGACTAATCCACAGAATGAATTACTAGCTGAGAATAATTGAAAAATTTAGGAATAAAAAATTAAAAATTAATACCTCATATCTGGGGTCTAAAACAGTTGCTATGAATAGTTAGTATAGCGTAATCGGCGAATGCTATCTGTAAGTTACTGGGGTGGGGTACTGAGGCTAAAGAGGCCCGATGGACTGCCTCGGGGTAGGCGAAAGGGGGAAAAAAAACAAAGAAACGAACGAAGAAGAAGTTCCGTGGTGGAAAGAAGTGATAGGGGGAGACAAAGTGAAGAAGAAAACATGGAGGAAAAGAAAAGAGGTACATCTACCAATATCACTAGTGGTTTACCCTATCGTAGTCGGCAAGTGGCGTGTTTCAGTCCTAGTCTACCCACACGGATCGTTAGGGTGTTTGAGGGCGACGTAAGTCTTCCGCAATCTGTGTTTGTATGAAGTTACCAGTTCGTCATTTTTGTTTAGGAGTTGATCCTTCGTAAACAGCATTTGTAATGACTCCTCCGAGCATAAGTTACACGGACGGCGTCCTCCCGCGTAAGAGTTAGCTCTGGACAGTAAGCTCCAAGTAAGATGGTAAGTTATATTATTATCTTGGAGGTCCCAGATATGGTCCGAAAGTGTGGTGGCATATCGCCGGACCGGGTTCCGGAATGTATGTCGGTGTTGCTAGAGCCGGGTCTTAAAGTCATAAGCGGTTAATCCTATATTAGCTTTGTTGGAGGTGTCCGTCCTCACGTTGCCCTGGTAGATCACGTTACATTCTTGGCATCTGTTGTTGAGGTGCCACATATATCCATCGGGGCAGTTACACCTCCTGGTCGGCTCTCCACTAATTTCTAGGTTGTTTCTTCCATAGGTGTTAAGTTTTTGTTGTTGTTTGAGGAGACGATGTTTTGTTCGAAGTTGGGTGTGCTGCTGTAGGATCGTGTGATAGTGTTTTTGTTGATTATGTTGTGGTAGCGGTGTTGTGGTGGAAAGTGTTTTTCGAGGAGCTTAAAGAAGATTTTCCCGATAGGTGTTGCTACCTCGGCATTGTGGGGAGGATTGAAACACGTTACGTGGCGTGTGCGGCCGCTTCGCATCCTTGTTCCGATAAGGGAAGCTGGATCAAAGGATATTTCCTCCCGGAAGCCACTCCCCTTGTGGGCATGGTTGTAATGAGGCGCATGTACGTCGAATATCTGCTCATTAGCGGACAAACGAGATATGCGGAGGGAGATGTTTTTAACCAGATGATTGGTGATGTTTCTAGGATGGTTAGAGTGGCGGTGGATGTAGTGCAGGTTGTCGTTTGGTTTCCTGTATGGTAGTACAGATTATTTTCGAAGTTGAGGGTAACGTGCAGGAAATTTACTCGGGTTAGGGACGTTTGTATGGTGATTTTAATCCCCAGTCCCGGAAAAGGTTAATAAGTTGTTTACAGACCCGGTCTGTACTACTGGGATTGTACCCTTTGAGGGTATGAAGCCCATCGTCTCGGTACAATCCACCGCCGAATGCGGAAAGCATGTCGGTGTGTTTAAATAGTAGGAATAATCCTATTTTGTGAATGAGGCCGTAATAGAGCAGCTGTGTTAGACTCCTTATTTCTCTTCTCACTTTCCAATCTTACTTTCTGTTACATATTTCGATCATTTTTTTTTATTATATTCTTTTTTTATTATATTTTTTCTTTGTCCCCTAATCGCATTTGATTTACTATCTCTATAACGTCCCTCCTTCACTTTCTAAAGATACATTTTTTCGCCATTTCCTCTTGCCTACTTTCAAACACATTCCTTAGAATTTGCCGTGTAGATTTCACCTTCTACGCTTGACCGGCTCTACCCACTCATATATATATATATATATATATATATATATATATATATATATATATATATATATATATATATATATATATATATATATATACATATATATATATATACATATATATATGTGTGTGTGTGTGTTTCTTAATAATCATTTGATGTGTTGTCATCAGACAGGAATTTAGGTGTAACATTATTTTGTTTTGTGGTTTGTTAGCCCGCCATTGTATGAGATTACACAGACAGACAGACACACAACACACACACACACACATACAAACACACACACACACACACACACACACATACACACACACACACACACACACATATATATATATATATATATATATATATATATATATAGTAATAATAATAAATTTTTAGACTAAAATCCAAAGAGGGCTCGATAAGGATAAATATTTCAAATATATAAGAACCCTAGAACAAATATTTATTAAAATAACAGACTAAAGTTTAAGCAAAGAATCGCTGTTTTCACTCTCAACAGAATCTTCTGAAACTGAAAAAAATCAATCTGAGAACGCAGAAGTAACTATTTCGAAAAACGTTGCAACCGAAAGAAGGCAGGATGACGACACTTAGGTTCGTGGAGACGTTCCTTAGCAAAGAAGGAAAAAAAAGTGAAGATAATACGTTATTATTTGGAGCAGTAATGCACTGGGTAATTGCTGGCCTTGTGCCTAATGTAGAAACGATTATTTGGAGCGTTGAGAGTAATTACACGCAAAGAGAAAACCACCTTTATGGTATAAATGAAGTCGTAGACTAATATTCTATTTAGGAAACCGTATGATTCTCGACTTCAGAGTTAAGAATAATGTAAATAAATTACAGAGGTTATTGGAATCAAATTAAATATATGCATGCACACATCCAATACGTACATATACATGCATACGCGAAAACACCCGCCAATGGTATGCATATACAAGCACGTACACAAAAACACGCGCACAAATACAAAAGCCCGCACAACACCTGTACACTCGCACATACGAACATATACACCAAATACACATAAAAATACATAAATACATATATTGATATATATGTGTGTGTGCGTGTATACATATAATTATATAAACGTATATAAATATACATACATAAATACGCATATAACGCGCGCAAACACATACCTACAGGTAAATACACATTTGTTCGCTAAACGAACGTCAACCAAAACACAAAGTACACATATACACACACCCTACATAGGTGCAAACCCGCATACACACACAAACGCAAATTACACGTATACAGATAACCATATACACATGTACCAGTATATATAATATAATATATACACCTATAACAAATACAAGCAAATATACATACGAGAAAGTATACGTGCATTCACAAAACATACAGGTAATATATACATACCTATACAAATAAGTAATGGTATAAACATAACATATAATTAGCTCCCACATCAAGACGTAAATTATCCGCGTATTGTTCGTACTCTCTGTTATGGTATAATGTGGGGCTGTAATACAGCAAAGTTTTATGCAATTTATGTCTACAAACCGAAATGTCCTCAGAGGTTTTGGTTAAGATGGGGTTATTGGCGTAGAGTATTTCCAGGGCTTCAGCGGCGCAAATGTCACATGGTCTTTTATTTCAGTTATACGATCTAGCCTCAACTAGGATCTCCCAGGATAAACTATATTGAGCGTGGTTGTCTTTTAAACTCCAGATATAAGCTGAAAGTGACGTCATATTCCTTCTTAAAGGGTTAAGAAAAGAATGGATATGCATCTAAGGATGCTGCTTGAATCTATTGGCCGTTAACCCTATGTAGGCCCTACGGGACGTGGGTGTTTCAACCTTACATTTGTAGACAATGTTACAGCAGAGGCATTTCCCGGATAGGGGGCAGTCAACCCGATTCCTACAATTACAGTTAGTACTAGCTACAGGGTTGCAAGTGTTCCTACGGCTAGGTAATTTAGCTAAATTTGAAGCAGTGATGTTACGTGCAATATTAGGAGTCGTAGAGTAAGACATTTTAATGGTATTACTATTAAAATGTTTTTATATTTATGTGCTGGGGGGAAATGCTTCTTAAGGGAGATAAAGATCTTAGATATTATTGAGGCAACCTCCATATTATATGGTGGGTTATACCATATAATGCGTCGGGATCTATTTTCCTAGGTCTATGCTCATACTCGGTATATGCTGCCTTATCGACAAATCCACTCAGGGCAAGAGCTTCATCGTAATATGTGGAATGGTCGGTGAAAATATGCTCGTTTGTAGATAGACGGGAAAGCCTCAAAGAAAAGTTTCTTACCAGGTTCTTGGTTATGCTGACAGGATGGTTAGAATGCTTACTTATGTAATTAAGCGTATCATTCGGCTTTCTATGCGTGTAGTGGAAGCCATTCGACAAATTGAGGGTAACCTCGAGGTAATTAACGACTGAGAGGTTGGCCTCAACCTGTATGGAGAGGTTGAAGCCTTTAAATAAGGCTGTGAGTGTTTTTTTTAACCTCTCGCAAGCTCGTGGGCCGCACTGTTTCATGGTCAAAAGACCGTCATCACAGTACAAACCACCATATATGTAATTGTCGTTGATTTCAATAACCTCTGTAATTTATTTACATTATACTTAACTCTGAAGCCGAGAATCATTCGATTCCCTTAATAGAATGTTAGTCTACAACTTCATTTATACCGTATACATGGGTTTGTCTTTGCGTGTAAATGTTCTCATTTCAACACATAATGACGTATTATCTTCGTTTTTTTCCTTTCATTGCCAAGGATCGTCTCCACGAACCACCTAAATAGAATATTAGTTTACGACTTCATTTATACCATAAACGTTGTTTTGTCTGCGTGTAATTGTTCAAACGTTCCAAATAATGACGTATTATCTTCGCTTTTTTCCGTCGATTGCCAGGGAACGCCTCCAGGAACCAAAGTATCGTCTTCCTGTCTTTCTTCGACTGCAAAGTTTTTGGAAATATTTACTTCTGCGTTCACAGATTGATTGTTTTAGATTCAGAAGATCCTCTTAAGAGTGAAATCCATTGTATGAAATTGCACACACACACACACACACACGCACACACCCACCCACACATACACACTCACACATACATACACGCGCACACACACACACACACACACCCACGTATATATATATATATATATATATATATATATATATATATATATAAATATATATATATATATATATATATGTATATATATATATGTGTGTGTGCGTGTATGTATGTGTGAGTGTTCATGTGTGCGCGTGTGCGTGTGTGTGTGTGCATTGTCATAGAATGGCGGGCATACAAAACCACAAAGCAAAATAATGTTACGCCTAAATGCATGTCTGATGACAACTCGTCAAACGATTATTATGAAACCGCTTTTATGTTTTTGAAATATGCAGAACATGATGATATAATAAGACCTCAGGATATATATATATGAGTGGAACAAGTAAACATTAAACAATCTTTTAAATAAATTAAAATACGATTTAAATATTTACCTCTTCTAGAGCCATGACCGACGGTTTCGCTAATCAAATGATTGGAAATTCAGAGAATGTCTAATGGAAAGATATAGCTGTTCAGATAGCTTTTCCAAACCTACTAGATATAAATCTACGTAGATGTGGATGTGTCGCTTTATATATATATCTATATCTATATATATATATATATATATATATATATATATATATATATATATATAAGTTATTCCGGGTTGAATCAGAGGTAACCACAGTAATAAGGTACTCAATACATAGCAGAATTTACATGTTTTAATATAGCATAGATTCTACGGCACTAGAACTGTTTCCTGATGATTTCTCACGAAGGAAGCAGTTCTAGTCCTGTAGAAAATCTTATATATATATATATATATATATATATATATATATATATATATATATATATATATATATAAAGACTTAGTATATCTACCAACATATATATACAGATGCATACCTATGCTAGCAAGTATATAGGTTTTGTCTTAGTAACTTTGTAGTTCAATGCAAGGGGATGCAGAACAATTATATGAAAGACGTAAAATAAGAAAATTATAAAAATTAACTTACTTACTAAAATTTACTCAAACTAATTAGTTTCTGAAAGGGAATAAACATAGTTTCCAAATGGAAAGCATGGAGAAGCCGTTTCGTCACCAGGAAGTCTGTTCTCAGCTAAGTTACCAGGCGATGCGTGTACACAGGGAACTTATACAAACATAATTCAGTGGATGGAAAAAAGCAAGCGTGGACTAAATTCCAAGACATTGAAGAAATCACTGCCTACGTGGTCGGTGGAAAATTCAAAAGGATCAATCACGTGACATCGAGGTTAATCAGTGAGCAGTGGGGTGTAAAAAGACACTAGCCGAGCCATTACTATGAACTATAGTAGCAGTTTTGGCAAATTTTTGCTCAACAAAATAATTTGGAGATAATTATAAAGAATTAGTATATCTACCAACATATATATATACAGGTGCATACCTATGCTAGCAAATATATAGGTTTTGTCTTAGTAACTTTGTGGTTCAATGCAAGGGGATGCAGAACAATTATATGAAAGACGTAAAATAAGAAAATTATAAAAATTAACTTACTTTCTAAAATTCACTCAAACTAATTAGTTTCTGAAAGGGAATAAACATGGTTTCCAAATGGAAAGCATGGAGAAGCCGTTTCGTCATCAGGAAGTCTGTTCTCAGCTAAGTTACCAGGTGATGCGTGGACACAGGGAACGTATACAAACATAATTCAGTGGATGGAAAAAAGCAAGCGTGGACTAAATTCCAAGACATATATATATATATATATAACGAAGGAAATGTGGTAAGGAACCAGGTGGACCATAACGCACCAAAGTACTCAATACTTAGGGTAGTAGAGTGGGTAATAGGAACAAGTAAGACCCCGACGGCTGTGCTCAAGCCGTTTCGACGGCTAATTCTGAATTAGCCGTCGAAACGTTTTGAGCTCAGCCGTCGGGGTCTTACTTGTTCCTATATATATATATATATATATATATATATATATATATATAACTAACAAAGAGTGGTAAGAAACCAGGAGGACCTTAACGCACCAGAGTACTCGATACTTAGTGTAGTAGAGTGGGTAATAGTAAAAGTGTCAGTACCCAGACGGCTGACCTCCGGCCGTTTCGACAGCTAGATCCAGATTGCTATTCAGGCATGCACAAAATCAGTCACCTCCCCTTTATCTTATAAGCTGTTGGGTGTATTTTGCCATACAAATACTCCTGTAGTTTCTCAACCATTTTCGAACATTAACTTTCAGAATGTGATTAATGTATTAGCATATTAATGATTGACAGGAAGAGAGATAAGCATCAAGAAATTAGAATATATGTGTAGGTGAGTGTATATGTATTTTTACAAAGCTCCGAGGTTGTGAAGATTGTGATGTACCCATGTTGTGGTTGAAAAGCCATTGTCTGTGTGAATACATTCATGTATAAATCTATGAGTACAAATCAATATGTATATAAATCTATTCGCATAACGTGACATACATAGGCCTAACCAAATTCAGAGTCAATAAACATTTTTAAATTCCATATTTGAAATGTATTTGATTAGTTTAGATTATGCTAATATGGTAATGATCTGAAGGAATCAGAATACACTTGACGTCATACTGTAATAGCATCAGTTAGGCATTTTAAACATCATATTTGGAAATTTTAACGGAAATATTGAGATTGGCTTATATAGTATTGGTATTATGACTTTGTTATAAAGAGTAATTAACTGCAATTAGAACCGGAATCTGAACATTTTAATTTTCTATCCTAGCACTTTCTGCGAATAATAGTCAGCAAGATTACTTGTTTATCTTCAGTTCCTGTGCTCTTCAATAGAAATAAGAGAAATGTAATTTCCTTAGAGAAATGGCCAGCAGCTTATTACAGATAGGTTTTAAAAGTACAGGAATTTCATGCTGACGGATCAGTCATCAATTCAGATGCCGTTGAATTACGCATTGAATTGCTTTAACATAAGCAATCTGTTGTCTTAATGAATGAGATATCTACTCCCGGAATTGTTTATGTATAATGTTAATTAGTATTAAATTATTCATGTTCATTATTACTAATTTATTCATCTCATCAACACAGATTCTTTGGAGTTAATTATAAATCCAAGTTCAAGCTTAGGTTTATAATTAAGACAAATTCTTATCGCAGGAAACATTTCATCATATACATAATTAGTGAATCGTATAGATAACGTCCACCAGAAGAGCTTGATCTCCACATTTTGTGCGTGTAAAATGTATTTGGAAGGTTATAATAATCAGTGCTAGGAGATTGCTTGTTGGAAATTTACATGGTTGATCACATTTTCAATTTTTAATTTTTCTAGCTATATAATATGTTTCGAGCTGTAATTATTTTACTGTTTTCATTTAATAAAAAGAATGTCGGAATCTTATGTTAAAGTGTGCAATTTCATCACAATGAGATATTAGAGTCACCGTGGTCAATCCGTGTAAGGTGATTTAGGTTTAATTATTACCATGTGCCTGAAAGGTGTGTGTTCGACACTTCTATAAATGGTGGAACAATAATATGTCTTTTAAATCTGACTACTTTCGGTAGAATTATAGTTACTTTCATTATCATGCTGCCTAATTAGATACTAGCCTCAATTCGTAAAACACACTGTTGTAATAAAGGGCCTGAGAAAAGTACTAAATTGATCATTGGAGCGAATGAGACTAGCAAACCACTGCAATATGATCGGGATTAGTAAAGGCATCCATATTACACCGTCATTCTTTCGGGATAGAAAGGGACACGTTCTAGCCATAGATAGAGTGACCGGTTAAAAAAATATATTGCAGTCTCTATTTAACGCTGACATACCAGTCAATGAGTCTGTGACTTGTCCTGGGAGGTATGAGGCGTGAGCTTAAAGGTTATGTATCCCGAGACAACAGGGATGGTCCGGATATGAGAACATTTTGAAAAATGTTAACTGCAACATTACAGCTTTTACAGGCATGCAGCAGGGATTAGTAGATGAGGTCTGGAACTACAGGCTCGATATAGACGGCATTTTCTACAAATTACTGTGGCTGTGCTACTGAACATTTGGGCGGAAGATGGGAATTGCATTATTTATATGTAGCGCGAGAAATGACTGCACAGGTGGGGATGGGCATGCTCACAAGTTTCCGGCTGATAAAAAAGTGTTAGGCATTGGGTCCCATTGGGAGGGAGGATATACTTCTTGAAACTTTGGTTGAGAGAAAGTTCTCTATTAGTGGTACACATTTATATGCCAAACATAGTGTTCAAATTCAGATCCTTCCTTGAAAGCAGTGTTAGATATAGGTAATAATTAGTCATATGCCCTAACGGGAGACTTCAGAACATATGATGGCACTGACTACCTGACGTGGAAAGGAGGGATTGGAGGGAACGGTTATCATAATATGAATACAAATGGGGAGGCTTATTAGACTCATGTTCTAGTAAGAAACTCTCTACCAGAAGCATTATTTTAGAAAAAATACATCCATACATACACATTGTACAGCGGGAATAGGGAACAAAGATCAATAATTGATTTTGTTATTGTTTCTGATCTCTTCGATTATATAGTTGATGTTCGTGTTAAGGGAGGGGCTGAGATATCAACTGATAACCATCTAGTTATCTGTAACATGAGACTACCTAAATCTAAGAAGGCCTAAAAAGCTGTATGTCTAGCTCAAAATACACAATATAGTGGGAAACTCTGGCAGACAAGGAAGTCAGGAAGAAGTATGTTGATACTATAGCATCCAACTTCAGATAAATCTGTTTCATCTATTGAATTCTGAGGCCGAAACCGGCTTGGTGTGGAGCCGGGTGGTAGGAGAACACATTGGTTTAATCAGGTGCTCATAAAGGTCATCCAAGCAAAGAAGGAGGCGTACAAAATTTGACTAGGAATAACGAACCAAAATAATGGCAATCAGGAATGACAATCCCAAATTTCAAAAAGAAGACAAGCGCGAATGATGCATTTATAGAAGGATCTCTTTATTAACCTCCCGGGTAAAGTCTATACTAAGTGTTTGGTAAAGAGATCTAGGGGTATTGTCGAGTTCACGCTAGCGGACGAACAGTGTGGTTTTTGCCGCAGACGCAATACACTCGACAAAATAATCACACTTCTGAATGTGTTTGAGAAAAAGTAGATTTATTACTTAGATCTGTATTCTTCTTTCAGACATCTCGAAAAGGTATATGTTTGAGTTCCACGTAACCTGCTGTGGAAAGTTCTTCAGTATTTATTAGATATATTTTACAATCTTACTAACGATATATTTTATTATGTTGGCAGTGTGATTAAAATTATCCCCCTATATATACATATCTATCTACTAATGTCACCTGTCATATGGATAACTATATTTCAACCAATACACACACAACACACACACGCACACACACACACACACACATATACACAGACACATACACACACACACGTACACACACACGTGCGCACACACACAAACACACACACACACATATATATATATATTTATCCAGCCCTCTTTGGATTTTAGTCTTCAAATTTATTATTATTACATATATATATATATATATATAAATATTTATCGAGCCCTCTTTGGATTTAAGTCTTCAAATTTATTATTATTACTATATATATATATTTATATATATATATATATATATATATATATATATATATATATATATATATATATATATATATATATATATAAATGATCATAGCTGGGAAAAGCAAACAAGATAAGAAAATAATATTTACTTACTTTAATGTCCCTACTGCAGTTTCATTAAAAAATAACAACAATTCGAGTACTGCAAGAAGCTCAACTAACCCGGAAACCTTCTTAGTTAATTTTTTCATAGAACAAACGTTGGTATCGGTTGGACGTCCTCATGTCTCTCTCTCTCTCTCTCTCTCTCTCTCTCTCTCTCTCTCTCTCTCTCTCTCTCTCTCTCTCTCTCTCTCTCTCTCTCTCTCTCTCTCTCTCTCTCTCTCTCTCTCTCTCTCTCTCTCTATATATATATATATATATATATATATATATAGATAGAACAAACAACCAACCTGTAACATGTAAATAAACAAATAAATAAACGAATATAAACACACACAGACATCCGGATGTGGCGCATGCGCAGACTGAGCACACAACACACACACAGAAACAAAATGGCCTAGGACAGAACAAAGGAGAGGCACAAAAACCAAGAAAATAATCCCCAGTTACTTAAGATGTCACAGAATGTTGACAATATATAAACAACCATCTGCTTGTGGGACGAACCAACCAACCGGAAATTTATATATCCCTAAATTTATAAATTTATTATAATAAATTGAAGTGAAAGGAACTGGTGCGTGTATTTGTTATTGGCAACATGACCAACCCAAAGTATAACAATATCGGTTTCAACACACGTTTTCAGATAAAGAATCTTGCTAAACAAATTCAGAAACGAAATATATTCATATATATATATACAAAATATGAAACAATCAAATCTTAGTTTAATACACTTAATTGCTGACAATTGTTTCTTCCAGACGAACGTCTGGAATGATCGGGGCATACACAATGTTTAAACACGTAATTAAAATCCTAGTTGTCAGAACATTTATATAGATACATAACTATTGACAGTGTCAGTGACAACATATAGGAAAGCAAGAGTTACAAACATTTTATGCTACAGAAATCACAGTATAAGGAACAATGGTAAAAAGTGAAATATTGAGCAAATTATACATAAATATATTCTTTAAGGTAATACATGTGCAAAAGATGCAAGCAAAATATAATGTTAATGTTAACGGTATATAATGCAAAAGTTAATCAAGTTAATAAAGGCATGCATGAGGTAAGAGTTATACAAATCAAGCATATATCATACAGAATGTTGAAGCATCTTAAAAGTGTTAAACATGTTTAAAATGTTAAGAATCGCATGCAATATGGTATAGAAATATGTGGTGATAAAATGAATAAATGTTGTGTAAAGTATAATGCAAATAGCGTAATTAAATTAGATAGGTAATTGTCAATCAAGAATTTTTATATTGGAGTTCGTATATAAATGTATATGTTGGGTGTAACGCAAACATATTAACCATGGATTTTTCTTAATTTTACTCGTAAGGTGTTTGAGTTGTGTACAGTTTTAGAATATGTGTTTAATAAAGATTATTATTACTATATATTTTTATATATATATATATATATATATATATATATATATAAATGAAAGGTATAGAAAACATTGTAGCAAAAAAGCCAACAGTATTCTATAATATATAAGTGACTATAGCGTCAAAATGGGAAAAATAGTTAACGTAAGATGTGGGAAAAATAATTCAAACTCAACTCAAAAGGAATCAGGATATATATTCATCCACAGAATTTAGTGAAATCCAGGGAAAAATCAATAGAGCCTTAACTCATGATAAAATAAAGTTTAAAATACTCATCCTTCAATTTGGAAAAACTTCAAATGCTCTCTATAGTCTTAAAGACTATTTCACGAAAACTTTCAGTGGAGATGGTCACGGTTGGAATTCGATCCTCAGCAGAGCTCAACTCGATAACCAAAAAATTTCTCACTGATTAATATGCCAAAAAGGGAATTTAAAACAGGCTAGTTCACCATAAAGCGTGATTATGAAAAATAAAACGCACATGTGGAAAGACAGGGCTGGTGTCGTCAGAATGAGACGAATGTTTGTTTACAAGGAACAACAGTCAAAAAACATTCCGAAATATTTATACTCTGATATGTGTATACCTTACTTACTTTGGTTATACATATATATATATATATATATATATATATATATATATATATTTCTCAGAGTATAAATATTTAGTAAAGAAATGGCTTCTACAGGATTAGAACTCTTTCATTCGGGAGAAACTATCAGGGCTTACTGGTCTTGATCCAATATCATCTTCAGGACGCTCGTGTGAAGTAATTGTTTGAGCATGTGACACATTCTGAATTCAAATGTGACCAGTAACATAAGAAAAGTCTCATCTGTCCGGTGTTTATCGTTGGTTTCTTTGGCGTTAAGCGATACAGAATATAAGTATGTCATTAGATATGACAAGTACGAGACGCTCCCTGAATAGGATGCAGTCTATTTTAGGATTAACTTCCCAGCTAGTTTCAACTCTTCTCAGCTGAGTGTCCTGGAGTAACGTCAAATAAAGCGTTTTTTTTTCAAGAACATAACGCAGCCTGTCAGGAATCTAACCGATGGCAAAACTATCTAACGTCAATCTTCGTAACCATTACGCCATGCGCCTTCACGTAATGCGTACGACATAATCGACTTTTTAATCCCCTTAAAATTGCTGGCCAAATCTCTAAAATAGACGCGAATATTATTATCATCTTTCTAACTTTTTTCCCGTTAATTCTTTACATTTACTGCTATCCTCCAAGCCCCAGAGAAAAAAAAAGTATTTTTCATTTTTTTCCCCTGGTTTCGTTTCAAAGCGTACTTCAACATTTCAAATTCTCCACTATCACACGTTTTATTGACACCCGTAGCCGAAGACTAAACAGGCTCCACTCTCTTTCAATTACTCTTTTATTTATTTCTTAACTCCACACCTTTAATATTACTGGTTCAATGTTTATCGTCCATATTATATCGCCCATCGATTTCCTATTATCTCAAGAAAATTCTATTCCTGTTTTTAAAATTTTCTCACCATTATCTTACAATAAATTTTTTGGCAGATCGTTTACATTATATGCATACACACATACATAGATAGATACATCCAAATTTAAACACACATACATACACACACACACACACACACACACATATATATATATATACGCAGTATTCTTCTTTCTTCTCATATTTTTTATATATATATATACATATATATATATACGTGCACACAAATTTGTATATATACACATTCATATATATGTACATTTATATGTACATGTATATGAATATAGGTATGTGTGTGTATTTGTGCAAGTGTGTCTGCGTGTATTAATACATATTATATTTCCATGCGTGAGTATGTGGGTATATGAATGTGTGTAAACTGTTTATATTTATTCATTTATGGATAGATAAAGTTGACTTTTCTCTGAATAGTTGTGTGTATTGGCTATTTGTAAGTTCTAACTGCATATGAATCTAAGTAAATGTGGTAAAGTAACACACCCATTTAAGAACACACATACATATATACTCGCATACCATGCCCACATGACATTCATATACAGTTTCCTTTATAATATATATATATAGGAAAATGTTCAAGATCCCGACGGTAGAGCTCAAGCCGTTTCGGCGGCTATTTCTGGACTAAAAAAATCCATAATGCGTAATGGTCCACCTGGTTCCTTACCACACTTACTTTGAAATATATATATATATATATATATATATATATATGGAATGCATCTCTCTTTTACTTTCTGTTTCTTTCCTCTTCTCTCTCTCTATATATATATATGCAGAGGTTGGGATTCAACAAGCTTAAACATTTTTATAAGTGATATAAAGCACTCAACATGTTAGTGGAGTAAATACACAATATATTAATAAATGGAAACTATATTTATAAAACCATATTTATTTTGTTATATATATTTCAAGGGCAACCAAGGCAAATTATGGTGCACTTTCATCAGATAAAATACAGATTTATTTTATAAATAAATATTGACATACCAGGAAAAATGACAACCTGAAGGATTGGAGCTTCCTGGATAGTGGAGATATATTTTATTGAGGATAATACAAAGTTATGAGTCAGTATGCAAATGAGTGTCCGAAAAGTTGAAAAGATAAAGGTTATTTAAATTAAACTGTTGGAAGAGGATGATATGTAAGGGTGAGAGAGAAAAAGAAAAAAAAGAAAAGGAAGGAGAAAGCGAGAAGAGGAAAGAAAGAACGATTATACATAGTGATATTGAAGAAAGTCAGAATGAATGAAGAAAAATATACATAGCGTAAATATATCTAAGTGAAAGAAGAAATAAGATTAACGTGGAAGAAGAATATTTAGAATGTAGGGTTCATTACCTTGGGATTATAATATTTATAATGATAGGTAGAAAAATTATATTAAACTTAAAAATTAGAAATCAAAATTAAAGATTTAAATTTGTCTTAATATTCAAGATTTAATTGAATATTTTAATATTAATATTAAAAAATTAAAAAAAATTAAAATTAAAAATTAAAAAATTAAAATTAAAACAGAAGTATTTATATTATATTAAGATGTATTAGTAATAATATATTGGTTTAGATGTGTATGTTAAGGCTTATAAATTATTTAAATAAATATATAATATTTTACATTAGAGAAAATCTAGTATAGTTTATTTTATTAAAGTAAGTTTGGCAAACTTATATTTATTAATAGTTGTAAGTCAAAATTTAAATACCCAATTAATTCTGAATTTATGAAAATTTACGAGAGTTTACAAAGGAATTTACTTAATTATATTATAAAAACAGTAAGGAAGTATAAAGAAGTGATTTTTTACGATCTCAAATGATTCCAAGTATTAAATGTTATAAAGTTAAGCATTTTATCTTAAGAATATAATTAAAACATAAAACATATGTTATTTTATAAGAAGTCATAAATTTATCTTAAGAATATAATTAAAACATAAACCATAGGTTATTTTATAAGAAGTCATAAAGTCATAAAGTTTTAAAAAATGTATCTTAAGAATATAGTTAAAACATAAACCATAGGTTATTCCACAAATATATAAAAAACCTATATATAAAAATCATATGTTATTCCACATATATATAAATATTTTGATACATATATTAAAAATGTTTGAAGATATAAAAATATTGGAAGATATGAAAATAATGGTTTTTTTCCATATCTTTCAAAGGAACTTTCAAAGAATTTTCTAAAACCTTCCGAAAGTTTTTCAAGGAAAATTTTCCTTAAAATAATTTTAAGTAGTCATATAAAAAAGGTTATAATATATTGATAATTGTAATACCTATATTTATGAGGTAGTGATAATAGAAAGTAAATTAGATATATATGAATTATATATAGATATAATCTGAAGGATGATGTTGTAAGTGGTTGGATATAGAAAACTTTATGTAAAGGAGATTAACCATATATTACATTTTATATATATATTTAAAAGTTGAGTTTAAACGATGTTTACAAGAACTAAATAAATTATTTCGCAATTTAGTATAAAGAATATTTCTTCAACGCAGAGGGAGCAATTTTTGGATAGAGCCGTGTATCAAGGAGCTTTGGAGATAATTTCCCAAAATAAAGAATATTTAATATTCTTGGATTTTAAGTTCCATAATAAGTTGGATATAGAAGTTGAAGATTTTTACCGATATTCGTAAAGGAACATTTATGGTTATTGAAACAAGATTTGAAGTCTGTGGAAGTAGAGCCGACATAGTTAAAGGAATTTTCATTGGTTTTGACATTACAATTGTATACTATATTTTTAATTAAACAGTTATTATTTAGAGGACAGTTCGATTTATTTCTACAATTACATTTATCTGAATTTATATTATTAGGAGCCGTAACATTATATTGGATATTGCTAGAGGTATTAATGCTATTCTGGTTAGGTTTTAAGTTTCTATTATTAATTCTATTAATATTCTGCGCTAAATTCATAGTGGTGGAATATGAGAGTTAAATAGTATGTCTATTAAAGATTGAGTAATATCTGTGTGTCTTAGGAAAGCACTTATCTAGGGCTTTAAAAAATAATTTAGCTAAATGAGTTTTAATACTTAATGAGAATGGGGGACCGAACCATAATATATTTCTAGTTCTATTTCTTTCGATTTTCGAGTTAGTGCAAGGTTTCCTATTATAATTATATTTATAATTATGGTTAATTGGCACATCCTTATTATCAATGTATTTAATTTCATTACTATAGCCTGCTCTACTTAACGCTTCGTTATAATATTGTGCTTTATCTTCAAATATATTTTTATTCGCTGAAATTCTAGAAATACGTTGCTGCACAGAATTTACAATAGTGTTTTTAATGGATCTGGGGTGATTGGAATTAAATTAACATAGTTTAAATTCTCATTGGTTTTTATGAAATGGATAATAAAGACCAGTATTAAGGTTTAAAGTTACATCTAAAAAATTAACTATTTTATAATTATTCTCTATTTTAAGATTAACGCTATTAAAAAATTGTATAATTTCTTTTCTTTTCCTATTTATTTCACAATTATTATTAGTTTCAATAAACAATAGCATATCGTCACGATATAAACCACCGGTCATTTCTGGTATTGTTAATAAAAATCCTCACAAGATTCGTTAATTGCGCCGAGTCCGATGACACCATAGTGATATCGAAATTGTTATCCCTATCTGCTCTAGTTCAAAGGTGGTTGCTAAATTTAATTAATATTTTACGTGCAGTTAAGATAATGTGCATTTCATTGTTAGTTAAATCAGTATATTTAAATGCATATGTAAGGGCTTTATTAAGTAAATTAGGAGTGATAGATGAGTAATAATTAGCAATATCCAATTGAATGAATTTATTGTTATGTTTATATTTAATGTCTTTAAACCAGTCAATAACTTCATTAGTTCCATTCCATAATTTTAAATAAGATATTTCCTTAAGTTGTGGTATGATTATATCTAAAATATTCTTGCTAACTATGCCAAGGTCCGATTTAGATGGTGCAATCAATCTAACTGGTAATTCAACTTCAAAATGTCTTTTATAGTCCTTCAAATTAATTTTTGGTTTCCTAGGTATGAAGGTTGAGTCCTATTTTCGATGCCTAATTCCTGCATTATATAAGAAGCTTCAGTATTTAGTCTTTCAAGGTCATCACTGGTTGCTCTTTTGTAATTTTTTCTTAATTCCTTCAATATAAATTATTGTAATCATCCTTTTGCATTCCGTAAAGATTGTTGGTTTTATGTGATTTAACAAGAATGTTTTCCTTTTTTTCAAAGTTTTCTATATTATTTTTGAGACGTTTGAGGTAATCCTGGAATACAAAGTGGTTTTTCCTAAATTTAATGTTTTGTATGATAGAAATAATCTCATTTTCAAATTCCATTAATAGTTTGTTGGAAGGTGGATTCTTTTTGGATTTGAAGATTCTATCAAGATTGGAATTATTTTCTTTCGCATCAGATTTATTATCGAAATGAAAAGCACGCCATCTAAGTTTTCTTATAAACGAGTCCGATTTTTCGATAAGTTGTTTTAGAATGTCCTTATTCTTAGGTAGAGGTATGTCTTTTAGAGAAGAAGAGATCCTAAAGAATTCCATTTTTAATCAGTTATAGTTTAAAGCGCTCAACAATAAAGGAGCTAAAAAATATGCAGAGGTTATATTTAATTTGTTGGGATTCAACAAGCTTAGACATTTTTTTATAACATATATAAAGCACTCAAGAGGTTGGTGGAGTAAATACACAATATGTTAATAAATGAAACTATATTTATAAAACAATATTTATTTTATTATATATATTTCAAGGGCAACCAAGGCAAATTATGGTGCGCTTTCATCAGATAAAATACAGATTTGTTTTATAAATACATATTGACATACCCGGAAAAAAGACACCCTTAACGGTTGGAGCTTCCTGGAGAGTGGAGATAATATTTTATTGAGGGTAATACAAAGTTATGAGTCAGTATGCAAATGAGTGTCCGAAAAGTTGAAAAGATAACGGTTTATTTAAATTGACCTGTTTGAAGAGGATGATATGTAAGGGAGAGAGAAAAAAAAAGAAAAAAACAAAAGGAAGGAGAAAGAGAGAAGAGGAAAGAAAGAACGATTATATATAGTGATATTGAAGAAAGTCAGAATGAATGAAGAAATAAGTTTTAATGGAAAAATTTACATAGCGTAAATATATCTAAGTGAAAGAAGCAGTGAAAGAAGAAATAAGATTAACGTGGAAGAATAATATTTACGATGTAGGGTTCATTACGTTGTGATTATAATATTTATAATGATAGGTTGAAAAATTATATTAAAATTAATAATTAGAAATCAAAATTAAAGATTAAAATTTGCCTTAATATTAAAGATTTAATTTAATAATTTAATATCAATATAAAAAAATAAAAAAATAAAAATTATAAATTATAAATTAAAATTAAAACATAAGTATTTATATTATATTAAGATGTATTAGTAATAATATATTGGTTTAGATGTGTATGTTAAGGATTATAAATTATTTAAATAAATATATAGTATTTTACATTAGAGAAAACATAGTATAGTTTATTTTATTAAAGTAAGATTGGCAAAATTATATTTATTAATAGATGTAAATCAAAATTTAAACATCCAAATAATTTTAAATTTATGAAACTTTATGAGAGTTTACAAAGGAATAACTACTTTATTATATTATTAAAACAGTAAGGAAATATAAAGGAGGTTAGAAGTGATTTTTTAAGATCTCAAATGATTCCAAGGATTAAATGTTATAAAGTTAAACATTTTATATAATATAAATACTTCTGTTTTAATTTTAATTTATAATTTTTAATTTTTAATTTTTAAATTTTTAATATTAATATTAAATTATTAAATTAAATATTTAATATTAAGGCAAATTTTAATCTTTAATTTTGATTACTAATTTTTAATTTTAATATAATTGTTCAACCTATCATTATAAATATTATAATCACAACGCAATGAACCCTACAATCTAAATATTATTCCTCCACGTTAATCTTATTTCTTCTTTCACTTAGATATATTTACGCTATGTACATTTTTCCATTAAAACTTATTTCTTCATTCATTCTGACTTTCTTCAATATCACTATGTATAATCGTTCTTTATTTCCTCTTCTCTCTTTCTCCTTCCTTTTGTTTTTTTCTTTTTTTCTCTCCTTTACATATCATCCTCTTCCAACAGTTTAATTTAAATAAACCATTATCTTTTCAAATTTTCGGACACTCATTTGCATACTCACTCATAACTTTGTATTACCCTCAATAAAATATTATCTCCACTATCCAGGAAGCTCCAACCGTTAAATTCGTCTTTTTTCCGGTTATGTCAATATTTATTTATAAAACAAATCTGTATTTTATATGATGAAAGCGGACCATAATTTGCCTTGGTTGCCCTGAAAATATATACAATAAAATAAATATGGTTTTATAAATATAGTTTTCATTTATTAATATATTGTATATATATATATATATATATATATATATATATATATATATATATATATATATATATATATATATATATATATATTTATATATATATACACATATATATGTACATACACGCACACACACACACACACATATATATATATATATAGTTATGTAATAAACAACGTAATTATTTCATTTACCAGTGATTTCTTGAAGGCAGATATTTATGTCTGTCTTCCTTCGTCAGAAGAAATATTTATTTATGAAATTATATCTTAAGAAATATTTATTTATGAAATAGTATTTATGAAATAGTATTTATGAAATAATAGGCAAAAATTGAGGGTAAAAAATTAATAAATAAACATCCAAATACATAAACATACACACACACAAACTCACGCATATATGTAATAGCACGTAAACATATACATTCACACATAAGTATATGTGCGTCTGCATGGAAATTCAATAACACACATATGCGTGTGATCTTTCGCTCACATATGCGCAAATACAGGCGCGCATTCATACACGGAGTCAGTTTTAACGTATAAATATATATACACGCACATCTCTCCATACATACATACATATCTATATATATTTATAAGCAGAAGGGATATTCAATATGTTGGTAATTCAACAAATATAAATGTGTATAACTGATACAGAGCACTCAACATGTTTTCTGGAGAATAATATGCAATGATATTAAATAAATGGAAACTATATTTATAAAACCATATTTATGCTATTATATATATTTCAAGGGTTCAACAGATTTTGTTACGCTATCATCAGATCTGATGATAGCGTACCGAAATTTGTGTTACCCTTGAAATATATATAATAGAATAAATATGGTTTTATAAATATAGTTTCCATTTATTTAATATCATTGTATATATATATATATATATATATATATATATATATATATATATATATATATATATATATATATATATATATACATACATATATATATATATATATATAAATATATATTTATAAATATTTACACATACACCAATTAAACAAAGTTACAGGTATATATGTGTTTTTGCAACTTTTCACGATGTGGCTCAATGGAGAATTAATAAATTAAAGAGAGCGAAATACTATAGAGTAAAGCATGTCCAGAGAATTATTTGATAATATATATACATCATCTCTACTCCCAATCAGCATAATTAACCACACAAAAAATCAATTAGATCAGACTATAAGAATGAAAGGCGTGTATGAAGAAACAGTAAATAAATACGCCACTGCGGCGTCTTCGCGTGCAACCGCTATAGAATATTTACCCAACATTTAAACAGCACGTGGAAATTAATTAAATATACGGTCAACCATACATCATTAGGTAAAAATTAATGTTAGAAATGCTTATATACATACCAGGATTACTCTATAGTATATATATATATATATACATATACACACACATACACACATATACATATATATCTACACATACACTCACATATATATATGCATATATACACATACATACACACAATAATATCCACTGACACACATACAAACATGTGTATACATACATACGCACGTATACACAGACATACATAAGTTCATACACACGCGCGCACGCTTACACTTATATGGACACATATATGCAATCGTAAAGATATATATATATATATACATATATACGATATTAACAAATGGAAACTATATTTATAAAACCATATTTATTTCAAATAAAATATAATATAGATCAGTCTTATAAATAAATATTGACATACCCTTAAAAATGCAACCATTGCTGTTGGAAGCTCCCGGATAGTGGAGTTGTAGCTTTAATTATATTATTAGTATTGGATATTTTTATTTTAAAAATAAGCCGTTGGGTTACGGACAAAGAGAAAGATAGAGAAGGAGAGAGAGAGAAAGAGAGAGAGAGAAAGACCAGAGCATCAGAGAGAGAAAGATAGGGAGAGAGAGAGAGGAGACAGAGAAAAGGGGAGAGAACGAAAAACTCTAAGTCATAACTTGTTGAGTTAACTTAACAATTGAGATGAAATGAATAAACAAAATTAGAAATGTTAATAATCATGAATGGAATATACATATATAATATGAGAAATGTAACCATTGTTTAAATATGATTAGATGTTTAGTTAATCATTTAAATATTGAGATCAATATATTAAAAATTGGGACTATATATTAAGAAATCCATATATTATTAAAGATCTACATATCAAATAACACGTATACACACGCAAAAATACATACATATAAATATATATACACACTTATAAAATACATATACATATCTAATTACGTATATAATATATACACACAAAACATAAAGGGTTCTTTAATTTAATTTAAGATGTAGGAATCTTATAAAATGTTATAATTGTTAAGATATTAAAGGAAATTTTATATTATACACACTTTATGTTATGAAACAAAATTTGTTTATATAAGTTTTATAAGATTACCTGTTATGTATTTATGGCTGTTATTATATGTCTATCTGTCACGAATCTTAGGATAATCACTATACATAAGTGCAATCGAATTGTATGGATATACATGCACATGTACATACACAATTCCCACATATACATACATATATGTACCCTCAACAGATAGGTAGATACGCATCACGTATACATATACATACAGATAGACATACACGCATAAAAGATATGTACATGTATGTCAATACACACATATACATATATACACACATATAGAGAGAAGTATATATAAATACAGTACATAGTATAATTGAGTACATAAAATACAAAATAATTATATTACAATTTGGAAATATAATTATAAGCAATATAACTTTAAAAACAATATACATTTTAAAATATTATGGAATATTTAAAGTTATAATTTCAAAATAATAGTATGTTTAATAGATTTAGTATAGAAATTCTTTACGTATATTTAACTTAAACTTTGAAAGGATAAACTTTCGAAAATAGGAGAAGCTATCAAACAATAAAAAAAAAAAATATAAGAAATATTTTCTCCTTTCAAGAGCTCTCAATACATTTCTCTAGTATAGTTTATTATATTTATTTATATTTAGGAAGAAAAGTTATTTTTACTTGAGTGTATAATCAGTCAAAAAAGATGAAGGAATCTAATGATTTATCGACAGGTTCAATATATTACTAAAATTAATTAATTAATTATATACTACATTTTAAATTTATATTTATATTTAAACGTTGAGGTTAATCTATGTCTGCAGCAACTGAATACATTATTTCTTAAGTTCAGGGAATTTTTGGTCTTTAATATAAAGAATATTTCCTCTATACAAAGATCACAATTTTCTGAAGAGGAGATAAAAGGAGTAGCTTTTGAAATAATATTCCAAATCAACGAATATTCAACGTTCTTTTGTTTAGGTCCCATAATAGGCTAGATAGAGAAGTTGAATATTTTTTGTTTGGATCTGTAAAATAATTTTTATGATTATTGAAGCGGGATTTAAACTCATAATTAAATGAATTTAAATTAGTTTTTACATATACTATATTTTTAGCTAAGCAATTGTTATTTAACGGACAGTTACATCATTTCTATAGTTACATTTATCAAATTGGATATTGGTTGGGTTATTAGTGGTATTTTGGTTAGGTTTTAAATATCTATTATTAATTCTATTAATATTTTGCCCTAAATTTTTGGTGGAAGAGTAAGTTAATTTTATAGTATGTCTATTAAAAATTGAGTAATATCTATGAGTAATATCTATGCATTTGTCAAGAGCTTTAAAAAATAGTTTAGCAATAGGGGTTTTAATATTTAATGAGAAAGGAGGAGCGAACCATAATATGTTCCGAGTTCTATTTCTTTTTCGGCTTTCGGAATTAATGTAAGGTTTTCTATTATAGTTGTTAAAATTGTTACCATAGTTAAAATTGTTACGATTATGGATAGTTGTTATATTATTATTATTATCGATGTATTTAATTTTATTTCTATACCCAGCTCTACCTAACGCTTCGTTGTAATAATGTGCTTTTTCCTCAAATATATTCTTATTAGCTGAAATTCTCGAAATTCGTTCTTGTACAGAGTTCACTATAGTATTTTTAACGGATCTGGGGTGATTAGAGTTAAAATTTACGTAATTTATGTTCTCATTTAGTTTGTGAAATGGATAATGAAGACATGTGTTAAGATGTAGTGTTACATCTAGAAAGTTAACTATTTTATGGTTATTCTCTATTTCTACTTTTAGATTAAGTTATTAAAAAAATTGTATAATTTGTTTTCTTTATCTATTTAGTTCACAGTTATTATTTTCTATAAGTAAAAGCATGTCGTCACGATATAAACCTCCGATTATCTCAGGTATTTTCTATGTAGAGAATTATTTATAAATAGGCCCACAAGATCCGTTACCTGAGCGGAATCGGATGATCCCATAGTTATATCGAAATTATTATTTCTATCTGCCCTAGTCCAGAGTTGGTTATTAAATTCTATTAATGTTTTCCGTGCCGATAATGTAATGTTAGTTAGGTATGTATGTTTAAATGCGTAGGTTAGTGCTTTATTCAGTAGATTAGGAGTGATAGATGAGTAATAGTTAGCAATATCCAACTGAATAAACTTATTAATATAGTTATATTTAATTTCTTTAAACCAATCGATAACTTCACTAGTTCCTTTCCATAATTTTAAATAAGATAAAATCTTAATGTGTGGTATTATTCTGTCTAGAATATTTTTGCTAAGTCTGCCAAGGTCCGATTTAGATGGTGCAATTAATCTGATTGGTAAATCAGTTTCGAAGTTCCTTTTATGATCCTTCATATTAATCTTAGGTTTCCTTGGCATGAAGGGTTGTGTCCTATTTTCAATGCCTAGTACATGCATTATATAAGAGGCATCTGTATTCAATTTTTCAAGGTTGTCTTTATTTGCTACTTTGTATTTCTTCCTTAATTCCTTTAATATTGTATGTTTACTCCAAATATTTTTTGAGTGCTTTATATCAGTTATAAAAATATTTGCTTGTTGTATCCCAAGATTTAAATAGAACTTTTACATATATATATATATATATATATATATATACGATATTAAATAAATGGAAACTATATTTATAAAACCATATTTATTTCATTATATATATTTCAGGGATATCATAAAAATATGGTATGCCTTCATCAGACAAAATACAATATAAACAGTCTTATAAATAGATAGATTTGACATACCTTACACTTCAACTTACATTTAAAAAATTGATTTGGTAGTGAAAAAAAAATGTTAGGGACATGGGATTGACTTACTCGTCCACCAGGGATTTAGCACAGGGTGTTAATAGAGTAGATAATAGGAATTTGGAACCTGGCCGGGGTACCGATAGTGGCCTAAATAGTATCCAGGTAGACGAATGTGACTGTGGGGATGGATCTAGGTGTCCGTTGGATAACAATTGCTTAGTTGAAGGTGTAGTATACAACTGTGGTGTTAAAACGGACTTGAATTCTTTTGGCTATGTTGGTTCCGCCTCGGCAGAATTTGAGCTCCACTATATTAGCCACAGGAATTCTTTCGCAGATCCAGGCAGGGGGTCTTCGGCATCGCTATCAGGCTTGCTCTGGCGGCTTGGGCATGATGGCGTTGGATATTCGACGGCTTGGAGTGTAGTCTCAAGAGGGATTCCCTTTGATTCATCTTCTGGGACATGTGTCCTCTGCGCGGAGGAGATGTTCTTTATACTGGAATCTAGGGGTTCCCTTGGTTTACGGACGGATTTGTTCGGTTGCTGCAGACGTGGATTGAGCTCGGCTTTTGAATGTGGGTGTGGATTTAAAGTGTGGTATATTTACTTATGATTTGTAATTATTTATGAAACTCGCCGATAAATCTTTCGATTTCTTTTTTTTAAACATTTTTCATGAATAATTAAACTGCCCTAAAAGATGATGCTCCAAATATATCGAATAAATTTTGCGCTAGATAAACTTCTATGATAGATATAAGACCATCTGTAGATCAAATGGGTATCCTAAACTTTTGGAATGATTTCTGCTAGACAGGATTTGGTGAATAATTTTGGTTTTGTTTGCTTTTGATTCTGATGCTTGTGGTGAGCTTGGCAATATGTTGTCAATTGATTTTGAGGGGTGGATTTCTGTGGTTGTTTTGCGGGGCATACTGTGTTTTATTTTTTATTTTTTAATATTTCTAATATTTTTATTGATGTATTGATATCTGTTGTCTATTTTATGCTTGAACGATAGTCGTGTAGAGTAAAGACAAGAATATTATTGTTAAAAATAATGTAGATTCTATATATATTTGTGTGTATGTATACTAGAATGTTTATGGCACAATGAGAATGTTTTCATGTGAAATGGGAGTTTGCAGAGTTGATCACGTGAATTCACATGGATGTCTATGGTATCGAATCTGGGATGACCTATTTTCTTTTTCTTTTTTCATGAAAGTGCATATATACTTGTGTATTTCAATTTTTTAGAAGTTTTTTAACTCAGTTCTGATTATAAACCTAGGAATTTTAAACTAGACATGTGATCATTGTTTTTTCACACATTATTGATACGTGTCTCATTCATGAATGCTGATATTTGCATTGTAGTGCCTAATTCGTGCGAGTTGATGTTTTAGATTGATGAAACATAATGTTTTAAATCTGCCTCGTTTATCTCTGGATATTTTTCTTTTCTCTCTATGTAACGGCTGTTTTCTCTCCTAACCACATATATCTCTCTCTACCTTAATACTAGAACTAAATAAATAAAAAAAAAAAATAAATATATCATTGATACGTCATTCAACTGGTGCCCAACTACCTATTTTTTCTCTCTCTCTATCTCTATCTATATCTATCTCTCTCTATTTTTTCTCTCTCTCTCTTTTCTCTCTCTCTCTCTCTATCTATCTCCCTCTGTTTTTTCTCTCTCTATTTATCTCTCTCTGTTTTTTCTTTACATGATTTTCTTATTCTCTCTATCTATCTCTCTATATCTATCTCTCTCTGTTTTTCGTTGCATGCATTTCTTCTTTTTCTTCGCTTTCTTTCTTTCTTTCTTTTTTTCTCTATAACTGTCCCTAACATTTTTTTTTCACTACCAAATCAACTTTTTAAATGGAAGTTGAAGTGTAAGGTATGTCAAATCTATCTATTTATAAGACTGTTTATATTGTATTTTGTCTGATGAAGGCATACCATATTTTTAATATGATATCCCTGAAATATATATAATGAAATAAATATGGTTTTATAAATATAGTTTCCATTTATTTAATATTGTAAATATACTCCAAATACTTGTTGAGTGCTTTTATATCAGTTATAAATATTTACTCGTTGTAACCCAATAACTTAAATAAAACTTTGCATATATATATATATATATATATATATTTATTTATTAAAATAACAGATTAAAGTTTAAGCAAAGAATCGCTGTTTTCACCCTTAACGGGATCTTCTGAAACTAACAAAGTCAATCTGTAAACGCAGAAGTGGATGTTTCAAAAAACGTTGCAACCGGAGGAAGACAGGAAGACGATACTTTGGTTCGTGGAAACGTTCCCTGGAATAGAACGGGAAAAAACGAATATAATACGTCATTAATAGGAGCGGTGAAAAACAATTACATGCAAAGACAGGACCACGTTTACTAATCTTCTCTTAAGTGGTTCATAGAGACGTTCTCTGGCAATGGACGAAAAAAACGAAGATAATACGTCATATGTAGAGCATGGAGAACAATTGCGCGCAAAGACAAAACCACGTAAAGGGTATTGCTGAAGTCGTAGATTAAAATTCTGACTAGGAAACCGAATGATTGTCCGCTTCAGAGTTAAGAATAAAGTAAATAAAATACAATACAGAGTTAATTGAAATGAAATAAATACATACACGCGTCCAAATACGTACATACACAAGCATACACGAAAACACTCGCCATAGGTATAAAAAACCACGCACATATAGCTATGTGTGTGTGTGTTTGCGTGTATACAAATAAACAAATAATTAAATAAACGTATATAAATAAATACGTATATAACAAGCGCACACACATACATACATTTAAATACACAAATGTTCGGATACGACGTCAACCAAAACATGAAGTACACATACACACACCCAACATACGTACGAACCCGCATACTCACACAGACGCAAAACTCCCGTATACACATAACCAAATGCATATGTACCAGAATATATTAAAATATACGCCATAACATATACAACCAAATATACGTACGAGAAAGTATAGTACCTTCACAAAACATACAGGTAATATATACTTACCTATACAAATAAGTAATGGTATAAACATAACATATACTTAGCTACCACATCAAGACGTAAAATATCCACGTATAGATCGTACTATCGGTTGGGTAAAATGTGGGGCTGTAATACAGGGAAGTTTTGTGCAATTTATGTTTACAAGCCGAAATTGCCTTAGATTTTTTGTTTAAGATGTGGTCTGTGGCGTAGCGTATTTCCAGGGCCTCAGCGGCGCAGAGGTCAGATGGTCTTTTATTTCCGTTATACGCTCTAGCCCTAGCTAGGATCTCCCAGTGTAACTTATATTGGGTGTGGTTGTCTTTTAGACTCCAGATATAAGCTGAAAGTGACGTCACATTCCTTCTTAGAGGGTAACGAAAAGAATGGGTATGCATGTAAAGACGTTGCTTGAATCTATTGGCGGTTAACCCTATGTAGGCCCTACGGGACGTGGGTGTTTCAACCTTATATTCGTAGACAATGTTACTAGAGAGGCATTTCCCGGATAGGGGGCAATCAACCCGATTCCTACAATTAAAGTTAGTAGTAACTACAGGGTTGCACGTGTTCCTACGGCTAGGTAGTTTAGCTAAATTTGAAACTGTGATGTTATGTGCGATGTTAGGAGTCGTAGAATAAGAAATTTTAATAGTATTTCTATTAAAAAGTTTACTATATTTATGTGTAGGGGGAAAATGCTTCGTAATAAGGGATAGAAATATCTTAGCTAATGTTGTGGCCACCTCCATATTATATGGTGGGTTATACCATATAAAGCGACGGTATCTATTTCTTCTAGGTCTATTCTCGTACTCTGTATATGCTACCTTATCGACAAATCCACACCGAGCAAGAGCTTCATTGTAATAAGTGGAATGGTCGTTGAAAATATGCTCGTTAGAAGATAGACGGCAAAGCCTCAACGAACCGTTTCTTACCAGGATCTTGGTTATGCTGGCAGGATGGTTGGAATGCTTACTTATGTAATTAAGCGTATCATTCGGCTTTCTATACGAGTAATACAAGTCATTCGATAAATTGAGGGTAACGTCGAGGTAATTAACGACAGAGAGGTTGGCCTCAACCTGTATAGAGAGGTTGAAGCCTTTAAAGAAGGCTGTGAGTTCTTTTCTGAACCTGTCGCAAGCACAAGGGCCGCACTTAGTCATTGTCAAAAGACCATCATCACGGTACAAACCACCGCCCAATCTGTTATTTTAATAAATATTTGCCCTACGGTTCTTATATATTTGATATATATTTATCCTTATCGAGCCATCTTTGGATGTTAGTCTTCAAATTTATTATTATTACTATATATATATATATATATATATATATATATATATATACACACACACACACATAAATGTGAATACTTAAATATGCGCACACGTATAGGCTTTATACTACATATGTACAATTACAAGCGACGACAAATTGGGAAATAGTTGGCGGAATAGATATAAATAAATAAAATCAAAAATATCCCCAAAAAATCAAAGAATAAAGAATAAGAAATATAAAATTGAAAGCATAAATTGGCCGGTTCATAACGAAAGGTGGGGGCGAAAATTAATAAACATATATATTTACACACACACATATATATATATACAAACATACGTATATACGCAAACACACGCTCACAATATATATATATATATATATATATATATATATATAGAGAGAGAGAGAGAGAGAAATAGAGAGAGACATAAACATATATACACATATGTATACATACGTAAAATAACTCGTAAATATACAAAAACACGAACACATATATATGCATACATACAATGTGTACATATGTAGACAAGTCATTCTTTTAATACGCATATACTTAAATGCATACATGCATATAACACACACACACACATACACATACACATATATATATATATGTATGTATATATATATATATATATATATATATATATATATATATATACTCATACATAAGCATATACATACACACGCGTACATGCATATACATGCGTACACACATAAATACATACACGCGCACGTATACAATATAAGGAAGAGGACATAACACACATACATACACACACACACGCACAAACATAAATACACACACTTATAGACACGCGCACATGCACATAAGTATATATATATATATTTATATATATATATAAATATAAGTATGTACACGTGCATACATATATCTATACAGACGTACAGTAGTATGTATATATATATACATACATGCACACATATATATATGTACGTATGGATTCACCGAACATTTATTATAATGCTCGGTGTGTTTGTAAACAAACATCCCGTATTAAGCCGTAGTATCTAGCAACCATCGTTGCTCGTTTGTTCAACACTTACAAAGGAACGCTGTACTAGTTTCAAGCTTATTAGCTATCGTCAGCAACGTATACCTTCCTGCCAGATTGTTGAACGTATACACTTACCTTATGCATATTAACGGCTGAGTAGCCCAATTTGCATATCGAGTGGGTTAATCGGACGGGTGCACCGAAAACGATAAAAGGAAAAAATGCTGACGATAGCTAATAAGCTTGAAACTAGTACAGCGTTCCTTTGTCAGTGTTGAACAAACGAGCAACGACGGTTGCTAGACACTACGACTTAATACGGAATGTTTGTTTACAAACACACCGAGCATTATAATAAATGTTCGGTGAATCCATACGTACATATATATATGTGTGCATGTATGTATATATATATACATACTACTGTACGTCTGTATACATATACGTATGCACGTGTACATAGTTATATTTAAGTAACAGCCGTACTAAGAGTGGGAAATGAAATTTCGTTTCATTTTTTCCGTTTATCGTTTTCGGTGCACCCGGCCGATTAACCCACTCGATATGCAAATTGGCTACTCAGCCGTTAATATGCATAAGGTAATTATATACGTTCAAACAATCTGGTAGGAAGGTATACGTTGCTGACGATAGCTAATAAGCTTGAAACTAGTACAGCGTTCCTTTGTCAGTGTTGAACAAACGAGCAACGAAGGTTGCTAGACACTACGGCTTAATACGGGATGTTTGTTTACAAACACACCGAGCATTATAATAAATGTTCGGTGAATCCATACGTACATATATATATGTGTGCATGTATGTATATATATATACATACTACTGTACGTCTGTATAGATATATGTATGCACGTGTACATACTTATATTTAAGTAACAGCCATACTAATAGTGGGAAATTAAATTTCGTTTCATTTTTTCCGTTTATATATATATATTGTTATACTTTGGGAGTGTCATGTTGCCAATAAGAAACACACGCACGAGTGCATTCACTTCAATTTATTATAATAAATTTATAAATTTAGGAATTTATAAATTTCCCGTTGGTTGGTTGGTTCCACAACCAGATAGTTGTTTATATATTGTCACAGTTCTTTCGTCACACATTCTGTGACCTCTTCAGTGACTGGGGATTCTTTGTTTTTGTGCCTCTCTGATGTATGCGACAGCACGGAGGACCTCCTCAGCAGAATCGGTGAGAGTAACCGATCTAGGGACCTATCAAACTGCATAATAGGTAGTATGGATGTTGTGTCCCTGTATCCATCTATTGACGTGGATTTTGCTGTGGAGAAATGCGTAGAAATGGTCAGTGAGAGCAATGTTGAGTTCCGTGGGATTGATACCAGTGAGCTGGGACTCCTACTTAAACTTACCTATAGTAATAATTACCTAGACTCATATGACCTTAGCAACCTGTGCCCTACAAGACCAGCAAGAGGCAGACCACTTACCATTACCTCAATGGCCAAGAAAACCCACACAGATAGATGGAACGGGTGGACCAGAGCCATACGGACACCCGAAAACCACGATGAACTGAAGAAAATGATTGCACATGCGGTAGGGGCCAGCATAAAACTAACCCTTAAGGAACATATGTTCAAATTTAATGGAAAAAACATATGCCCAAGAGGAAGGAGCAGCCATTGGTGTTAGCATTGCAGGCGACATAATAACTTATTCATGGTATGGTGGGACAGTAGACTTAAACTTAAACTTAAAGAACAATTAGAAGACCCCTTAACCCTGATAATGTACTCCCGCTACGTTGATGATATAAACATTGTAGTTAAAACACCACCACTAGAGAACAGTCAGGAATTAGAGAAAAACACAATAGAAAGCATCAAGCAAATAGCTAACTCCATCCACGAGAGTATTAGAGTTACTATAGACTACCCAAGTAAACACCCCAACCATCGATTACCTGTACTAGACACAGAGCTCTGGTTAGATACCATTAATAACAAAAAACAAATCCTCCATTCCCATTATGCCAAACCCATGACTTCCAAACATCTGATACACCGAAACTCAGCTGTTTCGGACCATACCAAAATCAACATACTGATTGCGGATTTGGTACGGGTGATGAGAAACGTGTCCCGCATGTGCAACCCCGAAGAACTAGAGAGACACATACAACACTTCATCCAGAGTATGCAGTTCTCTGGTTACAATCAGAGAGATAAAATCAGAGTGTATAGAGGAGCCAGAACCAAATGGGAAAAAAGGTAAATAACGACACAAATGGGACCTGCCCCTCGCATAGGAGCACATTTTGGAATATAATAGAAAGAACTAGGAATAAGGCTAATAGAATAAACTCATGGTATGATAGCAATAAATACCAGAGTGTAATGTTCATCGATACAACCCCTAGAGATGAATTAGCTTGCAAATTTAGAAGGGTCCTAGATAAACATAAACTCAATATTAAGATAGTAGAAAGACCAGGTACCTCCGTAAAAACACTTATTAGCAAGACATACCCTTTTCAAAGACCCCCCTGTATAGATAAGAAATGTATAACCTGTAAATTAAGCCCCCATATTAACTGTAAAACTAGAAATGTAGTATATAGCATAATATGTACTGAAGGACAATGTAGAGACAAAAATATAGTGTACATAGGTGAGACAGCTCGTAGTGTAGGGGAACGGATAAATGATCACTGGCGAGACCTTCAAGATAGTAAAGAATCATCTGTACTCTACCAACATGTTAAAATAGAACATAAGGGTAAAATAGAGAACATGGAAATAAAAATAGAATCTACACACAGAAAAGACGCAATGTTTAGACAAATCACAGAAGCAATAAACATAAAAGAATCACAACCAAAATTAAATAAAAAATATGAGTGGAACAGCAACATCACAACTTACAATTAAGGACAAAATGAAAACACACACGCACATAGAACAAACAACCAACCTGTAACATGTAAATAAACAAATAAATAAACGAATATAAACACACACAGACACCCGGATGTGGCGCATTCGCAGACTGAGCACACAACACACACACAGAAACAAAATGGCGTAGGGCAGAACAAAAGAGAAGCACAAAAAAAAGAAAATAATCCCCAGTCACTGAAGAGGTCACAGAATATGTGACGAAAGAACTTTGACAATATATAAACAACTATCTGGTTTTGGAACCAACCAACCAACCGGGAATTTATAAATTCCTAAATTTATAAATTTATTATAATAAATTGAAGTGAAAGCAACTGGTGCGTGTGTTTCTTATTGGCAACATGAGCCTCCCAAAGTATAACAATATCGGTTTCAACAGACGTTTTCAGATAAAGAATCTTGCTAAACAAATTCAGAACCGAAATATATATATATATATATATATATAATATATATATATATATATATATATATATATATATATATATATATATATATATATATGTCTCATTAAATCTTAAATAAATGTTCAATTTAATTCTCTCCCTTTGAGAAAGAAAATACGTACACCGAAAGACATCGCGCTGTAATCATGAAAAACATGTTTACTGTACTTTTGAAGAACTTTCTAATTTTCCCGTGTGTTGCATAGTAATTGAGATGTATTTAGCTGATGTATTCATTTATTCATTTATCATTCATTTTAATTTACATTCAACAGTTTTGTCTGAAGGAGGAACATTTTCACATGGCCTTGGCAACCCTTCAGGGACTGAAGAAAACGTATTTGATTTTCCTCTCGAACATCTGCTGTTTGACGGCTACAGAGAGTGAAAGAAATTATATCAATGAACATGAAAATATGTGCGCAAAATTTTCCAGATGAAAAATGACGGTTCGGAGTAAACTGAGTGGCTAGTGGGACACAGATGATGTGTGTGCCTGAATAAATGAGACATCACCAAGTATCAGGTGACACTGAATTGGCAGTATCGGTAGAGGGTTGAACACCATGTTTTCTAGCATATTTACGTCCCTTTACAGTCTGAGTTCAAATCCCGCCGAGGTTAACTTTTACTTTCATCCTTACGGGTCGATAAAATAAAATACCAGTAATGTACTGGGTAATTGCGGGCCTTGTGGCTAAAGTAGAAACAATTATTAGGAAAGCATGAGTAACACACAACAGCACGTCAGTAGGCCAGATATCGTATTGTGATGATACATGAATCCATAACGTTCAAGATGTGTTCATGGTTTCAATGCAATCTACGATATGTATGTATGCGTATTTATTTGTGTAAGAGTGAGAAAGACAGAGAGAGAGAGAGAGAGAGAGAGAGAGAGTAAACAAAAATCGAGAGATAGTGTGTGCGTTTGTATGTATTTGTGTGACGTGTAAATGTGTATGATAATCAGCACCTCCTTCACATGTTTCTTTTGTGGATGTGATTTTGACTTTCTAGAGATGCGGCACTCTTTCGGGGTTTGGTTCTTTAGGTGAATGAAGAGAAAGTTATATCATTCTGATGCAGTCATTCCATCATTGATATTCTTTGGTCACCAGCGAAGAATATCAGTGTTGACGAGTGGTAAAATGTATAGCTATGAATAATAAGCCTTCAGAAGATTGCAGTGATTTTTGTCATTTGGGGTAATAAATAATATCGACAACCATATTAATAGAATTGAGCTCATCACAGTTTATAGGAAAGTGTCACACTTCATATATAGCCCTATTTGATTTAATAGAAGTGGTGTAACTAACTTCTGCAGTTACATAATATTTGGGTCACAATCATATAGGGAATCATTCGAGCTCATGCAAAATTAGGCCAGAAGTTTTTATAAGACCTGCATACACCATTGAGATTAAAGCTTTTATTTAAATGTTCACTCATTTACTATTTTTGTTATTTATTTCAGTCATTAATCGGAAGCGCTGCTGTGGTGCATCTTAATTTGATTCGAGTAGACATCAAATGCCTCAGCTGGATGTGTAATTTAATTATTGACATTTATACCCACCAACATGAGAACTACTTGTCATTGAGTGTCATTGATATTTACAATCACAAAAAATTCTTCAATCACTCTATGTATATCTCTTTTAAACAAAACGTACATAATTGGTTTAAGCGCCTGATCGTTATAAACCGTACACTCTTCAATCATATTCACCAATCACACTTTTCTCCTTAACATGATTCGTTAAGGAATTTAAAAATCGCAGTTTGTTTCTCTGTTTGTCATTTTCTAAAATTTGCATGTGCATATCCTTACTTGATTTCGCGCCTGCTGGATACTTCACTAACTACTAGAAATAGCTTCTTTACCAGGAATTAGAAGAAATGTTTACAAAAATAAGGATTTAAATATAGACCGAAATGTAAATAGAAGCGTGGTATTTTAAATAATGTTTTAAATAACTGGTATCTACTGAAGTAATGGTTATGGTAACATAGCCCTTTTACTCGATTCCCATTTTATATGGTTCTTCACCAGCCAAGAATATTTTCTGCTATAAATTATTTAATTGTATATGAGGATTGAATTTCTTGGCTCGTCCAGACGTCAATGATAGTAATCTCTCTATCACTCATTCCATTCTCTCTGCTGTGAACCCTTTTTATAGCGTGTGGCCTTCTCAAATATTTTTGGGTGATTTCATATAAACATGGCAAACAATGTTTCTAGAGTTTTCGTGTTTCTTGATTTCATCTGTTTGTTTTGAATCACATGTATGTTTGGTATTTGCTCGACGCTTATGAGTAATTGCATTAGTAAATGTCCATTATTTTAATGCTTATTTTCGGCGATTGCTTTATAGCACCCATTAATTGAATGCGGTAAACATAGTGAATATTAAAGCTAAATACTTTTATCATTCTATAGAATTCCATAGAGACAATTTCCAATCGAATCACATAAATAACAAGATTCAAGCATTCCTTGCTGATATATTCGCTAATATCAGTATATTAATTATATAGAAGTCAACACTCAGAACCATTGATAGATACACATTACAAAGACAATGAGCTCTTGTAGTCCTACATAGTATAGCATAACTTTCAGGCGCTCTGTTAAATGGATCACTATTAAGTTTACAGAAAAATCGTCAAAAATATCCTTCCTTTACCTCTTGCATGCTAAATTTGTAAATTTGTTGGTCACTTTGTTAAAAAATTGTCTCAGCATCCTCTCTCACTGGAATCATCATTCTAGTTGATCAATATGTAAATAGTTTTCCAGCAAAGAATCTCCTGCAATGACTTTAAACAAACAATACGACACATTCTGAATTTATCATTTTCTTTACTATCAAATAGATTTCCCGGAACCATTGGGAACCGTCATGAACGGTGATAATGTGTTATATTACGTTTAATTCCTTTGATTTATACAGCTTTCAGAGTGGAAAAGCTGTCAGAGATCTGATTTTGTGAGTAAAAGATCAGTGGTCTTTTGCTTTGATACGAGGAATTCTGCTCTAGAATCATCATCCATCCATATTCTCATGTTTCAGAACTTGCATATAAGACACTTCCATAGGAGTGCACGATGACGAGCAGTCTGCACTATTCTACACTGTCGAATTAAATAAATTCTTTTTCGTCTATATAGATGATTTTCATCTCTGGTGTTTCAAGATAAACATGGTTTTGAGTATATCATATCTCTTCACACCAGTATATCCTCCCACCATAAGCAACCACACACACACATATATACGTACCAAGAATATGGTGTTGTATTCGTATTAGATAAAACAGACCAACAAATATGCATATATATATATATATCATAAAAACATGTCTATAGAACCACAAGATAAAATATATACTATTTCCTCTCCCAATTAGCATAATTAACTATATAAAAAATCGAATAGACCAGGCTATACGAATGAGGCTTCTATGAAGGAATCTCCAACAAATAACCAAAACTAGCGCTTCGCGTCGGCTGTAGTGGAATATTTATCGAATATTTCGACAGCGTAATCGCCTAGATACAGTCAACTAAGCAGGATTAGGTTTAACATAAACTAGGAGAAAATAGAATACACTTAAATACCTCTACCATGGTTTCGTCCGTGTTTTGAGTTATCCAATAATTATGTAATAATTATATAAACTCGAGCGCCGGATTCTTCAGGAAGCTCGCTCATATCTAGACTTTAAATTTTCCAGAACGATCGCGCCAAGATGTATATATATGTAAACTTTTATATGTAATAATCTCTCACTAGGTTGAGATACAAATTTGGCTGTATTGTGCTGTGCTTTCTAGCAAAAATGCCACCAGTCGTAAGCAACTACCACACCCATTCCAACTTGACAGTGACTACGTCACGATTTTTAGTCATTTTGAAATGAGTTCTTGGCGCGATCGTTTTTGAAAATTTAATATCTAGATATGAGCGAGCTTCCTGAAGAATCCGGCGCTCGAGTTTATATAATTATTACATAATTATTGGATAACTCAAAACACGGACGAAACCATGGTAGAGGTATTTAAGTGTATTCTATTTTCTCCTAGTTTATTTTAAACCTAATTCTGCTTAGTTGACTGTATCTAGGCGATTACGCTGTCGAAATATTCGATAAATATTCCACTACGGCCGACGCGAAGCGCTAGTTTTGGTTATTTGTTGGAGATTCCTTCATAGAAGCCTCATTCGTATAGCCTGGTCTATTCGATTTTTTATATAGTTAATTATGCTAATTGGGAGAGGAAATAGTATATATTTTATCTTGTGGTTCTATAGACATGTTTTTATGATATATAGCTCTGATTGTTTAATTTATTAATTTTTCATTGAGCCAAAAAGTGACCAGTTGCAAAACACGTATATGTATGTGTATGTATATATATATGTAAACATTTATATATATATATATATATATATATATATATATATATATATATATATATATATATAAGGAAAATCGAAGTAGTTTCAGATGTTCAAGTCTTTTAATAATAATTGTTTCTACGTTAGGCACAAGGCCAGCAATTACCCAGTGTATTACTGGTACTTTATTTTATCGACCCCGTAAGGATGAAAGGCAAAGTCAACCTTGGCGGGATTTGAACTCAGATCGTAAAGGGACGTATCTATGCTGGAAAGCATGGCGTCCGACCCCTACCGATACTGCCAATCCACCGTTTTAATAATAATTGTTTCTACTTTAGGCACAAGGCCAGCAATTACCCACTTTTCATTACTGGTACTTTATTTTATCGACCTCGTAAGGATGAAAGGCTAAGTCAACCTCGGCGGGATTTGAACTCAGATCGTAAAGGGACGTAACTATGCTGGAAAGCATGGCGTCCGACGCTCCACCGATACTGCCAATTCTCCGTTTTAATAATCATGCTGTGATATATATTTCAATGGCGACAGTAGCCACACTGTTCCGAGGCGGCAGTGCCGCGACATCGTCAGATACCTTGTTACATAATAAGGTAATGTTTCCGAGGCAATTCAAGTTGAATCGACATGGGAACAGACGAAGTGTGTGCTTTCAGGTTCTTCATCCGTTCCCTTGTGAGTACCAATTCACCTCCACCGGTCTGCGCAGGCACAGGTCCGAAGGAAGTTGACCATTAGCTACCGCAGATTTCAACGAAATTCACTTAGTCAGTTCCTCCCCCCCTTACCCAGACAATGACCCATTCAGGCCTTTTATATATAGCTTACTGCTACCTACCCCGTCTGTGGCAGTCAGCCGAAAGCCAGGGGGGATGGGAGCGTGTGAGTATCAATATGTCTCATTACTACCCTCATTAAACATGGACAGCATAACTGACCATTAACCTCCAAGAGAAAATATACTTAATTCTAGGTATCATGGTTTCACAGTGGAAGTTATGAATGAGAGTTGGAAATTACAATTAAAAATTAAAAATTGAAAATCAAATATTAAAAATTAGAAATCAGGAATTAAAAATTGATAATTAAAAATTAAAAAATGTTCAAGTCAGAATTTAGATTGAGATGAGTAAAAACATATAGATTGGAGAGAGTAAATAATATATTCACTTATACTATCTACTACGTAGAGAGATGTTTAAGTAAGAAGAAAGTACGGTACTATCTACATACTGAACGAAAGTACCGTATAGTAGAACAGAGGGTAAATTACAGTATGAAAGGTAGTAGGTAGTCGGGTACATAAGTTAGAATTTCCATCACATGGAACAAAACTGAAAAAACACAGATATCATGTACACAAAAGAGAAAAACTAATAAATATAACGAATTCATACAGTTCACACATGCAAAATGAAATAGGAGATACTGATTAATATGATTGTCAATTTGTCCATATATAGATTGAATTTGGAGGCCTTCTGTTCAAATGCGATTTGCTGCAGGAAAATAGGGGTTTATCGGTGTTTTTGTTTCCGCGTATTTATCCTGCCGACAGTTATTATTATGTCCGTCCAGTATCATGAATTTCCATCCCCATGGTATAGGGAATATCCTTGTGTAGCTGGTGGCTGGTTCCTCTCTTCACCACTATATCGGTTACATCATACAGCGCTCAACTAATTGGAGCTAAATTCTTAGGGTAAACATTGATGCAATTCAATTCAAGCACTCAACGTACTTATTCCACATAGGAGTGACGGAGTAAATATCGAATAAGGAAAAGCGAAGTAGTTTCAGATATTCAAGTATTTTAATAATAATGCTGTGATATATATTTCAATATATGAATAGTGTGCGTATATACAATAACGCACATGGTATCAGAACCTTGCGTGTCTCACAAAGTGATATATATAAATATATATATATATATATATATATATATGTAAAAGTTTTATTTAAAATGTTGGGTTACAACGAGTAAATATTTTATAACTGATATAAAAGCACTCAACAGGTTTTGGAGTATTTTACGATATTAAACAAATGGAAATTACATTTATAAAACCATATTTATTTCATTATATATATTTCAGGGATATCATATTAAAAATATGGTATGCCCTCTTCAGACAAAATACAATATATAGACAGTTTTATAAATAAATTTGACATACCTTAGAGTTTTCTCCGTCTTTCTTTCTAACCGTCCTTAACATTTTCACTACCGTAACAACTTTTTAAATGGAAGTTGTAAACTCTAAGGTATGTCAAATTTATTTATAAAATGTGTATATATTGTATTTTGTCTGAAGAGGGCATACCATATTTTTAATATGATATCCCTGAAATATATATAATGAAATAAATATGGTTTTATAAATGTAATTTCCATTTGTTTAATATCGTATATATATATATATATATATATATATATATATATATATATATTTATTTATTAAAATAACATATTAAAGTTTAAGCAAAGAATCGTTGCTTTCACCCTTAACGGGATCTTCTGAAACTAACAAGTCAATCTGTAAACGCAGTGGATATTTCAAAAAACGTTGCAACTGGAGGTAGACAGGAAGACGACACTTTGGTTCGTGGAAACGTTCCTGGCTAAGAACGGGAAAAAACGAATATAATACGTCATTAATATGAGCGGTGAAAAACAATTACGCGCAAAGACAGAACCACGTACTTGCTCTACGATTCTTATATATTTGATATATATTTATCCTTATCGAGCCCTCTTTGGATTTTAGTCTTCAAATTTATTATTATTACTATATATATATATATATATATATATATATATATATATATATATATATATATATATATATATATACATATGTACATATATATATATATATATATATATATATATATATATATATATATATATAAATATATATATATATATGAGTTTGTGAGACACGCTAGGTTCTGATACCATGTGCGTTATTGTATATACGCACACTATTCAGTTTTCTGATATACTTAGAAGTGAGGAGTTTACTAAATTTTCACCGACTGATAACCAATAAAAATTGGTAATACTCTTCATACTTGGATTACGAAACAGCATCGTCAAACGCTATCTGGGTGAATGGTAGTTACCACAATTCTGGTTTGTACTTATTTTCTTGATTTATTCTTAAATTGAGCCAGGAAAACCTATTGTCCATAGTTAGTATATTTTACACCTTAGCGAATCTGGTCCCTTACGATTTAAACACAAATATGTATATATCTGTGTTTATCTCTCTTTTATATTCAATTATAATATACGGCTCGGAAAATCTCTTTCCTTGAGCTATTTTATTGTAATATACTATTTTGAGATTCTAACTCAAAATATACCTTTGATGTATACACACACACACACACACACACACACACATAGACACACACACACACACACACACACACACACACACACACACACACACACACACACACACACACACACACACACACACACAGACATATATATATATATATATAAATAAATATATATATATATATATATATGAGAATTAAAATACTATTGCTTATTGTGATCCAGTTCGTGGTTAAGAAAGCCAGTTTCATGGACGGTGTCAACGTACGGTTAGGGTAACTCCACAAGTTTGTAAGAATTCCGTTCAATCTTGGAGTATAAAGTATAGAAGAGAAATCACAGGTAAGTATTAAGAGAAGGATTTTATCCGGTATTTACGACCATGTCATTGGTAAGTGCAACCTTATATTGCTAGACTGCAAATAGCAGCCTCTCAATTATAATTGTTGTTCACGTCCAAATTTTCAAAATAGTGAGTAAGTTACTCTTGAAATAGTTCTTAATATATAGAGAAAAACATTTTTTTGGAATTGTATTTACTAGTATAGAGAGAGAGGAAGAGGAATTAGAAGGTGAGGGGACAAACGGAATAGTATAGAGAGAGAGGAAGGGGGAGAAGAGTTAGGAAGTAGAGTGACGAACTGAGATGGAGGGAGGGGTAGAGGTGGAAGGATTCCTTGATCAGTTTTGATACAGAGACTTCATGTCGTCGATTGTAGTGAGTTAAAGAGAATTAAATTGATCATAGTGGGAGGGATGGAGAGAGACAGAGGGGGATATATAAAGAGATAAGTATATATATAAAAAATGAAGACAAAAATAATAATGATAACAATAAAAGTAAAGAAGGGGGTGAAAGAAGAAAAGAAAAGATAGCCAAAAATGGGAGGGAAGAAAACGAAGAAATAGAAGAGGAATCAAGGAGAAGGGAGGGATATAGGTATTGTTTTTTGTGGGTAATGAAAGGAGGTAGATATAATAAGGGGGTATAAAGTCTATGTATATGCAGTTTGTCAGTTGGTAGTAAGAGGTTAAGGGTTCGATTTGCACTTGTAGTGCGAAAACCTTTCTTTGAGTCTATGGTTTCAATAAATTGACCTTTCGATTACATAAATACATTCCTAAAAAAGCTGCGAACTACCAATGGAATTAATTTCAAAGCGGACAAAACCTCAAATGTGTATACGATGGATGTTAATACATACAATAGCTTCATACGGAAAGAATTACATAGGAAATACAAAAAAACTAATGAGGCGGCACTGATAAACGTCAACAACGATACACCAATATAGTCAAACAGCTAGGAATAGACGACAGAACGGAGCCACTTAGGCCATGTACCCCACATTTAATCTCAAGGACCACAAGATAAATATTGATTATAACCCCACAATTAGACTTATATGCCCGTCCAAATCGGACATCTGGAAAATTAGTAAACATATATTAGACAGAGTGATATCACAATTGAAGAATAAACTAGTGATTAAACTATGAGGTCTCTACCGAAACAATTAAGTGGTTTAACAATATAGCTAACAAAAAAGTATCTAAATTTATACAATTTGACTTTAACGACTATTACTCCTCTATATCCCCCAACACTTTGGATAAAGCCTTAGCATTCGCCAAAGCCAATTCTGACCTAACAGACGACGAGATAAAAGTCATATTAGCTGCTAGGAAAACAATGATTAAATTTGAGAACGCCTATTGGGAACGTAAAGATAGATTAAATAACTTGGACATCACGATGGGGGCTAACGACTCGGCTCAAGTCACAGATTTAGTAGGTATTTACATAGCCCATAGTTTACAGAGTGAGTTTAACGACCTTCACGGTGGAATCTATAGAGACGACGCCCTTCTCCTAGTTAAGAACGTAAATAACCAGAGCATAGAAAGACTCCGTAAGAATATTAGAAAGACTCTCGGGAAACTAGGCCTTAGCATAACGTATGAGTATAGCACTAAAACAGTTAACTTTCTAGACGCGACGCTTAAACTAAATACGGGACTTATAACACCTTTTCACAAGATTAATGAAAACTTACCATACATCAACTGTAACTCAAACTACCCACTATCCATAATTAAATCCATTCCACGGAGCATATCCCTTATGATCTCCCGCCTCTCGGCTAACCGACAAATATTCGAGGAACATGCAGAATACTACAATACCGCATCAGACAAGGCAGGCCACTTAGATAGAGTAGAATATATAGATGAAAGCCTCCGCAAAGCGCACACGAACACCCATAACACAAACTCCAGAAACACACGCACACACGCATTTACGCATAGAACTAAAAAGTATACGGTAAATAGAAATACAACATCGAAATGAAACAAGTCACGCAGTAGAAAATATATTTGGTATAACCCCATATTTAACACCTCTATTAGTACTAACCTACCCTCTACTTTCTTTAGAATAACAAATAAGTACTTTCCAGATTCACATAGATACAGCAAAATCCTTAACACTAAGTCTATTAGACTATCTTACTCCACGGCACCAAATATAGAGGCACACATTAAGATGCTTAACGCTAAAAAAGATACATAACAACACCAGAACACAAATCCATAACAATAACAATACAATCACCATTGAACAAAACAGAATATCTAATACACAGCCACCCACTAATCGGCAAACAAAACGTAACACACTTGTACAGGCATCGCAGCCCACCAATAATGCCAAAGTTGCCCATGACAAGAATTGTAACTGCCACCTACCTGAAACCTGTCCATTACATAATGAATGCATGCAGTCTAACTTGGTTTACCAATGCACAGTGGAATCAGACAACCAGAAATGGTATTACATCGGAGCGACTGGGAATACATTTAAAGCCCGTTGTTATACATACCGTTACACAATGAAACATTCCCAGCATCGTTATGTAAATACCCTTGCAAACAAGGCCTGGCAACTGAGGGAAAGTAACCATCAATACACCTTGAAGTGGAAAAAACTATCGAACGCGCCTCCATATCGGAGTGGTATGAGAAGCTGTCGATTATGTGACCTTGAGCTGTTCCACATTTTGAGTTCGAAGAATAAGTTACTCAACAATAAAATCGAAATATCAATTTATTGTAACCATAGACTCAAAGAAAAGTTTTCGCACTACAATTGCAAATCGAACCCTTAACCTCTTACTACCAACTGACAAACTGCATATACTTAGACTTTATACCCTCTTATTATATCTAACCCCTTTAATTACCCACAAAACCAATACCTATATCCCTCCCTTCTCCTTCATTCCTCTTCTATTTCTTCGTTTTCTTCCTTTCTTCCCTCCCATATTTGGCTATCTTTTCTTTTCTTCTTTCTCCCCCTTCTTTACTTTTATTTTTATTATTATTATTTTTGTCTTTATTTTTTTATATATATACTTATTTCTTTATATATCCCCCTCTCACTCTCTCTCTCCATCCCTCCCACTATGATCAATTTAATTCTCTTTAACTCACTACAATCGACGACATGAAGTCTACGTCTCAAAACTGATCAAGGAATCCTTCAACCTCTACCCTTCCCTCCATCTCAGTTTGTCACTCTACTTCCTAACTCTTCTGCCCCTTCCTCTCTCTATACTATTCCGTTTGTCCCCTCACTTTCTAATTCCTCTCCCTCTCTCACTATACTAGTAAATACAATTCCAATAAAATGTTTTTCTCTATATATTAAGAACTATTTCAAGAGTAACTTACTCACTATTTTGAAAATTTGGACGTGAACAACAATTATAATTGAGTGGCTGCTATTTGCAGTCTAGCAATATAAGGTTGCACTTACCAATGAAACGGTCGTAAATGCCAGGATAAAATCCTTCTCTTAATGCTTACCTGTGTTTTCTCTTTTATACATATATATATATATATATATATATATATATATATATATATATATATATATATATATATATACATATATATATACATATACATATATATACGTTTGGAAGCCTCGACAATGCAAATGGGTAAATCTCCGGGTAACAAGGTCCGGTAGTGGAGAGAGAGAGATGTAAGTGGGTGTACGTTGAGATGCGTGGTGTGTATAAGATGTGTGAGATGTGTAAAATGAAGGGAAGAGTATAAAGGATAGAATAAAAATAACAACACAAGAGAGAGTTAACTTGGGAGAGATTTAATATTCCCTATATATTTCGGATTCACATCCATCAACTGGGTTTTTTTTCCGGGGTGGGGGAAAAGGTTGTCTGTCGGACAGGTCCGGAATGCGTCCTTCGCTGTTTGTTGTTTTGAATATCTGAGGTATTCGGCAGAGCGCGCGAGCGCGTGAAAGGGGTCGGTCGTACACAGGGCAGCGGCCGAATGAGGGAGTGGGATGGCGCTAGCGGTCAGTCCATTCTCTGCCTGTTTGTTAAATGTTACTGTGTATGTGTGTGTGTGTGTTGTTGTCTCGCTTGAGTGTGTGTGTGTGTGTGTGTTTGTGTGTGTGTGTGTGTGTGTGTGTGTGTGTGTGTGTGTGTGTGTGTGTGTGTGTGTGTGTGTGTGCGTGTGTTATTGCCTTGTTCCTCTGTATTGGCAGTGTAGTATGTTCGTATGGTGGAATGCTACTGTGTGTGTGTGCGTGTGTGTATGTAGTCGTCTCGTTTGCGTGTGTGTGTGTGTGTGTGTGTGTGCGTGTGTTGGGTGTTGTTGCATCGCTTGTTAACTTAAACCAGCCATCTCATTTCGCTTCTCTCTGATCGGTTGTTTATTTGCGGTTGCAGTCGTTTGATAAAAAGCGCTTCCTTGATACGTAACGTGCCGACGTTTCTTTCAGTCGCTAGAATTGTGACAATGGGCCTTCCGTCTTTGTTTCCGCATTTGTCTATGTGTTTCCGGAAAGTCGAGGCATTGGTTTTAGTGTGTTCCTTCATCCGGATGTGCAAAGGTCGAATTGTGCTACCTATGTAGTATTGGTTGCACCTGTCACATTCTATCTAATACACGACGTATGTGCGTAGGCAACAGTTCGTGTGGCGTATCGGGCAGTCTCTGAGGGAGCATGCGTCAGTAGATTTTTCGGGTTTCTTGGTGAGGCATCTTCGCAGGGAGGGGCCTGAGTGGGCCAGGTGGATGTCGAGGCCCTCCCTCCGTATAGCCTTGCGGATAGCGTTGGTGGTTTTCTCGCCCAGGTGTGGCATTTTAAGGAAGCACTTGCCTTGGGTGCTTCTCTGTCTCTTGCGTCTGGTGTCTCCTATTCTGTCTGTGATCAAGGTAGTGTACACGTTCGTCTCCAGCACCTCGAGGAATCGCTTGGTATGAGTGACACCACTCGCGGGATAGCTGCATCTGTTTTTGATTCGCGCGATCTCGTTCGTGATGTATCCTCTTTTGGCACTGTTAGGGAGGGCGGACTTGTAGTGAACGAATAGGTCCCTGCAGGCTGCCTGTCGGTAGAAGTTGCAGTGGATCCTTCCCTGTTCCGTGATGTTGATTCGGAAGTCGAGGAGGGCAAGTGACCCGTCTTCGTTGGGGTGTTCAACACTGAAGTCAATGTTCTCGTCCGTGTTGTTGAACGTCTCATAGATTCTGTTCGCCATGTCTTGGGAAGATGTGAGGATGAGGATATCGTCCACGTACCTTGAGAAAAAGGCTACGGCGTTGGGGTGGCAGGCGTTGAGTGCCTTGCGTTCGAGGTTGTCCATGAAAGAGATCGCTAGCACACCTGATAGGCTTGATCCCATGGGCAATCCCGAGGTTTGTTGGTATATTTGGTCAAGGAATCCGAAGTAGGTGTTGTCGACGACGATGGACAGGTGTTGGTGGATGTCAGTGGTGGTGAGCCATATGTGTGTGTGTGTATCTCTCACTCTCTCTCTCTCTCTCTCTCTCTCTCTATATATATATATATATATATATATATATATATATATATATATATATATATAGTGAGAGAGAGAGAGAGATATTGATATATATGTATATATATATAGTAATAATAATAAATTAGAAGACTAAAATCCAAAGAGGGCTCGATAAGGATAAATATATATCAAATATATAAGATCCGTATAGTAAATATTTAATGTTATTTTAATAAATATATATATATATATATATTAACAGTGTAGTGACTCTTTGGATATCAATATTTTCAAATTTTAAATCATTCAAGAGCCTCGATAAACGTTATATATATATGGGGACTCGGATTCTCAATGGGACCGCGGTACATACTTAGTTCGATATGAGCTGATTGATTGCTCTTCACATGGGTGAGTATATGCCCAGACATACACTTTTTGGACGATACGGATGTGTTTATACCATAACATACACTATTTGCAGATACGGATATTACAATCCAATCTATACACGTATAGCAGAACACTGAACTGAACTTACTTGCTTGTGTTTGTGTGTGTGTGTGTGTATGGTGCTGTGGTTAACCCAATATTGCCAATTTACATCGTCAAATTGAGCTTTGACTAATGTAGCATCTGTTGTTTTGTGAACTAACTTTCGGTGAATGCTGTGTTGGTATATTCTTATATTTATTGTTTTTTTCTCTGACATCGCTTCGGTGTGTGTGAGAGTGTGTGTCCCACCCACACTAACTGTGACCTTTTATAGTTCTACAGATTTGATACTGTGTTGATATGTGTATATATATATATTTTTTTCTCTGACCTCGAGCCGGTGTATGTTGGTGTGGAGTGTGTGTGTACCCACTCACATTAACCATGACCGATTATATCTCTACAGATTTGATTGATATCCAGCGTCTTTTGCAGCGACATAAATCTGACGGCTTTTATGACCTCAACAGAAGTTGATAGCAGTCTCCGTATTTCTGACTCCTGGATCTTCATATAAGGGAATAAACTCTGTGAGTGAACATCGCTAATTTTCTCCCTCGTATCAAGAATTTGAAGACAATTCATTTTCACTTGATGAGATCAGTGATAATCGATCATGGCTTCACGATCGATCTATCTCTTATTGAAACATGTGTCGTGATTAAATTATTGGAATTTTACCTTGCCTTCGGATTTTCATTTTTATATATATACACACACACATATATATATATATATATATATATATATATATATATATATATATATATATATATATATATATATATATATATATATTGGTAAACGGAATAGAGAATGCTGACAAATTGTTCACAGTTGAAAAATGGTTTAATTAGGAATAAAAGAGTATTAGTGATTGTATGGGTTAGTATTCAGTTGTGGTTTTAAGTTTTTAAGTTTTTACCGGTTGCGCATTTCTAAATGCTTTTCAAAAATAATTTTGAGATAGAGTGTCCGTGCTGTTTGCTCTGATCTGATTAGTTTTTTGAATTCTACCTGTTTTTATGTTAAAAAAGTGGCTCCAGCGTTATTTTTGTGTTGCAAAAATTCTTGTGGTCAAAACAATTTTGATTGGTCGGTAGATGTCATGTGAATGTAAAAAGTTGATTTTGCGCCAAGACTGTTTTTATGTTAAAAAAGTGGCTTCAGCAACCATTCTTGGTCAAAACAATTTTGATTGGTCGGTAGAGGTCATGTGAATAAAAAATTGGTTTTGCGCCAAGATTGAGAAATGACTCTTTCACAACAAATATGTGTGTGTGTGTGTGTATGTGTGTGTGTGTGTGTGTGTGTGTGTGTGTGTGTGTGTGTATGTGTGTGTGTGTGTGTGTAGTAGTAGTAGTAGTAGTAAGGTGTTCGATGCTGCGACAATGGCCAGCAGCGATGTGTATCAAATGGCTATTAAGATAAGTGTGTGTGTGTGTGTGTGTGTGTGTGTGTATAGCAGTGTGATTCGTGGTGGCAGGGATGGTCAGTAAGAATGTGTCTGAAAGCAATGGGGGGTATTTTAGCATGTCAAGAGATAAGTGTGTGTGCGTGTGTGTGCGTGTGTGTGTGTGTGTGTGTGTGTGTGTGTGTGTGTGTGTGTGTGTGTGTGTGTGTATAGCAGAGTAATTTGTGGTGGCAAGGATGGTCAGTAAGAATGTGTCTGAAAGCAATGGGGGGTATATTCGCATGTCAAAAGATATCTTTCAGCTTTTGTCTTATACGGAGAAGTGCGTGTGTGTGTGTGTATATAAGTCTCTTTCTATGTTGATGTACGCGTGTGTATATGTTTGTGTATATATATGTGTGTGTGTGTGTGTGTCTGTGTGTGTGTGTGTGTGGGTGGACCAGTATTTTTTCCCCCCTGGTAAAATGGTGTACATTATTCGATTTTTTCAGTAAAATCGGTTCTCTTAATAGAACATCAAAAATCTTAACAATAAAAGGTGTGAAATGATATTCACTATATATACATACACATACCGACCAATCAAAATTGTTTTGACCACAAGAATTTTTGCAACACAAAAATAACGATGGAGCCACTATTTTAACATAAAAACAGGTAGAATTCCCAAAACTAATCAGATCAGAGCAAACAGCACGGACACTCTATCTCAAAATTATTTTTGAAAAGCATTTAGAAATGCGCAACCGGTAAAAACTTAAAAACTTAAAACCACAACTGAATACTAACCCATACAATCACTAATACTCTTTTATTCCTAATTATACCATTTTTCAACTGTGAACAATTTGTCAGCATTTTCTATTCCGTTTACCAATATATAATAACTTGTGTGTTACACCTCTATTCTTTTATATATATATATATATATATATTACGATTATCGGGGCGCTTGAATAATTTAAAATTTGAAAATATTGATATCCAAACAGTCACTACACTGCTAATGAGAATGATATAAACGTTAGACAATCAGGTGATACACCTTCAGCTACAGAAACTAAGCAGCTAACATCGATTACAGACGATCGAAAACCATATCTTTGAACTCCCGCCAATTAAAGGCGCCAACTTCAAACCAGTGGCGCCGGATATCCCACAAAAACTGTTCTACCTGGCTCATTCGTGTTCATGGAACAGACAGGCAACACACTCGAATAAGTATTTACACCATAAAGACACTTGCATCCGTATGACATCAGCTTCAAATGGACTAAATGATCATCACATATGTCAATGGAACAATCACCCCACCAGTGACACAATACATACAGTAGAATATCTGCCAGCTTCAATGACGCTGCCAGTGCGCCTATGATTATATTGTGATATTAATTGGCACCACAAACTTGAGAATGTTCGTCCGTTGGCACATATAACTGATATCGCTGATTTACTTGCATCATCAGAGAATTTGAATCAACCAATATTTTCGAAAACACGTATTTACGTCTTGAAACCGCTGTTAATACAGAAATAAAATGAATATATTGTTAATAAAAATACTCTCAACTTCCAATTTTAGTGTTGGTTGTTCTATTATTTCGTATCTCTAGACCCGTATATACACATGCATACATACATTCATGCATACATGCATACATCCAGGAATACATACATACGTACACACATACATACATATATATATAGAGAGAAATATACACATATAGACGTATTCACACGCTCACAAACACACATATACACACACATGCATATATATATATATATATATATATATATATATACATGTGTGTGTGTGTTTGTGTGTGTCTGTGTGTGTGTATGTATGTCTGTGTGTATGTGTGTACATGTGTTTATTTGCGTTTGCATGTGTATATATTTGTGTGTCAGTAATAGTTTTCCTGGAACAGCGAGGGACCTGCTATATTCAACGAGATACGTACTGTTATCTTAAATCGGTTCTCACCCATTGACTCAATCTTATTTGTAAACGATTTCGTTATCATTAATGTTGCATCCATCTTCTTTTATGATGACATCTCCAAGTAGGAAACAGGACATTATCGACAATAACCTTTGCTTTTAGGAATTACTAATTCATTTAAGGGTTATGCTATGGCTATCTATCCAAAAATATACATTTTCTTTCCAATATAGAGGTATCTACTTAGGTATATATCCGACATTATCGCATCCATATAGAAAACACATTAATATCTATTTTTATCTATCCTAGAGTTATCCATGTATAACAGATAATTATTCATAAAACGACGATGTGTCGACGAGTTAGCATCTGTGTGAATACATACGCTATTTTACCGAGCATAGAACACTTACTCATACCACATCACAATCTATTTTCTTCACAAAGGAAGTGTACACTATATGATGTCATCGTAAATTCAATATAAATGGAATAATAAAACAAGTAATGTCCACGAATTAAAAACCTATAAACCTAAAATTTCTCGGTTATACCAGATACAGAACTGCTCTCGGCACTCGTTCCTCGGGCTGGCTAGAGTCTTTTTGATTTTACGGAGGAAATGAGCAGTGTAGCAGCCGAGAACATCCGAGGCCCCGACGGCGACTGGTATGAAAAGGAAGCTCTCGGTCAAGCCCCGGAATTTAGTTATATTCCCATCAGATGAGCTTCGGGAAATATACTTTGTGACATAGAGTTACAGTCCTTTACACTCTGAGTTCAAATCCCGCCGAAGGTAGCTTTGCCTTTCGTCCTTGATCGGTAGATAAAATAAAGCACCTTTAACAGACTGGGGTCGTTTTAAACTACTTTAAATTGATGGCCTTGTGCCTAAAATAGAAACAATTATTATTATTATCACATTTGCTGTGGCATTACATTGTTTCTTTATCAAATATCGTTCGAATTATTATCGTTCGAATTATTATCGTTAGTAGTATTCCGAGTAAGGAATATGTAATCGACAAAATCAGACAATCAAACATACGTATATACGCACACGCATAAATATACACTGTTATATATGTACATATTCACACGTACCTACATAAAGATAAACATACAGAACAGATAGAGAAATAGTAATTCTATAAAATTTGAAACAACAATGAACAATAAGAGCAAAACAAATGACAACACAATTCGCACAGGCCTTGAAGGAAAATCAACAAGGATAACAAAATTGGCAAGACAACTAGTCGAAGAAGATTTAATTTACTCAGCTCTTAATAAAACTCTCCGGATATACGGATATGAATTATTCTCAATGCGGACATAGCACACAAAGACTTAAAACAAAAGAAAAATAAGAAATAGTAACGGAAATATAAAAAAGGAACAGTAAATAGAAACAATCTATACGCTGTTCAATCTTATTCTAACACAATAACACTATGTTGAAATACTGTTTCAATATGTTAACAATGCTAATGATGATAATGGGGACATACAGATACAGGTGACGATGATGATAAGGAAGAGGAGTGGGAGGAGGATTAGGTGGAATAATATGATGAAAGTTGATGATGAACTTGACCAGAACAATCATGAAAATGAGGATAAGGAGTTTCTGTAAGTGTCGAATGTGGTAATTGTGTTGGTGTTTTTAGTCGGGCTCAAAGTGATTGTGCTTGCGATAGTATTTTTAGTGGTTGATGACTAGCGAATATTTGATAAACAGGATGTTGTTGTTAATGACGCTGAGGGTACAAATAACGACGGCGATGGTGATGTTCGTGATTATAATATAACCAAGAGGATGTGAAAATATTTTATACACACACATATGTATGTATGTCTATATATGATATATAAATATATATATATATATAAATGTGTCTGTGTTTGTCTTAGTTATTTATTCATCTAAGTTAAATTTAAAAGTAATTGTTTTGCTTACAAACGAAAATTAATATAACACTTCACCTTCTTCACAAATATGAAAAACACTTCAGCCATCACGGCCGCCACCATAATTGACATGAGAGCTGCTTCATACACTACTAATATCACGAAGAAGATTGGTTAACATTTCAACACTAATTTCTCCCAAATAACAACATCACCAGAATCACCATGACTTCGTTTTCCATTAATGGGAACAACATATGTGAACCTCTATATTCTTATTCGAACGTGTAAAAACGGAAAACCTTAATTTCAAGCCGAAACAATTATAGGACGATCTAATTGACTCTAATATTTAAATATATGAGATAGTCATTGCTAACACGCCATTGATCAAATCTTGCTCACAGAAGGCTTACTTGGGTGTAGCAAACGAGCCAAAATGTTAGCATGTTTGCTAGAAAAAGCAAAACTATGTCCCTCAAATCACAACATCTCTCTTAAAATACATAGGCCACAATGGATAATGTAATCCTAGATACGGTATATCTGATTTAATATGGGACTGAAACGATCCTGCTGATTGATCAACTATATCACAGTTAGCCTTTAGGTAAACCAAAACAGAAAGAGCAACGAAACTGGCTCTACTAATATGTGACACAGTAACAAAGAATAACTTCACGATAGAGAGAAATGTGAACAGCTCCACAATAATCCTTGATGAAGTCCTTAGCCAGAATACACTTTAATCAACAAAACAACGTCTACGTGTATCCTAAATCGGTATAGAATTAACTGCCGTACATTTCTTAAATCCTACTTATTATTTTATTTGGCAGTATCGGTAGAGGGTCGGACGCCATGCTTTGACGCATAGAGTTACGGCCCTTGCTATTCTGGGTTCAAATCCCGCCGAGGTTAACTTTGCCTTGCATCCTTACGGGGTCGATATAATAAAGTGCCAGTAATGTACTCGGTAATTGCTGGCCTTGTGCCAATAGTAGAAACTATTATTTTATATGAGGCAAACCGCATTAAATAATATGTCCCTTACACTCTTAAAACATAGTAGCCACAGTTGGAATGTGCTGGTAAATTTCGATTTACCTTAGAGTAAACAATAAGTGAGTGGATAGTGACATCATTCATTACTTCATGCCATATATATCCTGCCTAAAAGGTGAGCTGGGTCTTACCTGACTTTGACTGAAAGCAATGGACGCTATACTGGGCGTACGGATCTTTATTTAAAAAATAATATAAGACTCGCATCCTGCCGGGATAGTTATGTCAGACATGCAGCCGAAGGGCCCATTGGCTTATAAAACAATCACGTACAATCATTTGTTGAAGTCGAATCTTATGCCAGAAATGCGCCGTAGTGATGAGATCATTTGTATCAGTTACATTTTGCAAAATCATATTCTTCATAATTAATAGCTCCAGTGTTCAAAGCCTTCAGATATTTCAGCTTAATATCGGATCTGTGGTATTTGATTCAGCCTCTACCATATCAAGTACTCCTTCAGCAATTATTCAACTTGGTGTAGGATGTCGTGTGAAACGTTGGTGTAGAGAAGAAGCATCACATGCTTGGAGATGCGTTGCAAAACCTGATGCCACAGCAAACACCAAATGAATAAAAGAATGATGAATATAATAAATACCAAATAAATGACATTTCCTTAAATGACAAATTCTCTAAAATATAATAGCGTCCTAACCCTAACAGTCACATCAATATAGTTTACAAGTACTACTACACCCACCGGCAGTAATATTGCCATTAACAATATTAGCTTTTAACACATGAATCACACACAAACCGTAGTAAACCGCTCATACCGACTATTGTTATGTTCTCTAACACGAAAGCCTTTACAATTATAATTAGGAATATATCATCCACATCATCGACAACAATAAACATGACTTTATTAACGTCACTATCTCAAGCAAACAAGAAACACAAACTCCTATATGAAAAATCATCAATGACAACTCTAACAGCAGAAATCTCTCGACAATTGTTGTCAGACCACACCAATAACATACAAATCCATAGGTAACAGTGCAACACCAAGCATTATTTAGCAAATATTTCACGTATATAAGCAAGAAAAATAACTGCACAAGCATTCATGCAGTAGTGTGTATAAATGCTTGTGCATGAACATATTCAAAGTATGGATTAAATCAATTAAACAACGTGATTCACTACTACACACATTCAAATACACATGAACAGTCAAATAATATCCATACAAACTTGTAAACTGAATCTAAATGTCTACTGACTTACAGCTAACACATCTCAGCGTTACAATATTTTAGAAATGCTATAACGTGAAAAGAAATACATTTACATTTGCTGTTCAATTTGAATCATTTAAAGATAAATATATTTGCAGAAGAAATCTAATGCTGATAATATAGCATTTTTCTATAAATTGCTCTCATTAAATTATTTTCTTATCAATACACGCAAATACACACACACACACCACACACACACACACATATATATATATATATATAAATATATATATATATATATATATATATATACACATATGTATATATATATATATATATATATATATATATATATATATATATATATATATAGTTTTAATATAGATGAGATTCTACAGGACTAGAACTGTTTCATTCATTAGAAATCATCAGGAATCCTGATGATTTCTAATGAATGAAACAGTTCTAGTCCTGTAGAATCTCATCTATATTAAAACTGTTATACTCTGCTATGTATTGAGTACCTTACTTACTGTGGTTACCTCCGATTCAACCCGGAATAACGTACATATATATATATATATATATATATATATATATATATATATATATATATATATATGTATATATATATATATATATATATATATATATACATATGTATATATATATAAATGGAAAAAATAAAACGAAATTTCATTTCTCACTCTTAGTACGGCTGTTACTTAAATATAAGTATGTATACGTACATACATATATGTATACAGACGTACAGAAGTATATATATATATATATATATATATATATATACATACATGCACACGCATATATATATGTGTACGTATGGATTAACCGAACATTTATTATAATGCTCGGTTTGTTTGTAAACAAACACCCCTAATTAAGCCGTACAGTGTTTAGCAACTATCGTTGCCCTTTTGTTTAACAATGACAAAGGAAAGATGTACTAGTTTCAAGCTTATTAGCTATCATCAGCACCGTATACCTTCCTGTACGTCTGACAGTATATACTTTCCTTATGCATATTAACAGCTGAGCAGCCTAATTTGCATATCGAGTGAGTTAATCGGCCGGGCGCACCGAAAACGAGAAATGGAAAAAATGAAATGAAATGAAATGTCTCACTCTTATTACGGCTGTAAATAAATGTTCGGTGAATCCATACGTACATATACATATGTGTGCATGTTTGTATATATATACATACTACTGTACGTCTGTATACATATATGTATGTACGTATACATACTTATATTTAAGTAACAGCCGTACTAAGAGTGAGAAATGAAATTTCGTTTCACTTTTTCCATTTATCGTCGAGTGTTTTGTACATAAAAAAAAAATTGTGTCAACGTAATCATTGAGGCAGTAGCTGCCTGGTACCTTCGCATTACTGTCACATGACACTGAGATTGAAGATTACTACTGTAATAATGATCTCATACCAAGACTGGCAGGGACGAATTTGTTCCAAAGGGACTAATTTTCCTCGCTGGTGAAACCATCCTTAGCCGGAATTGCATAAGGCTTAATGGAATTACCTAATTTTCTGTGAACGCCAGCTCCATATGGTCTGTCGCCAACAGAGAGAACAGAAATAATTAATTAGTTCTGGAAGAAGGAATCTAATTCTCTACCCACCCGAAATCGTTCTACTCACTATTTAACGTATTAGTGTACACTCTGTATTTATTTAGGTTGCTATCTTAAAGATGCAAGCTTAATTGAAAGATCGAGTGAGTGGGAAGGCGATCGAAAATTATAGTATATACTTGTCAGGTCTGTTCACAAATTAGCTCAATGTGTTCACATATTGTGTTGGTGTGAAGAGATAGAGGTTTGTGTAAGGAGAAATTATTGAAAATGCAAACATCTATACAGAGCAAATATAATCAAGAATCTATATGGGAAAATTATCTTTTAAAGCATTTTTAGTTCGTTATACATGATTCAATCATTCGAATGATCTTATGTGAAAATTCGTATTATCAATATCTATACATATGCAGAGGAATAAGAAATATATTAAATAGAAGGTCCTCCAAAATATCTAAGGTGCGAATTGTATTTCGGATGTATTCCGCTTTTATTCAATATATATATTTTTATTCTTCATATTATGGAGATGTATATATATATATATATATAACTATATATATATCAATGCATATGTATAGATATTGATTATACACATTTTCACATAACATTATTCGATTAATTGGAGATAAATCTCTCTTGAAACGTGTAAATAAAAATGATTTAAAAGGAACTATTTTTCCATCCATATACACGATTATATATATTTATATATATACATTTGTATATATATTTATATATATATACATTTATATATATATATATATATATATATACATTTATATATATATATATATATATATATATATATATATATAAATGAAAATAGAGAAATTAATGTGAGCAAGAAGCCAACAGTATTTCATATTATATAAGTGACTATAACGTCAAGATGGAAAATATTTAACTTAAGATATGGGAAAATATTTCAAACTCAATTAAAATAAAAAAAAAAATAAATGTCAAGACACAAATTTTATCCACAGATTTTGTGAAATCCAGGGGAAAAAACCAATCGAGTCTTAACTCAGAATAAAATTAAGGTCAAATACTCATCCTTCAATTTGGAAATATATATATATATATATACCTCACAGTCTGTGGCCTGATCCAATGCCATAGGACACCGGCCACCCGCCTTACGGTCAGGCAAGACACCATCTTCACCCTACAGACCCACAAACACCCCGGACTGAATTCCCCACGTCATTCCTTTAGCATTCGACCGCCCACCTCTCCCCCCACATATCCCACTAACAGCACTAACACACTCCTCGGTTTCACCGCCCCAACCCCCTTGGCCCACCCCACAACTAATAATACTAACACACTACCACAAAACCACCTTCTCCCTCCACACAACACCACACACAACCCTCCACACCACTACCTTCTCCCTCCACCTTTCATGCCTACGCATCCTCTACCTTGTCCACCTTACACACAGACACACATTCCACACTCCATACAGACCCTTTCTTTACCTGTCATCTTCCTCTACTTCTATCTCTTCACCCTGCCTTGACCCTCTCACCACTTCCTGTTGCGCGCGCACTCCACATCTCCACTTCCGCACAACCACACCATTATTTTACACCACCGGTCATCGTTCCAGCTATCTATCCTACGACACGTGGAATCTCCATCTTGACTCACTCCAAGGAAATACCTTAGGAACATACTCACGAACAAACACTTAAATTATTTTCGAACCACGCCACCTACATCCACACGACATATAAACACAAACACACACGTGCGTATCCACACATACACACACTCAGCCTACGGACTCCACCCCCTTCTCCCCCACCCCTCTGACCCCTTCTCTATCCACACGTACGCACACACCGACTTACACCGCACCCCATGTACACACCGGTTTCCCTTTTACCTGAACATGGAACCTCGTTCTTCCCCCAACTCTCTCATTCACACACACACACACACGTACACTTATACACATACACCACTTTCAGCCCTGCCCGCTCGGAACCCCCGCCTCCATCTCCCCTCTCCAAACTCTCCTCCCCACCACCCGTACATGCCTCAGACCCTTTCACTACTTGTTTATTTTTATTTTTATTTATAATTTTATTATTAAAAACATATCCTTTACACTCTAAACATTTTTTTCGTCACTTTTCTCTACCCCCATTTTTTAAAGATGTCTTTCTATTATTGCCACCACACCTTCGGCACTCTCTTCGTACCCACTTTTCTCCAGATGAAGGGCTTATGTCCGAAACGTCGTCCACCACCACCCACTCTCAAGCGTGAAACTAATACTAATATCATTTGTACTGCCTCTTCCTTTTTCTGTTTTTTGTTCTCTGTTTATTTATTAAACTATATGTACATATATATAATAAATGTAATTTGAGCTTTTCGAATATTAATAATAACATTCGATTCGTTTGCAATTTTGCAAACAATCCTCAAATTTATAGCCATGTCAGGAGAATGAACATCTCTTTCTTGCTTTTATGTTGGCATGCGAAAAGAAATGCAGACACTAATGTTTCTGGGTATCACCGTTTATCAGTACAGCTCACTGTTCACCTGCCAAACTGTCTGAGCTAGTGAAAATATATGTTATTTTCAAAAATATACAGTGACTGATCGGCCTGATTTGCATATTAGCAGACTGGCTGATCAGTCAAATCTGCATATTAGCAGATCCACTGATCAGCCAGATTTGCATATATTTTCACAAGCTCTGGCAGTTTGGCAGGCGAACAGTGAGTTGTACTGATGATGGGTGATACCCAGAAACATTAGTGTCTGCAGTTCTGTTCGCATGCCAACATAAGAGCAAGAATGAAGTGTTCATTCTCCTGACATGGCTTTAAAATTGAGAGTGTTTGCACAATTGCAAACGAATCGAATGTTAATATTAATATTCGAAAAACACAGATTACATTTATTGTATTCAGCCATGTAGAGCGAAATTTTCTTTTTTATACATACAAGGGGAACAACCGTCTATGCATTTCAGGCTTAACAGGGCTTCTTCAGGACGATCCCTCCCACCGCTTGCGACTGCTGGACTAGAAGACTACCGATAATATATAGTTTTCTCGTCTGTGTTTATATATATATATATATATATATATATATATATATATATATATATATATATATATATATATATGTCAGATATATATACAGATGTGAGAAAAACTACAAAACCTGCATCTCAACTCTACTCTTGAAAAGCAGAAGAATGGTGAAACCGGTAAAGGAACCAAATAAATAAATATATATTATTTTAAATAAGACGCCAGTAGCATTTTCGATTTCATATTTTTTTCTTTATACTTTCACTCGTGTAGGACACCTCGGTTATTTTTTCATTTTGTAAAAGAAACTCACTTTCTAATATATATATATATATATATATATATATATATATATATCGTTTCTGAATTTGTCACAGGACCACCAACACGGCCAGTCTGTGGAGCTATCATTGCTAGTAACTACAGACTTTCCTACTTCATCTCCCTGATCATACGCCCCATCATTGAAATGTCCGCAGATATATGTGACAGCACGGAGGACATCCTCAGCAGAATCACCGAAAGTAACCGATCTAGGGACCTAACAAACCGTATAATAGGAAGTGTGGATGTTGTGTCCTTATATCCATCCATTGACGTGGATTTTGCTGTGGAGAAATGCGTAGATATGAACAGTCAGAGCAATGTTGAATTCCGTGGGATTGATACCAGTGAGCTGGGACTCCTACTTAAACTTACCTATAGTAATGATTATCTAGATACATATGACCTTAGCAACCTGTGCGCTACAAGACCAGCAAGAGGCAGACCACCTACCATTACATCAATGGCCAAGAAAACCCACACAGATAGATGGAACGGGTGGACCAGAGCCATAGAAACCCCCAAAACCATGATGAACTAAAGAAAATGATTGCACATGTGGTGGGGGCCAGTATAAAATTAACCCTAAGGAACATATGTTCAAATTTAATGGAAAAACATATGCCCAAGAGGAAGGAGCA
>OZ024743.1:304150501-304193001 GCA_964016885.1 Eledone cirrhosa | reverse complement strand
GTCATAGTACCTAGGTGGTTCAATGCAGGAGAATGCAGAACAATAATATAAAGGACGTAAAATAAGAAAATATTTTTTTAAAAAAATTTTAAAAAAATTTTTAAAAAAATTTTTTTTTACTTACTTAAATTTTCACTCCAACTAATTAGTTTCTGCAATGGGATAAAGACAGTTACGTAATCCAACTGTCGAGAATTCATTGCGTCATCAGGGAGTCTATTCTCAGTTAAGTCTCCAGGCAATGCGCGGACACTGGCGGCTCATATAAAAATAATAATAATTCGGTAGATCGAACAGCTTGCGAGGACTGGATTCTATGTGCCGAAATTCTCACTGCTTCAAGTCAAATGGCCGATTCTAAAGAATCAATCACGTGACACAGAGGCTAGTTAGAAGGAATGGGATGGTAAGATGACTGACGCCTACTAACACCCCAAAAAAATTTTTTTTTAGAAGTGGTTTTGACAAGTTTGCTCGACAAATCAGTGATTTGGAGATAAATATAGATAATTTAATATATCAACTAACATAAGCGCACAGATGCACGCCCATGCCAGCAAATACACAGGTTATGTCATAGTACCTAGGTGGTTCAATGCAGGAGAATGCAGAACAATAATATAAAGGACGTAAAATAAGAAAATATTTTAAAAAAAAAATTTTTTTTTTTACTTACTTAAATTTTCACTCCAACTAATTAGTTTCTGCAATGGGATAAAGACAGTTACGTAATCCAACTGTCGAGAATTCATTGCGTCATCAGGGAGTCTATTCTCAGTTAAGTCTCCAGGCAATGCGCGGACACTGGCGGCTCATATAAAAATAATAATAATTCGGTAGATCGAACTGCTTGCGAGGACTGGATTCTATGTGCCGAAATTCTCACTGCTTCAAGTCAAATGGCCGATTCTAAAGAATCAATCACGTGACACAGAGGCTAGTTAGAAGGAATGGGATGGTAAGATGACTGACGCCTACGAAAACCCCAAAAAAATTTTTTTTTAGAAGTGGTTTTGACAAGTTTGCTCGACAAATCAGTGATTTGGAGATAAATATAGATAATTTAATATATCAACTAACATAAGCGCACAGATGCACGCCCATGCCAGCAAATACACAGGTTATGTCATAGTACCTAGGTGGTTCAATGCAGGAGAATGCAGAACAATAATATAAAGGACGTAAAATAAGAAAATATTTTTTAAAAAAAATTAAAAAAAAATTTTTTTAAAAAATTTTTTTTTACTTACTTAAATTTTCACTCCAACTAATTAGTTTCTGCAATGGGATAAAGACAGTTACGTAATCCAACTGTCGAGAATTCATTGCGTCATCAGGGAGTCTATTCTCAGTTAAGTCTCCAGGCAATGCGCGGACACTGGCGGCTCATATAAAAATAATAATAATTCGGTAGATCGAACAGCTTGCGAGGACTGGATTCTATGTGCCGAAATTCTCACTGCTTCAAGTCAAATGGCCGATTCTAAAGAATCAATCACGTGACACAGAGGCTAGTTAGAAGGAATGGTAAGATGACTGACGCCTACTAACACCCCAAAAAAATTTTTTTTTAGAAGTGGTTTTGACAAGTTTGCTCGACAAATCAGTGATTTGGAGATAAATATAGATAATTTAATATATCAACTAACATAAGCGCACAGATGCACGCCCATGCCAGCAAATACACAGGTTATGTCATAGTACCTAGGTGGTTCAATGCAGGAGAATGCAGAACAATAATATAAAGGACGTAAAATAAGAAAATATTTTTTTAAAAAAATTTTTAAAAAATTTTTAAAAAAAATTTCTTTTTTTACTTACTTAAATTTTCACTCCAACTAATTAGTTTCTGCAATGGGATAAAGACAGTTACGTAATCCAACTGTCGAGAATTCATTGCGTCATCAGGGAGTCTATTCTCAGTTAAGTCTCCAGGCAATGCGCGGACACTGGCGGCTCATATAAAAATAATAATAATTCGGTAGATCGAACAGCTTGCGAGGACTGGATTCTATGTGCCGAAATTCTCACTGCTTCAAGTCAAATGGCCGATTCTAAAGAATCAATCACGTGACACAGAGGCTAGTTAGAAGGAATGGGATGGTAAGATGACTGACGCCTACTAACACCCCCAAAAAATTTTTTTTTAGAAGTGGTTTTGACAAGTTTGCTCGACAAATCAGTGATTTGGAGATAAATATAGATAATTTAATATATCAACTAACATAAGCGCACAGATGCACGCCCATGCCAGCAAATACACAGGTTATGTCATAGTACCTAGGTGGTTCAATGCAGGAGAATGCAGAACAATAATATAAAGGACGTAAAATAAGAAAATATTTTTTTAAAAAAATTTTTAAAAATTTTTAAAAAAAATTTTTTTTTTTTTTTTACTTACTTAAATTTTCACTCCAACTAATTAGTTTCTGCAATGGGATAAAGACAGTTACGTAATCCAACTGTCGAGAATTCATTGCGTCATCAGGGAGTCTATTCTCAGTTAAGTCTCCAGGCAATGCGCGGACACTGGCGGCTCATATAAAAATAATAATAATTCGGTAGATCGAACAGCTTGCGAGGACTGGATTCTATGTGCCGAAATTCTCACTGCTTCAAGTCAAATGGCCGATTCTAAAGAATCAATCACGTGACACAGAGGCTAGTTAGAAGGAATGGGATGGTAAGATGACTGACGCCTACTAACACCCCAAAAAAATTTTTTTTTAGAAGTGGTTTTGACAAGTTTGCTCGACAAATCAGTGATTTGGAGATAAATATAGATAATTTAATATATCAACTAACATAAGCGCACAGATGCACGCCCATGCCAGCAAATACACAGGTTATGTCATAGTACCTAGGTGGTTCAATGCAGGAGAATGCAGAACAATAATATAAAGGACGTAAAATAAGAAAATATTTTTTAAAAAAAATTTTAAAAAAATTTTTTTAAAAAATTTTTTTTTACTTACTTAAATTTTCACTCCAACTAATTAGTTTCTGCAATGGGATAAAGACAGTTACGTAATCCAACTGTCGAGAATTCATTGCGTCATCAGGGAGTCTATTCTCAGTTAAGTCTCCAGGCAATGCGCGGACACTGGCGGCTCATATAAAAATAATAATAATTCGGTAGATCGAACAGCTTGCGAGGACTGGATTCTATGTGCCGAAATTCTCACTGCTTCAAGTCAAATGGCCGATTCTAAAGAATCAATCACGTGACACAGAGGCTAGTTAGAAGGAATGGGATGGTAAGATGACTGACGCCTACTAACACCCCAAAAAAATTTTTTTTTAGAAGTGGTTTTGACAAGTTTGCTCGACAAATCAGTGATTTGGAGATAAATATAGATAATTTAATATATCAACTAACATAAGCGCACATATGCACGCCCATGCCAGCAGATACACAGGTTATGTCATAGTACCTAGGTGGTTCAATGCAGGAGAATGCAGAACAATAATATAAAGGACGTAAAATAAGAAAATATTTTTTAAAAAAAATTTTTTAAAAATTTTTTAAAAAAATTTTTTTTTACTTACTTAAATTTTCACTCCAACTAATTAGTTTCTGCAATGGGATAAAGACAGTTACGTAATCCAACTGTCGAGAATTCATTGCGTCATCAGGGAGTCTATTCTCAGTTAAGTCTCCAGGCAATGCGCGGACACTGGCGGCTCATATAAAAATAATAATAATTCGGTAGATCGAACAGCTTGCGAGGACTGGATTCTATGTGCCGAAATTCTCACTGCTTCAAGTCAAATGGCCGATTCTAAAGAATCAATCACGTGACACAGAGGCTAGTTAGAAGGAATGGGATGGTAAGATGACTGACGCCTACTAACACCCCAAAAAAATTTTTTTTTAGAAGTGGTTTTGACAAGTTTGCTCGACAAATCAGTGATTTGGAGATAAATATAGATAATTTAATATATCAACTAACATAAGCGCACATATGCACGCCCATGCCAGCAGATACACAGGTTATGTCATAGTACCTAGGTGGTTCAATGCAGGAGAATGCAGAACAATAATATAAAGGACGTAAAATAAGAAAATATTTTTTAAAAAAAATTTTTTAAAAAATTTTTAAAAAAATTTTTTTTTACTTACTTAAATTTTCACTCCAACTAATTAGTTTCTGCAATGGGATAAAGACAGTTACGTAATCCAACTGTCGAGAATTCATTGCGTCATCAGGGAGTCTATTCTCAGTTAAGTCTCCAGGCAATGCGCGGACACTGGCGGCTCATATAAAAATAATAATAATTCGGTAGATCGAACTGCTTGCGAGGACTGGATTCTATGTGCCGAAATTCTCACTGCTTCAAGTCAAATGGCCGATTCTAAAGAATCAATCACGTGACACAGAGGCTAGTTAGAAGGAATGGGATGGTAAGATGACTGACGCCTACTAACACCCCAAAAAAATTTTTTTTTAGAAGTGGTTTTGACAAGTTTGCTCGACAAATCAGTGATTTGGAGATAAATATAGATAATTTAATATATCAACTAACATAAGCGCACAGATGCACGCCCATGCCAGCAAATACACAGGTTATGTCATAGTACCTAGGTGGTTCAATGCAGGAGAATGCAGAACAATAATATAAAGGACGTAAAATAAGAAAATATTTTTTAAAAAAAATTTTTAAAAAATTTTAAAAAAAAATTTTTTTTTTTTTTTTTACTTACTTAAATTTTCACTCCAACTAATTAGTTTCTGCAATGGGATAAAGACAGTTACGTAATCCAACTGTCGAGAATTCATTGCGTCATCAGGGAGTCTATTCTCAGTTAAGTCATAGAGAGAGAGAGAGAGAAAAATGTATATATATAAGTATATATAATAATGTATATGAATGGTAAAAATTTCCTTTTAAATCATTTTTAGTTATACATGTTTCAAGAGAGATTTATCTCCAATTAATCGAACAATGTTATGCTAAAATTTGTATAACCAATTTCTATACGCGTGCCAAACAGCATAGACACACACACACAGATTTCGGCGTGTAAAACTAGCTGTCATGAGGCAAAAGTAAAAGTTTGGCATGTACAGAGTATCGAAGTGTGTATCAATTTTAAATTATAAAGATAAGCCAGTGTTTACAGTCTTTCTTTTCATCTTCAATAACATACATGAGTGGGACAACACTGTCAAAGCTAAATAGTTGTTGTGTTAATACAGAGGTTAAGGAGGTAATATACGCATATATGTATACACACACACACACACACATATATACACACACATATATATATATATACACATGCATGTGTACATAGACACATACATACACATCAATATACACTAGTACAAAAATATACATACATGCAAAGAGATAAGCGTGCTAATTGTAATTATGTCAAAAGGAAGGTAAAGTTACATTGTAGTAGTGATTTGAGAAAAACTAGGATTTAGGATCAAATGATGGCAGCAGCTGAGAAGGAATATGTTTGTGGGTTGATGCGGTACTTACAGACATTTGTGTGGTATAGACTTGTGAAGGCTTGAGTATACTTAATGAATATATTTCTGTGGGTAGTAGGTATCCTAATTTAAAGCTATGTTGTGTTGGTTCGATTCACGGAGGTTTGAATCTTATGAATTTAGTGGCAATTCTATGTCTGCAGAAGATAGATCTTTCTAACTTATCGTTAAGTAGCCTTTTTACATTTTGGAGGATATACAATAGCTCAAGATCACATAGCCCGCAGTGGGACATACCTGTACTATAGGTTTTAGCAGCCGACAACTTCGACCAGTTAATACTGTAGTTAGTGCTGCTGTCCTTCAGTTCCCATATTTTTTTGGCGAGGGTTGTGGAACCCATAAGTGCACGGTTTTTCATTGAGTGCCTGTGCACATGCCATCTTTTTTTAAAAGAACCCGCGGTGGATCCTATGTAATTCCAGGTGGAGTTACCCGAGATGACCGTGCACATGTACACTAGGCTCGAATCGAGACATCTGTTCGCCAATGGGCACCTATCTGGTAGGTGACAGTTACAGTTTGAGGCGCTATTTTGTGCAGCTTTTACATTCCTGTTTAGTACTCTGTATATAAGTGGGTTGTGATATATGCCCAATTGGGTTTTGCTGCTGCGCGTTTGTATGCGCTTGTGGTTGTGATGTTGTGATGTGTTTGTGCTTATAATTTGGTGCTACGTTATGTATAGGTGCAGTTGATTTACTAGAGATATTTCTGTGGTTGATCTTGAGTATGTGTGATTCTATGTTTGCTGCTGTTGAGTATGAGAGTTTTATAGTAGATCTATTGAGTATTTTGTGATATCTATGCGAGATAGGGAAGTGTTTATCTATTAGTTTAAAGAATGTAGAGGGCAGTCTAGTTTTTATAGAGGAGTTGAATATTGGGTTGAACCATAGGTATTTTCTTTGTCTGTGTCTTCTATTGTTTCTTGGGTTTACGTTATTAGTGTTTTGGCCGTTTACTCCAGGTGTTATGTGTCTAACCCTATGTCTAGTCAAGTTATTTCTATTATTATGTGAGCGGTTGGAGTAGTAATTACTAGGATTGTTTACGTTGTCTGTATTCACTATATACTGCAGTTTATCTTTATGACCGGCCCTACGTAATGCTGCATTATAATAGTCAGCATGCTCGTTAAAGATGTCTAGGTTTGAGGATAAGCGGCATATTCGGAGGGATATACTACGTGCTATGGATCTAATTATGGATTTGGGGTGGTTTGAGTTGTAACTAATGTAGGCAAGATTTTCATTATTTTTGTTGAAAGCTTCTATTAATCCAGTATTTAGATTTAGAGTCACATCTAGAAAATTTACCTTCTTATGGTTCAGTTCGTAAGTAATATTTAGGCTTAGTTTTTTGAAGAATATTCTAATATTTTTTCTTAGTCTTTCCATGCTCTGGTTGTTTAGGTTCCTAGCTATAAGTAACGTGTCGTCCCTATAAATTCCTCCTTGGAGGTTACTGAATTCCTTATGTAGGTTGTGTGCTATGAATAGCCCCACGATATCTGTGATTTGCGCAGAATCATTTGATCCCATTGTTATATCGAAGCTATTTATTCTATCCTTTCTTACCCAGTAGCTATTTTAAAATTTTATGATAGTCCTTCTAGCCGCTATTATTATTTCAATTTCATCATGGGTAAGATCAGAGTTATTTTGGGCAAATATAATCTAGGGTGGGCTGGGGATATGGATGCATAGTAGTCGTCTATATCAAATTGTATGAAGTTACACGTCTCCCTATTTTGTATTTTATTGAACCATTTAATTGCCTCGTTAGTGTTGCCCCATAAATTGATTTCTAGTTTACCCTTTATTTGTGCGATTACCCTATCTAGAATGTTCTTGCTAATTTTACCTATGTCTGACTTGGATGGGCATATTAATTTAATGGTGGGGTTAGTTTCAAAGTTATTTTTGTGATCCTTCAGGTTAAATGTTGGGTTGCACGGGGTTAGCGGTTCGGTCCTATCTGGAATTCCGAGTTTATTAACTATCTTGAGGCCCTCCACCTTAATGCTGGTGAGTGTAGATTCATTTGTTTTTTATATTTTTTATGTAGTTCACGCTGGATAAAGCTATTGTATGTGTTAATGTCCATAGAGTATACGTTTGATGCTTTGTCTGCTTTTACTATGATACCGTTAGTGTCTTTTAGTTTTTTTAGTAGTGTATTTAAGTCATTTTGCAATTTGTTGTGATTTGTTCCTTTTTTAAATTTAGTTTCACTTATCATGTTCATGAAAACAGTGCACTTATGGGTTCCACAACCCTCGCCAAAAAAAAATATGGGAACTGAAGGACAGTAGCACTAACTACAGTATTAACTGGTCGAAGTTGTCGGCTGCTAAAACCTATAGTACAGGTATGTCCCACTGCGGGCTATGTGATCTTGAGCTATTGTATATCCTCCAAAATGTAAAAAGGCTACTTAACAATAAGTTAGAAAGATCTATCTTCTGCAGACATAGAATTGCCACTAAATTCATAAGATTCAAACCTCCGCGAATCGAACCAACACAACATAGCTTTAAATTAAGATATATTCATTAAGTATACTCTAGCCTTCACAAGTCTATACCACACACATGTCTGTAAGTACCTCATCAACCGACAAACTTATTCCTTCTCAGCTGCTGCCATCATTTGATCCTAAATCCTAGTTTTTCTCAAATCACTACTACAATGTAACTTTACCTTCCTTTTGCCATAATTACAATTAGCACGCTTATCTCTTTGCATGTATGTATATTTTTGTACGAGTGTATATTGATGTGTATGTATGGGTCTATGTACACATGCATGTGTATATATATATATATGTGTGTGTGTGTGTGTGTGTGTGTGTAAATATATGCGTATATTACCTCCTTAACCTCTGTATTAACTCAACAACTATTTAGCTTTGACAGTGTTGTCCCACTCATGTATGTTATTGAAGATGAAAAGAAAGACTGTAAACACTGGCTTATCTTTATAATTTAAAATTGATACACACTTCGATACTCTGTACATGCCAAACTTTTACTTTTGCCTCATGACAGCTAGTTTTACACGCCGAAATCTTAGATACACTATACCCCCCACCTAAGTAATGTCAGGGTCTCCTCAAATAATTTATTAATAGCATTGTTGTAATCGTTGTTATTGTTCTAACTGAATGCCATTATTACTTCATATGGTAAAGGGTGGTGAACTGGCAGTATCGGTATAGGGTTGGACGCCATGCGTTCTAGCATAGTTACGTCCCTTTACAGTCTGAGTTCAAATCCAGCCGAGGAATGGGATGGTAAGATGACTGACGCCTACTAACACCCCCAAAAAATTTTTTTTTAGAAGTGGTTTTGACAAGTTTGCTCGACAAATCAGTGATTTGGAGATAAATATAGATAATTTAATATATCAACTAACATAAGCGCACAGATGCACGCCCATGCCAGCAAATACACAGGTTATGTCATAGTACCTAGGTGGTTCAATGCAGGAGAATGCAGAACAATAATATAAAGGACGTAAAATAAGAAAATATTTTTTTAAAAAAATTTTTAAAAATTTTTAAAAAAAATTTTTTTTTTTTTTTTACTTACTTAAATTTTCACTCCAACTAATTAGTTTCTGCAATGGGATAAAGACAGTTACGTAATCCAACTGTCGAGAATTCATTGCGTCATCAGGGAGTCTATTCTCAGTTAAGTCTCCAGGCAATGCGCGGACACTGGCGGCTCATATAAAAATAATAATAATTCGGTAGATCGAACAGCTTGCGAGGACTGGATTCTATGTGCCGAAATTCTCACTGCTTCAAGTCAAATGGCCGATTCTAAAGAATCAATCACGTGACACAGAGGCTAGTTAGAAGGAATGGGATGGTAAGATGACTGACGCCTACTAACACCCCAAAAAAATTTTTTTTTAGAAGTGGTTTTGACAAGTTTGCTCGACAAATCAGTGATTTGGAGATAAATATAGATAATTTAATATATCAACTAACATAAGCGCACAGATGCACGCCCATGCCAGCAAATACACAGGTTATGTCATAGTACCTAGGTGGTTCAATGCAGGAGAATGCAGAACAATAATATAAAGGACGTAAAATAAGAAAATATTTTTTAAAAAAAATTTTTAAAAAATTTTTTTAAAAAATTTTATTTTACTTACTTAAATTTTCACTCCAACTAATTAGTTTCTGCAATGGGATAAAGACAGTTACGTAATCCAACTGTCGAGAATTCATTGCGTCATCAGGGAGTCTATTCTCAGTTAAGTCTCCAGGCAATGCGCGGACACTGGCGGCTCATATAAAAATAATAATAATTCGGTAGATCGAACAGCTTGCGAGGACTGGATTCTATGTGCCGAAATTCTCACTGCTTCAAGTCAAATGGCCGATTCTAAAGAATCAATCACGTGACACAGAGGCTAGTTAGAAGGAATGGGATGGTAAGATGACTGACGCCTACTAACACCCCAAAAAAATTTTTTTTTAGAAGTGGTTTTGACAAGTTTGCTCGACAAATCAGTGATTTGGAGATAAATATAGATAATTTAATATATCAACTAACATAAGCGCACATATGCACGCCCATGCCAGCAGATACACAGGTTATGTCATAGTACCTAGGTGGTTCAATGCAGGAGAATGCAGAACAATAATATAAAGGACGTAAAATAAGAAAATATTTTTTAAAAAAAATTTTTTAAAAATTTTTTAAAAAAATTTTTTTTTACTTACTTAAATTTTCACTCCAACTAATTAGTTTCTGCAATGGGATAAAGACAGTTACGTAATCCAACTGTCGAGAATTCATTGCGTCATCAGGGAGTCTATTCTCAGTTAAGTCTCCAGGCAATGCGCGGACACTGGCGGCTCATATAAAAATAATAATAATTCGGTAGATCGAACAGCTTGCGAGGACTGGATTCTATGTGCCGAAATTCTCACTGCTTCAAGTCAAATGGCCGATTCTAAAGAATCAATCACGTGACACAGAGGCTAGTTAGAAGGAATGGGATGGTAAGATGACTGACGCCTACTAACACCCCAAAAAAATTTTTTTTTAGAAGTGGTTTTGACAAGTTTGCTCGACAAATCAGTGATTTGGAGATAAATATAGATAATTTAATATATCAACTAACATAAGCGCACATATGCACGCCCATGCCAGCAGATACACAGGTTATGTCATAGTACCTAGGTGGTTCAATGCAGGAGAATGCAGAACAATAATATAAAGGACGTAAAATAAGAAAATATTTTTTAAAAAAAATTTTTTAAAAATTTTTTTAAAAAATTTTTTTTTACTTACTTAAATTTTCACTCCAACTAATTAGTTTCTGCAATGGGATAAAGACAGTTACGTAATCCAACTGTCGAGAATTCATTGCGTCATCAGGGAGTCTATTCTCAGTTAAGTCTCCAGGCAATGCGCGGACACTGGCGGCTCATATAAAAATAATAATAATTCGGTAGATCGAACTGCTTGCGAGGACTGGATTCTATGTGCCGAAATTCTCACTGCTTCAAGTCAAATGGCCGATTCTAAAGAATCAATCACGTGACACAGAGGCTAGTTAGAAGGAATGGGATGGTAAGATGACTGACGCCTACTAACACCCCAAAAAAATTTTTTTTTAGAAGTGGTTTTGACAAGTTTGCTCGACAAATCAGTGATTTGGAGATAAATATAGATAATTTAATATATCAACTAACATAAGCGCACAGATGCACGCCCATGCCAGCAAATACACAGGTTATGTCATAGTACCTAGGTGGTTCAATGCAGGAGAATGCAGAACAATAATATAAAGGACGTAAAATAAGAAAATATTTTTTAAAAAAAATTTTTAAAAAATTTTAAAAAAAAATTTTTTTTTTTTTTTTTACTTACTTAAATTTTCACTCCAACTAATTAGTTTCTGCAATGGGATAAAGACAGTTACGTAATCCAACTGTCGAGAATTCATTGCGTCATCAGGGAGTCTATTCTCAGTTAAGTCATAGAGAGAGAGAGAGAGAAAAATGTATATATATAAGTATATATAATAATGTATATGAATGGTAAAAATTTCCTTTTAAATCATTTTTAGTTATACATGTTTCAAGAGAGATTTATCTCCAATTAATCGAACAATGTTATGCTAAAATTTGTATAACCAATTTCTATACGCGTGCCAAACAGCATAGACACACACACACAGATTTCGGCGTGTAAAACTAGCTGTCATGAGGCAAAAGTAAAAGTTTGGCATGTACAGAGTATCGAAGTGTGTATCAATTTTAAATTATAAAGATAAGCCAGTGTTTACAGTCTTTCTTTTCATCTTCAATAACATACATGAGTGGGACAACACTGTCAAAGCTAAATAGTTGTTGTGTTAATACAGAGGTTAAGGAGGTAATATACGCATATATGTATACACACACACACACACACATATATACACACACATATATATATATATACACATGCATGTGTACATAGACACATACATACACATCAATATACACTAGTACAAAAATATACATACATGCAAAGAGATAAGCGTGCTAATTGTAATTATGTCAAAAGGAAGGTAAAGTTACATTGTAGTAGTGATTTGAGAAAAACTAGGATTTAGGATCAAATGATGGCAGCAGCTGAGAAGGAATATGTTTGTGGGTTGATGCGGTACTTACAGACATTTGTGTGGTATAGACTTGTGAAGGCTTGAGTATACTTAATGAATATATTTCTGTGGGTAGTAGGTATCCTAATTTAAAGCTATGTTGTGTTGGTTCGATTCACGGAGGTTTGAATCTTATGAATTTAGTGGCAATTCTATGTCTGCAGAAGATAGATCTTTCTAACTTATCGTTAAGTAGCCTTTTTACATTTTGGAGGATATACAATAGCTCAAGATCACATAGCCCGCAGTGGGACATACCTGTACTATAGGTTTTAGCAGCCGACAACTTCGACCAGTTAATACTGTAGTTAGTGCTGCTGTCCTTCAGTTCCCATATTTTTTTGGCGAGGGTTGTGGAACCCATAAGTGCACGGTTTTTCATTGAGTGCCTGTGCACATGCCATCTTTTTTTAAAAGAACCCGCGGTGGATCCTATGTAATTCCAGGTGGAGTTACCCGAGATGACCGTGCACATGTACACTAGGCTCGAATCGAGACATCTGTTCGCCAATGGGCACCTATCTGGTAGGTGACAGTTACAGTTTGAGGCGCTATTTTGTGCAGCTTTTACATTCCTGTTTAGTACTCTGTATATAAGTGGGTTGTGATATATGCCCAATTGGGTTTTGCTGCTGCGCGTTTGTATGCGCTTGTGGTTGTGATGTTGTGATGTGTTTGTGCTTATAATTTGGTGCTACGTTATGTATAGGTGCAGTTGATTTACTAGAGATATTTCTGTGGTTGATCTTGAGTATGTGTGATTCTATGTTTGCTGCTGTTGAGTATGAGAGTTTTATAGTAGATCTATTGAGTATTTTGTGATATCTATGCGAGATAGGGAAGTGTTTATCTATTAGTTTAAAGAATGTAGAGGGCAGTCTAGTTTTTATAGAGGAGTTGAATATTGGGTTGAACCATAGGTATTTTCTTTGTCTGTGTCTTCTATTGTTTCTTGGGTTTACGTTATTAGTGTTTTGGCCGTTTACTCCAGGTGTTATGTGTCTAACCCTATGTCTAGTCAAGTTATTTCTATTATTATGTGAGCGGTTGGAGTAGTAATTACTAGGATTGTTTACGTTGTCTGTATTCACTATATACTGCAGTTTATCTTTATGACCGGCCCTACGTAATGCTGCATTATAATAGTCAGCATGCTCGTTAAAGATGTCTAGGTTTGAGGATAAGCGGCATATTCGGAGGGATATACTACGTGCTATGGATCTAATTATGGATTTGGGGTGGTTTGAGTTGTAACTAATGTAGGCAAGATTTTCATTATTTTTGTTGAAAGCTTCTATTAATCCAGTATTTAGATTTAGAGTCACATCTAGAAAATTTACCTTCTTATGGTTCAGTTCGTAAGTAATATTTAGGCTTAGTTTTTTGAAGAATATTCTAATATTTTTTCTTAGTCTTTCCATGCTCTGGTTGTTTAGGTTCCTAGCTATAAGTAACGTGTCGTCCCTATAAATTCCTCCTTGGAGGTTACTGAATTCCTTATGTAGGTTGTGTGCTATGAATAGCCCCACGATATCTGTGATTTGCGCAGAATCATTTGATCCCATTGTTATATCGAAGCTATTTATTCTATCCTTTCTTACCCAGTAGCTATTTTAAAATTTTATGATAGTCCTTCTAGCCGCTATTATTATTTCAATTTCATCATGGGTAAGATCAGAGTTATTTTGGGCAAATATAATCTAGGGTGGGCTGGGGATATGGATGCATAGTAGTCGTCTATATCAAATTGTATGAAGTTACACGTCTCCCTATTTTGTATTTTATTGAACCATTTAATTGCCTCGTTAGTGTTGCCCCATAAATTGATTTCTAGTTTACCCTTTATTTGTGCGATTACCCTATCTAGAATGTTCTTGCTAATTTTACCTATGTCTGACTTGGATGGGCATATTAATTTAATGGTGGGGTTAGTTTCAAAGTTATTTTTGTGATCCTTCAGGTTAAATGTTGGGTTGCACGGGGTTAGCGGTTCGGTCCTATCTGGAATTCCGAGTTTATTAACTATCTTGAGGCCCTCCACCTTAATGCTGGTGAGTGTAGATTCATTTGTTTTTTATATTTTTTATGTAGTTCACGCTGGATAAAGCTATTGTATGTGTTAATGTCCATAGAGTATACGTTTGATGCTTTGTCTGCTTTTACTATGATACCGTTAGTGTCTTTTAGTTTTTTTAGTAGTGTATTTAAGTCATTTTGCAATTTGTTGTGATTTGTTCCTTTTTTAAATTTAGTTTCACTTATCATGTTCATGAAAACAGTGCACTTATGGGTTCCACAACCCTCGCCAAAAAAAAATATGGGAACTGAAGGACAGTAGCACTAACTACAGTATTAACTGGTCGAAGTTGTCGGCTGCTAAAACCTATAGTACAGGTATGTCCCACTGCGGGCTATGTGATCTTGAGCTATTGTATATCCTCCAAAATGTAAAAAGGCTACTTAACAATAAGTTAGAAAGATCTATCTTCTGCAGACATAGAATTGCCACTAAATTCATAAGATTCAAACCTCCGTGAATCGAACCAACACAACATAGCTTTAAATTAAGATATATTCATTAAGTATACTCTAGCCTTCACAAGTCTATACCACACACATGTCTGTAAGTACCTCATCAACCGACAAACTTATTCCTTCTCAGCTGCTGCCATCATTTGATCCTAAATCCTAGTTTTTCTCAAATCACTACTACAATGTAACTTTACCTTCCTTTTGCCATAATTACAATTAGCACGCTTATCTCTTTGCATGTATGTATATTTTTGTACGAGTGTATATTGATGTGTATGTATGGGTCTATGTACACATGCATGTGTATATATATATATATGTGTGTGTGTGTGTGTGTGTGTGTGTAAATATATGCGTATATTACCTCCTTAACCTCTGTATTAACTCAACAACTATTTAGCTTTGACAGTGTTGTCCCACTCATGTATGTTATTGAAGATGAAAAGAAAGACTGTAAACACTGGCTTATCTTTATAATTTAAAATTGATACACACTTCGATACTCTGTACATGCCAAACTTTTACTTTTGCCTCATGACAGCTAGTTTTACACGCCGAAATCTTAGATACACTATACCCCCCACCTAAGTAATGTCAGGGTCTCCTCAAATAATTTATTAATAGCATTGTTGTAATCGTTGTTATTGTTCTAACTGAATGCCATTATTACTTCATATGGTAAAGGGTGGTGAACTGGCAGTATCGGTATAGGGTTGGACGCCATGCGTTCTAGCATAGTTACGTCCCTTTACAGTCTGAGTTCAAATCCAGCCGAGGTTAACTTTGCCTTTCATCCTTACGGGGTCGATAAAATAAAGTACCAGTAATGTACTGGGTAATTGCTGGCCTAGTGCCTAAAGTAGAAACAATTATTACTTCATATAGTAGCCTGTATATTCTTTTCTTGCCTGTGCATTCTCTTTATTCTCGCATGCTCCGAAGAACTGACTGGTTATAATTTTGTATTGGCGATCGAGTAACGTGAAAATAAGCGAATAGCGATCTCTAGACCTACCAGTTCAGAGAAACAATTGTCAGCTATGAGATTAAAAACCTTTTTTGTATAGCAAACCATGTCAACCATCTTTCCTGATTTATTATTACTCCAAGTGTTTACAACATAGGAATTACAGTATACCCGCAGCATCACTATGAACACGCCTTGTTGAGTCAAAACAAGCCAAGCGTTGATATCATCCACTACCTGGAATACCATAACTGGACTATACCTAAGTGGACTGCATTTAACTATTAATTATTACCCCGTATATTTAGCTCCCACCTGGTTGAGCAACACCATTAACGCACGGCAACAACATGGAGTAGCACCGTATAGGTATGTCACTGAAAAACATACCTATAACTACAAAAAAGGACTATACACTGGGCATGATACGACGGACTAATGATTTCATCCGCAGGGTCCGATGGAAAGCTTACCATTTCGATAAGGGACCGAATACCAACGCAAAGGAATTTTCTAAGGAGAATTACGGGTTTAAATCCTGCAAAACCCGCCAAACAACCCCGCACTCGATGCCTTCGAGCTGGACCTTATGAAGATGATAACTGAAACTAAATTTATAAAAGGAACAAATCACAACAAATTGCAAAATGACTTAAATACACTACTAAAAAAACTAAAAGACACTAAAAGCAGACAAAACATCAAACGTATACTCTATGGACATTAACACATACAATAGCTTTATCCAGCGTGAAAAATATAAAAAAACAAATGAATCTACACTCATCAGCATTAACGTGGAGGGCCTCAAGATAGTTAATAAACTCGGAATTCCAGATAGGACCGAACCGCTAACCCCGTGCAACCCAACATTTAACCTGAAGGATCACAAAAATAACTTTGAAACTAACCCCACCATTAGATTAATATGCCCATCCAAGTCAGACATAGGTAAAATTAGCAAGAACATTCTAGATAGGGTAATCGCACAAATAAAGGGTAAACTAGAAATCAATTTATGGGGCAACACTAACGAGGCAATTAAATGGTTCAATAAAATACAAAATAGGGAGACGTGTAACTTCATACAATTTGATATAGACGACTACTATGCATCCATATCCCCAGCCCACCCTAGCTTATATTTGCCCAAAATAACTCTGATCTTACCCATGATGAAATTGAAATAATAATAGCGGCTAGAAGGACTATCATACATTTTAAAAATAGCTACTGGGTAAGAAAGGATAGAATAAATAGTTTCGCTATAACAATGGAATCAAATGATTCTGCGCAAATCACAGATATCGTGGGGCTATTCATAGCACACAACCTACATAAGGAATTCAGTAACCTCCAAGGAGGAATTTATAGGGATGACACGTTACTTATAGCTAGGAACCTAAAAAACCAGAGCATGGAAAGACTAAGAAAAAATATTAGAATATTCTTAAAAAAACTAGGCCTAAGTATTACCTACGAACTGAACCATAAGAAGGTAAATTTTCTAGATGTGACTCTAAATCTAAATACTGGATTAATAGAACCTTTCCACAAAAATAATGAAAATCTTGCCAACATTAGTTACAACTCAAACCACCCCAAATCCATAATTAGATCCATAGCACATATTATATCCCTCTGAATATCCCGCTTATCCTCAAACCTAGAAATCCTCAACGAGCATGCTGACTATTATAATGCAGCATTATGTAGAGCCGGTCATAAAGATAAACTGCAGTATATAGTGAATAAAGACAACGTAAACAATCCTAGTAATTACTACTCCAACCGCTCACATAATAATAGAAATAACTTGACTAGACATAGGGTTAGACACGTAACACCTGGAGTAAACGGCCAAAACACTAATAACGTAAACCCAAGAAACAATAGAAGAAACAGACAAAGAAAATACCTATGGTTCAACCCAATATTCAACTCCTCTATAAAAACTAGACTGCCGTCTACATTCTTTAAACTAATAGATAAACACTTCCCCATCTCGCATAGATATCACAAAATACTCAATAAATCTAATATAAAACTCTCATACTCAACAGCAGCAAACATAGAATCACACATACGCAAGATCAACCACAGAAATATCTCTAGTAAATCAACTGCACCTATACATAACGTAGCACCAAATTATAAGCACAAACACATCACAACATCACAACCACAAGCGCATACAAACGCGCAGCAGCAAAACCCCATTGGACATATATCACAACCCACTTATAACAGAGTTCTAAACAGGAATGTAAAAGCTGCACAAAATAGCGCCTCAAACTGTAACTGTCACCTACCAGATAGGTGCCCATTGGCGAACAGATGTCTCGATTCGAGCCTAGTGTACATGTGCACGGTCATCTCGGGTAACTCCACCTGGAACTACATAGGATCCACCGCGGGTTCTTTTAAAAAAAGATGGTAGGTGCACAGGAACTCAATGAAAAACCGTGCACTTATGGCTTCCACAACCCTCGCCAAAAAAATATGGGAACTGAAGGACAGCAGCACTAAGTACATTATTAACTGGTCGAAGTTGTCGGCTGCTAAAACCTATAGTACAGGTATGTCCCACTGCGGGCTATGTGATCTTGAGCTATTGTATATCCTCCAAAATGTAAAAATGCTACTTAACAATAAGTTAGAAAGATCTATCTTCTGCAGACATAGAATTGCCACTAAATTCATAAGATTCAAACCTCCGTGAATCGAACCAACACAACATAGCTTTAAATTAGGATATATTCATTAAGTATACTCTAGCCTTCACAAGTCTATACCACACAAATGTCTGTAAGTACCTCATCAACCCACAAACGTATTCCTTCTCAACTGCTGCCATCATTTGATCCTAAATCCTAGTTTTTCTCAAATCACTACTACAATGTAACTTTACCTTCCTTTTGCCATAATTACAATTAGCACGCTTATGTCTTTGCATGTTTGTATATTTTTGTACGAGTGTATATTGATGTGTATGTATGTGTCTATGTACACATGCATGTGTATATATATATATATATATATATATATATATGTGTGTATGTGTATGCGTGTGTGTGTGTGTGTGTGTGTGTGTGTGTGTGTGTGTGTGTGTGTGTATATAAATATATGCGTATATTACCTCCTTAACCTCTGTATTAACTCAACAACTATTTAGCTTTGACAGTGTTGTCCCACTCATGTATGTTATTGAAGATGAAAAGAAAGACTATAAACACTGGCTTATCTTTATAATTTAAAATTGATACACACTTCGATACTCTGTACATGCCAAACTTTTACTTTTACCTCATGACAGCTAGTTTTACACGCCGAAATCTTAGATACACTATACCCCCCACCTAAGTAATGTCAGTGTCTCCTCAAATAATTTATTAATAGCATTGTTGTAATTGTTGTTATTGTTCTAACTGAATGCCATTACTACTTCATATAGTAGCCTGTATATTCTTTTCTTGCCTGTGTATTCTGTTCATTTTCGCATGCTCCGAAGAACTGACTGGTTATAATTTTGTATTGGCGATCGAGTAACGTGAAAATAAGCGAATAGCGATCTCTAGACCTACCAGCCCAGAGAAACAATTGTCAGCTATGAGATTAAAAACCTTTTTTGTATAGCAAACCATGTCAACCTTCTTTCCTGATTTATTATTACTCCAAGTGTTTACAACATAGGAATTACAGCATACCCGGAGCATCACTATGAACACGCCTTTTTAGTCAAACGAAGCCAAGCCTTGATATCATCCACTACCTGGAATACCATAACTGGACTATACCTAAGTGACTGCATTTAACTATTATTTGTTACCTCGTATATATATATATATATTAATAAAAGGAATTCCAACTTTGTCTGATTTAATCGTTTTATTTACAATCCTTTAAAATTATAATGGTATTAGAATGAAATAGTATGGTAGAATGTTAAATGTTAAGTGTTAATTGAACAAGTACCTTAATGCTTTCGCAATCTTCAGGTTCGTATTTTGTGGTGTCAGTCAAGTTTGCAATTTTTAACAGCTGAAATCAGACAAAGTTGGAATTCCTTTTATTAATATAATCCTCTATATACAATCATACACACCCGTGTATACATATATATATATATATATATATATATATATATATATATATATATATAATATTAATAAAGTATATATCCCTACACAACAAAATACATATAGGGACACATGTATTATCCAACCATATGCCAATGTGGTTCTATGGCAGGTTAATAAATTAACGAGCCAGAACATATATAATTAAGGTTTAGCAAATAAGAAACAGTTTTAAAATAAATTTTTAAAAATTCACTGTACCTTCTATGGTTAACTTTACCGTAAAGGCAACCATAGCTGGTACAGTGCATTTTTAAAAAATTATTTTAAAACTCTTTCTTATTTGCTGAACCTTGATTATATATATATATATATATATATATATATATAGTGAAAGAATGAAGAGTAACAAGGCTGACTGTACAACAAGGTGCTTTATTTCAGGTATTAACAATTGTTTCATTGATCAGGTAATCGCTCGAAGTTGCGTCACTCGATCTCCATTAACTTATTTATCTCTGATCAAATCCTGAGAATACAAAAATAATTCATACAAGCCAAGATATATATAGAGAAATAGCTTATAATCAAAACAATAACATCAATAATAAAATATATATGATAAATAGGTAAAGAAGTTACAAATGTAAAAAGTAAAAGATAAGAAAAAGATAGAGTAACAACGTAAGAAAATGGAAAAATAATAGACATGTAAAGAAATAATGATAAGTGAGAGTGTATGAGTACAGAATATGATAATGGTGGTGGTGAGTAACTGTCCGTATAAGGATTCTGTGGTGGGTTTATTGCTAACATGAAAAGTCATATTCGAAACATACATAGATACGTGTGGAAAGTCTGAGGTAGTGACAGATAAAAGAAAAAGCAATAAATTAGAGATTAATTGGGAGATACTAGTGTGAGACCCAAGGGCTAAGGGTGGATGGTGAAGGGAGGTTTGACAAATGTGTGTCAAAATTTTGCTGATTGTCTTGTCTTAATGGGGTTGAATTACCTATATCTATAATTTGTTACCCCATATATATATATATATATATATATGTATAGTGTGAAGGACTGATGATGAGGTATGTTTTGTAAGTACGGTTCTTGCATGAAGTCACAAATTCGCTCTATTTATTTAGTAGATGTTCTTTGCGGAACCGAATCTTGATGGCTTCTTCCGGGCATAAATAGCATGGACGGCGGCCAACTATATAAGATTTAGCCTCGAACAAGATACTCTATGTCAGGTCGTAGGTAGTCTTATTGTCACAATATGTAGCTGAATACTGTTGTAAGATTTCTTCGCGCTGGGGTGTCTATTCTGTGTTGATACTGGTAGAAAGTTGTCCTAAATTTGTAGATGTTTAATCAGATATATATTTTGTCGGCGTGTTCAGTTGTCACGGTGCCAGATGCCGTTGCCGGCATTTCGTGTTTACAGGACAAGTGTTTTACTCCCTGCAATTACATGGCCTGGTTTTATCCTCGTTGAAGCATAAGTGTGATCTTATAGAATTCTATTTGACAGTGTTGTAGGAAGCAGTAATCTGTATGAAGTTGGGTGAGGTGCTTTAAAAAGGTTTACCTGTCAGTGTTGAAGATGTTTTGGTAGCAATGGTGGGGTGGGAAGGGTTTGTTGAGAAGTTTGAAGAAGACTTTCCTGATTGGTGTGGTGACCTCAGCGTTGTGAAGAGAATTAAACCAGGTAATGATACATGTGCAGGGGCACCACCTGCTACTTCTTCGGTCGGGGCATTGGTGGTAGGTAAGTCCTTCTTTAAATCCGCCTTTCTAGAGGGCCAAGTTAGAATGAGGTGCATGCTCATGGACAATTTGCTCTTTGGCAGACAGACATGAAAACGGAAGATGTTTTTACCAAATGTTTATTGATTGCGCTCGGGTGGGTGGAATATCTATTTGTGTAATGTAGGTTTTTGTGGAATGTATAGTACAGTTGGTTCACCAAATTTAGGGTAATATCCAAAACGTTGGTATGGGTGAGCGATAATACTTTTGAAAACCGTAGTGGATTGGCAGCATTGGTAGAGGGTCAGGGACCCTGTTTTCCAGCATAAAGTTACGTCCCTTTATATTTTGAGTTCAAATCCCGCTGAGGTTAACTCTGCCTTTCATTCTTACGCTTTAGATAAGATAAAGTACCAGTAATGCACTGGAAATAATTACAAGCCTCGTGCCAAATGTAGAAACAATTATTTCTTTCGAAATCTGCTTGTATTGGCTACATGAAATGTTTTCTAAGCAGAATGAGTAGAAACAAATGGTTGCACTTATTGGATTTTAAAAGAATGTCTATAATATGGGACAAACTCATCAACAATGTCACCACCATCAATATTCTCCTTACGTCATCATCATCCAACTTATATGACAACATCAGTAATAATTGAAACCCGACCCCACTACCACTACAACCCAAAATAGCATCACCAAGACCATCATCAATACCATCATTATTATACAGTATCGGTGGAGGGTCGGACGCCATGATTTGTAGCATAGAGTTACGGCCCTTTACGGTCTGAGTTCAAATACCACCGAGCATAACTTTTCCTTTTATCCTTATAGGATCGATAGAATAAAGTACCAATAATTAACTGGAATAACTGGTTGCTCTGTGCCAAAAGTAGAAACACTTATTATATTATTAAAAATAATTATTTAGTCTGAACGGACGTCTTTTTGCTCGCTCCCGTAAGTTTATTTATTTACCTGTCAAAACTTATTTATTGCATTTTTTGTTGTTGCGTAAGACATACAAGCCCTTGGACTCTGCCCTGTGAAGGGGAAAGAATAATATTTGGGCCCTAAGACCCAAATATTTGAATTCTTTTACATTTAAAAAAGAATTATCGAAAAAAGAAAAAAAAACATGGCTGAGCAACGCCCCAGCGATATCTCTGCTGTCGTACGACAACGACGTAGAAGTTGAGAGGAGCGCTACGGCAAATTTAACAGAAATTGATACAACAAACACCACCACAAACAATGTGAACAAAGACAGCAATGATAACAACACTGAGAACTCTTATTTTGAAAAAAAATGACAGTAACAGCGACAACGAAAATACAGATAACAGAAATAATGACAAATGCAACAACAGTATCAACACCACTAGCATGAAAACCAATATCGACAACACCAACAGCAACAATATCAACTGCACCGAGAACAACGGCGGCACCAAATACAACAATGATAACAGCGACAGTAATAACAACAAACCAACAAGAACAACGACAGCAACACTCCCAACGACAATAAGAAGAACATTTTCGTTGCGGCAGCAGCAAAAAAGAGGCCATGCTTCAACATGGACCTTTCAAACAAATATGAAAAGTTGGCCCAGGCATGGAAGCTCATCAAGTAAGAACAAACCTGGGCCAACTTAACTGTCCCGGTAGAAGCTATTTAGGCAGTGGAGCGCAGAACGGTGCATTATAGATGCATCTCAGCACAAACCAAAAGGGCAGCTTTAATCCCACAAGCAGATGTCGAGGTCGCGCTGAGGTGCATCAGAGAAGACACCGAAGACATAGCGAGGGGCAGACAGTGCGGCACCATTTCGGTGTTGTTCAAGCCAGAAGCCCTCGCTATGAAACACGCTATGACTCCTTGCAAAATCAGCAAAGTAATAATGTACCCCTCCCACATGGGAAAAAGAACGGCCTATCTCCGCTTTCCCAGAATCTTACCAGGACATGACATGTGGTGGCTTCTAGGATGTGTGATTGTGGAGGGGACGGATACCGTCCCTATAGAAGTGACCAGAACGGCCAGAGAGGATTGGTCCGGAGTTGACCTGGAGATCCTTCTCCAGAGCAGGCCGGAGAATTTGAAGACAATCTCTGACCACATCCACCTTCAGAATGAGATGGTCATTTACATTATGACTGATGTCAAAATGCCGCATTGTTTTGTTTGTGGGGAAAAACCCATTTGCGAGCCTTCTGCCCTCAACTGTGGAAAGAGGCAAGCGGTCGAAAGGCTCCATTGCTGCCGACGCCGGGGCGAGGACCACGACCAACACCAGTACCGGCAAAAACCACCAACAACAACACCAATAGAAAAACCACCACCAACATTGACCACCCAGGGGGGAAACGAGGAAACCTGTCAAATTCCCCCTCCCCAACAAAAATACACACACCAATAAAACCATAAACATACATACAGACACCAGACCCCTCATCTACCAGTAGTGAAGATGAGGGAAAACCCAAATCCCCCAAAATATAAAAAAAGGAAACACAAAAAGAAAAAAAAAATTCAACAAAGCACAAAATCACCCACAATAAAAAAACGCAGACACCACCTACGCAAATATCTCTCCAATAACACCAACATCAACACCACCATCAGCATCACCAGTATCCCGCAAGCGCAAACAACCTAAACAGACGCAAGAACAAATATACACACAAACATCTGAAACCACAGACACCGCACTCACAACAAACACAGACACAACCGAAACAATACCACCAAAACCATCACCACCACAGCCACGTAAACAAATAAAATCACACCAACGAAACATACAAAAAGAAGGGGACATTTTTAAATCGAGCACATTTCGCGTGCCGGAAGATTTGATTCTGGTTCGAATGTCGCTCGATTTATACAAAGAAATACGAGACAGCTTTCCTCGGGGCGTGGGAACCCCGAACGTAAAACCCACTTCAAGACTTTTAAAGGGGTTCCCAAAAGAAACCCCACCAACTATGGAGGTCGTCCCACCCGACCTTCACAAGATCTCGGAAGGTAAGTAAATCTTTCCTCTCTCTCTCTGTAACATTCTAACATGTCCGTATTAAGAGTAGGATGTTTAAATGTTCGAGGCCTGGGATCGTCCTGGAAGCAGGGTCACCTGCTCAACGACCTCAGGTCTCTAGAAATGGATGTAATTGCCGTCAGCGAGACCAGGATTTCCGACACACGCACACTAGCCCCCATTTTCGACGACTATCAGATCCTTGCACCTGTTAGCCGGCCGGGAATGGGAGGCGGGGTGGCATTACTGCTTAGGATAGGCCTGGATCTCGAGGTAAGATTGCTCTTCCGGCACCCGGACGGGAAGTTGGTGGTCCTGGCGTGAACAATAACGAAGGTGGTGCCTTTAGACTGGTGGCCGTCTATGCTCCTACTGGGGCAGGACGGCCGGACTTCTTTAGACGCCTGGAAGCCTCTCTGGGTACGTCTCGCCCATTACTGTTAGCGGAGGACTGGAACGGCATCTTAGACGCACGTTGGGACTGTGTGGGAGTATCCGGTAGGAGCGGGAGATGTAAAAGCCTCAAGAACCTGATCAGCCAGTTCCAACTGTCGGACAGGTAACGACTAGATTTCCCTAATGCGCCAGTGTGGACCTGAACTAACCGCATAGGGTCATCTAGATCGTATATAGACAGGATATTCATTAGGAAAGTAGACAGAAATAGTGTAAGCTGTCCATGTTTTGAAACGGTCGCCTATTCAGATCACAAGTTTGTGATCTGTATGGTCGACGTAGATAAGACGCGTAGGTTAGGACCTGGTTACTGGAAGCTAAACATGTCATTTCCGGCACGTAAGGCTTACAGGGACCAGGTCAACAATTTAGCTTAGAAAAAGTTGACAGGGGAATCGTCAACAATAGATGGTGAGGGGGGGGGGCACTCAAAAGAGAGATTAGAGTAATGTCGATAGAGTTTAGCAAGAAGTAGCGTTAGAGAAAAATAGAAAGGAGGGGGAGTTGGTAGATAAGTTAGACGAGGCTATTGGTAGTGGCATTGAAACTGACGTGTTGGCGGAGAGAATGGCATGAGACGATTTCTTCAATGCGAAACACGAAGGTTGCATTGTTAGTGTGAGGCCTTTCGCCAACATTTTGCTCGGTTGTTCGAGGAAAGTTGCGGGTTAGATATGGTGTCGAACTTCAGTCCCTACTTCGATGGCTTACCGCAAATCTCGACGGCGGACGCGGGGCGCTGCGAAAGGTCAATTACTTCAGCCGAGATTCAGGATGCCCTTGTCGGCTGCATGAGGCGCAAGTCACTCGGTTTGGATGGTCTGCCCTATGAGCTTTACGTAAATATACCAGACTTGTTCTCCAATCTCCTCGAAGCCCTCTACTGCAACTGGCAGCAAAACGGGAGTATTCGCAGTTCTGTGAGCCGGGCCGTAGTGACGCTGATAAGGAGAGACGAGAACAAGAGGGGCACATTAGACAATTTCACGCCCATAACTCTGCTCAATACAGAGTTTGGTAAGGGTGTTAGCGAAGAGGTTGGCGCTTGTCGTCGGGGATTTGGTTGGCGAGGCGCAAACTTGCGCAATCCCAACCAGGTCCATACACGACAACCTCCACCTAATGCGATACATCATAGAGAGGGTTGGGTGTAAACCTGGCTTCGGTGGGGCTCTGATCAATTTAGATGAATCGAAAGCATTCGATAGGGTCGACCATCGGTATCTGGAGGCTGTCCTCAAGGCGGCTGGCTTCGGCCCCGTCTTCAGAACCGTTTCAGGTCTCCCGATCGGTCCGTCAAGGTTGCCCTCTCACCTCCCTTCTGTACGTATTGACTCTCGAGCCTTTACTGCGGAAGATGGAGCTGTTGCAGGGCATCCCGTTCGAACCGGGACGTGGAAAGGCTGTGTCGGCTTATGCGGACGACATCACCGTGATGGTGTTGGACACTTCAGAAATATTGGAGGGATATGAAAGGTTGATGGGAGCAAGACTTAACCCGGAAAAGTCAGTGGGCTTGCAGCTCGGCACCTGGAGAGGCAAGTCCATGCCGTCCAACAGCGTCGTTAGGCGCTGGACGGACGGATCGGTAAAGTTGCTAGGGGTTTAGTTCGGGCCCGACCTCCAGGTGGATAAGAATTGGGCCGAGGTATGGGCAGGTAGTCAGTCTCAACCAGAAATGGGCTGGGATGAAACTATCACTGAAATGTCGGGCGGAGGTGGCGAACGCGTACATCGCGTCCGTCGTCTACTACCGTCTGACTGTCGTCCCTTGCCCCCGTTCGCACCTCGCCATCTTGGAGCGGCTCCTCTTCAAATTCTTGTGGAGGGGTCAGGTTTCGCTGGTGAGGCGGTCCATCTGCTGCCAGCACACTCTACGTGAGGGTGGGCATGCCGTGTCTAATGATGCGCAGGCACGCGCTGAGGCTGCGGCATCTCCAGATATTCTGCCTAAACGGTGAACAGGTGTGGCCGCCGCTTATCAGACGGGCATTTCTGCAGCTCGTTTCTTTGACTGAGTTGCAGTGCTGGGTCAAGAAGAGACCGAGACTGGGTGACTGGCATCTGGAATGTTGCCAGGAAGTCACTGCCCTCTACCAGGAGGGCAATGCGGTTAGTGGAACTTCTACCCTCGAGTTCTATAGGGATTAGTGGTGGGTAAATGCGACGACGCATTCGGAGAGGCTCTGGGAGTCAACGAAATCGAACTAACCAGTCTGATCCGGAGGACTTTCGAGCCGGGGTCGATGGATAATTTCCCAAAAATCCCTCGCTTGGCATTGCTACCAGGGGGCACTGCCGGTTCGAATTAAACTCTACAGGCACGGAAGTGCTGTCAGACGGACCAGCCCGAGATGCGCGTAGAACGACGAAGCCGTTCTGCACGCACTCGTCCAGTGTCCGTGCATTACTGACTTGTGGAGTTATGTTGAACAGCTCTTGTCGCGTGTAGAACGGATCCGGCTCTCGGCCGAGTCCATAGTGAAGATCGACCCACCGCCTTCTTTTGGCCAGGAAGGGCAGGCAATTTTCCTCTGTCTAGTGGCAGTAGCTAAAGAGGTTGTATGGTGAACGAGGTTGAAAAGACTGAAGACAGACACTTTTCTCTTCGGCCAATCCCACATCAACTTTTTCAAGTTTCACTTGGAAAGGAAAGCAAGCTGAGGGTGGAGAGAGAAAGGCTGCCCCCCATACGTTTGCTGAAAGGTGGGTGAAGGTGGCGAGAATGGCCCGTGTGAGTGGGCCTACTCTGGTTATGCGGCTGTAGGTAGGTAAATTTGAAGAGGAGAGGGGTGTCCTTTCAGGGTGCTCTCGAAGCGTCGGATCGTTCAGGACTGGTGGAGTACTGAGCGAACACTAGGTGGTCATCCCCCTTATTGGGGAATTTTTTTCTTATAATTTTCTTGTTACTTTATTGTTACTTTCTTATTGTTACTTTGTTATTGCTATTCATATTGTTTACTCGATTTTTCTGTAAAACCCCACTGTCTCAGTCTTTTGTATTGTCCCCTATATGTCGGCCCTTGTGGCCAATAAATGAAATCATTATATTATTAACAATAATCTATATTATAATACGAGCGCTTTGTCGTCGCCGTCACCGTAGTAGTAGCGGCAGTAGTAGTAGTAGTAGTAGTAGTAGTAGCGGCAGTAGCAGTAGTAGTAGTAGTAGTAGTAGTAGTAGCGGCAGTAGTAGTGGCAGTAGTAGTAGCAGTAGTAGTAGTAATAGTAGTAGTAGTTGTATGGCGGCGGCGGCGGCGGTGGCGGCGAGGGTGGTGGTGGTGGTGATAGTATCGTCATTTTTATTATGATTATTTCTAGTTAAATATTCATCCCCTGTACGACGCAACAAGAATTAGTGGTTTTTGTTATGAGGAAAAAAAATTGATTTTGTTGGCATGTTGTTTTCTCAATTTTTGCCTTAACTCTGGCAAGGTTAGTGAAGAGTAGAGATGTAAGGAGAAAGATATTGAAATTATTGGAGTTCTTATTCAGATAGTAGAAACATCAAAGCTGACTTCATTCTCGTAAACATCGAATGAAACAGCACACCGTCTATACAGTGTGTGGAATTCATTCGTTTCAGAAGATTCCTTTCATTCATTCTTGTGTGAATGAATACAATCTGATCTTAGCAATGCTGGCAACCAAATTATAAGTCTATTTTTTTTAGCTAATATCCAACCTTTCTACCGAGATATTGTTTTCCTAGTTGTTGGGCTGCATTACTGCACAATATTCAGCATTAAATTGTCCCGTGTGTGGTCGATTTGGCAGAGTTATTAAAGCAGCGTTTCTCAACCGGTGTTTCGTAAGAGGTCGCTCTGGATTTCGTGAGAAACAGGGAAAAGTAATCTAAAAGAGATAGATATTAATAATAGTGTATAATAATCTTCATGCATGGGCTCCATGAGCCACGAAAACTAATTAAGGGTTCCACGAGGGGAAAATGATGAGAAATGTTGAGAAATGCTGTTTTAGAGTGTTGGGTATTTATTTCGGTTCTATGATTTCTTAATTCAAGTCTCAAATACGTCTAATTTATCATTGATTTTTCGTTTGACATGGATGATCATATTAAGTGACGGTTGTTTCTGTGACTGCTCGAAGAAAGTATGCTATATAAGACCTAGTCATATTCCATAGTGAGTTGTGGCCATGGTTTTATTTTATATGAATGCTGTTTCTTTGCTTCTGCGTATTTCTGTCTGTGTGCATGTATATGTGTTTGTTTTTGTATGTGTGTCTTCAGTTATATAGATAAGGTATATACATATATATGGTTGACCGAAATCCCATATTTTATCACTGTATGAAACATCGGCTATCATATGTACAATATCTGTCATTGTTTTCCTGAAATTAGGGTGTGGTAAATAGCTTTATCTAGTAGATCCATAGATCTCATTAGCACATACAGATATAAAATTACGATACCGTTTCTGGTGATCTGAGGAGTATATTGATACTAGAATCAGGGCCATACTTCCTATGTATCAATTTGTGCCAATCCTCTGCGAAACGCTCGTAACAGGTCGATACCCAATACATATTTTTCATATGTAAACGAAATTTGCTTGATTTGGCACCAACACCAGTATTTCCCCCTATTACATCCACTATATACATATACATATATATATTTATGTATATGTATGTACATATATATATATATATATATATATATATATATATATTAATAAAAGGAATTCCAACTTTGTCTGCTTTACTCGTTTTATTTACAATCCTTTAAAAGTTATAATGGTATTAGAATGAAATAGTATGGTAGAATATTAAATGTTAAGTGTTAATTGAACAAGTACTTTCATGCTTTCGCAATCTGCAGGTTCATAATATGTGGTGACAGTCAAGTTTGCAATTGTCAAATATATACGTCTATATATATAGACGTATATATAGACGTATATATTTTTGTATGTTTGTTCTCTTAATTTTGCGAAATTTGCGTTTATTTTTGAACGACGAGGGTGTTGACTGACATTTTTCTCAACAGTACATAGTAGTCCAGTGGATTGAGATCTTGAGAATTAGGAGGCCAAATGTTGGGGGTGATATGATCATGCAAATTATCAGCCATCCAATCTTGTGTCATTTGAGCCTTGTGTGATGGTGTTGAATCTTGTTGAAAGACATAAGGCCTTCCATTACATACACTGTTGATCCAAGGCTTAACAACTTCACGCAGAACCTCAATATAGGCAGCAGCATTCACCCTAAGGCCTTGTGGAAAACAGTGAGGAGGCATCACATGTCCTTCATTGCTAACGACACCCAAAACCATGACACTTGCAGGTAATTTTGTGTGCATTACTCTTGGAAGCTGAGAAGGGTCTGCACATAGCCACCTGTTATTTCGTCTGTTAGTTTTTTGGTCCTGGTCAAAGTTTTTCTCATCTGAGAAAAACCAAATCACTCCATCTTCTGATGGATTTATAAGTTTGTTTAAAAGTCTTTTGGATCAGATTAAACGCTTTTCTTTTGTTTTTTCTGACATGAATTGACCTCTCCTCATCACGTAAAATTTATATCTGATGTCTTCATGTACAACATTTCTGATTGTTTATTCTGACACACCAACATTCTTTGCAATTGACCTCATTTATTTTCCTGGATTGTCATCAATGGTTTGCTTAACTTCCTGAATAAATTCAGGTGGCCTGATAGAATCAGAGCGTTTGACATTTTTATTTTACGTTTTGGTACAGATAATACGCTTCCAACTTTTTCCTCTAACTCACATCAAATCTTGTGGACAAAAGATCTTGCAGCTTTCAGAAAACGAGAAATGTTTAAATCACCATGCTTAGCCTTCAAAGCGATAATCACAGCATGCCTTTTCATTTCATTAGTAAGCATAGTTATTTTCATTGTTATTTTCTGAAATGCAAATTCAATAACAATTAGTCAAATAAAATAATGACTAAAAATGACATGTATCCTGAAATACCGTCAGCACCCTATATATATATATATATATATATATATATATATATATATATATATAGAGGCTTATATCTGTTTGTATATGTGTGATCCTGTGCTTGTGCTTGCACTGTTCACCTTCATTTTTATTTAATTTCCTTAGGAATCTCCAAACTAATCAAGTGTGGTTATGTTATTGAATGAAAAGAACTGAAACATATACCAGTTATTTTATTTAAGAGACACCCATATAGTTAAAGTAGAACAAAACATTATCTAAACTTGCCATTAAACTTTGGACCTTTTCTAAAAATATTATGTTTTACATATATGCTAGATCACGAGACAGTCCTGATAAGGAGAAAAATTAAACAAACGTAAAATGATTATTGCTTTCAGATATTAGATATAAAATTTTGCTTGTTATATGCATGACAGGGCAAAATATAGCTTATTATATGAAATGATGTAACACTTGCATATCTATCTCAATAAGTGACATACTATAATCACAGTTTATTGACATTTTACAATCACCCGATTCGAAGCTTATTGGACAGTAGTTGCCTAAGTGAAGATATACTGGTGCATTTACCGGACAAGTGATCGATTTACCTTTAAGGATATTATTGTCAAACATTTAGGTAAGTTCCTTTCCATGAATGTGACCCTATGAATGTGACCCTATTTTGTGTGCTAATTGTGGACATATATTTTATCATAAATTCATGTGCAGAATCGAAATTTGCCATTGCCTAGAAAAGAAAATATCTTGTGCTTAAATATATAATCTTCATTTTAATTATATTAACAACAAAAACAAAAACAACAACAAACAAATAATAACAGCAATAGGTTCTGCATTTAGGTCAGGGGTCGCAATTCAGGGCGAGGGGAATGTAGATGAACACGAGCCTAGTGCATTGTACTTTATTTTAACGATTTCGTAATGTGGAAAGGCAAAGTTATTCTAAGCGGGATTTAAAATCAGAATGTAATGTCCGACTGTGTAGCTATACTGCCAATCCAGCAGCGATAACAGTCATAATTATAATTATAATTATAGTCCTTTCATTCATTTATAAAAAGTGCCGATATATCCATACAAAACATGTCACGAAGAAGTTATTGATGTTAGGTTGGGGGCAGAATCCTCAACAGGGCAAACAACAGTCAAATCATTTGAGGTAGTCCCTATTATTTACATGCTGAAGACATTAATTAGTCTCACCATCGGTATGAACACAGGCACATACAAACATTTATATATATATATAATATATATGTGAGTAAGTGTGTAAGTGTATGTCTGTGTCTGTTCATTAGTTTTAGATCTAAAACATCGTAATTCAGATTAAATTATTGCAATAACAAATACATTGTTTCTATATAATAAACTTAGATATCATCTTTCTGTGAGTAGTTTAAACTGTACGCATACAACAGAGGCATCGATATTTATGTATGAGTAGAGTATACATGTATATCAGAACTATTGTATACTAGCAGTTTAGCCCGGCGTTACTCGGGTTTGTTCATTTTCTATGAAAAAGTTACATACAGGTAAACGTGGCTTGAAAGCGAATAAGCTTATCAATTAAGTGCATAAAGCAGTTGAACCGGTTATTAAAAGTTACGAACCAATTAGCATTTTGGACAATCAATGATGGGATAATAATCCTCCAATAGCGAATTTAGCAGACCAAAGTTGCAAGGTGGTGGCCCTGATGCCGCTAGGTGTCAGATCTGTCCGCCATGGGTGACCCTACCAGGAAATAGTTTTCAAGACGGCCTAGCTCCAACACCTCAAACACCTGCACCAACATCTATAGCACCTCTTTGTAGACGTTAATGCGTGTCATCCCTTGAGGAGTGTAAGCAACATGTCAATTCCTGCTCCCTACGCGGGAACAGGCAACATAACGTTGGCTATGGGAGAAGCATGGCTCCCCCAAATGGATGCCCGCCACCGGCAATGTTTGCTCTTGTGACTTGTTAATGGACATTGCAAAACATGGTCTCACCGGGAATTGGGATCGCCGGAAATCGAACGGGATATCTGACGCCGAGGGGAAAAGGTTCATCATTGGAATGAAAACATTCTCCCCTTTCTTGCACCCCGTTACAATGGTGGCCTCAATCAAGTGGGGCGTCAGTGACTTGACGACCATGCGAGGACCGTTGCACTGCTTTGGTGGACGCAAGTTCCTTATTATCTTAATGGGACAGCCAGCCCTAAGCTTAAGAATGTGAGGTGGGAGCCCTGGGGGCTCAAGGGAATTTCATAACTCAACCGGATAATTAACGATATCGTCGGGGTCTGACGTCCGGTCGATAGATTTGAAGATGTGCTATTTACCGGGAATCTTCTCAATCAGCTGCTCGTTAATAACATTAACCATGGTATTTTTCGGAGCAAGGATGGCTCTTTCGCTGAGCCAATCGAGGTTTTTAAAGTTAAGACATTAGGAAAAACTGCTTCCCAAAGGTCAGAAGGGATTCTCACAATGTTGCACAGGGAGTCGAATGCTATGCTGCCCTTGTTATCCGCAGGGACCTTGCCCTCACCAAGTGCTAAAATGTTCTGAGCAAATGCTGCAGACATGTTGTCACCATGCAAATGAGCACGCATATTTGTGCTCAGGTACAAACTCTTTACCTGGAGCCACAACATGGACGACTTAAGGCAGGCACGCACTTCATCAGCTCTTGTCCCTTTGGGGATGACAGGCAGCGTTTGCCGAAAATCCCCTGATAGCAGAAGGGTTACGCCACCCATAGGAGCCGTAGAATCCCTAATGTCTTTCAGGGTTCTGTCCAATGCCTCAAGGGCACTCTTGTGTGTCGTTGTGCACTCATCCCAAACAATGAGGCAACATTATTTGAGAACCAGAGCTTCGTGTGAGCTCTTGCTGATATTGCATGTTGGTGTCTCAGATTTTACTAATTCCAAGGGGAGTTTAAAGGTTGAATGTGCTGTCCTGCCTCTCGACAGCAAATAGACAGCGATCCCGGACGATGCAACGGCCAACGCAATGTTATTCTCCCGACGAATCTTAGCGAGAATCAATTTCGTTACAAAGGTTTTTCCTGTACCCCCAGGAGCATAGAGGAAGTAAATACCCCCAGTCTGATTTTGAACCGCATCAATGATAGTTAAATTGGCCAACCTTTGGTCTGACAGAAGTTTGGGCTCATTTTCCCCTAAGTATTGGGAAACAGATTCGATGTCATATGCTGTTTCCCGCAACAAATCCGGTCCCAACGTATTAGCTTCCTCTCTGACGGTTGACGGCAAGCCATACGTCGCCAATTCACTCCTACCCATGTCAAGGAGGGCGTCCTTGATATCAATGAGTCCCCTGTTGTAGATAATGTTGCTGTAACCAACTTCCATGCATACTGCAGATGAGTCAGGCGCAGAAAGTTCTCAGACATGAAAGTCTCTGTACTTGACCCATAAAGATTTGGGATCACACAATTCACAATTTTGAAGCGAAATGGCAAAGAGTTCCCGTAGACTTTTAGGTGATTTCAACAAAGGACCCTCTGCTAAAGTGGAATCCCATTGCGAATGATCTTCCAAAACACCACGCTTAAAGCAGGCTTCCCGGTACGTATCACATATTTCTCTATCAACAGTTTTGAGGTCCTGAAAACTTTGTGGGCCTACAACTTCATGCAGAAGAAGGCGGAGATGAAAGCACTCATACTGAAATGGGGGCACAGTGTAAACCCTTCCAAGACAGCTGTCAAATTTTACACCAGGATGTCTTTCAACAGCCTGACCTGACTTTCTTCGCACCCAAGTGTTTTTCGACCATATAAAGTAGGATGGAACCTGGGAGTACACAATTGTTTGCGCAAATGTATCGAACTGGCAAAGTTTGAAGAAACCCGTCAGAGTGGTCTGTTTCGGATCGGCTGCCAAATTGGCGGCGGTTTGGTCCGTAAAGTAAACCCTTTGCCCATTTTCCAAGTGTACCGCAAGCTGTACGATGTCAGGGTGCCGTTGAGGTAGGGGTAAACAAAATAGGCGCCAAAAAGCTTAATTGCTACTGATGTACCGCCCCGCCAGTTATTCTGTGACCTCGTCCCTGCTATTTTCAGCTTGAAATGCGAACATTGCGGCATCAGAGCCCTTATTTACATATTTGCATATGTATCTTATAGATTTGACGGAGTTGCAAAACTCAACGTTGATGTGGGCGTTGAACATCTTCAATAGAAGCGGGCAGTAAGGGACCACCCATCTATTGTCGACTTGACCTCCCTTTACTGTTGTGGTGAAGCCACAGTTCTCGGGCCATCTCCGCCTGTACAGGGGGTACCCGTCGCCACCAGTCTGAGTCTCGTCAACAAATTTTGGGGTATCCCTAACTGCACGACCCCCCCCTTTCAGACACGTGCGATGCTCATTAGGACCCGACGCACACGGACCATTTTAGCTTTGACGATGTCATGTAATTCTTGGTCAGTTGCTGGGTTAGGGATTTCAGCCGAAATGAAGCTGTCTATGGCATTTGAATTGATTTTATCAGCTAACCAAATCAAGATGTGAGCATGTGGCAGCCCTCGTTTTTGCTATTCGACGGTGAACATGTCACATTTTACAGCCCCAAATACCTGACCCTTTTTGATTAAAGCCATGGGTTTAGCCAATTTCAGTCTGGACACTGGCATGAGGTCATGTCTGTTCGAATAATTTTGCCCAGAAAAAGTTCACGGGTTACATTCCGATTCATATGTCTATAGCATTAATCTGTTATATGAAGTGTTATTTTGCGGATTGTTATTTGCAATAAGCCGATTGAAAATACCCCAGTTAAGCCGTATGCCAATACGGAACGCTCCACTGCAGTGTTGTCATATAGGGAGTGAAGAGCGACAGAGAGAGTAAAGTAGTTAAATTATAGAGAGGGGGAATTATCATGATCGATTTTTGCCCTTATTGTTAATGGATTTGAAATGTTTTTGCTTCATGACCTTTTCCTGACCAAAAGCAATAGGTGTCCCGACTTTGAATAGAATCCGTTGGAAAATGTGGACTTAAATCGTTTACAAACCTTAACACACACATCCTCAGATTTATATATATAGATTATGTACGCTCGATTACATAGGGCGATATATTGAAGATTGAATGACAGTTAAGTCATATATATGTTTTAAACAATATATTCTAGTTGAACGTTTAATAACATTTTCACGGAAGATTGACAGGCTTGTTCTAATTAACAATATCACTAGAACAACGTGAGTCATATTAAAGTAGTATATTGATTACAATTTGGAAATCTCTAAGTCAGACTAAATATGACAGTATTATCGCTTTTTAATACTAACAATTCAGTCGAATATTATTATTAATATTCGAAAATCTCAGATTACATGTAATGTACTCAGCCTTGTAGAGCCATGATATATATATATATATATATATATATATATATATATTGGTAAACGGAATAGAAAATGCTGACAAATTGTTCACAGTTGAAAAATGGTTTAATTAGGAATAAAAGAGTATTAGTGATTGTATGGGTTAGTATTCAGTTGTGGTTTTAAGTTTTTAAGTTTTTACCGGTTGCGCATTTCTAAATGCTTTTCAAAAATAATTTTGAGATAGAGTGTCCGTGCTGTTTGCCAGATCAGAGCAAACAGCACGGACACTATCTCAAAATTATTTTTGAAAAGCATTTAGAAATGCGCAACCGGTAAAAACTTAAAAACTTAAAACCACAACTGAATACTAACCCATACAATCACTAATACTCTTTTATTCCTAATTAAACCATTTTTCAACTGTGAACAATTTGTCAGCATTTTCTATTCCGTTTACCAATATATAATAACTTGTGTGTTACACCTCTATTCTTTTAACTATATATATATATATATATATATATATATATATATATATATATATATATAAATAAATGTGTTGTAGGGGCAAACTTAGACGATGCGTTCTCTTTCCTATGTTATGTGTGTGGATGGCGAATGCATCGAGCAGCCATTGAAAACCACTCTACTCCATGTAGTGAAACATGTTACACATCAAGCTTCAAAATGGTTATAATGCCTGGAAAATATCTCTTGATGGAGTAGGTATATTTGCCAACATACGGACAGTCGCTTTTCTAATTGGCCGAGAAATGTTTCTCCGTATTGTTATCGAGCTAATGTATTTGACAAATACGAAGTCATAGATTTCTATCAACAACAATTTTCTCTCTCTAACATTATGAAAGAATAATGTTTTTCTCAAGTTGCGAGATATGAATGTGCAAATAGGATGTAATGAAAATCATAAATATACATTTCATAGATCAACAAAGAGATAGGAAAATTGTTGGCTGGAGCATTTTCACGAGGTGAACCAGGTTTAAATACAAGTATCTGAGAACGTAAACTATAGACTTTCACTTTTCTGCATTGATGAAAACTCTGCTAGAGGACATTTGTATAATAGGCAAGGGGATTAAAAAAGTAACAAACTGCGAGACTAAATACAAAATTTCATGAATTCGCTATTATTACTTAATTTTTTTCCTTTAAATTTTATATCAGTCAGCTTTCCAATTATCTCAAAATAAACCACAAACTCCATTATGTCAGGACTAAACTGATTAACAATCACTATGCCATAGAATTTAAAACCAGATTTGAATCTCTTGAAATCAACTTTCGAAATGCTACCTTGAAATTACTTTCACACGAAAGTATCCGTCAGCTGCATAACGGTTCAAACTATAATAATCTAAGGTAGGAAGTAATAGACGGGAAAACATCAAGAAGGCCCCTGTGAAATACAGCAAATAAGTAAACAGAAACTGCGGATAAATTTTAAAAAGCACAGTAAAATCTCGTTGAAAACCATAGAAAGAGCTCATTGGTATATTTGGGAAACCTATAACCATTACGTACATGTCTGTAGAATTTATAATAAAATACAAGATAAATATCAAATTTAGCAACATAACATTTGATATTCTCACTGACATTCCCTGGATTAAAACATTATTTTTCGAGGTTTGGAAAATTAAAACGTTTAATGATGTATTTCTCCAACAATAAAACTATACAATCAATGAATGGAACAAACGCTGTATTTATCTCCTACCTTAACGTTATGTTCACAGGATAGTGACACAGATGTTTTCGTCAACCACGCTGGCGTTTTACGAGTGGAGACCTTGTATTGTTTTGTATTCAACATTTTGTTTATATCATCCGTACTTGGTTTTATACTCAGAAAATCAAATTATTCCATATATCCAGTTACAATATCAGATGCAGATTATAAATTTACTAATTTTGGAGTCGATCTTTTCACTTATATTTCAGTTCAACATACCGGAGCTGTAAGTGACAACTGGAACTGCCAAGGAATTTATGGCCAATTTCTTGTTATGTGCATTTAGTTCTGATCTCAGAACTGCGTGTACTCTCCTGTAACATTACTTCCTTATCCGCTCTTTCATACTTGCATGCTGAATGACAGAGCCTTCTAGTATTGATAGGTTTGTTCCTAGTATTTATAGGTTTGTTCCTGCTCAAGTTCTTTTATGACAGTTTTAACAACTAATTCAACTGAGTCTGAGTTGATACGCTTACCTTTTTTGAAAGTGGCCTTGGTACACTTATCAAGTCCAAACTCCACCCTGATGTCATCACTAAATGTTTTTACAGTCCGCAAAAGGCCTTGAAGCTCGTTATTGTCTTTCCGATATAGCTTTAAATCACCCATATAAAATAGGTGGCTTATTTTCTTGATGTCAATTTTGTAACCATACCTTTTCTATTAAATTCAGTTGCAAAGAATTACCACAGTTAATGATTGTTTTTTTTAGAACATAGTACTTCATTGGAATGAAATAATTGGACATTTGTGTTCCGGAATGACTTATTATGGTTCAGGAAGTTTGAAATTACAGGTGATATTTTGAAAATGTCCAGTTATTTCAGAATCCAAGTGTGCGGTTCTGCCAAAAGCGTTTTTGTAATCGATCCATGCAGAGCCTAGATTTCTGCGCTTATTATGACAAGGATCATATGATTAATTATGAGTTGGTCTTTACAACCTTATGAAGCTCGTCGGCTCCATTTTTGTTCAATGGGGAAAATATTGTTTTCCTTCATATACGCATGTTTTCACCATGAGGATAGATGTTAATATTTCATAAGTGGTGGACAAGCAGGGTATGGGCTGATAGTTTTTTGGGTCTTTAGTTTCATTGTTGTTTGGGAGAAGTTAAGTAATGCTGCTTGCTATCCAGTTTGGTGTTTCTTTTTCTTTTGGGATCTTTCATAATTCCATTGAACACCGTGACTAATATTTCGTGTGTGCACGGGCGCGAGAAAAGCCATGAATTTGGCACCTTAGGATATTTACAATTATGAGCTTTATGTGTGCCATCCTTAACTCTGCTACTGAGATATTTTTCCACGCTTGTTCTTGTAAATTTGTGTAGGATTTTTCCAAGTAACTAATCCAATCCACATTAGCATTATATAACTTCTTATCACTTCAAATCTTTCTCCAAAAATGTTCAGCTTCTTCCATGGATGGAAGGTCTTCAATAAATATATTTCTCCTTCCCCATTTCTCTATCAAATGATTTTGCATTGAACGTGAACCACTTATTTTGCCCGTTGAAGTTTTTTCGCTTCTCGAATCTACGTATACTTTGGGCTTTTACTTGGACATTTTATTTCAGTGTCTCCTTTGTTGATATTATTACATCTCTAGATGAAAGTCCATATTCTTTCTTTAGCTTTCTTCCTTATCTGGACCTTACATCATTTCCAGAGATTAGCTCATTCAGTAAAGATATATTCCCTGTCATCAGGTCAATATCCTTTTCGATTCTACTCCTCCATTTTGGAGTTCTTCTGAAGTCAGACTTTCGTTGCTTTTCTGGTGGTAAACAACTTGTTTCAATTACTCTTTCAAATTTAAGTCAGTAAGATCAGGTAGTAATTCTTGTATGATTTTTCTTTGCTTCGTTAGATGGCGGCCAATCATTATTTCTTATTTTGGTTTGTATTTTGATTTTTGAAATAGTTCTTTTATCATTTATACTTGTATGTCTTACAACTGCAAGCACATTCAGTATTTTCTCTTTCAACACCTTCATGGACTTTCTGTGTTCTTCACCTAAAGTTTGATTCTGTTTCTATGCTCCTTTCCTGGCTATTTTCTGCAGGTTCATTAGGAATTGTGATAGCTTACCTAAAGCATAGGAATATGTGTATATTACTTCTTTACACTCTTCGCGGTCCATTTCATTATTTTCCAGGTTTCTTTTAGGTGTAGCTGGAGTGGAGGAGCTGGAGGGCTCGAGTTGCGAAGGTCACCGTTCAAGTGAATATCCAGGTCCATATTCGGAGAAGAGTTTAGTATTATTATTATTGGCAGCATCGGTAGAGTGTCGCACACCATGCTTTTCAGCATAGAGATATAGCCCTTTACGTTCTGAATTGAAATCAAGCCGAGGTTAGATTTGCCTTTCTTCCTTACGGGGTGTGTGTGTGTGTGTGACAGCTTCCATCTTTGCAGGTTTAGCTGGCCTCCTCCAAGGTATATCTCGTTGGACGTCTCTTGGGTAAGTTAATGATAGGGACCCCAGTCCTATCATCTCATTTCTACAGCTGAGTAAACTGGAGCAACGGGAAATAAAATGTCTTGCTCAAGGAAGCAACACATCACCCGGTCCGAGAAATGAACTCACAAACTTTCAATTGCAAGCCCAATGCTCTAACCCCTTCACCTTACGGGATTCATAAATAAAACACCTTTAATGAATTGGGGCGTTTTAATCGACTTTCCCCTCCCACCAAAATTGCTGACCTAGTGACTATTGTGGAAGCAATTATTATCATTATTATTATTATGAAATTGAGAGCTCAGTCATTATATGTTATTTAATCGAATCATTTGCCCAAATGAATAACATGACACTATCTGTCGGAGGGTCCTGCTTCTCCCAGAAGTCATTTCATTTGAAATGTTCTAAAACGAAGAGGGTGTGTGTATGGGGGGGGGGGGTCTAATGTTCTGTAGCCAGCCTTGGAAACTCGATGAGACAGTACCTAGTGCTCCTATGACGATGGGGATGACCTTCATCTCATGGCAGCCCCAAATGTTGGTTCCGGTTAATTTTCTGAATCTTTTCGTGCACTCTTCTGTCAAATGGCACGCTACATCTTCAATCAAGCAAGATTTATTTCCTTCTCAAAACTCCCCATATCAAAGCTATTCTGTTCCAATTCTTTATCTGTTTGCATCCTGATATCTCCGTGTAACTTTACGTGATCGATTTCTATCAACAACATTATAATATTATACCAATATCCTTTCACACCATCCGGGCCTGCTAATTTCCCTTCTACTTATTCAACTAACATCTGGTTGCTGTCGAACATGCGGTTTTGTCTATACTGGTTATGTCTGCTCTTTTTATCTTTAGATTCTTCTTCCTTCCTCGTCTGTTTTCCTTCGCTTTGTTACCAAGCTATATTCCCACCACATTTGCTACTCTTTTGCGAATGTTGTTTCCTTGATGAGGAATCCTCACCTCAAGGTATGCACCTCAAGGTATGCGATTACCCTGTTTACCTCAGCTGTAGCTTCTTTTAATAGGTTTCCTGTTTACATATCTGAGATTCATAGATTTTTCACTACATTTATTCATATTATTCAATATTAAATTCAGAATATCATCATAATCTTGCCCTAACTTCTCATTGTTCATTATTTTAATATACATGTCTTTACTCCCGAGATTATTTATCTCAATATTTAGATCATTGCCTTCTTCAGTTACATCATTGAATCTTGCATCCACTTCAACAGCATTTTCTACTGGCTCATTTGCCTGATTCACTTCTCATGATCTACCGCAATTTTCATTTCCAGCTTAATCTCTTTACTAAGTTGCTCTAATTCCAACTCGTTTATCAACCCATTAGTTCCTAATACTCGAGCCTTATCCACTAATGTTTGTTCTCTTAATTCAAATAGAACAATATCGTTCCATAGTTTATATATTCGTTTTCTATAGCCATTCTATGTGGGACCACTTTTCAGATAACATTACATTATAGTTTAATCGAATTCTTTCCTCTAGCTAGTTATTGCCTCGTTCTTTGTTCTTCCTCTGACAACAGCAATAGTTGGAGGACAGCCATATCCCTGTTGCTTGGCTAGGGAACACTTGCCGGATGAGAGCCTTTCACATGAAGTCCCAGCCTTTTTTACATCGTTATTTGAACTATTGACGTTCGACATTTAACCAATCATAAAGAGTATTACTGAATTTCAGGTTGCACTAAAACCAATGTTTTCTGAAATCATTACTAGATTGGGACGGGTTATGCGGCGCTAGAAAAAAATATTATCATTATCACAGTTGAAGGTCTTATCTTTATTACTATCGTTAATATTAGTAGGGTGGTGGATTGGCAGTATCTTTAAAGCGTCGGACAACATGTTTTGCAGCGTAGAGTTACAGCCCTTTACATTCTAAGTTCAAATC
>OZ024743.1:304089441-304150301 GCA_964016885.1 Eledone cirrhosa | reverse complement strand
TCTCAATAACAATAACAAAATCAATAATGACAACACACTGCTAATATAATGAAAGTCTTTCTTTTAAATTGTATTGCGTTGTTGAACATTCAGATACTCATCCTCACAGAAATACACACACAAATCCACCCGCCAAAAAACTCCGCATTCTTTGGGTGCATTCGCTCGTTACACTTTAGTTAGTTAGAGAGAAGGAAGATGGAATGAGTGGGTGCTGGATTATTATTTCCCTCTATTGAAATAATTGATAGATGCACATGTAAGATCTTAACTGGTAATGGGTGCTTACACCCAAGAAAAAATATTACAAGGCTATGCTTTAAGAGAATTTCTGCTGAGCAATATGTACAGAGAGAGTGCAACAGCTTGTGGGACTGACATTAACTGAAGAACCATTAATCAGAGAAGTTCCGAAGGAAGACTATATAAAATAAATTCAAGGTACAAAATCATTCAACAAAGACTTTAGAGAGAAACAGACATGGAAAGAAAAGGCACTTCATGGCAAATTTCCTGCTACCATTAAAGACATTGCTGATCCTATGTCTTGGTTTGGCTTAGGTCAGGTTAGGATAAAAAGGACCCTGAGGCTATCATTACTGCCACACAAAACCAACCACTCAGAACCAATTGGGTGAAAGCTAACATCGATGGACAGAATTATTCCACACTTTGCAGAGTATGCCATAAACAGACGAATCTGTGGCACACATTGGTAGTGGGTGTGAGCAATTAGCAAAATGATTATATAAAACATCGCATGATCATATACCAAAAAGAGAAAAAGAGTCTATTGGGAGTATAGCAAATTACATACCATCTAAACGCAATGTTAGTGGTTCTAACACGCTCCTCATGAATCCTACCTATCAGGGTAGGGAGTAGAGTTATTTTGCAACTCCGAGATTAAGAGCCCAAACAAAGTCTAAAACAACCGCTCTGATATTATTGTAAGCATACGCACCACGAAAAATGGACTCTAATTCACATTGAGATCCCTCAAGATTCCACTTTAGCCGGAAAAGAAATACAAAAAAAAATCAATTATTATTCAGACCTTTAAGGCACTATGAGAACGGGGAACGGTGCAGGGATCAAACGTCTAGCATCACCAACACGTCTTGGATCAAGGATTCATCTGAGGCCAATTAACACGCTTCACCTAGCAATACAGTTCTAGAGCAGTGGTCGAAACACCCGGCCCGCGGGCCACATCCGGCCCTCGAGTGATTTTTGTGAGGCCCGCCATCTTACACTGATTATAATTAGTGTCCACTAATTAGATAATTATCTAACTAGTAACGAATACAGTAGTTCACTTCAAGGTTGTGCCCACCTGATGCCCATTACAAATCGCTGCTCATACCGTATATATTTACAGATACCTTTGTAACATCATTACATTTTCCATTTATTATTATTTCTTCTTATTCATATTTTTCTGGGCTTTCCGCCAAGCATTATGTCACCTGTATTATTATTTCCTGTGATTTTATGTATGTGTTTTTGTTCCAGTCAACATACACAAAGGTTGGCTGGAAGTATGCATTTTCGTCAGGGACTGGAAGGTATACTACCTTACGGTTCGCATGACTCGCTTTTATATCCATATTGTCATTCAATAAAATCACTCGTGAATTATTGTCGTCTTTGTTTGCCTGACCTTACCTGTGCCCCCGGCACAAGGTAAAGCTGTCCTTGGAAAAATTACTTCGTTCCCTCCTCCCCAGAGTATTTTCATTTGAGTTTGTTGCCTGGTGGTATAACAACTATACAGTAGGTAACTTTATTCGATAATAATGTTTATTTAGTTATTTGTGATAAATTGTGTGAATTATTATTATTAGAATTAGGCCAAAAGTGGTTTAAAAAAACCAAATGGCAACCCTGATCTAACAACGTCGTCAGAAACCTGGTTTTATATAATTTATTCACAATTATCATATGTTATCGCATTACTGTATTTACATTTATATTTTTTTCATTGTTTCTTATTTCTTCATTCTGATTATTATACTTTTTGTTCTTTTTCCTTTCCATAAATCTTTTTGTTTGAACAAAAACCAGTCCATGGAAGCTAAGAAAAGAAAAGTGGATTTGGAGAGCCGAACTTTTAACGATGGCTGGACACTTAGCTATTTTTTCATTGAACACTTCGGAAAATGTGTTTGCTTAATTTGTCAAGAAACCATTGCCGTGACGAAAGTTTCAAATATTAAATGGCACTATGAAACTCGTCATAGTCATTACAACAGTTTTACTGGAAAAGCACGAGTAAACGATGTTGCACGGCTGAGAAATAATGTAACAAAGCAATCATCCTTTTTCACTAGAAACGTTGAAGAAAGTGAGCGAAACACTCGTGCTAACTACGAGATGTCAAAACTAATTGCAGAAAGGATGAAACCTTTTACTGATGGAGATTTCTTTAAAGAATTATTGTTGAAGGTAGCAGATGTTGTTTGTCCAGAAAAAAGGGAATTATTTTCTGCGATCAGCTTATCGGCAAGAACAGTAACAAGGCGAATTGAAGAGCTGGCAGCAAATGTCAGGAGTGGCTTGGAGGGCATTTTAAATAATCTGGAGTATTATTGCATTGCTATCGATCAAACCACACATATGAAGGATACTTGTCAACTTGCAGTGTTTGTGAGGGGTGTAACACCAACATTTGATATTGTGGAAGAATGTGTACAATTGATTCCTATGAAGGACACTAGAACTGGAGCAGATGTTTTGGAAAGCATAATAAAATGGATTACCGAAATGAATCTGGATTTATCAAAGCTTTCTGGAGTAATCACAGATGGAGCACCAACAATGGTTGGAGAGAAAAAGGAATTTGTTGCATTGCTTCAAAACCATATCGGTATTGATCAAAAACTAATCAAACTTCATTGCATTATTCATCAAGAAGCATTATGTGCAAAGTCACTGAACCTTAAGGATATCATCGCAGTGGTCGTGAAAACAGTGAATTTTATACGCCAGTTTCAAGAATTTCTAAAACAAATTGAAGCAGAGTATGGCGACCTTACATATGTTTCAAATGTTCGATGGCTTAGCCGCGGAAAAATTATAGAACGAGTATATGCATTGAGATAAGAGATTTCTATGTTTTTAGAAAGCAAAGACCAAGATAATTCTTACTTTCAGGATCCACAATGGGTTGTCAAGTTAGCTTTTTTAGTGGACATCACGACCCACATGAACACTTTGAATCTTGACCTTCAAGGAAAGAACAAGGTTGTATTTGAGATGTTTGGTCAAATTACTGCTTTTGAGAGAAAACTTCGACTTTGGGAATCACAACTTCAAAAAGGAAACCAAGTCTCCAAAATCACAAGAGAGATATAATACCAGACATATTTGTGAGCTCTATTAAGGATTTGAGAAGCGAGTTATCCTCTCGTTTGGCTAACCTCCGGCAATATGGAACTCTATTTAAGTTATTTGGTACTCCTTAACAGATGTGGAGCAAGTTGCGGAAGAATATCAGTTGGAGTTAATTGACTTACAGTGCGACGAATCTTTGAAATCGAAATTTCAGTTCGAATCCACTGCTGACTTCTACAAGAAATATATATTGCCAAGCGGAAAATATAAAAATATCTTGACTAATGCGAAACTGATGATATCATTATTTGGAAGTACATATGCCTGTGAACAACTTTTTTCCAAAATAAAATATACTAAAAGTCTTTTAAGAACAAGGTTGCGTGACGACCACCTGGATGATGTTTTGCTCCTGTCATCGACTAATATTTCACCTGATGTGGAGAATTTATTACACAATAAGCAGAAACAAGTGTCTCATTAAATAATTTACCTTTTCTAACTGTATTTCTTTGTAGTAAGGAATTTGCTTTTTTTTTATTGATTGTGATAGTAGTTGTTTTTCTGTTATTCCTGCAGTAAAATAAGGAATTTGCTTTTTTTTGTTGAATGTGTTTGTAGTTTTTTTTTCTTTACTTTTGTTATTCCTGCAGTAAAATAAGGGGCCTTGTTAAAATAAAATTATATTAAATTCCTTGTTTTGCTTTAAACCTCCAGAAAATTTATTTACATATTCAATAACATGGCCCTCCTCCATGACATAGATGTTGGGCCCTCTCTCTCCAAAAGGTTGCCGACCCCTTTTCTAGAGTAACGATACAAAAGAAAAAACATTAATATTATATGGTCACGCAGTGAAGGTGGAAATGTACTGATGTATTTAGTCCTCTGAAAAGTCAAGGAACATAGACAGATAGTACTTTCCGCAATATGTTCATGTTATTGACTACGTCAATGATCTGACCAAATTTGTCTTTCTTGTTCAATAAAACAATGTCTGGTCGGCAATGACTAATTAATCAATCAATCTGAAAATCATAATCCCAGAATATCGTTAATTTCCCAACCATCTGCATTACTTTACAACGCTGTTCATGCTCCTACCAATTCTCTATTACTTCGTATTGGTTTTTACAACATAAACCCATGAAAGTTAGATACCAATTTTATTATGTATTCTTTTGGAACCTGGTTCACACATCCACTTACCAAATGAGTTACGTTTTCCGCTTTCCTTTCACAGAAACTGCATTTCTAGGTGTCGAAAGTTTTGTGGGTGTCATATTTCACCAAACATGTAGCAAGAGCTTAGCCTTGTGCTGTAAATATAAATCTTTTTAGTGGTACACGTCAAATCACCTTGCTTAAACTGTGTCCAGGGGGTTGTTTTATCATAGACATCTTGTGTACTTCATTCAAACTAACCACGCATTCTCATTTCCAGAAGATCTTCTTTACTCATCTTTTTAACTCTCTGGTTCAAATTTTCCTTACCAACGGTTGCATCTGCATTTATTACCATATCTTCTGCTGCATATTGCAATAAATCATCGCCACCCTTTACCAAATATACTGCAACCACTCTCCTTTCAATCCATATATACAATAAACTACACTGATGAGATATATACCATAATTCTTTCCCTTCATATACAATCTCTCTATATTTGCTTTAGTGTGTAAGCTCCTTAAGATGTCAACTTTCTCGTCATTCTATCCAACTTTGGTATTTCTTCTTCAGTACACTTAAGATTGGACACATTATAACGACCCACTACAACTGCCCACATATTCATAGCATTAACTCTTCTTCTTCTGCTTCTTCTTCTTCTTCTTCTTCCCTTTGATTTTGCTTTATGTTCCTTTGACAACCGAGTATAAACCAGATACTTAGCGAATGCATTCTTGGTTTTGAAAGTTTCGATAGTTTTTTTTTTTGTCCTCACATTCACACTTAACAATTCACAGACGTTGATAGGTAAATAAAGAAAAGAAAGAATAAATAAAAAAAGCTAGGAGTAGGATTAGATAAATAGATGTATTAAGGTGTATAAAATCTATGAATTAATTTTACAGTCAGGATATTGGAATGGCATTATATATTATCTAAATTTACTCCAAAAATTAAACAGAAAAGATTGTGTTGTCATGTATTCAGTAATGCACAGGGTAATTGCTGTCCTTGTGCCAAGAGTAGAAACAATTATTATTATTATTTTAGTGGATTGGCAGTATCGGTAGAGGGTAGGACGCTGTGCTTTGACGCATAGAGTTACGGCCCTTGTCATTCTGAGTTCAAATCCTGCCGAGGTTAGCTTTGCCTTTCATCCTTACGGGGTCGATAAAATAAAGTACCATAATGCACTGGGGTAAGTGTTGACCTTGTGCCAAAGAGTAGAAACAATTATTATTATTACAGTTGCATTTATCTTGTTTTATGTTCATACAAGGTATCACCAAGTCACAACCAGTGACCTCAAGAGTCAACAAAGTCCGCCATGTTCAAGAAAGACTATACTTACACGCACATGCATCTTTAGGTGTTTAGACTTGTGATGTACTTATATTGACAGAAACTTCGTTAGTATATGGCAGTTCCCATTAGTACTATCTTTTGTATTACTTTTATATAATCATTAGACCCCTTAGGTATCATTCCTAGAGGGCCTACAACCACTGGTATTGTTTTAGTTCTCAATTTCCACATTTTTCCAATTTCTATCTCCAGGTCTCATATTTTCAAATGTTTTTATAGATACATTCTTGTCTATTTATCAATTAGCAGGCATATCCTCTTTCTAAAGTCCTTCAATATTATATCAGGTCTATTTGCATCTTTCTTTCGGACTGTTTGGATGCTAAAGTTCCACAATATTGAAATGTGATATTTTTAAAGTATGGGAGGTTGACGATGCTCCCACCAATTATTTTGATGGGGCAGGTCAAAATGCTTACACATTATCTAATGTACGTATTGTGCAGCTCTGTCGTTCCGGTTTAGGTATTCGGTTGGAGCTATAGGACTGCACGTTGAAAGTATATGGTCAATGGTCTCTGGTTGTTTTTTACATACACGGCATAATGGGCTGGATCCATTTTTTATTATGTTGGCTTGGTAATTTTTTGTTGGCAGACACTGATCTTGTGCTGATATAATCAGTCCTTCAGTCTCCGATTTCAGTCCAGAGGATGCCAACCACTGATGGGTTAAAGTTTTGTCAACATCAGGATTGTTAGCTCGTTCTGGGCATTTTCCATACAGAGACTTTTCTTGCCATTTCTTAGCCAGTTTCTGTAGCAGTTCTTTATTTGCAGTAACTTTTACCTGTTTTGCTTTTTCTGTGTTTTCCATTTCAGCAGTAAATGAGACTTCTGAAATGTGTAGTCCATTACTGTATCTTTGTGCATCTTTTGTAATGGAGTATGATCTTTTGATGCTTTCGTGTTTCAAAACGAGTTTGATCATCCAATCATGTGATTCCCTTAGATATGTAGATAATCCAATTGTTGCAGTTTTCAACGCAATTTCTAACTGGATTAACCCACGTCCTCCTTCTTTCCTAGGGAGATATATTCTATCTGTATCTGCCTTAGGGTGATGCATACTGTGCATGGTTAAGAATTTTCGAATTTTTGTATCGAGCCTACGGATCTCTGTGCTTGACCAGTTGATGACATTGTAACTGTAGGCTACTACTGGTATGGCAAGAGAATTTATGGCATCGATCCTATTCCTTGCATTCAATTCCGTTCTTAAGATTGCTCTTACTCTGCGGTAACATTCCTTCATTATCCTTTCCCTCATTGTCGAGTGCTTGATTCCGTCTCCTTCACAAACACCTAGATATTTGTAAGTTTCCTCTTGTTCAAGTTATCTTATCACATTCCCTTGATCAAGATTAATGTCTGAACTTTTCAGCAGCTTTCCTCTGGTGAACGTTGCTTTGGCGCATTTATCTAGTCCAAACTCCATTTTAACGTCATCACTGAACTGCTCCACAGTGGATATTAGCCCTTGCAATTGTTCATCATTTTTTGCAAATAGTTTCAGGTCATCCATGTAGAACAAGTGATTAATGGTTTTGTCATAGACTTTATATCCATGTTTTGTTTCATTTAGCATTTTACTTAATGGTATAAGTGTATGCAGAATAAAAGCGTTGATAACGAGTCAACCTGAAAAATTCCACAATTAATATTAACTTCTCCAGCTTCCAGTGATTTTGTTTCACTATTCAAAAGGAGTGTCGTTTTCCATGTCTTCATACTGAACGACAAAAACCTCCTGACAACGGGAGATATTTTGAAAATGTCTAAACATTTTTCAATCCAACTGTGTGGCAAACTATCGAATGCTTTTTTATAATCTATCCAAGCAATTGATAGATATTTGTGTCTATTATGACAATCTTCCAGTATCATTTTGTTAACCAAAAGCTGATCCTTACAGCCATATGAGCCTCGTTTACACCCTTTCTGCTCAATGGGAAATAGGTCATTTGTTATCAGGTGGTCATATGTATATTCAGTTAGGACTGATGTTAAAATTTTATACATTGTGGTCAAGCAAGTTATCGGTCTGTAATTTTTGGGATTGTTTGTCTCATCATTCTTCGGAAGCAGGAATGCAATGCCGTTAACTAGCCATGATGGTATCTTTTCTGCTTCCTTAACTATTTCATTGTAAATTTGGGCTAACAGCTCATGAGACTCTGTGAAGGCATTTATCCAAAAAATTTGTATTTTGTCTTTTCCTGGGGATTTCCATTTGCTGGTTTTTCTAAGAGCCAAACGCAACTGTTCAACTGTTATATTTTCCCATATTTGTTCCTCAAGGTGAGCTGTATCTTTCATTTGTCTGTCTATCCATGGGGCATGTATATTATGAACTTTTTCTTCGGCCCAGATCTTTTCCCAGAATTCTTGCACTTCCTCATTGGGTGGTATTGATTTAGCAGTTATTGTTGACTTACCAATTTTTCTGTAGAAGTTTCTTTGGTTGTTTTTGAACATATTATTGTCCTTATAGAATCTAGATCGTTTTTCAAAGCGCCTTATACGAGCAGCTTTGGCCGACATTTTTGCTTGATTATTTCTATCATCATGTCTATTTCACTTGTTGATTTTATACTGTACTTTCTTTTCAATTTTCTAAGTTTAGTTTGTTTAAGATGTCCACCTACTTTATAGTTTGTTAAAATTTCTTTGTCAGATTCGGAGAAGGTTTATTTGGCGATTGATGTTCTCTTGCCAAGTAGATTTATTGTGGGAATTACTTTGTTTTTTTCATTTTCACTCCACATAAGTGAGTGGTGACTTTAGCCGATGCATAATAGAGATGATTTAAATCAGTAATGTTTAGTTTGTTTGGGATGATAATGTTTTTGAGAATTATGTTAATCTTGTGCATTATCTTTTGGTTCTGTTTGGTTCTGTTTATTATTATTATTATTATGATGGGCGGCGGATTGGCAGTATCGGTAGAGGGTCGGATGCCATGCTTTCCAGCATAGTTACGTCCCTTTACGATCTAAGTTCAAATCCCGCCGAGGTTGACTTTGCCTTTCATCCTTACGGGGTCGATAAAATAAAGTACCAGTAATGCACTGGGATAATTGCTGGCCTTGTGCCTAAAGTAGAAACAATTATTATTATTATTATTATTATTATTATTATTATTATTAATATTGGCGACCTACGTAGGAAATCGTATTATTGTGAGCTCCGCAAATGTTTATTGTTTGCAGTTGTTTCAATTTGCTAGTTATGGAAAATCCTTGTTCGTAAGTGTTTGTAAATTCCGATATATTGCTTTCTGAAAAGGACACTAAAAAAGAGTGTGGCCTTCAGCCCAAAATTTAATGTTTTTAATTATCAAACAAAAAGTTTCTTTGATAAAACGTGGACGGCTGTCAGCCATACAATACTGATAACCTTCCTAACTGACGACCACCTCCCACCACCTACTTTGTAGACATTACTACGCTTGCCAATTCTAAATATAGAAGCAGTTGCAACAATTTAAATTTGTCACATGCAGACATTCATTTCCTGCCATTACCAATAGTTGCAAACACAGCGACAACAGAAACAAAAAACAAAAAATTATTATTTCGTGACATCGAAATGGATTCACCCAGAATCGACTCTTGCACGCCGAACATCAGTGACGCCACCACCACCACCACCACCACTACAACTGAAACTAAACATAACAATAACAACAACAACAACAACAATGAGGATAACAACAACATCATCAACACCAGCGCAAAACAAAATGTGTCATTTGCAAAAGCAGCCAAGAAAAGTGAAACAATCTAGGTAAGCCACGATGAATTAAATGAAGCTAAAATAATGGTAAAAAATGATGTGTACAGGGTCAGCCTCACCCCACCCCCTATATAATAAAATGGCCCATCGGCGCCTATGCACCATGCCATATCGGACGATAAACACAAAATTACGCCGAGTGGAACGGGCATCTGTGTCCCAAATACAAAAAGCTTTGGGACTTGTGTGGGCGAAAAAATCCCACATCAGACGTGGGCAGAAAAATGGAACCGTGGACGTGTTCTGTGGAACATCACATGTATCCAGAGAGCACTCCATAATTCCATTAACAAATGACAAGTTCACATTCGTCCCAAGCTATTGTGGCCAGAGACTCGTGAAGATCAGGGTGACCCACGTTCCGCCGGCCATCAAAATTCCCTAGCTAATGGCTGCCGTCCTCGTCGGCATCGAGTCCACAAGAAAATAATTGAGGTAACAAAAGAAAATCAGGTGACTGGTCCGGATCTGGGATGGCGATCCTCATCCAAGCGGACCAAAAAAAACATTGAGGAAATTCCAGAGGTGATAGACCTCAAGGACGATGGCCACCTCACCGTAATCATTGAAGTAGAAGGCCTAGGTGTGTCATTTGTGGCGAAGGAACCCACCTAAAGGCCTTCTACCCACAGGCTAAAAAGTTGAGGCCACCTCTCTTACCCACCCCAATGACTCTACCATCAAAACCAGCAGCAGCAGCAGATATGGCAGCAACAACTGTAGTAGCAACATCAGAAGAAACTGTAGCAACAACAACCCAGCAACAGTAGAAAAACCAACACCACCACCACCCACCGCGTCAGAATTAATACCAGCGCCTCCACCACCCACCACGCGACAACCAAAACCAACGCCTGTGGAGGATTATCCACTCCACGACCTATCCCAACTGGAGACAGATTGTGACGATGAGGAGGAGTGGGAAATGTTATCAGGAAAACAGAAAAAAAAGAAGAGAACACCCAAAAAGAAAAAAAACCTCCTCCCTTCGCCCTCCAACATCAAAATGCAGGTGGAAACAAAAAAGCAAACAAAAAAAGATCAAGACAGCTATGGCACCAGCCCCATCACCACAAACACCAAAACCATCACCATCATTACCCCCACAACCACCATCACCAACAACAAAAATCTCCAAAAAGCGAAACAGAAACAAACCCACATCAAACGCAAACAACACAAAACAACCAAAACGATACACACTACACAGCATTAAATTTGAACAACATCCAATTATTACAATACATCCAACACAACACCAGCATCACAGAAAAAGACCACACAACACCCTTAACATTTACTCCACCTCCACACGTACAAATCACTCGCATCACACAGAAAACGTACACGACACTAACACAAAAATTTACCAAGAACATCGGAGACATCCGACAAACTCTCTCCAGGAGGATTTATAAGGACATCCTTCCGGAGGAGACCACAAGCAGTACGAAGGATGGATAAACCATGCTTCCTCTACAAGAAGGGAGGTAAGTGGTCTTTCCCATCTTTTTCCACTCCTTTTCAACATGAACTCATAGGCAGCATAAATGTGCGTGGCCTGGGGTCGTCATGGAAGCAGGGCCACCTGATCAACGACCTCAGATCACTAAACATAGATGTGGTGGCCATCAGCGAGACCAGAATCTCCGAAGCACGAGCCTTCGCACCGATCTTCGGCGGCTACCAATGTGTACGCAGCCGCCCTGAGTCGCGGTGAGGAGTTGCTCTGCTTTTTCGGAGAGGTTTGGATCTCGCCATACGGGCCATCTTCCTGGATCCAGAAGTTAAGATGGTGGTGCTAGACGTGACCAGCGGGCAAGCTTTCAGGCTAGTGGCCGTCTATGCCCCTACAGGTGCGGGGCGGCCTGATTTCTTCTGGCGTCTGGAGAATTTTCTTTGAAAGTCCCGCTCTTTAGTGTTAGTGGGCGACTGGAACGGGATCTTAGATGCACGCTGGGACTGTGTGGGATTAGCGGATAGGGGAGGAGGGTGTAAAAGCCTTGCAAACTGCTCAGACGGTTTCAACTGTCTGACAGGTACCGTCTGGATTTCCCGAATGTGCCAACGTGGACATGGACAAACCGTATCGGGTCATCCAGATCATATCTACATAGGGTATGTTGTAGGGAAATAGACAGGTCTAACATAGGCTGTCCACAATTCAAGATAGTCAGCTACACGGACCATAACATTCGTGGTCTGCGTGCCTGAATTAGATAACTTCATAGACACGGACCCGGCTACTGGAAGCTAAACGTGTCCTTACTAGCGCGCAAGGCCTACAGAGACCGGATTAGCGAACTAGTTAAGCGGGCGTTGACGGAAGCCATCGTCAACATGGTGGTTTGCTCTGAAAGGAGCGATTAGTATAGAGTCCATTAGGTTTAGTAAGGCTTTAGCAATAGAAAAAAATGGAGCAGAGGGAGAACTAGTTAGAAAATTAGACGAGGCGCTTAGAAAAGGCATCGCGACCGACGTACTGGCGGCGAATTTCGCCCTTGACCAATTCTTCAATGCAAAGCACGAAGGCTGCGTTGTAAGAGCTAGGGTGCGTACTCTCAGACACGAGGGGACGAAAGCTGTTCAATGGCTCCGAGTGGCGGTGGCGCGTCGTGGCAACAAAACCATGATCCGGTTTTTGGTGGATCACGACGGGTGCATGCTACTCGATCCCGGGCAAATGTGTGAAGCTTTTCAGTGACACATCGCTCAGCTGTTCGGGGCAAGCGGATGGACTTTAGTGCCTATCTCGACGGACTGCCGCGGTTCTCGGCCACTGAGGCGGAGTGTTGCAAAAATCCGATAACAGCCACTGAAGTACGGGAGGCCATGACTGGTTGCTCAAGGGTTAAATCGCCTGGTTTGGATGGTCTGCCCTATTAACTTTACGTACAGATGCCAGACTTGTTCGGAGGCCTCTTAGCGGACGTCTATTGCAACTGGCAACACAACGGGTGAATGTTCAGCTCTGTGAGCCGAGGAGCGCTGACGCTGCTGAGAAAGTTTCCGAACAAGGGGGATAACAGATAATTTCAGTACCATGACTCTGATAAACACAGAGTTCAAGATTTTGGCCAAGGTGCTCGTAAACTGGTTGGCGCTTGGCGTTGGTAGTTTGGTGAGAGAGGCGCAGACATGCGTCATTCCAACCCCCACCTTATGCGATACATTGTGGAGAGGGTAGCTAGGGAACCTGGCATGGGACGGTCCTTGATCAATTCAGATCTTGTCAACCATCATTATCTGGCGGCAGTCCTGAGGGCGGCTGGCTTCGGGCCCGTCTTCAGAGGCTGTATCGCTGCCATGCACAGCGACATCTGGTCTGTGGTGAGAGTGAACGCTCACCTTTCGGAACCGTTCAACATCATGTGTTCGGTCCGCCAAGGATGTCTCCTGTCGTCCCTCCTGTACATATTGACTCTCAAGCCACTACTGCACAAACTGGAGACGTTTGGGGGGGGGGGGTACCGCGCGAAGTAGGATGCTGAAGAACCGTGTCAGCATATGCGGACGATGTCACCGTAGTGGTGTCGAACGCCAAACACATCGAGGCAATCGGCACTACACTAAGAGAATACGAAGCGGTGACAGGAGCAATGATCAACCAGGAAACGTAAGTGGGCCTGCAGCTCGGCACCTGAAGAGGCCGGTCGGTGCCGTCCAACAGCGTCGTCGGGCGCTGGACCGACGGACCGGTTAAATTGCTAGGGGTCTGGTTCGGTCCGGATCTCTAGACGGACAAACACTGGGACGAGGTGACAATAGGGTGGCTTCTCTCACCCAGATATGGACAAAGAGGAATCTACCCCTGAAAGGTTGAGGGGAGGTGGCGAATGCGTACATAGCGTCCGTCATCTACTACCGCCTGACCGTCGTGCCTTGTCCTAAGCCCCTCCTGACTGCCTGGAGCGTTTGCTCTTTCGCTTATTGTGGAAGGGACGTGCTCCGATGGTCAGGCGGTCCATCTGCTGTCAACACCCGCTACGTGGAGGGTTGGGCGTGCCGTGGCTGATAACGCGCAGATAGGTGCACAGGTTACGACATCTTCACTTCTTCCTCGAAGGTGATCATGTGTTCTCGCCGTTTGCTAGACGCGTATTTCCCCAGCTCGTCTCCTTGAGGGAGATGCAGTCTTGAGTCAAGCGAAGACCGAGAGGGAGCGCTTGGAGTTGGAATGTCTTCAGGCGCTCACAGCCCTCGACTAGTCGGGCAATGTGATCGCTGGAACCTCCACCTTGGCGTTCTATAGAGGATTAGTGGAGGGAAGAGCGACGAGTACTTGGGGAAACACTGGGCGTCGACGAACATCAACTAGCTAATCTCTTCAGAAGAACTTTCGGGACGGGGCCTATGGACAACTTCCAGAAATCCCTGGCCTGGCAGTGCTACCGAGGAGCTTTGCCAGTTCGGGATAAACTCTACAGGCATGGAGGTGCCGTCACCCGGGCATATCCGAGATGCGCGCAGGGTGACGAACTGTCCTGCAGGCACTCGTCCAGTGTCCAAGCATTGCTGACATGTGGGTTTATGTCGAACACCTGCTATCGCGTGTAGGACGGATCCGGCTATCAGCTGAGTCCATCTTGAGGATTGCCCCGGCCTCTTCCTTTAGCCGGGCAAGGCAGGCAATTTTCATCTGTCTGGTGGCCATGGCGAAAGAGAGAGTATGGTGGACGCGTTTGAAAGGGCTGAAGACGAGCACTTCCCTCTTCGGTGATGTCCTGATTTACATTTTAAAATTTCATTTGAAAAGGAAAATGAGGGTAGAGAAGGAAGTGCTCTCTTCCCAGCATTTTGTTGAAATATGGGTGAGAGAGGCAAGAATGGCCCGTGTGAATGGGCCTACTCTGAGTATGTGCCTGTAAATTGAAGGTGGAAAACTGGGAGAGGGCACTTGGCTTGGTGGTCAGGGTCACCGTAGCTTTTTTAATGCGCTTTCTCCACGAATGTCCGTCGGAAGTCTCCCTCCTATTGGGGAATGTTTCATTGTTTCTTTTTTGTTACATCCTCTCTTCTTTTTTTTTTACACGCAGAAATGCCAAATTGTACCGTCCTGTATTGTCCTGTATTGTTCTCTATTGTCCGTAATGCCTTACTTTGTGTAAACACTTGTGGTTAATAAAGAAAACATTATTATTATTATTATTATTGGTCTAAGCGGACGTATTTTGCTCGCTCTCTGTAAGTCGCTTTATTTGCCTGTTTACATTATTTTTTGTTAAATATTTCTTGTTGTGTAAGGGATATAAGCTCTTAGACTTTGCCCCGCGAAGGGGAAAGTATAATATTTGGGCCTTTTGGCCCAATTATTTGAAATTTTTTTTCCATGTTAAAAAATTTACGAAGAAAAAAAAACATGGCTGAGCCATGGCTCCCGTGCGACAACGACGTAGAAGTTGAGAGGAGCGCTACGGCAAATTTAACAGAAATTGATACAACAAACACCACCACAAACAATGTGAACAAAGACAGCAATTATAACAACACTGAGAACTCTAATTTTGAAAAAAATGACAGTAGCAGCGACAACGAAAATACAGATAACAGAAATAATGACAAATGCAATAACAATATCAACACCACTAGCATGAAAACCAATAGCGACAACACCAACAGCAACAATACCAACTGCACTTAGAACAACGGCGGCACCAAATACAACAATGATAACAGCGACAGTGATAACAACAAACCAACAAGAACAACGACAGCAACACTCACAACGACAATAAGAAGAACACTTTCGTTGCGGCAGCAGCAAAGAAGAGGCCATGATTCAACATGGACCTCTCAAACAAAGATGAAAAGTTGGCCCAGGCATGGAAGCTCATCAAGCAAGGGCAAACTTGGGCCAACTTAACTGTCCCGGTAGAAGCTATTGAGGCAGTGGAGCGCAAAACGGTGCATTATAGATGCATCTCAGCACAAACCAAAAGGGCAACTTTAATCCCACAAGAATATGTCGAAGTTGCGCTGAGAAGACACCCATCAGAGAAGACACCCAGTACATAGAGAGGGGCAGACAGTACGGCACCATTTCGGTGTTGTTCAAGTCAGAAGCTCTTGCTATGAAATACGCCATGACTCCTTGCAAAACCAGCAAGGTCATAATGTACCCCTCCCACATGAGAAAAAGAACGGCCCGTCTGCGCATTCCCAGAATCCCACCAGGACTTGACATGTGGTGGCTTCTGGGATGTGTAATTGTGGAGGGGACGGATACAATCCCTATATAAGTGACCAGAACGGCCAGAGAGCATTCGTCCGGGGTTGACCTGGAGATCCTTCTCCAGATCAGGCCCAAGAATGTGAAGACATACCCAGACCACACCCGCCTTCAGAATGGGTCTGTCATTCACATTATGACCGAAGGCAAAAGGCCGCAGTGTTTTGTTTGTGGGGAAAAACCCATTTGCGAGCCTTCTGCCCTCAACTGTGGAAAGAGGCAAAGGGTCGAAAGGCTCCACTGCAGCCGACGCGCGGGGCGAGGACCACAACCAACACCTGCACCGGCAAAACCATCAACAACAACATCAATAGAAAGACCACCACCAACATTGACCACCCAGGTGGGAAACGAGGAAAGCTGTCAAATTCCCCCTCACCCCAAAAATACACACACCAATAAAACCTTAAACATACATACAGACACACTTACAGACACCAGACCCCTCATCTACCAGTAGTGAAAATGAGGGAAATCCCAATTCTCCCAAAATACAAAAAAAGGAAACACAAAAAGAAAAAAAAAACTCAACAAAGTTCAAAAGCACCCACAATTAAAAACGCAGACACCACCCACGCAAACATCTCTCCAATAACACCAACATCAACACCACCATCGCCATCACAAGAATCCCCCAAACGCAAACAACTGAAACAGACGCAAGAACAAATATACACACAAACATCTGAAACCATAGACACCGCACTCACAACAAACACAGATACAACCGAAACAACACCACCAAAACCATCACCACCACAGCCACGCAAACATTTAAAATCACACCTACAAAACATACAAAACTTCGTACTCGTCAGGAGGGCCAACAAGGAACTGATGGCTCTCGTGGCACGAAGTGAAAATATACAAAAAGAGGGGGAAACTTTTAAATCGAGCACATTTAGCGTGCCGGAAGATTTGGTTCTGGTGCGAATGTCGCTTGACATATTCAAAGAAATCCGAGACAGCTTTCCTCGGGACGTGGGGAACCCGAATGTAAAACCCTCTTCAAGACTTTTAAAGGTGTTCCCAAAAGAAACCCCACTAACTATGGAGGTCGAACAACCCGACCTTCACAAGAGTCCGGAAGGTAAATAAACCTTCCTCTCTCTCTGTTTAACCTGCCAACATGGCCGTATTAAGAGTAGGATGTTTAAATGTTCGAGGCCTGGGATCGTCCTGGAAGCAGGGTCACCTGCTCAACGACCTCAGGTCTATAGAAATTAATGTAATTGCAGTCAGCGAGACCAGGATTTCCGACAGGGGAAGTTGGTGGTCTTGGACGTGAACAGTAATGAAGGTGGTGCCTTTAGACTGGTGGCAGTCCATGCTCCTACCGGGGCAGGGATGCCGGACTACTTTAGACGCCTGGAAGCCTCTCTGGGTACTTCTCGCCTTTTACTGTTAGCAGGGAACTGGAACGGCATCTTAGACGCACGCTGGGACTATGTGGGAGTATACGACAGGAGCGGGGAGTGCAAAAGCCTCAAGAACCTGAGAAGCCAGTTCCAGCTGTCGGACAGGTACCGACTAGATTTCCCTAATGCGCCAGTGTGGACCTGGGATAACCGCATAGGGTCATCTAGATCGTATATAGACAGGATATGCATTAGGAAAATAGACAGAAATAGTGTAAGCTGTCCACGTTCTGTAACGGTCGCCTATTGAGATCACAAGTTTCTGATCTGTATGGTCGACCTAGATAAGACGCGTAGGTTAGGACCACACTGGAAGCTAAACATGTCATTTCCGGCACGTAAGGCTTACAGGGCCCATGTCAATAATTTAATTAAGAAAAAGTTGACAGGAGGAGTCGTCAACAATAGAGGGTGGGGGGCTCTCAAAAGAGAGATTAGATTAATGTTGATAGAGTTTAGCAAAACTGTAGCATTAGAGAAAAATAGAAAGGAGGGGGAGTTGGTAAATAAATTAGACGAGGCTATTGGTAGTGGCATTGCAACTGGTGTGCTAGCGGCGAGAATGGCATTAGACCATTTCTTCAATGCGAAACACGAAAGGTGAATTTTCAGAGCTAAGGCGCGTGCTCTGAGAAACGAGGGAACCAAAGCTGTTCGATGGGCCCACGTGGCAGAGGCGCAGCGTGGTAATAAAACCACGACTCGGTTTTTAACGGACCGAGGCGGGCACGAGATGAACAATTCCAAGAGGATGTGTGAGGCCTTTCGCCAACATTTTGCTCGGATGTTCGGAGGAAGTGGCGGGTCAGAGATGGTGGCGGACTTCAGTCCCTACCACTATGGCTTGCCGCAGCTCTCGACGGCTGGCGCTGGGCGCTGAGAAAGGCCAATTACTTCAGCCGAGATTCAGAATGCCCTTGTAGGCTGCATGAGGCGCAATTCACCCGGTTTGGATGGTCTGCCCTACGAGCTTTACGTAAATATGCCAGACTTGTTGTCAAATCTCCTCGAAGCCCTCTACTGCAACTGGCAGCAAAACGGGAGTATTCCCAGTTCTCTGAGCCGGGGCGTAGTGACGCTGATAAGGAAAGCCGAGAACAAGAGGGACACAGACAATTTCAGGCCCATAACTCTGCTCAAAACAGAGTTTAAGATTTTGGCCAGGGTGCTACCGAAGAGGTTGGCGATTGTCGTCGGTGATTTGGTTGGGGAGGCGCAAACTTGCGCAATCCGTACCAGGTCCATACACGACAACCTCCATCTAATACGATACATCATAGAGAGGGTAGGGTGTAAACCTGGCTTCGGTGGGGCTCTTATCAATTTAGATCAATTGAAAGCATTCGATAGGGTCGACCATCGGTACCTGGAGGCTGTCCTCAAGGCGGCTGGCTTCGGCCCCGTCTTCAGAAGCTGGATCGCTGCAATGCACAGCGGCACCTGCTCGATGGTCAAAATTAATGGCCACCTTTCGGAACCGTTTCATGTCTACCGATCGGTCCGTCAAGGGTGCCCTCTCTCCTCCCTTCTGTACGTATTGACTCTCTCGAGCCTTTACTGCGGAAGCTGGAGCTGTTGCAGGGCATCCCGTTCGAACCGGGACGCGGAAAGGCTGAGTCGGCTTATGCGGACGACATCACCGTGATGGTGTCGGACACCTCAGAAATCGAGGTGGTCGGCAACTTATTGGAGGAATATGAAAGGTTGACGGGAGCAAAACGTAACCCGGTAAAGTCAGTAGGCTTGCAACTCGGCACCTGGAGAGGCAAGCCCATGCCCTCCAACAGCGTCGTTAGGCGCTGGACGGACGGACCGGTAAAATTGCTAGGGGTTTGGTTCGGGCCATACCTCCAGGTGGATACGAATAGCGACGAGGTGACGGGCAGGGTAGTCATTCTCGCCCAGAAATGGGCTGGGATGAAGCTATCACTGATAGGTCGGGTGGAGGTGACGAACGCGTACATCGCGTCCGTCATCTTCTACCCTCTGACTGTCATCCCTTGCCCCCGTTCGCGCCTCGCTATCTTGGAGCGGCTCCTCTTCAAATCCTTGTCGAGGGCTCAGGTTCCGCTGGTGAGGCGATCCATCTGCTTCCAGCACCCTCTACGTGGAGGGCTGGGCATGCCGTGGCTCATGATGCGCAGGCACTCGCTGACGCTGCGGCATCTCCAGATATTCTGCCTAAACGGTGAACAGTTGTGGTGGCCGTTTGTCAGACGGGCCTTTCCGCAGATCGTTTCTTTGACTGAGTTGCAGTCCTGGGTCAAGAAGAGACCGAGACTGGTTGACTGGCATCTGGAATGTTGCCAGGCACTCACTGACCTCTACCAGGCGGGCAATACGGTCAGTGGAACTTCCACTGTCGAGTTCTATAGAGGATTAGTGGTGGCACAGTGCGACGACGCCCTCGGAGAGGCTCTGGGAGTCAATGAAGTCGAACTAACTAGACCGTACCAGAGGACTTTCGAGCCGGGGACAATAGATCATTTCCAAAAATCCCTCGCTTGGCAGTGCTACCGGGGGGAACTGCCGGTTTGAGATAAACTCTACAGTCACGGAAGTGCTGTCAGATGGACCTGCCCGAGATGCGCACAGAGCGACGAAACCGTTCTGCACACACTCGGCCAGTGTCCGTGCATTACTGATTTGTGGAGTTATGTTGAACAGCTGTTGTCGCGTGTAGAACGGATCCGGCTATCGGCCGAGTCCATAGAGAAGGTCGACCCGCCGCCTTTTTTTGGTTAGGAAGGGCAGGCACTTTTCCTCTGTCTGGTGGCAGTAGCGAAAGAGGTTGTATGGTGGACGAGGTTGAAAGGACTGAAGACAGACACTTTTCTCTTCGGCCAATTCCTCATCAACATTTTCAAGTTTCACTTGGAAAGGAAGGTGAGGGTGCAGAGAGAAGTGTTGCCCCCCCCCCAGTACATTTGCTGAAAGGTGGGCGAATGTGGAAAGAATAGCCCGTGTAAGTGGGCCTACTCTGGTCATGCGGCTGTAGGTAGGTAAATTTGAAGAGGAGAGTTGTGCCCTTCGGGTCGTTCAGGACTGGTGGGCTACCTGAGCGAACCCTAGGTGGTCATCCCCCCTATTGGGGAATTTTTTCTTGTTGTAATTTTATTGTTTCTTTATTGTTACTTTGTTATTTTTACTTTGTTTATTCATATTGTTTACTCGATTTTTCTGTAAACCCCACTGTCCTAGTCTTTTGTATTGTCCGCTATATGTCGACCCTTGTGGCCAATAAATGAAATCATTATTATTATTATTATTATTATTATTATTATTATTACTGGGTAATTGCTGGCCTTGTGGCTAAAGTAGAAACAATTATTATTATTATTATTGTTGTTGTTGTCAATTTGATTATTATGATTATTCTATGTATTATATTTATTATTTATTCTGTATTATTAATACTGTTTTCAGATACATCCTACGAACTAATGGCGTCCTTGAGTTTAACGGATCTAGAATGTTCCATATGCTTCAGTCAGTTTGACAAACCGAAAGGACTTCCCTGTCACCATTGCTTTTGCGTGGGTTGCCTACAGGATCATATCAATAATAATAAACAAATTTGCTTACAATTTGGTTATTTCCATTGTCCAATCTGCAAAGCTGTAACCTACCCACTAGATCGTAGTGTATCAATAGAAGAATGGGCGAAAACCTATCATAATGACTTTCGGATCGTTCAGATACAAGAAATGGTTTCTTTTGATACTGTTATGAATTGTATGTGTCATGATAACAATGAAATAAACTTGTTTTGCGCGTTTTGTGAAGAGGTTATATGCAGTGAATGTCGCAGCGAGAAGCACCAAAACTGTAAAGGTGTTTTATCAATAAGTCAAGCTGCCATATCAAAACGAATCGAAGCTGAGAATCACTTGAAATTTCTGAAGGATTTGCGAGGAAAACAAAATAAGAAACTTAAAGAATTACACTTAGAGAAAGAAAATATTCTGAGTGATAAAGAGAAAATATCGAATAAAGTAGACACACACGTCAAAGATATCGTTCGAATGATAACATCTAAAGGAGATTTACTAAATAAAGACGCCACAAGTATGATGAATGTTGAATTGGAGAAACTTCGTATTTATGAAGAGAATTACAAAGAAAAAATAGAATCCATAAAAAATTGTATAGATAAAGTTTCTGATGTGTTGAAAGAGAAAACTGCTTCCAAATTTGTTATGTCTTATTTTCCTCTAAGGAAATGTATAAGCGGATTTCATTCTTCTGACTACCGTTTAACGCGAAGAGTCTTATGTTTAAATATTACATCACAATTTTCACAAGCCCTGGAAGATTTAGAAAAATGTCAATTCGGTCATGTTAGTTACGACGACGACGTATTTATTGAGAAAATAGAGCACACAAAAGAAATGAAAAAATCTCAAGGAAAAGAGATGAAATATCCAAATATTATAAACTTACAAAAAATTACAGAATTTTCCTCCGATGACGAAAGTGTTTTTACATCAATTTTAAATTTAATTTGTATCATTCCTGGAGGGGGATATCTAATGTCTGACAATAAACACGGAATCTTACAGTTCTGTCCAAAAGGAAATCAAATTAATAGATTTGATTTTAAAAGTCAACCGCATGGTTTGTGCATTCACTCACATAACTTCGCAATTGTTTCTCTACCTAACGAACTACAATTGTGCATCATTAAATTTTCACGAAATTTTGTTGCAAATGTCATGTGCATGTTGAATTTCCTAAGGAAATATCAAAGAATCCAATGCAAGATTAAGTACAGTGCTATTGCCAAAGGCTATGATGGAAGGTTAATTTGCAAATGCTTAGAAAAACCTGTTATCGAAGTTGTCTTCATTATTGATAATAGAGCCAAACCTCTACAACAATTCTTTCTTGATATTGCCTCTGTCTCTAAATCAGATCCTTGTTACATGACAATAACACCTGATGATAATATCGTTCTATCGTGCTACAGAGCTGGTTTACTGTACGGTATCGATCGATCGGGTAATAAAAAATTCCTCATCAAACACATTGACGGACAACCAATTGAAGGACCTGGTGGTGTTTGTTCTGATACTGAATACATGTACCTCACAGAACTTGGACGCTCAAACATTTTACGTTTCGATCTATTCGGTAACTTCATTAACTACCTTACTCCTTCATCACAGATCCTAATGCCTGTAGCTTTGGATATAAATCGTTCTGAGAAGCAACTTGTTATCACAAGAATGATACCCAAGCCAACAATTGAAATTTATCAACTTTGAAATTTATCGGTAAATAAAAATATTTAATCATTTATCATTATTTCTGTTGTTTTTCTTTTATTTGTACGTTAATAACGAATAAAAATAACTTATGGACATATCTAATCAGTACTATACTATATGATACTACTTGCACTCAAGTATATTAGCATTCATTCACAACTCCATAATTGTTTCTACGTTAGGCACAAGGCCAACAATTACCCAGTGTATTACTGGTACTTTATTTTATCGACCCCGTAAGGATGAAAGGCAAAGTTAACCTCGGCGGGATTTGAACTCAGAATGGCAAGGGAAAAGCATATAAACTCTCACACATGATTAGTAAAACAACGGTAGATAAACAATATGTACGTGATTTAAAAAAATGTGTGTTGTTTTTTGATATACAACCCACCACCAAAAATGTTCTGACCCTTGAGAAATATTGTATCTCAGTACCACATGGCTAATTAGTAAATCAATAACAGTTTATACTGCAAAGAGAAATAAAGATTAGAGAATATAGTTGATTCGGAGATGACTCGTGAATTCAGTTGTATTGTTGTGACAGGCCATATTCGAGTCATAACTATATAGAAAGTGGATGGATCTGATCTTTCCGGTTACATTTTTCATCAATGAGGAATAAAAGAAGAAAATAGGAAATGAGAGAAAATGTAGGAACAAATAAATGTTGAACCCATAAGCAGTTACAATGGTTACAACCTGTGGAAACGGAGATGCATATCATATGAAATGGGTCAACAACAAGGTGTCAATAAGAAGAGTTAGATGGAGAAAGTGGAAATGATGAACTGGATTGTGGTAAGACCTCATGGACTAGACATGGGATTTGGAAGGATATATGCTGAAGAGGAATAGAGAAGGAAGAGGCAAGAAACGGTATGTTAGTGCAGGAGTCTACGGTGTAAGTACCTCATTGAGAATGCGAAGGCGTGGTGAATTATATATTAGAGTGAATGTGTAGGGGGGGGGTAAAGACAGAGAGAGGTTATGTAGAAGTAGAAATGGTAAGTATTAATGTAAAAGCGAGCAGCAAACATTTCATAATATAAAACGCCCTCCATACGATTGGATTAAAAACAGAAAACAAGGAGAAAGGAATACGGTTTTGGGGCATCCTTTTCACAATTTGTAATTGCAAATACAGATAAACATTTAAATTAATTATACAATTGAACTGCAAAATATAAAATCTGAAATACAGTATAGTTTGTCTCTCTTGCAAAGAGAAATGAATAGATCAGACCGGTAAAACATAATGTGAACGAGTTAGATTAAAATTATATACGATGTTATATTTTCATACTTTTTTCGAGTTAAATAGGCTGTCGCTACGGTCCAGCCGTGAGTGCAACTTACGTTTTTCCAGCAACTATAACAATGTAGTTCTTAACAGATACTCATCAATGGCACTTTCGGTCATCGAGCAGTTAGTGTCATGTATCTTTTGAGACTATTGCGCATTCATGCAAACCCAATCACACTCACATAACACAACACTGTACTTTGGTTCTTTGTTGTTTACTCGTGTTGTCAAAATAACTTCGACGTAAAAGAATATTTAAGCAGGGATGTTTTTTTTCATTGTTCATTGAATATTGCTAATAGCAACTTCATATTTGTTGATATCTGATAGGGAAATTTCACTAGACATGCAGTCATTTTTCCTAGCTGCCTACGAGTGTTATAGCAGTTATCACGTGCGTGCTTTATAGTAGCTCCTGCTGAGCCATGGACATCTGGTTACATGGAAGTGAACCTTCAAATGAGCCCAGCAGATAGCTGTAATGATATCGACGCCAGTTGAGTAATCAGAAAAAAATCTGTAGATATTTAAGTGACAATATTCTTTCGCACACAACCTATATCATGTTATCCTACAAAATATTCCCTCCAACACGAGTTGCATCTAAGTTAATATATCAAGAGCTTATTTTCTTTTTACTGTAAATCCACCCACACACACACACACGCATATATATATAGCCGGCGAAACAGCTTGAGCTCTGCCGTCGGGGTTGTACATTTTTCTCTTTCTCTCTCTCTCTCTATATATATATATATGTACTTCGTTTTGGAATTTGTTTTTCAAGATTTGTTATCTGAAAACGTGTATTGATACAGATATTGTTCTAGTTTGGGAGGGTCATGCTACCAATAAAAACACACGCACCTGTAAATTTCCGGTTGGTTGCTTGCTTGCTTCGGTAACCAGATGGTTGTTTCATCACACAGAATAAGTGACAAAAGAGCTTTGACAATATATACCCAATCATCCGGTTATCAAACCAACCAACAACCCACCAGAAATTTACAATAAATTGAAGTGAAAACCAACCGGTGCGTGTGCTTTTTATTGGCAGCATGGCCCTCCTAAATATATCAATAACAATATATATATATATATATATTGATATTTATAGTTTGTGAGGCTCATATTGCCAATAAAAAACACGCACATGTTGGTTCAATTTATTATGGCCTTTAGGGAGGATTTGGAAGAGTGAGAATATTTTTCCTTGGCAGAAATTCTCAATTTGTGCTATTTGGCGCGTATCGTGTGCCAGTACCTAAGCCCCTTCAATATCATTTTGGATCTAATTTTGAAGTCGTTCCAAAACAATTTTGTACATGGTTGGATTAACAGCCTGTCCTGGAAGTAAAACGGCTTTGTAAACCATTCCACGGCCTTCAATACAATATAATCGGTGAATTTCGCCGTCTTCCATGTATTATTTGTTGAAAGATTAGCTTTCCAGAATGAAATTCGTCTTCATCATATTCTTGGCCTTCTTTCAAAGATTTGTTCTACTTCAAACTCTTATATCTCGATAGAGGAACACTCCATATGCTTGTTTAAACAATTAAATGTTTCAGTAGCAGATTTATTCAGTTTCACACAATATTTGATGGCATACCGTTGTTAGATACTTCCCTGGATCGCAAAAGAAACAGATGTTATAAACATGTATGTACATAAACTGCAATAACTCACGACCGGCTTACTCGATCATATTGAAACGAGTATGTCAGTGCGTGCAACCATGATCCTCAGCAACGTGGGTTTTGACATGAGCGATGTGCTGCATTACCCTGTCGTACATGGTAAACTCAATTCCCTTTATTGCGGACAGACCTCGTATATGGTATGGCGAGTGAATGAGCGACATAGACTCTGTATGACATAGAGAAAGGGCTGAGAGAGAGAGAGAGCGAGAGAAAGAGAGAGAGATAGAGAGAAAGAGAGAAAGAGAGGGAGGGGTGGGTGCATGAAATGATATAATTTCAATATATCTTGACTGCTGTGAAGAAAGTAACATTAGAAAGAATTAATGTCTTTCTGCTTAAAACTCACACCTTTGGTGAGCCTTTTGTTCATCATTGCATTTAATAAAACAAACCATTTATACGCATTCGACTGCTATTAGTGACAACTGAACAAGCATTAATATATTTCTCTAAAATGTCGCGTTCCTCAATCCAGTTATATTTTATTTTGCTCTCCGGGATAAATATGACACTATTATATTTCATGCTAAATCCTCGCGCTTTTACATCACGAGCAGCGCTGATTATTCCCAATAGCTCACAATCACCGAATGTCTCTCAAGACGAACACACATACAATAACATTGATAGTATTTCAGAGACTTCATCCACCGACACTCACTAAATCAATACAAAGCCGAAGGTAGACTCTCAATGGCGTAATTCTAATATATATAGGTAAAGGCTGCTGTTGCTTACATGATATCCCAGACCTCATTCAGTTAAACACCACTTGGCTAATTATCATGAACTCCCTCACTATCACATTGCAGCTTCTGACTCCCATACGCGCGGTCGTCCACACTGAATCCCGACCCAATATTCTAACATTTTCTCACGGCAGATTTTCAAAACTGCATGCACCGCATGAAAGGCTAAGCCCTGCATTGGATTTCTGGAACACCCTCCCTTTCTAAAAGGAATGGGCTCACAACAGTTAAAGCTGTAACTTAATATGTCTCTCTTGTATCAATCGTCCCCAGAAGGTCATGGGTACTGCCCCCTTTTTCCAATCCTATGAAATGTAGGAGAAAACCTACGAATCGTATAAAAGAAACCAACATTCAATTAATATGAACACTTTTGGAGTCATTGTCTCAAAACTTTCCTGTATTACAGCCCCACGTTATACCCAAACGGATAGCACGATCTATACGTGGATATTTTACGCCTTGATGTGGGAGCTAAGTATATGTTTTGTTTATTCCTTTACTTATTTGCATAGGTAAGTATATATTACCCGTATGTTTAGTGAAGGTATGTATACCTTCTCGTACGTATATTTGACTGGTATGACGTATAATTTTTATATATTCTGGTATTTGGGGTTTGGCTATGTGTATACGGGAGTTTTGCGTCTGCGTGAGTATGCAGGTTCGTACTTATGGTGGGTGTGTGTATATGTGTACTTCTTGTTTTAGTTGACTTACGTCTCCGAACATTCGTGTATTTATATGTAGGTATGTGTGTTCGCTTGTTATATACGTATTTATTTACTTATATACGTTTATATAATTATTTATTTATTTGTACACAAGCATACACACACACACATATTTATATGTACGTGGTTCTGTATACCTATGGTAAAGTTTTGCGTATGCTTGTGTATGTACGTATCTGTTAGCGTGTATGTATTTATTTGTTTCTATTACTTCTGTATTGTATTTATTTACTTTGATCTTAACTCTGTAGCGGAGATTCATTTGGTCTCCTAGTTAGAATTTTAGTCGACGACTTCTGCTATACCATTTACGTGGTTTTGTCTTTGCGTGCTTTGTTCTCCACGCTCCACATATGACTTATTATCTTCGTTTTTTCGTTCATTGCCAGAGAACGTCTCTATGCACCACCTAAGAGAACATTAGTCTACGACCTCTTTTATACCATAAACGTGGTTTTGTCTTTGCGCGTAATTGTTTTTCACCGCTCCTATTAATGACGTATTATTCGTTTTTTCCCGTTCTTTGCCAGCGAACGTTACCACGAACCAAAGTATCATCTTCCTGTCTTCCTCCGGTTGCAACGTTTTTAGAAATATCCAGTTCTGCGTTTACAGATTGACTTTGTTAGTTTCAGAAGATCCCGTTAAGGGTGAAAGCTGCGATTCTTTGCTTAAACTTTAATCTGTTATTTTAATAAATATTTGCTCTACGGCTCTTATATATTTGATATATATTTTCCTTATCGAGTCCTCTTTGGATTTTAGTCTTCAATTTTATTATTTTTACTATATATATATATATATATATATATATATTATTATTATTATTGTTATTTGAGTCTCAGTCAATGATGTTATTTAACTGGAAAGTTTGTTGAAATGAATATCAAGCCACTACCTGCAGCCTCAGATATTCAGGACGTATCGGAGGGTTCTTGCTGTTCCCAGCAAGCATGCCATTTGAAGTGTTCCAAAAAGCGGGGCAGGACCAATTTTCTTTAACCATCCTTGGAAACTCTTTGAGATAGTACCTAGTGCGCCTATGACAATCGGGACCACTTTGACCTCATGGCAGTTCCAAATCCTTTTTACCACCCACTTTAAGCCCTGGTATCGGTTAATTTTCTCCCTCTCCTTCTCTTGCACTCTCCTGTCAAATGGGCAGGCTACATACACAATCAGGCACGATCTTTTTCCCTTGTCCGAAACAACCAGGTCAGGTCTATTGTGTTCCAGTTTCTTGTCCGTCCGTATCCTAAAATCCCACAGCACCTTCACTTGATCGTTTTCCATCAACGACTCTGGCTTATGCTCATACCACTTCTCAGAATGTGGTAAATTGTTTACTTTGCATAGGTGCCAGTGGATCACCCTGCCCATCACATCATGTCTCCAGCCTTTATAGTGAGTCTGGGAAAGGTGTTTACACTCGGATACAATGTGAGCCACAGTCTCCTCTCTCTCTCTCCACAGATCCTACACAGTGGGCTAGCCTCCTCCTTGTAAATATGGTGTTTCAGCCAATTCGTTATGAGGGCCTGCTCTTGCGCAGCCATTAGCATTCCTTCTGTAGCCTTTTAAAGGTCTCCTCTTTTCAACCAGTTCCATGTCTGTGGATCTCTAAATTCACTTTTCTAAAAGAAGGTACTATGAAGGGATTTTCATGAAGGCTGCTCTTTCTCCTTGTTGTTATTTCCTCTTCGGACATCCCCTCGTCTATTGTCCTCTCCTTCAGTACAATTCTGAGCATTGGCTCCTTACTATCAGTCACGTATTTGTATAGGCTGTTTTTCTCCATCTGAACACAGTCCTCTATGTTGATAAGACGTCTTCCACCTTCAGATCTCCTTAAGTAGAGTCTATCGACATCACTCCTCTTGTGGTAAATGTTGTAGATAGTCAATAGCTTCCTAGTCTTCCTATCCATTTCTTTTTGTTCAGCAACATTCCATCTCAGAATTCCCGCACTGTACCTAATAATAGACACAACTAGGGAATTTACTGCATTTATGGCATTCCTACTGTTCAGATGTGACTTTAATACGCTCCTTACTCGCCGAATGTATTCAGTTCTTATCAATTCCTTCATTTTTTTGTTCTTGATGTCATCAGCCACCAGAACACCCAAATAGTTGTATCCTTCTTCAGTGTCAATTTCCTTTATCATCTCACCTGTTGGTACCTGGATTCCGTTGCTTCTTCTCAATTTAGCCCTCTTCATCACAAGGACTCCACACTTACTAATACCAAATTGCATACATATATCATTGCTGAAAATACGGACAGTGTCAACAAGCACATCCAACTTCTTCTCACTCTTTCCGAAGAGCTTAAGATCGTCCATGAAGAGGAGGTGTTGATGGTAAGCTCTCCCTTTCCCCACTTGTATCCTGCTCTCACTTTTCGCAGTATAATGGTCAGGGTCATCAGGGCAAGGACAAACAACAGAGGGGACAGACTATCTCCCCGGAAGATACCTCTCTTGATCTTCACGCCTCCCAAGGATTCTCCAGCTGATGTTAACTCTGTTTTCCAGGACTTCATACTTTTGCCCAACAACTGTCTGATGTTGTCTGCCGCCTTGAAGATGTCTATGCTTGTGGTGATCCAAGAATGAGGCACCATGTCAAATGCCTTTTTGTAGTCTATCCATCCCATGGCAAGACCATTGTGTGTCCTCTTGCAATTCCTCATTACCATCTTATCAATAAGTAACTGGTCTCTGCGGGACTTCTTTCGGCATCCTTTCTGTTCGTCCGTTAACAAGTTGTTTGTGTGGAGGTGATGGTAGATTTCCTGAGACATAATGCTTGTCAACAGTTTCCACATTACTGACAGACATGTGCTAGGTCTATAGTTGGTAACATCATTACCATTGATTCGATATTTCATTACCTGAACTCTGGTACTTTTTGTCAACCACTCTGGTAGCCCAACTGACATCAAACAGTCATTTAACATGGTTGTCAGTTTCAGGTGGAGGGATGTTATATTTTTAATCCAATACTATTATTATTATTATTATTATTGGTCTAAGCGGACGTATTTTGCTCGCTCACAGTAAGTCGTTTTATTTGCCTGTTAAAATTATTTGTTGTTAAATATTTCTTGTTGTGTAAAGGATATAAGCCTTTAGACTTTGCCCCGTGAAGGGGAAATTATAATATTTGGCCCTTTTGGCCCAAATATTTGAACTTTTTTTTTACATGTTAAAAAATTTACGAAAAAAATAAACATGGCTGAGCCACGCCCCCAGCTATATGTCGGCTGTCGTGCGACAACAACGTAGAAGTTGAGAGGAGCGCTACAGAGAAATTAACACACATTGATAACACAAACACCACCACAAACAATGTAAACAAAGACACCAATGATACCAATAAGAACACTAATTTAGAAGAAAATGACGGTAACAGCGACAACGAAAATACAGATGAAAAAAAAATAACAAATACAACAACAATATCAACACCAATAATATGAAAACAAATAGCGACAACACCAACAGCAACAATACCAACTTCACCGAGAACAATGGTGGCAACAAAGACAACAATGATAACAGCGACAGTGCTAACAACAACACCAACAAGAACAACGACAATAAAACCCCCAACGAAAACAAGAATAACACTTTCGCTGCGGCAGCGGCAAAATAGAGGCCATGCTTCAACATGAACCTCTCAAACAAAGATGAAAAGTTGGCCCAGGCATGGAAGATCATCAAGCAAGAGCAAACTTGAGCCAACATAACTGTCCCGGTAGAAGCTATTGAGGCAGTGGAGCGCAAAACGGTGCTTTATAGATGCATCTCAGCACAAACCAAAAGGGAAGCTTTAATCCCAATAGAAGATGTAAAAGTCGTGCTGATGTGCAGCAGAGAAGACATCCAGTACATAGAGAGGGGCAGACAGTACGGCACCATTTCAGTGTTGTTCAAGTTAGAAGCCCTTGCTATGAAACACGCTATGACTCCTTGCAAAACCAGCAAGGACATAATGTACCCCTCCCACATGGGAAAAAGAACGGCCCATCTCCGCATTCACAGAATCCCACCAGGACTTGACATGTGGTGGCTTCTGGGATGTGAAAACAACAACCAACACAAGCACCGGCAAAAACACCAACAACAACACCAATAGAAAGACCACCACCAACATTGAACACCTAGGGGGGAAACGAGGAAACCTGTCAAATTCCCCCCCCCCCCAAATACACACACCAATAAAACCTTAAACATACATAGAGAAAAACTTACAGACACACCCTACATCTACCAGTAGTGAAAATGAGGGAAATCCCAAATCCACCAAAATGCAAAAAAGGAAACACAAAAAAAAAAAAAATCAACAAACCACAACATCACACACAATAGAAAACGCAGACACCACCCACGCAAACATCTCTCCAATAACACCAACATCAACACCACCATCACCATCACCAGAATCCCCCAGACGCAAACAACTGAAACAGACGCAAGAACAAATATACACACAAACATCTGAAACCATAGACACCGCACTCACAACAAACACAGATATAACCGAAACAACACCACCAAAACCATCACCACCACAGCCACGCAAACAAATAAAATCACACCAACAAAACATACAAAACTTCGTGCTCGTCAGGAGGGCCAACAAGGAACTGATGGCCTTCGTAGCACGAACTGAAAATATACAAAAAGAGGGGGACATTTTTAAATCGAGCACATTTAGCGTGCCGGAAGATTTGGTTCTGGTTTAAATGTCGCTTGACATATTCAAAGAAATCCGAGACAGCTTTCCTCGGGACATGGCAACCCCGAACGTAAAACCCACTTCAAAACTTTTAAAGGGGTTCCCAAAAGAAACCTACTAATTATATAGGTCGAACAACCCGACTTTCACAAGAGCCCGGCAGGTAATTAAACCTCCCTCTCTCTCTGTTTAACCTGCCAACATGGCCGTTTTAAGAGTAGGATGTTTAAATGTTCGAGGCCTGGGATCGTCCTGGAAGCAGGGTTACCTGCTCAACGACCTCAGGTCTATAGAAATGGATGTAATTGCATTAAGCGAGACCAGGATTTCCGACACGCGCGTACTAGCCCCCATTTTAGACGACTATCAGATCTTTGCATCTGTTAGCCGGCCTGGAATGGGAGGCGGGGTGGCAGTGCTGTTTAGGAAAAGCCTGGATCTAGAGGTAAGGTCGATCTTCCGGGTCCCGGACGGGAAATTGGTGGTCCTGGACGTGAACAATAATGAAGGTGGTGCCTTTAGACTGGTGGCCGTCTATGCTCCTACTGGAGCAGGACGGCCGGACTTCTTTAGACGCCTGGAAGCCATTCTAGGTACGTCTCCCCCTTTACTGTTAGCGAGGGACTGGAACGGCATCTTAGACGCACGCTGGGACTGTGTGGGAGTATCCGATAGAAGCGGGGGGTGCAAAAGCCTCAAGAATCTGATCAGCCAGTTCCAACTGTCTGACAGGTACCGAATAGATTTCCCTAATGCACCAGTGTGGACCTGGGCTAACCGCATAGGGCCATCTAGATCGTATATAGACAGGATTAGAGTAATGTCTATAGAGTAATGTCTATAGAGTTTAGCAAAGAAGTAGTATTAGAGAAAAATAGAAAGGAGGGGCAGTTGGTAGATAAGTTAGACGAGGCTACTGGTAGTGTCATTGCAACTGACATGCTAGCGGCGAGAATGGCATTAGACTATTTCTTCAATGCGAAACACGAAGGCTGCATTGTCAGAGCTAAGGCACGTGCTCTGAGAAACGAGGGAACCAAAGCTGTTCGATGGGCCCACGTGGTAGAAGTGCAGCATGGAATTAAAACCACGATTCGGTATTTGAGGGACTGAGACGGGCACGAGCTGAGCGATTCCCAAGAGGATGTGTGAGGCCTTTCGCCAACATTTTGCTCGGTTGTTCGGGGGAAGTAGCGGATCAGAGATGGTGGCGGACTTCAGTCCCTACCTCGATGGCTTACCCCAACTCTCGACGGCTGACCCTGCGCGCTGCAAACGGCCAATTACTTCAGCCGAGATTCAGGATGCCCTTGTCGGCTGCATGAGGCGCAAGTCACCCGGTTTGGATGGTCTGCACTACGAGCTTTACGTAAATATGCCAGACTTGTTGTCAAATCTCCTCGAAGCCCTCTACTGCAACTGGCAGCAAAACGGGAGTATTCCCAGTTCTGTGAGCCGGTGCGTAGTGACGCTGATAAGGAAAGACGAGAACATGAGGGACACACTAGACAATTTCAGGCCCATAACTCTGCTCAACGCAGAGTTTAAGATTTTGGCCAGGGTGTTACCGAAGAGGTTGGCGCTAGTCTTCGGGGATTTGGTTGGGGGGGGGGGGGGGGGGGGAGGGGTGCACACATTTGCGCAATCCGAACCAGGTCCATACACGACAAACTTCACCTAATGCGATACATCATAGAGAGGGTTGGGTGTAAACCTGGCTTCGGTGGGGCTCTGATTAATTTAGATCAATCGAAAGCATTCGATAGGGTCGACCATCGGTACCTGGAGGTCTTCAGAAGCTGGATCGCTGCAATGCACAGCGGCACCTGCTCGATGGTCAAAATTAATGGCCACCTCTCGGAACCGTTTCAGGTCTCCCGATCGGTCCGTCAAGGGTGCCCTCTCACCTCCCTTCTGTACGTATTGCCTCTCGAGCCTTTACTGCGGAAGCTGGAGCTGTTGCAGAGCATCCCGCTCGAACCGGGACACGGAAAGGCTGTGTCGGCTTATGCGGACGACATCACCGTGATGGTGTCGCACACCTCAGAAATCGAAGTGGTCGGCAATTTATTGGAGGAATATGAAAGTTTGACGGGAGCAAAACTTAACCCGGAAAAGTCAGTGGGCTTGCAACTCGGCACCTGGAGAGGCTAGTCCATGCCGTCCAACAGCGTCGTTAGGCGCTGGACGGACCGGTAAAGTTGCTAGGGGTTTGGTTCGGGCCATACCTCCAGGTGGATAAGAATTGGGATGAGGTGACGGGCAGGGTAGTCAGTGTCACCCAGAAATGGGCTGGGATGAAGCGATCAATAAAAGGTCGGGCGGAGGTGGCAAACGCGTACATCGCGTCCGTCATCTACTAACGTCTGACTATCGTCCCTTGCCCCCGTTCAGCCTCGCCATATTGGAGCGGCTCCTCTTCAAATTCTTGTGGAGGGGCCAGGTTCCGCTGGTGAGGCGGTCCATCTGATGCCAGCACCCACTACGTGGAGGGCGGATCATGCCGTGGCTAATGGTGCGCAGGCACTCGCTGAGGCTGCGGCATCTCCAGATATTCTGCCTAAACGGTGAACAGGTGTGGACGCCGAAGACTGGGTGATTGGCATCTGGAATGTTGCCAGGCACTCATTGCCCACTACCAGGCGGGAAATGCGGTCAGTGGAACTTCCACCATCGAGTTCTATAGAGGATTAGTGGTGAGCAAGTGATACGACGCACTCGAAGAGGCTCTGGGAGTCAACGAAGTCGAACTAACCAGTCTGTACCGGAGGACTTTTGAGCCGGGGACGGTGGATAATTTCCAAAAATCCCTCGCTTGGCAGTACTACCGGGGGGCACTGCCGGTTCGATATAAACTCTACAGGCACGGACATGCTGTTAGACGGACCTGCCCGAGATGCGCGCTGAGCGACGAAACCGTTCTGTACGCATTCGGCCAGTGTCCGTGCATTACTGACATGTTGAACAGCTGTTGTCGCGTGTAGAACGGATCCGGCTATCGGCCGAGTCCATAGTGAAGATCGACCCGCCGCCTTAGTTTGGCCAGGGAGGGTAGGCAATTTTCCTCTGTCTTGTGGCAGTAGCGAAAGAGGTTGTATGGTGGACGAGGTTGAAAGGACTGAAGACAGACACTTTTCTCTTCGGCCAATCCCTCATCAACATTTTCAAGTTTCAATTGGAAAGGAAGGTGAGGGCGGAGAGAGAAGTGCTGCCCCCCAGTACATTTGCTGAAAGGTGGGTGAATGTGGCGAGAATGGCCCGTGTGAGTGGGCCTACTCTGGTCATGCTGCTGTAGGTATGTAAATTTGAAGAGGCGAGGGTGCCCTTCCAAGGTGCTCTCGAAGCGTCGGGTCGGTCAGGACTAGCGGTGTACCTGAGCGAACACTAGATGGTCATAACATGTTATTGTTACTTTGTTATTGTTATTCATATTGTTTACTCGATTTTTTTTTAAAACCACAGTCCCAGTCTTTTGTATTGTCCGCTATATGTCGGCCCTTGTGGCCAATAAATGAAATCATTATCATTATTATTATTATTGGCGACCTACGTAGTAAATAGTATCATCGTGAGGTCCGCAAACGTTTGTTATTTTCAGTTGTTTAAAATTGCCATTTATGGAAAAGTTTATTGTTAATTGTATATAAGTGCACATACATTGATTTCTTTAAAGAACACTCAAAAATATTGGGGCCTTGAGCCCAAAATTTAAACTTTTTTTAATTATCAAACAAAACAAATTTCTTTGAAAAATCATGGAAGACTCAGTGTCACTCCTTCCTCACAATCTAACACCTCACACCGTCACAACCATTGTAAATATTACTACGTATGCCAACACTAAAAATATAAGCAGTAGCAATATTTTAAATTTGTCTCACCAGACATTCATTTCCCGCCATTACCAATGACTGCAGGTGTTAAAGCCGCTACCCCACCACCACAGCGACAATCCCCACCACCACCACCACCACCACCACCACCACCACCACCACCACAGCGACAACAGAACAAAAATAAAAAAAATAAATTAACTCATGATATCGAAATGAATTCAACCAAAATGAACTCTTCCACACCGAACACCATTGATGCCACAACAGAAACTAAAATTAACAATGGCTGCCGTCCTCGCCGGCAACGAGGCCAATACCAAGATAATCGAAATAGCGAAAGAAAAGCAGGAGAACTGGTCCGGATCTGGGATGGAGCTCCTGATCCAAGCGGACCATAAAAGCATTGAGGAGATCCCAGAGGTAATAGACCTCACTGACGGCAGCCACCTCACGGTAATCGTCGAGGGCAGAAGACCTACGTGTGTCGTTTGTGGTGAAGGAACCCACCTAAGGGTTTTCTGCCCTCATGCTAAAAGGTTGAGGCCACCTCTCTTACCCACCCCAGTGACTCAACCATCAACACCACCAGCAGCAGAAATGGCTGCAACAACTGTAACAGCAACTGTAGCAGCAACAACCACAGCAACACTAGCAAAACCAACACCACCACCACCCAACGCGCCAGAACTAGCACCAGCGCCTACACCATTCACCACGCCACAACCAAAACCAACGCCTGTGGAGGAGTTTCCACTCCCCGGCTTATCGAAACTGGAGACAGATTGTGACGACGAGGAGTGGGAAACGGTATTAGGAAAAAAAAAAAAATGAAACCAAAAAAGAAAATATTCTCTTCCTTCCCCCTCCAAAAACAAAATAGAGAGGGAAACAAATAAATTAACAAACAAAAAGTTAGGACAGATATGCCACCATCCACACCAGCATCAACAACCCCATCACCACAAACACCAACACCATCACCATCATTAACCCCAACACCACCATCACCAACACCACAAAAGTCACCAAAAAGCGTAACGGAAACAAACCCACAACAAACGCAAACAAACAAAAACAACCAAAACGATACACACTACACAGCATTACATTTGAACAACAACCAATTGTTAAACTACATGCAACACAACACCAGCATCACAGAAAAAGACTACACAACAAACCAAAAGTTCACACCACCTCAAAACATACAAATCACTCGCATCACACAGAAAACGTACACGACACTAAAACAAAACATTCCCCAAAGACATCGGAGACTGCCGACAAACACTCTCCAGGAGGATTTATAAGGACATCCTTCCGGAGGAGGCCACCAGCAGTGAAAAGGATGGTCAAACCATCCTTCCTCTACGAGAAGTAAGGTAAGTGGTCTTTCCCATCTTTTCCTCTCCATTTCAACATGACATTTATCAGAATAGGCAGCAAAAAGGCGCGTGGCTTGGGATCGTCATGGAAGCAGGGCCACCTGCTCAACGACCTCAATCACTAAACATAGATGTAGTGGCCATCAGCGAGACCAGAATCTCCGAAGCACGAGCCTTCGCATCGAACTTTGGCGGCTACGATGTGTACGCATCTGCCAGCCGTCCGGGATCGGGGGAGGAGATGCTGTGCTTTTTCTGAGAGGTTGGATCTCGCCATACGGGCCATCTTCCTGGACCCAGAAGGTAAGTTGGTGGTTTTTAGACATGACCAGCGGAGCCGGGCAAGTTTCAGGCTAGTGGCCGTCTATGCCCCGACAGAATCAGGGCGGCCTGATTTCTTCCTGCGTCTGGAGACCTTACTTGGAACGTCCCACTCTTTCGTGTTAGTGGGCGACTGGAACAGGATCGTAGATGCACGCTGGGACTGTGTGGGATTAGCGGATAGGGGAGGAGGGTGCAAGAGCCTCACCAACCTACTCAGGCGTTTTGAACTGTCTGACAGGTACCGATTGGATTGCCCGAATGTGCCAATGTGGACTTAGACAAATCGCATAGGGTCATCCAGATCATATCTAGATAGAGTAGTTTGTAGAGAAATAGATAGGTCTAGCATAGGCTGACCACAATTCAAGATAGTCAGCTACACGGACCACAAATTCGTGATCTGTGTGCCTGAATTAGATAGGCTTCATAGACGAGGACCCGGCTACTGGAAGCTAAACGCGTCCTTACCAGCACACAAGGCCTACAGAGACCGGATTAGCGAACTAGTTAAGCGGGCGTTGACGGGGGCCATCGTCAACAACACATGGTGGTTTGTTCTGAAAGTGCAATGAGAATAGAATCCATTAGGTTTAGTAAGACTTTAGCAACAGAGAAAAATAGAGCAGAGGGAGAATTAGTTAGAAAATTAGACGAGGCGCTTAGCAAAGGGATCGCGACCGACGTACTTGCGGCGAAATTCGCCCTTGACCAATTCTTCAATGCAAAGCACGAAGGTTGCGTTGTAATAGCTAGGGTGGGTGCTCTCAGACACGAGGGGACGAAAGCTGTTCAATGGCTCTGAGTGGTGGTGGCGCGTCGTGACAACAAAACCACGATCCGGTTTTTGGTGGATCACGACGGGCGCATGCTACTCGATCCCGGGCAAAGGTGTGAAGCTTTTCAGCGACACTTCGCTCAGTTGTTCGGGGGCAGCGGCGGGCCGGATCGAGGGATGGACTTTAGTGTCTACCTCGACGTACTGCCGCGGCTCTCGGCCCACTGAGGTGGAGTGTTGCGAAAAGCCTATAACAGCCGCTGAAGTACGGGAGGCAATGACTGGCTGCACAAGGGGTAAATCGCCTGGTTTGGATGGTCTGCCCTATGAACTTTCCGTACAGATGCCAGACTTTTTCGGAGGCCTCTTGGCGGACGTCTACTGCAACTGGCAACAGAACGCGAGAATTCCCAGCTCTGTAAACCGAGGAGCTGTGGCGCTGCTGAGAAAGGATCCGAACAATGGTGATAACATAGATAATTTTAGGCCCATAACCCTGCTAATTAAAGAGTTCAAGATTTTGGCCAAGGTGCTAGCAAAGAGGTTGGCGCTTGTCGTTGGTGTTCTGGTGGGAGAGGCGCAGACATGGGCCATTCCCAACAGATCCATCCACGACAACCTCCACCTCATGCGATACATCGTAGAGAGGGTAGCTAGGGAACCTGGCACGGGTAGATCATTGATCAATTTAGATCAGTCGAAAGCTTTCGATAGGGTCGACCATCGTTACCTAACGGCAGTCCTGAGGGCGGCTCGCTTTGGGCCTGTCTTCAGAGGCTGGATCGCTGCCATGAACAGCGACATCTGCTCTGTGGTGAGAGTGAACGGTCACCTTTCAGAACGGTTCAACATCATACGCTCGGTCCGCCAAGGATGTCCCCTCTCGTCCCTCTTGTACGTATTGACTCTCGAGCCATTACTGCACAAACTGGAGACGTTGAGGGGGGTCGCGCGCAAACTAGGATGCGGAAGATCCGTGTCAGCATATGCGGACGACGTCACCGTAGTGGTGTCGAACGCCAAACACATCGAGGCGATCGGCACTACACTAAGAGAATACGAAGCGGTGACAGGAGAAATGATCAACCAGGAAAAGTCAGTGGGCCTGCAACTCGGCACCTGGAGAGGCAGGTCCATGCCGTCCAACAACGTCGGACCGGTTTAATTGCTCGGGGTCTGGTTCTGTCCGGATCTCCAGACGGACAAAAACTGGGACGAGGTGACGAGCAGGGTTGCTTCTCTCACACAGAAATGGGCCGAGAGGAAGCTATCACTGAAAGGTCGAGCGGAGGTGGCTAACCCGTATATCGCGTCCGTCATCTATTACCGCCTGACCGTCGTACCTTGTCCTAAGCCCCACCTGACTGCGCTGGAGCGTTTGTTCTTTCGCTTTTTGTGGAAGGGACGTGCTCCGATCGTCAGGCGGTCCATCTGCTGTCAACACCCGCTACGTGGAGGGCTGGGAATGCCGTGGCTGATGATGCGCAGACACGCGCTCAGGCTACGACATCACCTCTTCCTCGACGGAGATCAGTTGTGGTCTCCGTTTGCTAGACGCGTCTTTCCCCAGCTCGTCTCCTTGACGGAGCTGCAGTCCTGGATCAAGCAAAGACCGAGAGGGAACGCTTGGAGACTGGAATGTCTTCAGGCGCTCACAGCCCTCGACCAATCGGGCAATGTGATCGGTGGAAACTCCACCTTGGCGTTCTATAGGGGATTAGTGGAGGGGAAGAGCGACGACGTACTTGGAGAAACTCTAGGCGTCGACGAAAATCAACTAGCCAATCTCTTCGGAAGGACTTTCGGGCCTGGGCCTATGAACAACTTCCAGAAATCCCTGGCCTGGCAGTGCTACCGAGGAGCTTTGCCTGTTCGGGATAAACTCTACAGGCATGGAGGTGCCGTCATCCGGGCATGTCCGTGCTGCGCGCAGGGCGACGAAACCGTCCTGCACACACTCGTCCAGTGTCCGAGCATTGCTGACTTGTGGGTTTAGGTCGAACACCTGCTGTCACGTGTAGGACGGATCCAGCTATCAGCTGAGTCCATCGTGAGTATTGCCCCGCCCTCTTGCCCCTCCTTTAGCCGGGAAAGGCAGGCAGTTTTTATCTGTCTGGTGGTCATGGCGAGATAGATAGTATGCTGGACACGTTTGAAAGGGCTGAAGACGAGCACTTACCTCTTCGGTGATGCCCTGATTAACTTCTTAAATTTCATTTGAAAAGGAAAATCAGGGTAGAAAGGGAAGTGCTCTCTTCCCAGCATTTTGTTGAAAGATGGGTGAGAGAGGCAAGAACGGCCCGAGTGAATGGGCCTACTCTGAGTATGTGTCTGTAAATTAAAGGTGGAAAACTTGGAGAGCACTTGCCCTGGTGGTCAGGGTCACTGTGGCCTTTTAATGGGCTTTCTCCACGAATGTCCCTCGGCAGTCACCCCCCTATTGGGGAATTTTTTTATTGTTCTATTATTACATCCTCTATTTCTTGTTTTTTACATGCATAAATGCCCATTTGTACCACCCTGTATTGTCCTGTACTGTCCTTCATGTCTACTTTATGTGGACCCATGTGGTTAATAAAGAAAGCATTATTATTATTATTATTAATATTATTATTATTATTATTATTATTATTATTATTATTCTTTGAGTCTCAGTCATAGATGTTAGTTAACTGGAAAGTTTGTTGAAATGAATATCAAGCCACTACTTGCAGCCTCAGATATTCATGACGTATCGGAGTGTTCTTGCTATTCCCAGCAAGCATGCCTTTTGAAGCGTTCCAAAAAGCGTGAAGGGGCCAATTTTCTTTAACAATCCCTGGAAACTTTTTGAGATAGTACTTAGTGCGCTTATCACAATCGGGACCACTTTGACTTCATGGCAGTTCCAAATCCTTTTTACCTCCCACTTTAAGTCCTGGTATCGGTTAATTTTCTCCCTCTCCTTCTCTTGCACTCTCGTGTCGAATGGGCAGGCCACATCCACAATCAGGCACGATCTTTTTCTGTGTCCACAACCACGTGGTCAGGTCTATTGTGTTCCAGTTTCTTGTCCGTCTGTATTCTAAAATCCCACAGCACCTTCACCTGATCGTTTTCTATCACCGACTCTGGCTTATGCTCATACCACTTCTCAGAATGTGGTAAATTGTTTACCTTGCATAGATGCAAGTGGATCACCCTGCCCATCACATCATATCTCCAGGCCTTATAGTGAGTCTGGGCTGGGTGTTTACACTCGGATACAAAGTGCGCCACAGTCTCCTCTCTCTCTTCACAGATCCTACACAGTGGGCTAGCCTCCTTCTTGTAAATATGGTGTTTCAACCACTTCGTTTTGAGGGCCTGCTTTTGCGCAGCCATTAACATTCCTTCTGTAGCCTTTTTAAGGTCTCCTCTTTTCAACCAGTTCCATGTCTGTGGATCTCTGAATTCAGTTTTCTCAAAGAAGGTACTATGAAGGGATTTTTCCTGAACGCTGCTCTTCCTCCTTGATGTTATTTCCTCCTTGGGCATCCCCTGGTCTATTGTCCCCTCCTTCAGTACAGTTCTGAGCATTGGCTCCTTACTATCAGTCACGTATTTGTGTAGGTTGTTTTCTCCATCTGAACACAGTCATCTATGCTGATAAGACCTCTTCCACCTTGATATCTCCTTAAGTAGAGTCAATCGACATCACTCCTCTTGTGGAACATGTTGTAGATAGTCAATAACTTCCTAGTCTTCCTATCCATTTCTTTTTGTTCAGCAACATTCCATCTCAGAATTCCCGCACTGTACCTAATAATAGACACACCTCGGGAATTTACTGCATTTATGGCATTCCTACTGTTCAGATGTGACTTTAATACGCTCCTTACTCTCCGAATGTATTCAGTTTTATCAATTCCTTCATGTTTTTGTTCTTGATGTCATCAGCCTCCAGAACACCCAAATAGTTGTATCCTTCTTCAGAGTCAATTTCTTTATCATCTCACCTGTTTGTACCTGGATTCCGTCACTTCTGCTCAATTTACCCCTCTTCATCACAAGGACTCCACACTTACTAATACCAAATTGCATACATATACCATTGCTGAAAATACGGACAGTGTCAACAAGCACATCCAACTCCTTCTCACTCTTTCCGAAGAGCTTAAGATCGTCCATGAAGAGGAGGTGATTGATGATAAGCCTTCCCTTTCCCAACCTGTATCCTGCTCTCACTTTTCGCAGTACACTGGTCACGGGCATCAGGGCAAGGACAAACAACAGAGGGGACAGACTATCTCCCCGAAGGATTCCTCTCTTGATCTTCACGCTTCCCATGGATTCTCCAGCTGATGTTAACTCTGTTTCCCAGGACTTCATACTTTTGCCCAACAACTGTCTGATGTTATCTGCTACCTTGAAGAACTCCAGGCTTGTGGTGATCCAAGAATGAGGCACCATGTCAAATGCCTTTTGTAGTCTATCCATGCCATGGCAAGACCAGTGTGTCTCCTCTTGCAATTCCTCATTACCCTCTTATCAATAAGTAACTGGTCCTTTGTACCACGTGACTTCTTTCGGCATCCTTTCTGTTCGTCCGGTAACACGTTGTTTGTGTGGAGGTGATGGTAGATTTCCTCAGACATAATGTTTGTCAACAGTTTCCACATTACGGACAGAGATGTGATAGATCTATAGTTGGTAACATCATTACCCTTGATTCGGTTTTTCATTATCAGAACTGTGGTAACTTTTGTCAACCACTCTGGTACCTCACCTGACATCAAGCAGTCATTGAACATGGTTGTCAGTTTCGGGTGGAGGGATGTTATATTTTTAATCCAATACCCCTGCACACCATCTGGGCCTGGTGATTTCCAGTTGGTTAGTTTTTTGGGACTGCCCCTTAAGAGTTTCAACTGTGATACTCAAATCGGTTTGTTAGTGTGCCTGTTCATTAATCTTCTTCTGTACTGTCTCAATCCACACTGCCTGGTCATTATTTTTAACATCCTGCTCCCATATTCCTCTCCAGAATGTTTTAGTTTGTTCCGCCTCAGGGATCAAGTCGTTGCCTCTTTCTTTCCCTTCAAGGTGTCCAAACAGCATCTTCTGGTTGTTGTCGAACATGAGGTTCTGTCTATACTGACTGACTCTGTTCTCGTATCGCCTGATTTTTTCACTCTTTGCTACAATGCGTTGCTTCAGTTCCTCTATGATAATATTTAGCTTTTTCCTTTGTACTATATTTCCAGTCTATTTTTAGTGTCTATGTTTTTTAGTGTCCCATTCAGTAGGGACTCAAGCTTTCCAATGTCATTTCTTATTTCCCTGATTTGACCACTCAGTCGTTTCTTGCACCAAGGCTCTGATTATTATTATTATTATTATTATTATTATTGAATGCCATGGTTGACGGAGGCTCGGCTCTGTAAGGTATAGTAATTCTTAACCGTTAAAACAATTGTAAATTGTTTAAAACTTGAACCAAATTGTTGATAAAGACACCCTCCTCCTCGTGAGAGGGGTCTTTCTGTCCGTTATTTGGCCCTTCGGGGTTAAATAACCAGTTATTGGGGTTTTGTACCCAAAATTTCATTTTAAACAAAAAAAACATGGCTACGAAAAAGAAATTTCATACGTCACTCCCACTCATTCCGTCTTCTTCTTCCTCAATCATCACTACAGCAGAGAGAAGATTGTCTCTCTCCCTCCCTTCTTTAAATGTGTCTCTCTCCCTCCCTTCTCTTTCGCAAGCGATGAAAGAAAAGAAAAGTCTCGTGCAAAGCGTGCAAGGTTTCTCCACGACGACGACGACAGCGACGAAACAGGTGTGCGGGAAATACGAAAACCCAGTTCATTCGTCTGACGTCAGGAATAATAGCAGTAGCAGCCGTAATAACAACAGCAACAGTGACAATGAAAACAACAGTAGCAGCCGCAACAGCATCACCAGTAGCATAAACAACAACAGCATTAGCAGCAGCAACACCAACAACAACCACAGCAACAGCGGCGGAGGCAGTAGTCGTAGTACCTGCAGCAACAACAAAAGTACCAGCAGCTCTGACGACAACAACAACAGCAGAGAAAAACCAATCTCATTTGCAGGTATTGCGAAAAACTTGGAAACAATCCTCATAACAAATGAGGAATTAGAGGAAGCGAAGAAGATGGTGACAAAGAACGGACACCGAGCAATCTGCAAGGCAGCGAAAAATCTTTTCGAAACCCAAGAGCACTGTACGGTCACGTACCGTACAGTAAGTACAAAATCCCGTAGGGTGGAAAGAGCCACAGAGGCCCAAATACAAAAAGCCTTGGGGTCTGTGTGGCAGAGGAAAACGCACATCACCCGAGGCAAAAAATACGCCACCGTAGACGTACTTTTTGGCACACCCCAGGAGGCAAAGGCCCAATCAGTAGTGACCCTAAGGAGCGAGGAAATGGTGTTGGTGCCCTCCTACTGCGGGCAAAAAATTGTGAGGGTCAAACTGACCCACGTCCCCCCCGGAATGACCCCTTCTTGGCTGGCCGCGTCTGTCCTCGTCGGAATCGAGGACAAAACAACTGTACTGCAAGTACAGAAAAAAGTAAGAGAAGATTGGGTCGGCTCCTCCATTGAGATGCTAATCCAAACCAACCAGGAGTGCATCGAAGCTATCCCGGATGTGATAGACTTCGATAACGGCACTCAACTGCCCATAAGTGTTGAGGGCAAACGCCCGAAATGCTTTCGCTGTGGATCGAAGACTCACCTCAGGGCCTTCTGCAACGAGAAGACCCTGGAAAAGAAGAAAACCCCCCTCCTTCCGAATCCGGCTCCACGGCTACCAGCAACAGGACAAGTGGCAACCAGGAACGATAGGCCCGTGGCACCCATACCCACTCCACGGAAATCAAAGACAGCAGCAGCAGTGGAAATATTAACAACAACAACAGCAATACCAAATGCAGCTGCAACAGAGACACCAGTGCAAACATCACCAACAACAACAAGTGAAAGAGTGGAGCTGGTACCCCTCCCCGACCTTACAGAATCAGACATGGAGTGTGAGGTGGGAGAGGGATGGCAAAAGGTCGCAAGAAGGCACAAACGCAGAAGCAGCGCATCGTCGCCTTTGAAAAGGGAGGAAAGAAATGAGAAAAGGGTAAAGTCTACTGCAAAGAGACCCACAGCAGCAACACCACCAACACCATCACCACCCACACCAGCACCACCATCACCACCGGCGACAACCCCACCGCCAACAACACCTTCAACACCACCACCACAAGCACCAACATCGCAAACACAACAACAAAACACACACACCCAGCAACAACGACAAGAAAATAGCAGAACCACACCCCACCCCCAGAAAAACAAATGCACGGCAATAAACACACACAACAAGAAACTAATGACTTACATAATTGAACACACAGACATTTCACAACAGGACTACATAATACCAGCACCAATCAAAACGCCAACTAACATAAGACTGCTAAAAATAGCACAGAAACAATACACAAACATTAAAACGAAATTCCCCAACGCAGTTGGTGATTTCAGGGACCTAGGAGGAACCATCAATCGAAGAGTATATTCAGACATTCTCTTAGAAGAGCCGACGACCAGCCGAAGGGACGATTCAACGGTCCCTTCACCAGACGATCAAGTGAAAAGGGATGTAAAAACCATCCCTCCTCTACCAAAAGTACGGTAAGTGGTCTTTCCCATCTTTTCCACTCTATTTTAAACATGACCTCACTCAGAATAGGCAGCATAAATGCGCGTGGCTTGGGGTCGTCATGGAAGCAGGGTCACCTGCTCAACGACCTCAGGTCACTAAACATAGATGTAGTGGCCATCAGCGAGACCAGAATCTCCGAAGCACGGGCCTTCGCACCAATCTTCGGCGGCTACGATGTGTACGCATCTCCCAGCCGTCCTGGATCCGGTGGAGGAGTTGCTGTGCTTTTTCGGAGAGGTTTGGATCTCGCCATACGGGCCATCTTCCTGGACCCAGAGGGTAAGCTGGTGGTGCTGGACGTGACCAGCGGAGACGGGCAAGCTTTCAGGCTAGTGGCCGTCTATGCCCCGACAGGAGCAGGGCGGCCAGATTTCTTCCGGCGTCTGGAGACCTTTCTTGGAACGTCCCGCTCTTTAGTGTTAGTGGGCGACTGGAACGGGATCTTAGATGCACGCTGGGACTGTGTGGGATTAGCGGATAGGGGTGGAGGGTGCAAGAGCCTCACCAACCTGCTCAGGCGTTTTGAACTGTCTGACAGGTACCGATTGGATCTCCCGAATGTGCCAATGTGGACTTGGACAAACCGCATAGGGTCATCCAGATCATATCTAGATAGAATATTTTGTAGGGAAATAGATAGGTCTAGCATAGGCTGTCCACAATTCAAGATAGTCAGCTACACGGACCACAAGTTCGTGACCTGTGTGCTTGACTTAGATAGGCTTCATAGACGAGGACCCGGCTACTGGAAGCTAAACGCGTCCTTACCAGCGCGCAAGGCCTACAGAGACCGGATTAGCGAACTAGTTAAGCGGGCGTTGACGGGGGCCATCGTCAACAACAAGTGGTGGTTTGCTCTGAAAAGAGCGATTAGAATAGAATCGATTAGGTTTAGTAAGGCTTTAGCAATAGAGAAAAATAGAGCAGAGGGAGAACTAGTTAGAAAATAAGACGAGGCGCTTAGCAAAGGCATTGCGAGACGTGCTTGCGGCGAAATTGGCCCTTGACCAATTCTTCAATGCAAAGCACGAAGGCTGCGTTGTCAGAGCTAGGGTGCGTGCTCTCAGACACGAGGGGACGAAAGCCGTTCAATGGGCCCGAGTGGCGGAGGCGCGTCGTGGCAACAAAGCCACGATCCGGTCTTTGGTGGACCACGACGGGCGCATGCTACTCGATCCCGGGCAAATGTGTGAAGCTTTTCAGCGACACTTCGCTCAGCTGTTCGGGGGCAGCGGGGGGCCGGGTAGAGGGATGGACTTTAGTGTCTACCTCGACGGACTGCCGCGGCTCTCGGCCACTGAGGCGAGGTGTTGCGAAAAGCCGATAACAGCCGCTGAAGTACGGGAGGCAATGACTGGCTGCACAAGGGGTAAATCGCCTGGTTTGGATGGTCTGCCCTATGAACTTTACGTACAGATGCCAGACTTGTTCGGAGGCCTCTTGGCGGACGTCTACTGCAACTGGCAACAGAACGGGAGAATTCCCAGTTCTGTGAGCCGAGGAGCGGTGGCACTGCTGAGAAAGGATCCGAACAAGGGGGATAACATAGACAATTTCCGGCCCATAACTCTGCTAAACACAGAGTTTAAGATTTTGGCCAAGGTGCTAGCAAAGAGGTTGGCGCTTGTCGTTGGTGGTCTGGTGGGAGAGGCGCAGACATGCGCCATTCCCGACAGATCCATCCACGACAACCTCCACCTCATGCGATACATCGTAGAGAGGGTAGCTAGGGAACCTGGCACGGGTGGGTCCTTGATCAATTTAGATCAGTCGAAAGCTTTCGATAGGGTCGACCATCGTTACCTAGCGGCAGTCCTGAGGGCGGCTGGCTTTGGGCCCGTCTTCAGAGGCTGGATCGCTGCCACGCACAGCGATATCTGCTCTGTGGTGAGAGTGAACGGTCACCTGTCGGAACCGTTCAACATCATGCGCTCGGTCCGCCAAGGATGTCCCCTCTCGTCCCTCTTGTACGTATTGACTCTCGAGCCATTACTGCACAAACTAGAGACGTTGAGGGGGGTCCCGCGCGAACTAGGATGCGGAAGATCCGTATCAGCATATGCGGACGATGTCACCGTAGTGGTGTCGAATGCCAAACACATCGAGGCGATCGGCACTACACTAAGAGAATACGAAGCGGTGACAGGAGCAATGATCAACCAGGAAAAGTCAGTGGGCCTGCAGCTCGGCACCTGGAGAGGCAGGTCCATGCCGTCCAACAGCGTCGTCGGACGCTGGACGGACGGACCGGTTAAATTGCTAGGGGTCTGGTTCGGTCCGGACCTCCAGACGGACAAAAACTGGGACGAGGTGACGAGCAGGGTGGCTTCTCTCACCCAGAAATGGGCCGAGAGGAAGCTATCCCTGAAAGGTCGAGCGGAGGTGGCTAACGCGTACATCGCGTCCGTCATCTGCTACCGCCTGACCGTCGTACCTTGTCCTAAGCCTCGCCTGACTGTGCTGGAGCGTTTGCTCTTTCGCTTTTTGTGGAAGGGACGCGCCCCGATGGTCAGGCGGTCCATCTGTTGTCAACACCCGCTACGTGGAGGGCTGGGCATGCCGTGGCTGATGATGCGCAGGCACGCGCTCAGGCTACGACATCTCCACCTCTTCCTCGACGGTGATCAGGTGTGGTCGCCGTTTGCTAGACGCGTGTTTCCCCAGCTCGTTTCCTTGACGGAGCTGCAGTCCTGGGTCAAGCGAAGACCGAGAGGGAGCGCCTGGAGACTGGAATGTCTTCAGGCGCTCACAGCCCTCGACCAATCGGGCAATGTGATCGGTGGAAACTCCACCTCGGCGTTCTATAGAGGATTAGTGGAGGGGAAGAGCGACGACGTACTTGGGGAAACTCTAGGCGTCGACGAAAATCAACTAGCCAATCTCTTCGGAAGAACTTTCGGGCCAGGGCCTATGGACAACTTCCAGAAATCTCTGGCCTGGCAGTGCTACCGAGGAGCCTTGCCAGTTCGGGATAAACTCTACAGGCATGGAGGTGCCGTCAGCCGGGCATGTCCGAGATGCGCGCAGTGCGACGAAACCGTCCTGCACGCACTCGTCCAGTGTCCGAAAATTGCTGACTTGTGGGTTTATGTCGAACACCTGCTGTCGCGTTTAGGACGGATCCGGCTATCATCTGAGTCCATCGTGAGGATTGCCCCGCCCTCCTCCTTTAGCCGGGAAGGGCAGGCAGTTTTTATCTGCCTGGTGGCCATGGCGAAAGAGATAGTATGGTGGACACGTTTGAAAGGGCTGAAGACGAGCACTTACCTCTTCGATGATGCTCTGATTGACTTTTTCAAATTTCATTTGAAAAGGAAAATCAGAGTAGAGAGGGAAGTGCTCTCTTCCCAGCATTTTGTTGAAAGATGGGTGAGAGAAGCAAGAATGGCCCGAGTGAATGGGCCTACTCTGAGCATATATCTGTAAATTAAAGGTGGAAAACTGGGAGAGGGCACTTGCCTTGGTGGTCAGGGTTATTGTGGCTTTTTACTGGGCTTTCTCCACAAATGTCCCTCCGAAGTCTCCCCCCTATTGGGGAATTTTTCATTGTTATTTTTGTTACATCCTCTGTTTTTGTTTTTTACACGCAGAAATGCCCATTTGTACCGTCCTGCATTGTCCTGCACTGTCCTTAATGTCTACTTTATGTAAACCCTTGTGGTTAATAAAGAAATCATTATTATTATTATTATTATTATTATTGAATGCTATGGTTGACGGAGGCTCGGCTCTGTAAGGTACTGTAAATTTTGAACGCTTTAACAATTGTAAATTGTTTAAAACTTAGACCAACTTGTAGATAAAGACACCCTCCTCCTCGTGAGAGGGGTCTTTCTGTCCGTTATTTGGCCCTTCGGGGTTAAATAACCAGTTATTGGGGTTTTGTACCCAATATTCATTTTAAACAAAAAACAACATGGCTGCGAAAAAGAAATTTCATACGTCACTCCCACTCATTCCGTCTTCTTCTTCCTCAATCATCACTACAGCAGAGAGAAGATTGTCTCTCTCCCTCCCTTCTTTAAATGTGTCTCTCTCCCTCCCTTCTCTTTCGCAAGTGACGAAAGAAAAGAAAAGTCTCGTGCAAAGCGTGCAAGGTTTCTCCACGACGACGACGACAGCGACGAAACAGGTGTGCGGGAAATACGAAAACCCAGTTCATTCGTCTGACGTCAGGAATAATAGCAGTAGCAGCCGTAATAACAACAGCAACAGTGACAATGAAAACAACAGTAGCAGCCGCAACAGCATCACCAGCAGCATAAACAACAACAGCATTAGCAGCAGCAACACCAACAACAACCACAGCAACAGCGGCGGAGGCAGTAGTCGTAGTACCTGCAGCAACAACAAAAGTACCAGCAGCTCTGACGACAACAACAACAGCAGAGAAAAACCAATCTCATTTGCAGGTATTGCGAAAAACTTGGAAACAATCCTCATAACAAATGAGGAATTAGAGGAAGCGAAGAAGATGGTGACAAAGAACGGACACCGAGCAATCTGCAAGGCAGCGAAAAATTTTTTCGAAACCCAAGAGCACTGTACGGTCACGTACCGTACAGTAAGTACAAAATCCCGTAGGGTGGAAAGAGCCACAGAGGCCCAAATACAAAAAGCCTTGGGGTCTGTGTGGCAGCGGAAAACGCACATCACCCGAGGCAAAAAATATGCCACCGTAGACGTACTTTTTGCCACACCCCAGGAGGCAAAGGCCCAATCAGTAGTGACCCTAAGGAGCGAGGAAATGGTGTTGGTGCCCTCCTACTGTGGGCAAAAAATTGTGAGGGTCAAACTGACCCACGTCCCCCCCGGAATGACCCCTTCTTGGCTGGCCGCGTCTGTCCTCGTCGGAATCGAGGACAAAACAACTGTACTGCAAGTACAGAAAAAAGTAAGAGAAGATTGGGTCGGCTCCTCCATTGAGATGCTAATCCAAACCAACCAGGAGTTCATCGAAGCTATCCCGGATGTGATAGAATTCGATAACGGCACTCAACTGCCCATAAGTGTTGAGGGCAAACGCCCGAAATGCTTTCGCTGTGGATCGAAGACTCACCTCAGGGCCTTCTGCAACGAGAAGACCCTGGAAAAGAAGAAAACCCCCCTCCTTCCGAATCCGGCTCCACGGCTACCAGCAACAGGACAAGTGGCAACCAGGAACGATAGGCCCGTGGCACCCATACCCACTCCACGGAAATCAAAAACAGCAGCAGCAGTGGAAATACTAACAACAACAACAGCAATACCAAATGCAGCTGCAACAGAGACTCCAGTGCAAACATCACCAACAACAACAAGTGAAAGAGTGGAGTTGGTACCCCTCCCCGACCTCACAGAATCAGACATGGAGTGTGAGGTGGGAGAGAGATGGCAAAAGGTCGTAAGAAGGCACAAACGCAGAAGCAGCGCATCGTCGCCTTTGAAAAGGGAGGAAAGAAATGAGAAAAGGGTAAAGTCTACTGCAAAGAAACCCACAGCAGCAACAACACCAACACCATCACCACCCACACTAGCGCCACCATCACCACCGGCGACAACCCCACCGCCAACAACACCTTCAACACCACCACCACAAGCACCAACATCGCAAACACAACAACAAAACACACACACCCAGCAACAACGACAAGAAAATAGCAGAACCACACCCCACCCCCAGAAAAACAAATGCACGGCAATAAATACACACAACAAGAAACTAATGACTTACATAATTGAACACACAGACATTTCACAACAGGACTACATAATACCAGCACCAATCAAAACGCCAACTAACATAAGACTGCTAAAAATAGCACAGAAACAATACACAAATATTAAAACGAAATTCCCCAACGCAGTTGGTGATTTCAGGGACCTGGGAGGAACCATCAATCGAAGAGTATACTCAGACATTCTCTTAGAAGAGCCGACGACCTGCCGAAGGGACGATTCAACGGTCCCTTCACCAGACGATCAAGTGAAAAGGGATGTAAAAACCATCCCTCCTCTACCAAAAGTACGGTAAGTGGTCTTTCCCATCTTTTCCACTCTATTTTAAACATGACCTCACTCAGAATAGGCAGCATAAATGCGCGTGGCTTGGGGTCGTCATGGAAGCAGGGTCACCTGCTCAACGACCTCAGGTCACTAAACATAGATGTAGTGGCCATCAGCGAGACCAGAATCTCCGAAGCACGGGCCTTCGCACCGATCTTCGGCGGCTACGATGTGTACGCATCTCCCAGCCGTCCTGGATCCGGTGGAAGAATTGCTGTACTTTTTCGGAGAGGTTTGGATCTCGCCATACGGGCCATCTTCCTGGACCCAGAGGGTAAGCTGGTGGTGCTGGACGTGACCAGCGGATACGGGCAAGCTTTCAGGCTAGTGGCCGTCTATGCCCCGACAGGAGCAGGGCGGCCTGATTTCTTCCGGCGTCTGGAGACCTTTCTTGGAACGTCCCGCTCTTTAGTGTTAGTGGGCGACTGGAACGGGATCTTAGATGCACGCTGGGACTGTGTGGGATTAGCGGATAGGGGTGGAGGGTGCAAGAGCCTCACCAACCTGCTCAGGCGTTTTGAACTGTCTGACAGGTACCGATTGGATTTCCCGAATGTGCCAATGTGGACTTGGACAAACCGCATAGGGTCATCCAGATCATATCTAGATAGAGTATTTTGTAGGGAAATAGATAGGTCTAGCATAGGCTGTCCACAATTCAAGATAGTCAGCTACACGGACCACAAATTCGTGATCTGTGTGCTTGACTTAGATAGGCTTCATAGACGAGGACCCGGCTACTGGAAGCTAAACGCGTCCTTACCAGCGCGCAAGGCCTACAGAGACCGGATTAGCGAACTAGTTAAGCGGGCGTTGACGGGGGCCATCGTCAACAACAAGTGGTGGTTTGCTCTGAAAAGAGCGATTAGAATAGAATCGATTAGATTTAGTAAGGCTTTAGCAATAGAGAAAAATAGAGCAGAGGGAGAACTAGTTAGAAAATTAGACGAGGCGCTTAGCAAAGGCATTGCGACCGACGTGCTTGCGGCGAAATTGGCCCTTGACCAATTCTTCAATGCAAAGCACGAAGGCTGCGTTGTCAGAGCAAGGGTGCGTGCTCTCAGACACGAGGGGACGAAAGCCGTTCAATGGGCCCGAGTGGCGGAGGCGCGTCGTGGCAACAAAGCCACGATCCGGTCTTTGGTGGACCACGACGGGCGCATGCTACTCGATCCCGGGCAAATGTGTGAAGCTTTTCAGCGACACTTCGCTCAGCTGTTCGGGGGCAGCGGTGGGCCGGGTAGAGGGATGGACTTTAGTGTCTACCTCGACGGACTGCCGCGGCTCTCGGCCACTGAGGCGAAGTGTTGCGAAAAGCCGATAACAGCCGCTGAAGTAAGGTAGGCAATGTCTGGCTGCACAAGGGGTAAATCGCCTGGTTTGGATGGTCTGCCCTATGAACTTTACGTACAGATGCCAGACTTGTTTGGAGGCCTCTTGGCGGACGTCTACTGCAACTGGCAACAGAACGGGAGAATTCCCAGTTCTGTGAGCCGAGGAGCGGTGGCACTGCTGAGAAAGGATCCGAACAAGGGGGATAACATAGAAAATTTCCGGCCCATAACTCTGCTAAACACAGAGTTTAAGATTTTGGCCAAGGTGCTAGCAAAGAGGTTGGCGCTTGTCGTTGGTGGTCTGGTGGGAGAGGCGCAGACATGCGCCATTCCCGACAGATCCATCCACGACAACCTCCACCTCATGCGATACATCGTAGAGAGGGTAGCTAGGGAACCTAGCACGGGTGGGTCCTTGATCAATTTAGATCAGTCGAAAGCTTTCGATAGGGTCGACCATCGTTACCTAGCGGCAGTCCTGAGGGCGGCTGGCTTTGGGCCCGTCTTCAGAGGCTGGATCGCTGCCATGCACAGCGACATCTGCTCTGTGGTGAGAGTGAACGGTCACCTGTCGGAACCGTTCAACATCATGCGCTCGGTCCGCCAAGGATGTCCCCTCTCGTCCCTCTTGTACGTATTGACTCTCGAGCCATTACTGCACAAACTGGAGACGTTGAGGGGGGTCCCGCGCGAACTAGGATGCGGAAGATCCGTATCAGCATACGCGGACGATGTCACCGTAGTGGTGTCGAACGCCAAACACATCGAGGCGATCGGCACTACACTAAGAGAATACGAAGCGGTGACAGGAGCAATGATCAACCAGGAAAAGTCAGTGGGCCTGCAGCTCGGCACCTGGAGAGGCAGGTCCATGCCGTCCAACAGCGTCGTCGGGCGCTGGACGGACGGACCGGTTAAATTGCTAGGGGTCTGGTTCGGTCCGGACCTCCAGACGGACAAAAACTGGGACGAGGTGACGAGCAGGGTGGCTTCTCTCACCCAGAAATGGGCGGAGAGGAAGCTATCCCTGAAAGGTCGAGCGGAGGTGGCTAACGCGTACATCGCGTCTGTCATCTGCTACCGCCTAACCGTCGTACCTTGTCCTAAGCCTCGCCTGACTGCGCTGGAGCGTTTGCTCTTTCGCTTTTTGTGGAAGGGACGTGCTCCGATGGTCAGGCGGTCCATCTGTTGTCAACACCCGCTACGTGGAGGGCTGGGCATGCCGTGGCTGATGATGCGCAGGCACGCGCTCAGGCTACGACATCTCCACCTCTTCCTCGACGGTGATCAGGTGTGGTCGCCGTTTGCTAGACGCGTTTTTCCCCAGCTCGTTTCCTTGACGGAGCTGCAGTCCTGGGTCAAGCGAAGACCGAGAGGGAGCGCCTGGAGACTGGAATGTCTTCAGGCGCTCACAGCCCTCGACCAATCGGGCAATGTGATCGGTGGAAACTCCACCTCGGCGTTCTATAGAGGATTAGTGGAGGGGAAGAGCGACGACGTACTTGGGGAAACTCTAGGCGTCGACGAAAATCAACTAGCCAATCTCTTCGGAAGAACTTTCGGGCCAGGGCCTATGGACAACTTCCAGAAATCTCTGGCCTGGCAGTGCTACCGAGGAGCCTTGCCAGTTCGGGATAAACTCTACAGGCATGGAGGTGCCGTCAGCCGGGCATGTCCGAGATGCGCGCAGGGCGACGAAACCGTCCTGCACGCACTCGTCCAGTGTCCGAAAATTGCTGACTTGTGGGTTTATGTCGAACACCTGCTGTCGCGTTTAGGACGGATCCAGCTATCATCTGAGTCTATCGTGAGGATTTCCCCGCCCTCCTCCTTTAGCCGGGAAGGGCAGGCAGTTTTTATCTGTCTGGTGGCCATGGCGAAAGAGATAGTATGGTGGACACGTTTGAAAGGGCTGAAGACGAGCACTTACCTCTTCGGTGATGCTCTGATTGACTTTTTCAAATTTCATTTGAAAAGGAAAATCAGAGTAGAGAAGGAAGTGCTCTCTTCCCAGCATTTTGTTGAAAGATGGGTGAGAGAAGCAAGAATGGCCCGAGTGAATGGGCCGACTCTGAGTATATATCTGTAAACTAAAGGTGGAAAACTGGGAGAGGGCACTTGCCTTGGTGGTCAGGGTCATTGTGGCTTTTTACTGGGCTTTCTCCACAAATGTCCCTCCGAAGTCTCCCCCCTATTGGGGAATTTTTCATTGTTATTTTCATTGTTATTTTTGTTACATCCTCTGTTTTTGTTTTTTTTACACGCAGAAATGCCCATTTGTACCGTCCTGCATTGTCCTGCACTGTCCTTAATGTCTACTTTATGTAAACCCTTGTGGTTAATAAATAAATCATTATTATTATTATTATTATTATTATTATTATTATTATTATTATTATTATTACTATTATTATTATTTAGCTATATTAATGCAGTATAACTCAATAGTAGATGCATATTTGTTTCAAATTCTTTGAACAATCTAATGCGAAGCTACAAACATGTACTTCAAAATGGGAAATATCATGTATTAATATATCTTAGGTATATATGTCTCTTATATTTTGACACAATACTATTAACATTTAACCGAGATTGCATTATACCTATAATTTTCGTACGACGTAAACAAATTTGTATTTAATAAAATAAAACAAACACGGATATAACCAGGAAAGCGTTTTCAAAGACCGCTTATTATATCCAATTTAACGATGTTAATCATAAGTGAGATATATTCCTTCGGCTAATATATCACTCTAATATTCTGTTAACTAACGTTCCTTGGCCATTCAGTACATTTTACAGGCGAACCAAAGTAGAATGCGCTCTATCCCCAGAAGTCAAGTACCGCTCACACAAGATTGGATACGACGAACTAAGAGTAAGTATTTCAACAACTTATATCAAAATATGTGACATGTTTGCTATAGATACAATTAAGATTATGTCTTCTGCCCTCATCGATATTTCTCTATTGAACTCTAAGTTGGAAACTATTTATATAGATTTTGAATTTAACCTGAGAATAGAAATTTCGGAAAATCAATAGGTGAAACTGTTTTCAAGAATGTGCCATGGTGTGCTATACAGAATTCTCCATAATAAGTAATCAACAGAGTATTTTGAAATGTCACATTAGCCTTTATTTTCATTCCAGTCAGTTTTCTCTTAGCATGGTACTTGTGACACCTGCAGAGCAATCAATATATAATAGATTATTTTCCAAATACAAAAGACTATTGCTAAGCACTGGACGAAATTGTCGGTATGCAAGCGACCACTTTCTTCGGAATAGAAGACATGAAGCCTCGTGGTTAGAAAACTGGAATCCTGATTAAAAAGGCAAGCTTTCAATTTCTGGACAAGTGGCTGGGTGTTTTCTTGAGCGCAACACTACCTTTCACTTGGATTTTCAAAATATGCAGTATTTTTACAACACAGGAAGCCAGCTAAACCTACATATGTCTAAGAAGGTTTGCACCAAGGGATAGTAATAAAGGTGGGAGGTGCCTCTGTCATCTCTTTCTGGTTAATTTACTTGATTTTCTCAGTACTTAGAAAGATCGATTATTGTTTCAAATATTCACATTGGGACGAATATATTTCATATATATATATATATATATATATATATATATATATATATATATATATATATATATATATATATATATATATATATATATATATATATATACATATATATATATATATTATATTAAAATTAAGCATGAACATGTTCAATTCATGGGATTATGAGGAAGCTAAACAAAAATCATATTACATCTAAGTTGTCTATGTATTTAGGAGTTAATACAAATCGTTTAAACACTGCGCTACACGAATCACAAAGCAGGATGTGTCTGAGTGGCGTGAATGGAATGGGCTCCTACGCCCGTTCAACGGAACCCGCCACCAAGACAGGAATGTATGACTGTTTCAGATGGTGCAGAGAAGCAAGGAACAAACATAGAAGATTAAGATGAATATATATATATATAAATATATATATACATGTGTGTGTGTGTGTGTGTGTGTGTGTGTGTGTGTGTGTGTGTGTGTGTGTGTGTGTATGTGTGTGTGTGTATGTATGTATGAATGTGTATATGTTAATATATTTATAAACATACCATGTTTCTTTAGAAATACTAAATTCCAATACATATCCGTATACAGCTATGCTCGAAGCTAAATCCTATTTCTATTCTAATATAAGTTGAGCCAACTAATGCGGCTTCATATGCAAATGAGATTAATCACCTCATTTACACAGACGAGAAAACTATGTATTCTCGCCTGTTTTCAAGTCCATCTATTGCAAGAGCGGGAGGGATCTCCTGATAACTACCGGTTCGGTTTGAAATGCTTTCACTATTGTGCCCCTAAATTCTGCTGGACACCGCCAGGGGGCGATAGCTGCCGGTGTCTTTTGCACAGGTACGGCTTTCTAAATACATACCGTATTTCCTTAGAAATACGAAATTCCAATATATATATATATATATATCAAAGGTATATATTGGGTTAGTCTCTTACAATAAAATAGCTCCAAGAAAGAGATATTTCCGAGCCGTATATTATAATTAAATATAAAAGAAAAACGAACACTGATATATACATATATGAGATCACATCGTAAGGGACCAGATTCGCTAAGGTGAAAAGAATACTAACTATAGACAATTGGGTTTGCTTGTCTCAATTTAAGAAAAAATCAAGAAATTAAATACAAACCGAATTTGTCGTTAGTATTATTACACCCAGCGCATCAGCAAGGAATCTTACTTCATTAACAAATACGGACCCCGTCTAAACACTTCTCCCTAAGACGAACCCACAACATACACACGTCAACATACATACCTACATCAGCACACATCTCTACCCACATATAAACACAATGACACACGTAAACACACATGCTCTATGGTGCAATACAAAAAAATATATGTGCATATATATGTATGTATATATGTATATATATATATATATATGTAGTGAAAATATATATGTGTGTGTGTGTGTGTATATATATATATAGTGAATATCATTTCACACCTTTTATTGTTAAGATTGTTGATGTTCTATTAAGAGAACCGATTTTACTGAAAAAATCGAATAATGTACACCATTTTACCAGGGGGAAAAAAATACTGGTCCACCCACACACGCACACACACACACACATATATACACAAACACATACACACGCGTACATCAACATACAAAGAGACTTATACACACATACACACACACACACGCACTTCTCCGTATAAGACAAAAGCTGAAAAATATCTTTTGACCTTCGAATGACTCTGCTGTGTGTATGTACGCACACACACACACACACACACACACACACACACACACTTATCTTAATAGCCATTTGACACACATCGCTGGTGGCTATTGTCGCAGCATCGAACACCTTACTACTACTACTACACACACACACACACACACACACACACACACACACACATATTTGTTGTGAAAGAGTCATTTCTCAATCTTGGCGCAAAACCAATTTTTTATCCACATGACCTCTACCGACCAATCAAAACTGTTTTGACCAATAATTTTTGCTGGAGCCACTTTTCTAACATTTTAACATAAAAACAGTCTTGGCGCAAAATCAACTTTTTACATTCACATGACCTCTACCGACCAATCAAAATTGTTTTGACCACAAGCATTTTTGCAACACAAAAATAACGCTGGAGCCACTTTTTTAACATAAAAACAGGTAGAATTCCCAAAACTAATCAGATCAGAGCAAACAGCACGGACACTCTATCTCAAAATTATTTTTGAAAAGCATTTAGAAATGCGCAACCGGTAAAAACTTAAAAACTTAAAACCACAACTGAATACTAACCCATACAATCACTAATACTCTTTTATTCCTAATTAAACCATTTTTCAACTGTGAACAATTTGTCAGCATTTTCTATTCCGTTTACCAATATATAATAACTTGTGTGTTACACCTCTATTCTTTTAACTATATATATATATATATATATATATATATATATATATATATATATATATATATATATATATAAGTATGTATATATACAAGTATGTATAGGTACATACATATATGTATACAGAGGTACAGTAGTATGTATATATTTATTCATACATGCACACATATATATAGATCTGGAAGCTCAAACTTGAAAAGACCCCGCACTCTCTGGTCTGGCCCGTGGTTAGAAAGGTTTCCCCAGACAGAGGTGGGTCTGGTATTTGCTACTTTGTCTTAGTGAGACACTCGAGATACTTCATGCGGAACCAAGCTATTAAACAGAAGGGCCGACTTATCCGGCGCCTGCAGACACCTAAGGGCGGGAACTTTCCTCAAGCCATATGGATAAACCCCGGTTATAGCCTCCCACAACGACCTCCCCCCTCCAATGTAGGTCCCCTATTTCCCGTACCAATGACAAATGGGCAACAACACCCACCCATAGTTTGTGGTCCCTACAGTGGATTGTCCACGGGATCCTCTACTGGTTGGGAGTCAGCAAAACCACGTTTATTGAACCTGAGGAAGCCCCCCCCCCCTAGGAGTGGCCCACACAGGAAGAACAATTATCCATAGGTACTAACCCTATACGCATGAATGCGTGCCCGCATCTGTGCGTCGTGTGTGTATACTGGGATTACGTCAATGTACACACTTATGTTAACGCAATGAAATAATAATACCCCAGGTTGCATTTGAAAAATGTTCGAGTGTATGCTTAAGAGTTTATTTGTATATGCTCTCTTGTATGAGTGCACAAGTGTATACAGACATACACACGCATCCAGAGGTATACAAGTGAGGGTGGGTACTTGTACCTATATGTGTCTGTACTAAGGGATTCGCCTAAGCTCCAAAGCCCCTAAGCTATTGCTGTGAAGATATATATCAGACTCTAGTTTTGTCTAGTCTAAACAATAACTTTTCCAAACAGCCACTTTACTTTTCTCTAAAAATAACACCCACCTCTTTTTATATCTGCCATATACTTGGATTTTGGGGCCTCTGTTGTATATATATATGCACTTGTGCGTACATACATATATATATACACCTGTTTGGATTTGTGTGTGTAGATGTGTGTGTGTGTATGTGGGGGTAGGTGTGAGTGTATGTACAAGTCAACCAACATAAGTCTTTTTATATGTAAACTTTATAGTATTTGACTATAACCATCATTTTCAGTAGTGCCACCCCACATAAATTCCTCAATTTAAGAATGACCTGTAGTATCGAATTGCATACTATAAACCTCAATTGAATATATATCTGACCAGGAATGCTTTTTGTAAAAATCAGTCATATGGAACTATTGTCATCTTGCCTGACTGTTTGAACTTTGCAACACCACTTGCCTTTGTGAGGTGAAATACCAACCCTACAAGCATCTACAAACTGACCAATGAGAATTAAGATTATTCCTGCTGACTACATGAAATTATCCCCAACAAGCTCATATGTCCCAAGGCTCTAAAACCATCAACACCATAAACACAGAGCTGGCATATCTAAGAACTGACTACCTGCCTGATGAGGTCATCGCCACTCAATGGCTATCATCGAAACATATATAGCAGTAAATAAAGGAT
>OZ024743.1:304059441-304084441 GCA_964016885.1 Eledone cirrhosa | reverse complement strand
AAGAAAGATGTTTATTGGTTGGTTGGTTGAATCACACGAAAACTATACACACACTCACACACACAAATACATGCATACACATCTAAACAGGGAGAGAGAGAGAGAGCAAGAGTGAGAGAGAGAGAAAGAGAGAGAGAGAGAGGGAGAGGCAGAAAGAGAGAGAGAGAGAGGGAGAGGCAGAAAGAGAGAGATAGGACGTTATACAGAGAGAGAGATACAATTAAAGTGTTAGATATTCAGAGAGAGAAAGAGAGACAGAGAGTGACGTCCCACACAAGTATGAGTTGAAGGTTTAACAATATTGCATTAGCTTTTATAAAGTCGTTTTACATTCTTTGATTTTACAAACAAAGAAAAAATTATACTATTTGAAATTAATATACCCGCCACGTTTTAACCATATACTACTTATAGTCCGTACTAACGTAACAATACTTCAGAAGGAATATTATGCCGTATATTGCTGCGTTTCAGATAACGTCCTTTGATAACATGGTTATTTGACAACATTTAAAATCCAAGGTCAATGCTTCCATTTAATAGGCAGTTTACACCCCCAGTCTAATAAGGAAGTTTTATTTTTCATGTCTCTCTCAGACACTCTCACCCACACACATTACGGTCTCACCTCATACCAGACAACACATCTAATATAGTCGTTTTTCTCTTTTGTCCGTCTTCTCCTAACTGTTCTCTCGGTAAAAGCCGGGTACCTCAACTAGTCATGTATATATATATTATAATGTCTGTACTAAAATATTAGCAAATTCATTAATTTACATATGAAGCCTCACAATATGTTTGCTTTTTGTTGTTGTTGATTTCGTTTTAGCAAATACGTGACCGGAACAATGTTCAAATATTTATTCCCTATTCGGTAACTATTCTATTGAATAATCACACCTCTGAGAACCTACCTTTTTTTTCATATTTATATTAAAAAATGAATATATTTTTACCATCCAAATATTACTTCCTTACATAGTGTTGAAATACAGGAATTTGGTCAGTATATAATTGGCTCACATTTGTCGATATGTTATACTTCATGAAAATCAGAGCTTTGGAACATATATTCATTTGATAAGATTTGATTAGTGCTAAAGCCTAATAAAACCCTCTCCAGTTATGCAATTCTTCTATTATTTATTGTGTTATGATTTATCATTTAATGACATTTCTGTAATCTTATGGAGAATCAACTAGAAAGTTTCAATGGCCTCGTTTACAAACACGTAGTAGTAAGAGTAACGCTAGATAAATCATCGAACTATTGGCAACAAATACAATATACTATCGACAGGAGTTTCTACATCGTCTTCTGTTTCTACTTTCACAATTACCGATACCGCTGTATCGAGTAACATTGATATTAATATCAATTATTCTTATATTGGCACCGAAGGTTTTGGGTTGGTTGAATCGGTAGAGCATCGGAAAAGTGTTTAATGACATTTGGTTCGAATATTTACATTTCTGAGTCCGACTGAATCTAACATGAGATATTGAAATGTCAGGCAATTTCGTGTTTCCATTTGTTTCCTGAGCATCTCCTACCCATTGCGTTTGCATACGACCTCAATTCTGTATTGGATATAGTTTCAAGAAAGCTTCGAAGCGTTTACTCCAACATCTTTTCTTTACGATTTTCTCATCAGCTACGTTAGCAATAATGATAATTTTTATTATTTACCGAAAAAAAAAAAAAAAAAAGAATATAAAATTTGAGAACAGGGAAAAGTCGATCAAACGATCGAAGGTTTTGGAGAGATAATTATCATAGTAAGCCAGAAAATTGAATGGCAAAATTATTTCACCTAAGTCCAAAAATATACGTAGTAAAATATTTTAATGTTTGTCATACATTATCCTAATAATTATAAGAAGAAACATGAATATTTACAATGGAGTAAATCGGTAGGTGGGGGGTTTCTTCTCTGAAGACCTGTTCTCCAGCTCGCCTGAGATTTCTTTTTACCACTATCTCATTAGAGGAATAAAATTCAAAGATGATATTTTCGGCGTTTGATATCAGGGAAGGCAAATTAATGGAAACATTCAAATTAATACAACACGTAACACACCAGGGAAATCTCCCAAAATTATATTGTTCTTTTTTTAGGGCTAGATATCAAGGATTTACTGTCGTTGTAGATCATCGCGTGTGGTCTCGTTCCGTATTGATTTTTCTTTGCTAGTTAATAGGGATATTTAAGCGGGTAATGTATCAAAGTCATTGTCTTTAAGTTTCAGAACTGTTAATAGTAAATTTGAAACGCTATTTAAACAAGCATATTTTCATAGTTGCATAAATATTTGCATACATTAATGCACACATGATAAATCATCACGTACCTAACTTCAAATAGTATGTAACTAATTAACTACTATATGTTTATTCTTTGTTTTAGAACAATGTTTTTCTTTGTCTCGATTTAACGAATAATGTTTCAATAATTAATATTGGGTTCAACTATTCTATGAACGATATATATTTATGAGAAAACACAAGTGTCTATAACAATTACTTTGTATTAATATTGAGAATTCTAATTTGATATCTTTCTCTGTGTCTCTGCTTCTCGCACAGCGTTAACAAAAAATTTGTGATAAAGCACCACTTATCTATGGCAACGTAATTTTGAATCTATCTATGTTCAGAAAATAAATTCAATATAGATCTACACACACACACACACACACACACACACACACACACACACACACACACATATATATATATATATATATATATATATATATATCAAATTAGAATACACCGCCTAAGCGGGGGTTACCTCCCTTCGGACAAAACCATGTGTCTGTGGCGACCTTTAAAGTCACAGCATACCCGCTTTGGCTAAGAATGAAAGACTTGCTGAAGAAGTAAATCCTATGTTCTGTCGTCAAAAACCATTATATTGCAGACTCCTGCAATAGGAATTCGTCGATCATGGATTTGCAGAAACTTAGCGCTGTCGTTGCGTGCGATTTTGCGATCAATATTGTGGAAACACGATGTGGATTATATACTTTACACCCAGCCTCAGCGTTATGTCCAGGTCAGTAAAAAATCTTTACCTGGGTCCTGTATTTTCGTTGCTCTAGCGATGCGGTCGGACTGCCGACTGCTATATCTAATTTGCTAAGCTGTCTGAACATAATGTTATACTCTGGGGTTTTACCTCATCTGAGTGCTAAAACTACAAACCGAATAAGCATACACGCTAGCTTGGCCGTATACTAGAGCTTTGTCTATGCTGTACTAAAATTTATATATATATATCATTGGTGTTGGATGCTTAAAGCGTCGTATGTGGTAGGATGTTTGAGCACTCAATGCAGAGTATGATATCACAGAAAATCTGCTTCGTAGAATCAAGACGATTTTCAGAGCCAGGTTCGATCTTCACATCGATCAAGCCTCAGAGAATATGTCCAATAAATTCCATTAGTCGCAACACTGATACTCTTTTTTTCTGTGATATATATATATATATATATATATATATATTTCGTTTCTGAGTTTGTTAAGCAAGATTCTTTGTCTGAAAACATGTGTTGAAACCGATATTGTTATACTTTGGGAGGGTCATGTTGCCAATAAGAAACACACGCACACATTGGACACTCCAATTTATTATAAATTAAATTTATACATTTAAGAATTTATAAATTTCCTGTTGGTTGGTTGGTTCCACAACCGGATGGTTGTTCATATATTGTCAAAGTTCTTTCGTCACACATTCAGTGACATCTTCAGTGACTGGGGATTATTTTCTTTGTTTCGTGCCTCTCCTTTGTTCTGTCTTACGCCATCTTTTTTTTGTGTGTGTTGTGTGCGTAGTTTGCGCATGTCTTACATCCGGGTGTCTGTGTGTGTTTTTATTTGTTTATTTATTTGTTTATTTACATGTTACTGGTTGGTTGTTTGTTCTATGTATGTGTTTGTGTTTTCATTTTGCCCTTAATTGCAAGTTGTGATGTTACTATTCCATTCATGCTTTCTATTTAATTTTCCTTGGAGTTCATTTATGTTTATTGCCTCTATGATTTATTTAAACATTGCTTCTTTTCTGTGTGTAGATTCTATTTTTATTTCTATGTTATCTAATTTGCCCTTAGGTTCTATTTTAGCATGTTGGTGGAGTATTGATGATTCTTTTTTATCTTGAAGCTCTCCACAATGTTCATTGAATCGTTCTCCTATACTACGAGCTGTCTCACCTATGTACACTATATTCTTATCTTTACATTGTCCTTCAGTACATCTCATGCTATATACTACATTTCTAGTTTTACAGTTAATATGGGGGCTTAGTTTACAGATTATACATTTCTTATCTATACAGGGATGTCTTTGAAAATGGTATGTATTGCTAATATGTGTTTTTATGGAGGTACCTGGTCTTTCTACTATCTTAATATTAAGTTTAAGTTTATCTAGGGCCCTTCTAAATGTGTAAGCTAATTCACCTCTATGGGTTGTATTGATGAACATTACAATCTGGTATTTATTGCTATGATACCATGAGTTTATTCTATTAACCTTATTCCTAGTTCTTTCTATTTTATTCCAAAATTTGCTCCTATACAAGGGGCAGGTCACATTTGTATCATTATTTACCATTTTTTTCCCATTTGGTTCTGGCTCCTCCCTCTATATATGGGAAAATGTTTAAACCCGACGGCAGAGCTCAAGCCGTTTCGACGGCTATTTCTGGACTAAATTAGAATTTTTAGCGTGGCAAATAAATAGCCGAACATTTCAAGGGGTAATTCCTTATATGGGAAGATTGTAATTGTCAAAAGGATTGGTCAACATTTCTTGTAAACACAATTAAATCTTTCATGGCAGTGGGTGGGAGGTGGTGGTGGCTTAACTTGCCTGTAGAACAACGAGGGAGTGGGTGGAGCCGGTCAAGCGTTGAAAGGAATTCTAAGAAATTTGTAGCCTCAGGATCCCACCCCAGTAAATTATATATAGCTTTGGCCGAAAACGTAATACCAACTAAATATAGCAGCTGCTTTAGACTCTAGAGATTTTTTTATTACTTTTTACTATCCAATTTTATTATTTTTATATATATTTTTATTTAATTTCTTATCTTCTAATCTCAATGTATTAACCTATTCTATAACGTTCCCTCTCTATTTTCCCCAGAATCCCTTTTCGTCTGCTTTCTATTTAGCCTAGAGAGTCTTCCTTTTCAATGGACTTTCCGCATGGATTATCCATTTATTTTGAGACTTAAAACCGTACGGTAAGAGTAGTTATAGCAGGTACAGTAAACTTTTTAAAATTTATTTTAAAACTTTTTTCTTATTTGCTAAACCTTGATTATATGTATATAAATATATATATATATATATATATATATATACATATATATATAATGTCTGCAAAATCCTACTTCAGTGCTTCAAAGGTGGCGCAGCGGTGACGCTGGCTGTCTGATAGGTATGGTAGCGGGACTCAATGTCCTGGCAGGTTTTACCATGCTACACAGGTATCAGACTATTGGTCCTAGAGATGATTCATCGTCTTCTAGAGTTCAAAATCTAGCTAAACTGAAGAGATACCGGCCTTCCCGTCCAGCCAGTGGGATGGCGTCATCTTATGGTTAAAACAGCACGAAGAAAAGGGCTTCAATACCCTGCGCGTCAATCGGGCCACTCCAGGACGGCGGTGTCCAACCCGAGCGACGAGAGTCTGCTAAGAATCACAAGTTCCCGAGGCCGCCAAGGAACATAATTAATCTTGCCATATGCACCTACAACTGCAGGTCTTTGGCAGGATGGAGGGGGGCAAAGACTGAACCACCTAATGGAGGAGAAGAAGATCAGGTACAACGTTTTAGGGCTGTGCGAGATACGCCATAAGAATGAGACGAGTTCGCGATGGCAAGATGGATGCCCGTGAGACTCGGGACAGCAGAGGGTGCCAGATCAGTCGGAGGTACAGGGTTCATCATAAGCAAGGATTGGGATTCGAAGGTCGTTTCTTGCCAGTTCATATCCTTACGTATTGGTGTACTGAACGTGAACCTCTCAGAGAATGCCACCCTCAATATCGTCCAGACCTACGCTCACACAAGTGCCAGCCGACGATGAAGTGGAAGAATTCTATTGCCAGCTAGACAAAGTGCTAGCTGTTAAGTCCACTTACACCGTCGTAATGGGAGACTACAACGCAAAGGTCGGCAAGGGGAAGAGTATGTCGGAAGATTCGGCCTAGGAGAACGAAATGAGAGAGGAGAGCGTATGGTCACCATGGCGGGGGCGAGACGACTCTACATCGAAAACAGCCTATTCAGGAAGAAGAAGGAGAAGAGATGGACCTGGGTATCGCCTAATTCTGAGCACCGAAACGAGATTGACTACATTTTGGTCGACAAGCTACGCATACTGCAAGACGTCTCCGTCATAACACCATTCAACACTGGCAGTGGTCATCGTCTGGTGATGGCGATGGTCGTCATCGACCGGACGAGGGAGAAGTGGGCGCATTGGGCGTCCGGGTCTTCAACGAGGCGCAGCTGCAGGAAGCCATCATACAGGAAAACTGGCGCCAAGGAGATGGCATAGACGCTGACTACGACTCACTGATAAGGAAACTGAAGGAGTGCTTGAGGAAGGCTAAGGTTGTGTGCCAGAGCGAGCGGAAGGGAAGAGTCTCGGAGGAAACTATGAAGTTGCTTGAGAAGAGGAAGAATATGAAGTGGACACTTGAAGATCACCTCGAATATTCCCTACTGCGCAGAGTGATACGTCAACAGCTGTAGAGAGACTTGAGTCATACCGGATCGAGAAGCTCCTGAAGGTCGCAAATGAAAAGAAGAACCTCAAGAAATGCGAGAGGGACATGGCAATGTATAGATCGGAGTTGACCACCCTGAAGAACACAGCTGGAGTACCGGTCAGCAACAAGTCTGAGGTAGAAAAGGTTTGCGAAGACTTCTACACCAAGCTCTTCAAGTCCCCGGGAATATGCAGCCGTTGCGGTCACCCCAACGGGAAGAAAATGTGCCATCCATCATTGTCGGTGAGGTCAACAGAGACATCGGCTTGATGAAAAGCGGAAAGGCGCCAGAGAAAGGCGGCATAACATCGGAGGTGTTGAAATCAGGCGGAGAGCAGCTCTGGAAAATCCTCGTCGAGCGATTAACACACTATCTAGACGAGGGAGAAATACCCTCGCAGTGGAAAGAGTCGAATACCATCCTGCTATACAAGAAGGGCGATAGAGAAGATCTGAAGAACTACCGACTCATATGCCTGTTGTCTCACGTGTACAAGCTGTTCACGAAGATAATCCTGAACAGGTTATCACGTCATCTGGACGAACAGCAACCGAGAGAGCAAGCCGGCTTCCGGAAGAACTACAGCACGATGGACCACATATTTACTCTGACACAACTGCTTGAGCGAGCGAAAGAGTACAAGATGCCTCTTTGCGTTGCGTTTCTAGACTACGAGAAGGCCTTCGACAGTGTCGAAACCAACGCAGTGCTGAACTCGCTGCAGAGGCAAGGAGTCGAGGCGCAATACGTTCCACAGCTCAAGGAGGCGAGTTCCGGATGCACCACCGACATTGCTCTGCTGTCATCACCCGTACGAGTGCCGGTCGAGAAGGGAGTGAAGCAAGGGAATACGATCCCTCCAAAACTTTTCACCGCGTGTCTCCAGCAGATCATCAGAGGCATTGAATAGCAAGGCGGTGTCAAAATCAAGGGTGAGATACTTACCCACCTCCGTTTCGCTGATGACATCTTAGGCATCGCTGAAACCACGGATCAGATTAAGACCATGTTGACGGAGCTCGACATCAAAAACTCTGCAGTAGGCCTCAAGATGAACCGCATGAAAACGAAGTTCATGCGGTCCGACAACGTACCAACAGGTCGAATGGTGGTTGGCGGTGATGAGATAGAGAAGGTGGAGGAATACGTCTACCTAGGACAAGAAGTGAACATGCGCCGTGACATTGAGTGGGAGATCTCGCGGAGAGTAATTGGCCGGATGGAAGGCGTTCAACAGCATAAGGGATTTTCTCAAGGGGAGGTTGGACAAGACCACCCGCGCCAACCTCTTCAATAGCACAGTTTTACCTACAATGTTATATGGCAGTGAAAATTGTGCTACAACGAAGAGAGAAGAGCAGAGGCTGGTAACGGCTCAAAGAACCATGGAGAGAGCAATGCTAGGAATCTCGTTGAGAGATCACACCAGGAGCGAAGTCATTAGACAGAAGTCCGGCGTGAGGGACGTCATAACGGAATATATGCGCAGCAAGTTCAGAAGGGCTGGACACGTCGCCCGCTTCACCGATAATCGGAGGAACCGCGCAGTTGCTGAGTGGTACCCCCGCGAGCGGAAACGAGACTCGGAAGACCTCCACGAAGGTGGAGTTACGATTTTAGAAATACGATTTGGACTACACGATCCAGTGAGAATTGGACGGCGTGCTGTAACCAACGGCGCCGAATGGACGCTCGACAGACTGGTCGGTCAAGATGATCAAGGTAATATGAGGTCTGATGTTTTAACCTGATTAGTTATTTTGTTGTTTTGGTATTGTGTGTTGGGTTTTGGCTGCCGCAATTTTCAATTTGTCAAGCTATTTAAACGTAATGTTATTAATCTAAGGACCTACACTTATTGAGTGCTTTGCTACTCAATCCTAATTGTAGGTCGACTTTACTTGGCCACAGCCAAAGCTTCGATTTTACTAAGCTTCCCCTTATATATATATATATATATATATATATATATATATATATATATATATATATATATAAACGTTTGAATATGTATAATAAAGCCAAAACAATGCAGGTATGGACATAGAAAAAAGAATGCAATTGCAAAAGATATTGTTGACAATTCGTCTTTTACCTTAGATTTATTTAAAATGTCCTTAATTTTCGAGATAATATCTCTTCTTCAGAGGGAAATAAATTCTCAAACCAGCGTTCTAAATATCTTGCCAAGCTATGCTGACAGGAAATAGTATAGAGTATCTGTTCTATCTCTAATGTCAAAGAGTTAAAATTAGGTGGATAAAGAGTAGTCTCCCTTTAAAAGGGGTTTGTATAGGTCTTTTTTTTAATATACATGCCTGTTTAAGTGTGTGGGAGAATGCATGAAGGTGTAAGTATGTGAGTGTGTGTGTGAGTGTAAGAAGATAAGTCTATTCGTAAATGTGAGGGATAGGTGTTATCTGGTGTTAGAACTGGTTTTGTGTGTGTATGTGTGAGAGAGAATAAGTGGAGGTGTAAGCGTGTGTGTGTGGGGGGTGTGTAAATATGGGGCTAGAAGCCCTATCAGGTTATACATTGGGTGTTGAGTTCTAGTCTATTATTGATTGGTGGTTGTGTTTTATCTATAATTAGTGCTTCCTTAATTCTAAGATTGCCGAGCTTTCTTTCCTTAGATTCTATCCTAACTGTTATGGTTTTGTCGGTGTTTTTGCATTTAACTAGGTGTTTCTTAAATGAGGAAGCGTTAGTATTGAGGTGTTCTTTTATTCTTATGTGGAGTGGTCTAGTGGTGCTACCTACGTAGAAGTTGTTGCATTTGTCACACTCTAGTCTGTATACGACGTAAGCCTGGTGGCATAGGTCTGTGTCGTTGATGGGGCAGTTGGCTAGTCTGCAGCAGTTGTCATGTCTGGTGGAGTGTCTTTTGGCTAGCTGTCCGCGCAGAGAAGGACCTGAGTGGGCCTGTTGGATATCTAGTCCTTCTCGTCTGATGGCTCTGCGGATGGCTGTTGTTGTTTCTTCACTGAAGTGTGGGAGCTTCAGGAAGCAAGTGTTAGTGCCTCGGTGTGGTGTCCTCTGTTCTTTCTGGCACGGTTTGTGGTGGATGTCGTGTATCCGTTCAGTTTGAGTACTTCCAGGAAATGTGTGGTGTGTGTGTCTCGGTCTCTAGCGTCGGTGCATTTGTTCCGGATACGTGCCAGTTCATTCCTTATGTATCCGAACTTGGCACCGAGTGGGAGGGCCGATCTGAAATGTACGAACAGGTCCCTGCTGGCGGCTTTTTTATAGAAGCAGGTGTGGATGTTGCCTTTCTCTGTTACCCTGAGTTGGAAGTCCAGTAGGGATAGGGATCCAGTAGGAATAGGGATCCACGCACGCACACACACACACGCTTACACCTCAGTGTCACGTGATTGATTCTTTAGAATTTGCCACTGACCAAGTAGGCAGTGCATTTTTTCAGTGCCCTGGAATCTAGTACCCGCTTGCTTTTTTCCATCCACTGAATTCTTATTTTTATATGGGTTCCTAGTGTCCGCGCATTGCCTGGGAACTTAGCTGAGAAGAGACTCCCTGATGACGTAAGGATTTCTCTATAGTTGCGTTACGTAACTATATTTATTCCCTTACAGAAACTAATTAGTTGGAGTGAAAATTTTAGTAAGTAAGTTGATTTTGAAATTTTAAAATTTTCTTATTTTATGTCTTTCATATAATTGTTCTGCATCCCCTTGCATAGAACCACAAAGGTACTAAGACATAACATATATATTTGCTAGCATAGGTATTCATCTGTATACATATGTTGGTAGATACACTAACTCTCTATATTTATCTCCAAATTATTTGTTGAGCAAAACTTGCAGAAATTTACTGCTATGGTTCATGGTAGTAGTTAGGCTCTTGTCATATTACCACTCCACTCCTCACTGATTAACCTCAGTGTCACGTGATTGATTCTTTAGAATTTGCCACTGACCAAGTAGGCAGTGAATTTGTTCAGTGCCCTGGAATCTAGTACCCGCTTGATTTTTTCCATTCACTGAATTATTATTTTTATATGGGTTCCTAGTGTTCGCACATTGCCTGGGAACTTAGCTGATAATAGACTCCCTGATGACGTAAGGATTTCTCTATAGTTGCGTTACGTAACTATATTTATTCCCTTACAGAAATTAATTTGTTGGAGTGAACATTTTAGTAATTAAATTGATTTTGAAATTTAAACATTTTCTTATTTTACCTTTCTCATATATATATATATATATATATATATATATATATATATATATATATATATATATATATATATATATATATATATATATATATAATATATATATATATATATATTTAACGTAGACGCTCTCCATCATCCATTTTCCTAAAAAAATAAATCATACACAAAACCCCACCACCAACAGTTTTGCAAGAGATGTCAACATGAATGGACCTGTTATTTTTATCTAGAGACAACCTTTCCAGTTCCAACCCGCCCGTCCACTCAATCTAACTTATTTATCATTCTTTCTTCGGGTGAAGGACTTGCGTCTAAGACGTTAAGGCCCTCCTCCTGCTATATCAAGCGTTAACCTAATGTATCCCTTCGATATACTGTACCGATTGTGTTGTTATTTCTTTTTACCTTTTACATATATATATATATATATATATATATATATATATATATATATATATATATATATATATATATATGCATGTAAAAGGTAAACATTATCGTGAGAGAGGATAGAAGGATGAGGTATACAGAGAAACGATACAGAGGGTTATTTGCGAAAAGTAGGTGGATATGTGCTCGATGCTTATGTAAACAGGGTTAAATATTAGAGGCGTTAATATTTAGTGTACGAAGTTAAGCAGAGGAATTATAATCGAAATAATTGACAAAAGAGAAGCAAGCCGTTAAAACACATTTATAAAAAGCTCTTGCATATGTTTCGCCCAATGGGGCTCGTCTGAGGCAGTTAGATAGGCAAATAATTTAATAAGTGTTCATTATTTCATTATTTGCCTATTTAACTGCCTCAGACAAGCCCCATTGGACGAAACATATGTAAGAGCTTTTTATAAATGTGTTTTAACGGCTTCCTTCTCCTTCATCAATTTGTTCGATTATTTATATATATATATATATATATATATACATACATACAATACATATATATATATATATATAATATATATATATAATAAAATATGGAGAAAAATACTGCAGGAAGCGCATGGATAACATGTAATAAAATGAGTCCCTCATCAGTGATTTGCCGACGATCATAGATATTTCATTGCATTAAAAATCATATACCTCACGTCGGTGCAATAATAACTAAAATAAGTTATTAGGACAATTAAAACGCGTAAAGCGAGTGAGACAGGAGAACAACAAAGAGTATAGCTAACCGTAGGGGAATGAAACAAGCTTCATAATTATTCTGTTTAGCATAAGCTGTGTGAATATATGAGCGCTTTAGAAAAAAGACCTTACACGAACGAAGGCCATGTGAGAAGAGAGAAAAATAGCCTTCGTGGTGTACGGGATGAAGTGAAGAGAGGAGAAACAGTGAGTGAGTGAAAGTGTAGGAAGAGTTAACAGACATGACAGTGGGGGCGAAAGAATGTAGGAGAAACAGAGAGAATGGGGGAGCAGTAAGAGAGAGAGAGAGAAAAACAGAGAATCGCAGTTTGGGTAAATATATGTAATAAAATATGGAGAAAAATACTGCAGGTAGCGCATGGATAACATGTAATAAAATGAGTCCCTCATCAGTGATTTGCCGACGATCATAGATATTTCATTGAATTAAAAATCATATACCTCACATCGGTGCAATAATAACTAATTATTATATATATATATATATATATATATATATATATATATATATATATATATATATATATATATATATATATATATATATATACATACATACATACAAATATATATATATATATATATACTTATGTTAATAGGAGTTAGGTATTGTATACCCGTGTCCCATTAAGGTGTTGGCAGCATAATAATTAGCTCTATGCATTGGAGCAGAGCCGTATATATGATAAAGAACACAAGAGCGTCTACAACATCAAGAGATTTTTATTGGCTTACAATGTTTCTTCCTTACGAACCGTAGATTTCATCAGAGCTATAAAAGGGCTTTGATTGGTGTTATGGACTCTACCAACTAAACATTCAAGAACAAAGAGTAAAGAGAGTAAAGAGCAAAAGCAGGGGACGATAAGTCTAATTTTGGTGCAGGAGGGTAGTGTGTTGGTCCTTGTTTACTAGCTGTGGTCATATTCATTCCCGGGAGTCGAGTGGTTAGTTGAGCCATTGATTGGGTGGCGTCGATAGTAGGGTGCAGAGGGTGTGCAGAGGCTACACACACACAAAGGGCATACAATATATATATAACCGAGGAGAAAGTACATGAGGTAATTAGAAATGGAAAAAGAGTAATAATAATAATATATAATTATTAATAATGTATAATAAGGCATGGGGAAGATTACACTATAATAAGGTATAAAAGTAAGAATAAGGTAAAATATAAAGGAGGATAGAAGTGAAAATAAGAATAAAGATAAAAAAAAATATATATAAAAAATATATAGAGAATATATAAAGAAATATAAGCAAGTATTAGGAAGGGAAAAACACAACGTAAAAAAACCGATTTTTTCAAATAAAAATATTATAATTATGGGGGGAGAAAACGGGATAGAGAAATATAATCAAATGTGATTCGTTGAGAGAATATAAGATGATAATAATTATGTCAAGTTTATACATCTTAATAATAAATAATCTGTATATCAGAGTTACACATCCTTCAATTCACTTGCAGGTTCAACCCACGTGGCATAGCCCATTGTTCATCTGTGCGGTCATGTGCGTTTGTTTTTGACACCACAGCAGATGCACAAGTTCGTAAATTCCAATGCAGATAGAAATCTATTTTTGCTCACCCAGACATTGACGGAGGATCCAATATTCCTAGTTCAATATGTGTGTGGTGTTATTTTGGTCGCACAAATCAATCACTTGGTTGAATATTATGGAGTATGGTTTTCTGGTCTTCGTAACAGTGTCAGTGGTTGTATATCTCGAAATCACAAGGATCACAGTACTCCGGTTTGGTGTGATTATCGGTCATCCAACTATGTTGTCGGTGGTTGGATTCAATTCTATTGCCCCGAACGTAGAACTTTGGTGTCGATTGAACATTAACGAGGCAGAGTGAGATCACATCTGTGGTACAAAACGGTATGCAAGGAAATTCTTCGTCTTCGTTTCATCCGGGTCCAGTAGTCACGTGCAAGAACCGCTACGTAGTAATTGTGAGGGTAATCGGTCAAGATAGTAACTGACCGAAAATTCTCTTAGGAATTCAGACAGGCATGACAGGTACATTTAGGTCAGCAGTTTCTTTATGTGTACGTGTGTCCGATACACACAGACACATATTTATATGTATTTCAACTCAAAAAATTCAATTGATTCGCTTATTGATATTATATCTCTGTTGCTCCGATGTGCATGTTGTGGTGTTCTGGTCGTGTTTAGCATTCACTGTGTTTTGCCATTACCTTGGAATGTGATGTTATGGTCATCAATAGTTCGGCAAGCGTATTCCTCTCTTATATTGTGGAGAATGGTGTTCTGGTCCTCAGTAAACATTTGGGTCAGCAGGAGGGGTGGTGGTTCTCAGTTTCAACTGCGACAATACATATGTGTTATTCTACACATCGTGCTCCTCTCAAAGAATATTATTATAGGAGGAATTTATGCCAAACACCACATATAGAGAAGACTTCTACAGAAAAAATATACATACATACACACATATATACATATCATACACACACACATACACATATACACATACATATATATATACACATACATATCACATATACTCATACACACAATATAATACACATGTATACAATATACATATATATATATACAATATACATGTATACAATACACATACACATGCATGCATGCATGCTCACACGTACGCACGCATATATACATATGTTTGTGTGTGTGTGAGAGAGAAAAGGAGAATACACACACACACACACACAAACAGCAACCTTGTAGGGGACTGTTCCACCCTTATGTTACCTATCTATCTGGGTTATGGGTTGGTGGGGGGGAGCTATAGTCAAGGAGGGGTATGTCTGGGTGGGGGTTGCGTAATATATGTTACGTCTATGTGCTAGGTTTAAAATAGAAGAAGAAACTCAGGATTTTGTGTTGCAAGAGGAGAACATTTCCGATTTCCTGTTAAGCAGGTTCAGTTTAGAGTGTATTATGGCATGGCATTCCAGTAAACACAGGTCACAACTCCCGCTCTGCGGTCGGTATGGCGGTGATCTAGTAAGCTTCCTCCAAAAAAGTTTGTATGGGGTACTATTATTTTTTAAAAAGGAGATGTATCCCGCCAGTGAGGTGGCATTTTTGTCTATCGTGACTAAATGTGGTCATATGCGCGTTAAATCTAGTTTTAAATGTATTGGAAGTTGATCCTATATATGTTTTGGTAGAGCTGTGTGTGGTTACGTCACATGCAAATACGATGTTTTTCATGAGGCAATCCCCCTTTAGGGGACAATTACTACTCCGCCTACAATTGCAGCTGCGGGTTCGATCAGTTAGCGTACCTCCCGAACTTTGGTTACTAGCATTATCACTAGGTGCCTCTATATCATTAGATGGCATAAAAATGCCACATCACTGGCGGGATACATCTCCTTTTTAAAAAATAATAGTACACCATACAAACTTTTTTGGAGGAAGCTTACTAGATCCACGCCATACCGACCGCAGAGCGAGAGTTGTGACCTGTGTTTACTGGAATGCCATGCCATAATACACTCTAAACTGAACCTGCTTAACAGGAAATCGGAAATGTTCTCCTCTTGCCAACACAAAATCCTGAGTTCTTTCTTCTATTTTAAACCTAGCACTTAGACGTAACATACATTACGCAACCCCCACCTAGACATACCCCTCCTTGACTATAGCTTCCCCCCCAACCCATATACCAGAAAGATAGGTAGCCTAAGGGTGGACCAGTCCCCTACAAGGTTGCTGTTTGTGTGTGTGTGTGTGTGTGTGTGTGTGTATGTGTGTGTGTGTGTGTGTATTCTCCTTTTCTCTCTCTCACACACACACACACAGACATATGTATATATGTGTGCGTACGTGTGTGCATGCATGCATGCATGTGTATGTGTATTGTATACATGTATATTGTATATATATATATGTATATTGTATACATGTGTATTATATTGTGTGTATGAGTATATGTGATATGTATGTGTATATATATATGTATGTGTATATGTGTATGTGTGTGTGTATGATATGTATATATGTGTGTATGTATATATATTTTTTATATATATATATTGTTATCTTTATTCTTATTTTCACTTCTATCCTCCTTTATATTTTACCTTATTCTTAATTTTATACCTTATTATAGTGTAATCTTCCCCATGCCTTATTATACATTATTAATTATATATTATTATTATTACTCTTTTTCCATTTCTAATTACCTCATGTACTTTCTCCTCGGTTATATATATATTGTATGCCCTTTGTGTGTGTGTAGCCTCTGCACACCCTCTGCACCCTACTATCGACGCCTCCCCATCAATGGCTCAACTAACTACTCGACTCCCGGGAATGAATATGACCACAGCTAGTAAACAAGGACGCACACCCACACCTTCCCGCACCAAAATTAGACTTATCGTCCCCTGCTTTTGCTCTTTACTCTCTTTACTCTTTGTTCTTGAATGTTTAGTTGGTAGAGTCCATAACACCAATCAAACCCCTTTTATAGCTCTGACGAATCCTACGGTTACGTAAGGAAGAAACATTGTAAGCCAATAAAAATCTCTTGATGTTGTAGACGCTCTTGTGTTCTTTATCATATATATATATATAATAATTCAATAAAGAAGATTGACATGGTTCGCTATAAAATAATGCTGATGAAACATTGCTGACAATTGTTTCTTTGATCTATATACCCGGAATGAAAAGTTATTCAATGTTAAACATTTTGGAAGAGAAATACATTTTCAAACGTTTGTATATATACAATGGGATACACTCAAACCTGGCCAGTAATGACTTTAAAAATAAATTTACTACAATTAATTAATAATCTGCCTATATGCCTATCACTCTATACCTGCATCGATTTATCTATCTATGTTGCTAAATATTTAGCTATCTCCGGATTGATATTGGGATGTGCGATTAGTTATTATTGTCATACTCGTCCGAAAATAAATACATTGGTAGATATACACAAACAACTACAGATTCGTAGTACGACAGACTGCCTGACGTAGAGAAATGTTAATAGATAAATAGATATCTAGACAAATAGATAATGTATTTATTGTCTGTATGATTATTATATATTATTATATTATTATTTTATATATATATATATATATACATACATATTATAAAATAACAGGAGGCTGGACAGGTGTAAATCTTTGAAAGGTTTATTATACTATGAATATTTCAATGAACAGGTTCAGTATGAATCCGGTGTGATATCATCAGGTATTCAAAATATAACAAAGGGTGAAATGAAGAAAATACATAAGGCATGGTTTTTATATAAGTGTAGTATTAAATCAAAACAATAATTTCAATGATAAAATAAAATAACTAGATAGCAGACAATTAAAATAATAATTTAAATATAAGTATGAGATAGAGTATAATGGAGAATCTAGCATGTTGAACAGACTGATATTATACAGATTATGGAATTGACATGTGAAAACTGCTATAGGGTACATTAGATATAGTGATATGGTAGCGACTAGATAACAGTAACCACTAAGATGTACTTGGAGACAGAATTTATGAGGTATCCACCGTGCTGTAGGTATTCTAGCAATAAACAGGAAGATTTACTTTTTATTTTTTTTATTATTTGACGGATAAACATTTTCGTTTGATTAATTTAGTGATGATGATAGTTTTTATGTGGTGTTAAATAGAGTTGTAGATTCGGTATTTACGTGGCCTATACTAAAGGTGGGGATTGTTAGTTCGAATCTTGTGGGGTTTAGTTTTCACAGCATCAATAACAAGTCGTGTATAAATAAGACAGTGATAATAACAATAATAGAAAGTAGTAAAATGTGCATGGTAGGTATATAGAACATGAACAATAATATTAGGGTTATATTGAGATGTTCATAATAATAAGAATAATAAGAATAATAAGAATAATAAGAGGAAAGTGAGTGCTAATGAGAGATATAGATCCCTGGTCAGTAGTAGTGGGTAACCGCGAAGGTATGATTGATTTATGGGTTGATAAGCTAGTTGTAGACATCTTCCAGTGGGATAGAATTAGGGAGGCTATAAGGTATTTCTAGAAGATTATAGTTACGTATTGGGCTGTGTGAGAAGGTGGATTTCATATATTAAAAGCTAAGTGGTATTGGTTCGAATCACGGTGGTTTAAATCTCGCGAATTGTGTAGCAATCTTATGTCTGCAGAAAATTGACCTTTTATTTTACTGTTGAGTAGCATTTTATCGATCCTTAAGATATGGAGCAATTCAAGTTTGCAGAGTCCGCAGTACGACATACCGCTGCTATATGTCTTTGCGGTCGCTAATTTCGACCAGCTAATATTATAATCAAGGTTTCGCCCTTAAGTTGCCATATTTTATTGACGAGGGTTGTAGAATTTATCAGTGCACGGTTCTTCATTGAATGTCTGTGCACATACTATCTTTTTTTAAAAGCACCCGCGGTGGATCCAATGTAGTGCCAAGTGGAGTTGCCCGAGTTTATAGTACACATGTACACTAGGCACGAATCAAGGCATCTATTCGCGAGTGGGCACTTATCCGGTAGGTGGCAGTTGCAGTTCGGGGAATTACTCTATGCAGCTTTCACATTGCGGTTTTGTAAGCTATTGTATGTGGGTTGTGATTTATGCCTATTGAAGTTTTGCTGCGGTGTGTTCATGTGCGTTTGCGGTTGTGATAGTGTAATGTGTTTGTGTTTTGTGTTTCGTGCTATGTTGCGTATGGGTGTGATATCTTTCCTAGAGGTACTCTTTTGGTTGATCTTGCGTATGAGCGATTCAATGTTTGCAGCAGTAGAGAATGAGAGTTTTATAGTTTTTTTATTGAAGATTTTATGATATCTATGCGATATAGGGAAGTGCTTATCTATTAGTTTAAAGAACGTAGAAGGCAGTTTAGTTCTTATAGAGGAGTTGAAGAATGGATTAAACCAAAGGTATTTTCTTTCTCTAGTTCTTCTATAGTTTCTGGGGTTTACATTATTCGTGTTCGGTCCTCTTACTCTAGGTGCTATTTGCCTAGTTTTATGTCTAGTCCGGTTACCTCTATTTTTGTATGAGCGGTTGGTATCTGTGTTAATGGGTTTATTTGTGTTATCCTTATCCGTTATAAACTGCAGCTTTTCTTTGTGTCCAGCCCTACGTAATGCTGCGTTATGATAGTTAGCATGTTCTTTAAAAATGTCTTGGTTTGAGGATAAACGAGATATTCTAAGGGATACACTTCGTGCTATGGATTTAATTATGGATCGGGGGTGGTTTGAGTTATAACTAATGTAGGCTAGATTCTTATTATTTTTGTGGAATCCCGTGCTTGGTTTAGAGTTACGTCTAGAATGTTTGCCATTTTAGAGTTCATTTCGTAGGTAATATCTAGGCCTAGTTTTTTGAAGAATGTTCTAATGTTTTTTCTTAGTCTTTCCATGCTCTGGTTATTTAAGTTCCTAGCTATAAGGAGCGTGTCGTCTCTATAAATTCATCCTTGTAGGTTATTAAATTCCTTATGTAGGTTGTATGCTATAAATATCCCCAAAACATCCGTTATTTGTGCTGAATCGTTCGATCACATTAGCATAATGAGGTAACACTAAGGAAGCAATTGAATGGTTCAATAGAATACAAAATAGGGAAGAATGCAACTTCATACAATTTGACATAAATGATTACTACGCATCCATATCCCCAGTCACCCTAGATAAAGCACTAATATTTGCCCAAAATAACTCGGACCTTACGCCAGAAGAAATTAAAATAATACTAGCAGCTAGACGGACTATCATAAAATTTGAAAATAGCTACTGGGAAAGAAAAAAACAGGATGAACAGTTTCGACATCACAATGAGATAGAACGATTCAGCGCAAATAACCAATGTTCGAACCAATACCACTTAGCTTTTAACATATGAAATCCACCTCCTCACACAGCCCATACGGAACTATAATCTTCTAGAAATACCTTATAGCCTCCCTAATTCTATACCACTGGAATATGTCTACAACTATCTTATCAGCCCATAAATCAATCATATCTTCGCGGTTACCCACTACTTCGGACCAATGATCTATATCTCTCATTAGCACTCACGATCTCTAAAAGATGAACCTAATTCTAAGTACATTATCTTATTACTCCTACATCTCTTGAAATCTCACTTTCCTCTTATTATTCTTATTATTCTTATTATTTATATCAATATAACCCTAATATTATTTTTCATGTTCTATATACCTACCATGCACATTTTACTACTTTACTACCTTCTATTATTGTTATTATCACTGTCTTATTTATACAGGACTTGTTATTTATGCTGTGACAACTAAACCCCCACGATTCGAACTAACAATCCCCACCTTTGGTATAGGCCACTTAAATACCGAATCTACAACTCTATTTAACACCACATAAAAACTATCATCATCACTAAATTAATCAAACGAAAATGTTTATCTGTCAATTAATAAAAAAAATAAAAAGTAAATCTCCGGTTTATTGCTAGAATACCTACAGCACGGTGGATACTCATAAATTCTGTCTCTAAGTACATCTTAGTGGTTACTGTTATCTAGTCGCTACCCTATCACTATATGTAATGTACCCTATAGCATTTTTCACATGTCAATTCCATACATCTGTATCATATCAGTCTGTTTAACATGCTAGATTCTCCATTATACTCTATCTCTTACTTATATTGATGTTATTATTTTAATTGTCTGCTATCTAGTTATTTTATTTTATCATTGAAATTATAGTTCTGGTTTAATACTACACTTATATAAAAACCATGCCTTATGTATTTTCTTCATTTCACCTGCTCCGATGATAAAGACTGGTTATAAAGAAATTATTGGAGTTCGATTGGCGCAAAATCAGGCGTATAGCGAACTCTAGACCTGCCAGATCAAAGAAACAATTGTCAGCAATGTGAATAAAGCCCTTATTGTATAGCGAACCATGTCAATCTTCTTTTTTGAATTATTATTACTCCAAGTATAAACTACATAGAAATCACCGCGAACTCGCAGCATCACTATGGAAACGTCTTGTTGAGTCAAACTGAGCCACACGTTAATACTACCCACTACAAAAAATACTCCAACTGGACTACATCTAAGTGGACTGCCATAACGATAACCTGTTATCCCGTATATATATAATATTATAAAAACATATAAAGACCTTCTTACCAATGTAAATACTGACACATCTTAAACATTGAAAGTTTCTGCATCTTGTAGGGCTGACGAAGAACGAACTTCTGAATATAAATTAGATTACGACAAGCTCCGCCACGCTGACCTGCAGTAAATTGACTGCCTGAGTAAAAAACTGTTTCAGAGTCACATTTCCCACCATCGATAATTTCATATGTTACATTAATGCAAACAAATGAGCTGGCCGTTAGTATTCCTAAATATTTGACGATGTTAAATATTCCATGATATTGAGAAGCGGTATATAACTTTTAGTTTGATATCACCCAATTAATCCATCAACCTAAACCGGGATTGTATTTCCATTATCAAATTACTAAATCAAGTGTTATAATAAAATTGAATCAGTTGCCTACATCATATTTGCTTGTATATCTAGAGATGAATAATCGCCAGAAGCACCTCATAATTTCCCAGTGAAGAAAATCAATAAACTCTCTTTCCTAATGTTTTAAGCACTTTACGTATTTCATCAATACTTAATGGCAATTCTCATTGCATTTTTATATAAAGCTGACGCGTTTTGCCAATAGCATAAATTGATTTATAATCATTTTCGCTTGGTGGAAATAATTGGAAATGTACAGAACTAGTCATTTCAAATGATATTTGAGTAGCTATGTCTAACGCACATTATTTTGGGCAATTATATTACAACACATGCCAGTGCAAATTATCCGTAATAATGTTCATCTTATGAATTTTTGCATTATATAAACTTTGATTTCTATTGCCTTATGCAATATAGCAAACGGCTAATAAGGGAAACTGACCTTGGTTATAATTGCTTTGACGCTTACAATATCGAAGAAAAACTACACCATGGGCGATAATATAAAAAGTACAGCAATAGACTTTATACTGATTGACGGTAATATTATTCATTGCTTTACTAAAAGCAAGAAAAATGTTAGATACGTACACCTTACCTGATTTTTGTCTATTTTCAATGCTTATCATATATCGATGATTCTTTCGGGAAAGTGTTTGTTATATAAGGATTTAGTTTGGCAAATACACCCTCCCCCCAAAATGACATAGATATCTTTATACAATAACCCGAGTGTCAAACTTGGCTTTCCCCTTTTAGAGGTTGAGTAATTCTGGAAATTACTTGAATGTATTATATCTCTTTCTGAAAATCTGATGCATTTAGTTGAGTTTAGATGTCATTATATAATTATGTCATTATATAAACTATAAGGGAGCGATGATGTTAAAATGGCAGAAACCATGTCGGAAGTACCACTTTATGTTTTGAGGTTTAATTTATTTTGAAATGCTGCATCTAAGGCTGACAAGATGAATACCAGTTAAATGTTGGAAGCAATATATTAGACCGTGTCCTTCTCCAGTCTATCGTTTTATATTGAGTTTGATCTGTCATTATTATTTCAAGTCTGTTGGCTCGACAGAAGCTGTAGAACAACATATAATATTACATGAAGTTTTTCTTACGTTCCTTTGCGAAGGAAATATAATCTTCATCGTTGTCCATTAAATTTTCCTTCATGGAGTGCCGATGAATTCCGGTTCTTCCTTTTTCTAAAAAAATATGTAGTGTATAGGAGAAATCCTTATCCATCACTGAAATATTGTCGAGGGCACAGGACCTAAGATGTTTTCATTGCAATTCTGTAAGTAATTAGGACTTGATAAAGTAAACACATTGTATACTCCCATAATTATTCTAGATTGCGTAAAATAATATGAATCATATCTGTGAAAATATGATTTACGATTAAATAGAAATATGCGTCATATTCTTGCAGTGATTATAGTATAATATATTTTCTTCCTGTACATACAGCTAACTTTGATTTCTTATAATGTAAATTTTCATACGGAATCACGTCTTTTATTATTAACGGTTCAGTAAATAGGCGAGATGTCATACTCACATTCAACCATAATGACCATTCAGAATAAAGATTACCACAAAAACGTCATCTATTAAGAAGTATTATACACACACGCATATACACTCATACATACTTACAAACATATACAGACGCACAGACACACAAACACTCATATATATATACACGCACAAACTCCCTCTACCACACACACCTAGAAACACACAGACATACACATACACAGAGATATATATGTGTATGTGTGTATGTGTATGTGTGTATCTGTGTGTGTGTGTGTGTCTTTGTGTGTCATCATTACTTAATAAAGAGGTTTTATTACGAAGTAAACAGTTCTAATCCTGTAGAAAGCTATTTCTATATTAAATAATGATGTTTACACTCTACCTTTGTATTCAGTATCTTTTAAACTGTGGTTACCCCCGATTTAAGGCGGTAACTCCCCCTATATATATATATATATATATATATATATATATATATATATACATTTATATGTATATATATACGTATATGCATACAAAATATGACTAGTTCATTCTGCTACCGTTATCTATGATACTAAACAAGACAGGTCTTGGTTATAAATGCTACGAAAACAAACTTAACCATCTCCTGTATCTGGACGATGTACCGCTGTACGTTGCAGACGAGAGACAACTTGAATGATTAGACCCGACAAACATAGTTTCTCAAAAGAAATAAACATGGAATTTTAATTGGAAACATGTGCAAAGGCAAAAGTGAAAAAGGGAAATCTAGTGAACACCACTAATATCACGCAGGATAAAGAAACTGCGAAAAGCGAATTAGATGAAACACAGGCATATATATGTATATATATATATATATATATATATATATATATATATATATATATATATAGGTATCAATGACCTAGTAGCATTTCAACACACACACACGGGACAGAAAATATTAAAATGTAATATTATAGCCGGATCAGATTATTACGCATTATTAGATTATTAATGCAAATAATATAGTAATAGTTAACAATATTCTAACCATTATAGTAAATGTCTACATTAAACAAATTCTCAGCTCGACATAAAATAAACTCTAAATATTAGACAAAACACACACACTAGATCAATAATTGTTTCTAGTTTTGACACAAGGCCAGCAATACCCAGTACATTACTGGTACTTTATTTTATCGACCCCGTAAGGATGAAAGGCAAAGTCAACCTCGGCGAGATTTGAATTCAGATCGTAAAGGGACGTAACTATGCTGGAAAGCATGGCGTCCGACCCTCTACCGATACTGCCAATCCACCGCCCTAGATCAATAATTGTTTCTACTTTTGGCACAAGGCCAGCAATTATTCCAGTGCATTACTGGTACTTTATTTTATCGACCCCGTAAGGATGAAAGGCAAAGTTAACCTCGGCGGGATTTGAACTCAGATCATAAAGGGAGGTAACTCTATGCTTCAAAGCATGGCGTCCGACCCTTACCGATACTGCCAATCCACCGCCCTAGATCAATAATGACTGCATTTAATATACTCCACTTAAAATCAGTTGTAGAAATATGATACCCACCAGCACAGTGAGGGAACAAGCCTTATAATTGCAGAAAACTATCGTGGGACTACAAACATTTCAGATGAAAAATATTGAATTGTTAACACAAATATACATAAAACATGATCAAAACACAAGTAGATTTCTATCTTGAAGGAAGACAATAAATTCAAAGCAGAAGCTGAATTGGCA
>OZ024743.1:304001941-304054441 GCA_964016885.1 Eledone cirrhosa | reverse complement strand
ATATATATATATATGGTGGCTGCCAACTCGTTTTCGAGTACGGCCACTACTTTATATCCATGTAGGAGAACCCCTACCGATGCGCTGAACGAGTGTGAATATTTAGTCCAGCCAGCGACTTGAACTTTCCGGTAAAAACATTACACTTGTGACAATCATTGACACAGAGTGCTGGGCCCATGGTATCATATGACGATAGAGATCTCCAGATACAAAGCAATGCCTGTGCCGTGAAGCTTTTATAGGGAGCAAAGGCACTGCACAAAACCAGTCCCACTCTCTTAACCAAGATGATATTTACCAAAAAGAAGAACAAGACATTGGATACCATCAGGGTTGCAGGTGTTATATCAGAGTTTTCCTTCTCCTAGAATTCTGCCTTGACAAAGGCTAAGGAGTCATCTTTCCCGGTGATTTTGGATGGTGATTGACTCTTAAGAGCTCCTTTGCCCTTTGACGAGTTTTGTTTTTAGTCCTACAGGATGTTCAAAGTCACCCTCCTCATTAAGAAACCTTGGTGAGGTTGCCAGTTTGGTCGCCAACGACCCGACCATGAGACGGGTTGTACTGGGATACATGTTACCAGTAGCACCAACTGGTGACCTGACATATATATATATATATATGTGAGTGTGTGTGTGTGCGTGTGTGTTGAGGGCACATGACCCATGTATGTATATTTGTATATATATAAATATATATATATATATGTCTGTGTGTATATACATATATATGTATGTGTATATATATATATTTATGTGTATATATAAATATATATATATATATATATATATATATATATATATATATATATATATATATATAAAATAAAGTAAAATAAAAAGTCAAATGTTTAAAATTTAGCTTCGTTTATTACTGCTATATATATTTCGGTGACAGCCATCTTTGGCTGTCACCGAAATATATACAGCAGTAATAAACGAAGCTAAATTTTAAACATTTGACTTTTTATTTTACTTTATTTTACATTACTCCGGAGTAACCAAACCAACCTGCGCATAACGTCGAGTGCTCCAACCTGCATACTCAGGTGTTGGTATACAACCAACATATACTAAAAAAAAATATATATATATATATGTGTGTGTGTGTGTATACATATATATATATATATATATATATATACATACATACATACATAGGTCTTGTGCCCTCAACATATATATATATATATATATATATATATATATATATATTCCCAATAAAAACACGCGCAAGTATGGGTTTCAGCTCAATTTATTATAAATTTCCGGTTGGCTGGTTGGTTCGATAACCGGATAGTTGTTTATATGTGAAACATCTTTCGTCACACTTTCTGTGTCCTCTTCAGTAACTAGTTTGCCTTTCCTTTGTTCTGCCCTACACCATCTTGTTTTTGTTTGTTGCTTGTTGTGTGTTTAGTTTTCGAATGCATTATATCCGCGTATGTGTGTGTGTTTTTATTTGTTTATTTACTTATCACCAGTTGCTTGTTTGTTCTCTGTGTGTGTGTCTGATTTGTTTTGTTAGTTTTGTTTTAGTGTGTGTCTGTATTTTGTACTTAATTACTAGTTTTGTGTTGCTATTCCACTCATCTTTTCTGTTTTATTTTGGTTGGAGTTCGTTTGTTTGTCGCCTCTGTGAATTTTCTGAGCATTGCATCTTTTCTGCGTGTTGATATAATGTTCATCTCTATGTTCCCTAAATGTCCCCTATGTTCTATTTTGGCATGTTGTTGGAGTACTGAAGTGTTTTTCCCTTCCTGGAGCTCTCGCCAGTGTTCACCTATCCTTTCTCCTATAGTAGAAATAGGTATCAATATAACCAGTACTTACTCAGTGTTGATTTATTACTCCCATAATAAATCAGCACTGAAATGAACCTAAAATAATTGCTTCTACTGTTGGCACAAGGCCAGTCTATTACGGGTTCTTTATTTTATCGACCCCGTAAGGATAAAGGCAAAGTTAACCTCGGCGGGATTTGAACTCAGACCATAAAGGCCCGTAACTCTTTATTGCAAAGCATGGCATCCGTTCCTTTACCGATACTGCCAATCCACCATGAGCTAATTATCAATTTATCTTCGGCTTTTGTGTCATTTTCATTGTCCAATACACACACACACAAACAAAAAGCACATACACCCACGCCAACACGCCCACACACAAACACACAGATATATACATGTATATACATACAAACATATATATATATATATATATATTAGCATTTTCTTTTCCTTTTTACTAATATATATATATATATATATATATATAATATATATATATATATATATATATATATATATATATATATATATATATGCAAAAGTTCTATTTAAATTGTTGGGATACAACAAGCAAATATTTTTATAACTGATATATGTATAATAAAATAGATATGATTTTATAAATATAGTCTCCATTTGTTAATATCGTATATATATATATATATATATATATATATATATATATATGAATATTCACAGATATGATAGAATTGATATTTATTTACACTGCAATTTAAGTAAAAACTAAGGAATACTAGCAGAAAATGTTGGCACAAAGTTATACCAGAAAATTTGTCAGAGAATGACAATTCAGATACACTTTAGATTAAATCAATACATAAAACAGAGAGATAAAAAAACAACTGACCAGATATCACAGTCAAAGATCAAAAAGAAATAAAATGTTTTCTAATGGTAATTTATCCCCACTGGGAAAAATATATTCATCGCAAAATTGAACAAATTATCCAAATATATACTGAAAAATGATCGACATATATTGTGAGAAATTTTGTGTAAAAATTTTGAAGAAAAACAACAAACGTCAAAGTTTAAATAAAAGAAAATTCTTTAACAGAGGGGAAATATTCGAGGATCAATCATGGGAAAGCCCCCCCACCCCCACACACACACAAATATCCATTATCACTCTGACCGGAACGTCATTCACTCCTTCACAATTATCGCCCTCCAATCAACTGCTGCATACTCAGAGCAGACCCATCAACCAGGACCATGTTCATCACTCATACCTCCCTTTCAACAAACTGGCGGATATGTAGCATTTCCCTCTCCACCTTATTTTCCTTTTCAAATGAAACATCAAGAGGTTAATCAAGGCTTCACTGGTGGTGAAAGCTCTTGCCTTCAAATCCTTTCAACGCTTCTACCTTATGATCTATTTCGTCATGGCCATTAGACAGAAAAATCTGCCTGTCTGTCCCGGTTGGGAAATCTTCACGAATGACTTAGATGATAGCTGGATCCGGCGTGCACGTGACAGCTGGTTTTCGACATAAACCAAGAGTCAGTAATAGTCTGACAATCGACGAGTGCACAAGGATGACGTCTTTGCCTTGCGCGAATCTTGGACATAACTTCCATGCCTGTAGAAATGATTTCAAACTGGCAATGCTCCCCGGTAGCACTATCAGGCCAGGATCTTATCTTGGTATGGGCCCTGAATGGTAAGTCCTCCACAAAAGAGTAGCTACATGATTTTCCTCGACGCTCAAAGACTCATTAATAACGTTAACATTTTTTCCCCGCCACTAACATTCTATAGAGCCCCAATAACAACAACATAATTCTAGTTGTCATCAGAGGAAAACATTGTATGTGTAACGCCTTTGTTAAGACAAGAACAGAGTCAGTAATCATCATACTAATTGTATGGATCATTAACAACAATTATGATAATCATACGCAGGCAACTCAAGTTAAGATATAAGGTTAATGGTGACTGAGTTAACATATTTTTTAGCTGAAGGTTCATCCAACCGGTGTTAATCGACGGTTTATCGCAGTTTTCATTTCCAGTTACTATTGGTACTCACGCTAAGTTGACTGTACAGGAGCAACGTGAATATAAGTGTGATTTTCAAGATCACTAGGCAACACTCTCTCGAGTAACCGAATTAACTATACTATTATCATTACTCCTACACCCTACACAGGTTGGCTTGTTCGTGCTTATTGAATATTTTGGAAGTCAGATATTTATAATTTAGGGACTGCATTCGGATACAACATCACATACACAAGTGAACTGCGTCTCTAAATGTTAAAACATGCATGAAAAGGAGAAAGAGTAATGTTTGTTTTTAACAATAACCAACACAAAATATACATTGATAACAATTCAATGTTAAATAATTGACTGGCATCTATTTTATGGAGCCCACGACAGTCATATAAAGACGTCTAACATACGTGTTATATAAATTAAATATCGTTCGTAAAATGGAATTTGATATAGGATATTTATACCTTCAACCTAACATATTGATCTAACATTCACCATTCAGTTGTATATAGTTACAAAAAGGAAGGTGCAAAAAATATCAATGGGTGAGATTTGGTGAGGGATGAAACTCCCCCATTGACTGCTTTATCAACGATTCCACCTAAAGTGAATCTACTGCTCCAGCTTGTGTAGAAGATGGTGAGAGGTTAGGGAGCGAGGACACCAGAGTTTTCGACAACAGACACAAAAGCAGAGGGCCATTTCAGTTAAAACCAAATTTTAGTTTTATTTCGCTCCTTTGCATTTCGGCTGGTGCTTCCTGTTTCCTGATCCGAGAGATACAGATGACAACAGGAGTAACCTGTGGTGTCTTAGATAAGTCAGGAAAGCCTCTTGAAACTGACAGACTTGTATCGTGATGGGAAACCGGCCACATCAAGTATCAAGTTTCCTTCTGATGAAATCACTCAGTACAGCAGTCTGAGAGAACCGACATGTACTGTGCTGACTATGGAATGGATGTAGCCCAAGTCTAGGTATATATATATATATATATATATATATATATATATATGTGTGTGTGTGTGTGTGTGTGTGTGTGTGTGTGTGTGTGTGTGTGTGTGTGTGTGTGTGTGTGTGTGTGAGTGTATATATATATATATATATATATATATATATATAAAGAAAAAAAAGATGAAATCGAAAATGCAACTGGAGTCTTATTTAAAAAAATATATATATATTTATTTGGTTCCTTTACCGGTTTCCCAGTTCGTCTGCTTTTCAAAAGTAGAGTTGAGATGGAGGGTCTGTGGTTTTTCTCGTGAGAAAAACCACAGACCCTCCATCTCAACTCTACTTTTGAAAAGCAGAAGAACTGAGAAACCGGTAAAGGAACCAAATAAATATATATATATTTTTTTAAATAAGACTCCAGTTGCATTTTCGATTTCATCTTTTTTTCTTTATACATTCACTCGTGTAGGACACCTCGGTTATTTTTCATTTAAAAAAAACCCCTCACTTTCTTATATATATATATATATATATATATATATATATATATATATATATATATATATAATAACTAGAAATTGATTAACATATAAATAAACATGAATAATCACAGGAGATAATTTTTACAAGTGTGTAACCACACATAGCTAGGTAGGTAACTAAATAAAGTTGACCAGAACTTCAAAAATAGATACCTTATAATATGATTAATCTTTCCTGTATATATTCCATTAAAGAAATATATTTCACCAATTAATCGGATGGTAAACCAGGGAAGTGGAGACTTGGATTTTCAACAAGGAAGAAGTTCCAGCGATCCGTGTTTACACTTAAAGCTCAAATCAGCGACTGGCCAGCACCACGTGTTATATAATTTTTATTTAGATTAGATTCATTTGATTTATCTTAATTTTGTATATATATATATATATATATATATATATATATATATATATATATATATATATATATAATTATAGAACATTGTCGTCTCTGATTGAGATGACGGGAGTGCGTATTTGAATGCATACAAAAACGACAAAAATAGCTAGAACAGCCGATAAAACAGTCAAGAGCTATCAATGTAAGCGATGGGTAAAATGCATCAGTAGACAGAGACCAGTGGACAGTGGCCGACAAAGACGTCCAATAAGGTGGGTGACAGGCAGATGAAATGTAGAAAAGATTGAAATAGGAGGATAACAAAAAGTGTGTTGGCGCATAGAATTGACTGGAAGGGGGAAATAAAGAAAGGCGATGTACAAGACACAGTCCTCCACACACCTATAACTTCATTAGAACACAAACCAGCAAAATTGATTCGCACGATTTAATTTATAGTACCCTTTTCAAATGCTGGATCTTGCAACAGAAAAAATAAATCTTTCTGTTGGTATGGTGTGTGTGATAAAACAAACAGCACAGATAGAAGGACGAAAGAAGACAAAGAAAAGAAAATAACGATTTTGTGGACCTCATGCTGTTGTCTCTTCTAAAGAGAAAAATAATTATAGTTATGATAAAGTTAAATGACTAACACTGTTGTCTCTGATCGAGAATATTCATCGCTAGAACAGTCGTTAAAAATGCCAAATAATGTCAACGACAACAATGGGCGATAGATTCAAAAGAAAGGGACAAGTTGCCAGAGAGACACTTTACGAGTCAAATCAAATATAGAAAATATTGAAAGAGAGGAGCACAATGAGAAGTGTATTGACACATAGATATGACTGGAAGAAGGAAATACAGAAAGGCGATGTGCGTGTGCGTGTGTGTGTGAGCGTGTGCTCACTGAGGGAATGGAAATATTACATGACTATCTCTAGTTGAGTTTATTACAAAATATAAATAACTAATTTAATAATTTATTATAGATATATTACGAATGATAATTCCTATAATTAGTAACAGGAAAGATAAGAACTCATCGATGTAGAAATTAGATATGTTAGGATCGACTCTTAACATACTAGGTTGTAAATGGTTGTGTATGGAATAATTATTTTAGTAATTAAGACCTCAAATATCAGTTACACTACAAGGTGAGGAACATGATTGTGGCGAAAATTGATGGTTCGATTATCATAATGTTTGAGATCGAACGAATTAATAGTAGAATAGAACATGTTATCTGTTGATTATATGTAAATATGAATGATTCTAAAGATTTCATAATGAAATATTTGAAATAAATCCGATGATGTTGAATTTCTATTGGTTAGTATTAAATTAATATATATGTTGAAGTAATTTACTCAAAGTTGTTCTATTTTAAATTATCCCGGATATATCACTCATTAAGCAATAAATGTTGCTATAACTATTACGAAGCAACTGATAAATTAAGATCATCTACATTTTAATCAAGCAAACAGAATTGTTTAACAAATTTCGCTTTCATTTCCTCCTTCCCTCTTTCTATATCTCACTCTCTTTGAACTTTATGTACGCACACAAAAGAACACACAGACACGCACACACACACACACACGCGCGCACACACATATATATATATATATATACATATATATATATAATGTGTTGAGAAGAGATTATTCTGGTAAAAACAGGAGCAAGCAGGAAAAAGCTCTCAACAGTCGTAGTTTTTAGTTACGATGGAGATTTTTATAAAAATAACAAAATAAGATGCTGAGGTTACACATATCGTTTAATTCTTATAATTATTTATAGTTTCTCCATGCAATCAAGAAGTCTTTCATGCATTTGTTGTTGAACGGTATCCTCAGATGATACTCGATATGTTTGATATCTCGCCGGCAGGAAAAAAACACACGTCTTATTGTTTGTGTGCCCAGCAGAAATATGAGTTCCTGAAAGGGTCTCCCAGCCGTCGTTTTGCTATCAACGAAAAAACGAAATACACACACAAATATAATTTCAGCGAGAGCGCATTTCGAGATATACGGCAAGCGCTCAATGGATTAGAAGTAGACCAGAGCAAATAAGTCATAGAGGCCAAACAAACTGAAAACGGCGGTCGGAAAGCTATCAGCCACCGGAGCCGAAAAACCGAAGCAAGCTAAACAGGTTAAACAAAAGAATTTACCTGGATCTCCTGGAAATTGATGGTATAATCCACTGGAATTATACCTCCTGCTTTCAATGTAAGATTTGGGTATAACGATCGAACAAGGCTGCCATTTCGTCAACAGGATTTTGTTCTTAGCCGGTGAGTAGTAGTGTTGGACTGATTTACCCCACGTGTTTGCCCTGCTAGGGACGTAACCCCGGTTTGGCGGATTGATTCAGAATGTGTAAAATGATTGCAATAATTGCAAAAAACTGCACAAATCGAATTAAGCCCTCGACCGGGTTGTTTTTAAATAAACTTAAGCAATTAATTAGTCAATAGAATTGTCTAATAGAATCAAGAAATTAATTGCTAGGCCCGGGAGATTAATACACATATAATTTCAGCGAGATCGCATTTCGACTGCGGTCAAAAACAAATCGAAAGGCAATTTTCGAGATATGCGGTAAGCGCTCAATGGACTAAATGTAGACCAGAGCAATTAACATAAGTTATAGAGACAAGACAAACTGAAAACGGCGGTTATGAAACTATTAGCCACCGGAGCCGAAAAAACGAAGCAAGCTAAACAGGTTAAACAAAAGATATATATATATATATATATATATATATATATATATATATATATATATATATATATAAACTCTTATTATTCTCTTTATAATTACCCTTTCTGATTTACTTTCATTTTTATCCTTATTATTAATTTCATTTATTTTTATTTTTATTTTTATTTATTTTTTTATTTTTACTTCACATCCACCAATAACCCCCCCCCCCCTTTATTCTTCGATTCACTTACCTAATATCTTCACTTTTCATTTTTTTACTTCCCTATTTCCTTCACTAACTGATTACACAGGTCACTTGCGTTTTCCACTCCAGATATTTTTTATTTTTATTTTTATTTTTTATTTTTGCGCAGCCAATCTTACAACTTTATAATTTTATATTTGTACTTACTTATCCACCAGTTTTTTACACCCTGTATCTATGTGGCTGAACGCCTTAGTGTGTGTATACTTTCTATATATGTACATGAGCGTCTACGTATGTGCGCGCGCGTACGTGTATATATATATACATATATATATATGTATGTGTATGTGATGTGTCTTTATATCCGTGTTTTTACATCTAGGTTTTATGTTTTGTTTCTTTTTTCTTCTCCCCTTTTTTTACGTCCTCATTTTTATGCGTGTGCATACAAACAGGTCAATATGCGTGAGTGTAAGCATGTGTGTGTATGTGTACGCATCGAACGTATGGATGTGTAAATGTGCGTGTGTATATAAGCATGTATATTTTTGCGTTTCTTTTGTGAGATATACGTGTGTGTGTATGCGTGTACCTTGTTTGTCTTCTTTTCTTAAATTTTTTCTTTCTAATTTATTGTTCCATTTTTATAAATATATCGAGATTGATACTTTCCTTTAATTATTACACTCTCTTACCTCTTTTACTTCCGCATATAAGTGTACGTGTGTGTAGGTGTGTTTATGCGCGCGCCTTCCTATTCTTATGATGTATCTATTCAGTCTGTAGATTACAGATACACAGATACATTTGCCCTAAATTATATATTTACACACACTTTTTCACTATACGTATACATATGTGCATACCCATATATGCACATCTGTGAGCGTATATACATACATATACACACATCTAACTATATTTCTTGTAAGATTTTATATATTTCATATTCTAATTCATTTGTCTTTTTTTTTTTTTTTTTTTTTTGCTTTTCTTGATGAGACTTTCCAAGTATTTACCCATGTTTTATATTGCCTCGTCTGACGAACGAATGAAGACGTTTCTTTCGTATTCGCCTCATTCGGGAAACCTCTGGTAATGAGGCAATTATATTGTATTGATTTTTATACATTAAATGTTGCTCTGGTACTTACATAGAGCACTCTTCACTTCTATGACCTTTTCTGTTTTCAACGGAAATTTCAATACTTATACAGCTCCCAAGGGAATGATCGCAGCATATTCTACATATTTATGAGATTGGCACCTTCCAGCCCTTTTGAAGTCGAGCACTCTTCAGTCATAGGATTTTAAACCAATACTGAACATGGATAGATACCCTTTGGATTACTCTGTAAAGAATATCCCAACACCTTCTAACACTCTCTACACGAAAATACTGATAGACACAGTAGAGCAGGTTGTTAAACGAATGAGATGGAAAGCTTTGATTCTCGATGGACACTTTAACACGGATTCTACGGAATATTTTGACATAAAAACTCATAAATACCCGCAAAGAGTAAAAGATATGACCGCCTTTGAATTATACCAAGTTAACCTAATCAACAATATCAATTTTCGTAAGTACTCTAACCCTTTTCAATCTAAACTATCTAATGATATTTTAACATTCAAATCGTTCTAATAATAAGTTCATCTTCTCCGATAAAACTAAAAACCTATATGAAGTTAACAATAATTTACACGACCAACTATTAATAGATAATATCACCTCTAAATACCAAATAGCTAATATAAATACGTACCATAATATAAATAAGGAAGCTAAAGAATTAGCTGTTTCTTTAAAAATAGATAATAGGACAGAAAAACTTGCTAAACGTAATGCGTACATCACCCTTAAAGATCACAAACCCGACTTTATTAATCGTCCGAGTTGTAGATTAATCAACCTTACTAAGACTGATATTGGTCTTGCCAGCAAAAAAATTTTAAATAATATAAATACACACATTAGAAGTAAGTCTAAATTACTCCAATGGATAAATAGCTCTTCCGTAGTACATTGGTTTAATAATATTAAAAACAAAAATAGTTCTAGATTCACCCAATTTGACATTGTAGATTTCTACCCATCTATTACTCAGACCCTTTTAGCGAAAGCTTTAAATTTCGCTAGAGGGTTTACTAATATCTCCGATATTGAAGAGAATGTCATCTTGCACGCTAGAAACACTCTACTCTTTACTGATAATGACACTTGGGTAAAAATATCTAACCCAGAGAGCCCATTCGATGTCTCAATGGGCTCTTATGACAGTGCTGATGTTTGTGATTTGGTCGGCCTATTCCTCCTACATACACTTAAATAAAAATTTCCTAACCATATTTTTGGGCTTTATCGCGACGATGGTCTAATTCTTTCCCATACCACCATAGGCCATAACTTAGATAGATTAAGGAAAGACTTAATAAAAACCTTCGCTAGTTTTAATTTTAAAATTACTATTGACACTAACCTTTCCAATGTAGATTTCCTAGATATAAACCTAGATTTGCCTACTGCTTCTTATAAACCATACCATAAACCTAATGAAAACTTAAAATATATAAATAAAGGCTCTTGCCATCCTCCTATTGTTTTTAAAAACCTTATCCCTAATATTAGCCGTAGGATCTCCACCCTCTCTTCCTCAGAAGCTATTTTTAATAAGGCATCCCCCTACTATAATAAAGCCCTCCAAAATAGCGGTTTTAGCGAACCGATTAAATACATACCCAACTATACCAACTCTATTAAACATAAAAACAAGAAAAGAAAAATAATCTGGTTCACACACCCCTACTCTCTAGCAGTTAAAACTAATGTAGGCAAAAAATTCCTAGAGCTCCTAGATAAACATTTCCCTAGAACACATAGATACTATAAGATCTTTAACAGAAACTGTGTCAAAATTAGCTATTCCTGCGGTCCCCCTATTAAGTCCTATATCATCAACAAAAAATCACCTAGAGAAAATCAAACTTGCTCCTGTAGAATCAAAAGTGAATGCCATTACAAGGTAAATGCAACACCAATTCAAGACGCAAAACACATTCAAAACGTGTTATTACTCACATGTCGCATCCTTTCGACATCCAGAAAAAAGATTTACAACAGCTCTGGCTAGCAGAATTTGGGATTTGAAAGACCAAGGCATCCAATATAAATTGGATTGGTCAATTTTGAACCAATCTAAAGAATATTCAAGAGGAACAAGAAACTGCACGCTCTGCATAAATGAAAAATATTGGATCTTGCAAAATGTTAAATCACCAAAGACCTGCCTGAACACAAAGACGGAAATTTTCACCAGTTGCCCTCACATGAAATCACACCTGCTTTCCAGCTCATATAAACTTAACACACTTTCAGATACTTATCCTCCATAGACTCTTTTATTCTCTTTATAATTACCCTTTCTGATTTACTTTCATTTTTATCCTTATTATTAATTTCATTTATTTTTATTTTTATTTTTTTATTTTTACTTCACATCCACCAATAACCCCCCCCCCCCTTACACTCCGATTCACTTACCTAATATTTTCACTTTCCATTTTTTACTTCCCTATTTCCTTCACTAACTGCGTTTTCCACTTGCGTTTTCCACTCAAGATATTTTTTATTTTTATTTTTATTTTTTATTTTTGCGCAACCAATCTTACAATTTTATAATTTTATATTTGTACTTACTTATCGACAAGTTTTTTACACCCTGTATCTATGTGGCTGAACGCCTTAATGTGTGTATACTTTCTATATATGTACATGAGCGTCTTCGTATGTGCGCGCGCGTACGTGTATATATATATATATATATATATATATATATATATATATATATATATATATATATATATATATATATATGTGTGTATGTGTATGTGTCTTTATATCCGTGTTTTTACATCTAGGTTTTATGTTTTGTTTCTTTTTTCTTCTCCCCTTTTTTTACATCCTCATTTTTATGCGTGTGCATGCAGACAGGTCAATATGCGTGAGTCTAAGTATGTGTGTGTGTGTGTATGTGTACGTATCGAACGTATGTATGTGTAAATGTGCGTGTGTATATAAGCATGTATATTTTTGCGTTTCTTTTGTGAGATATACGTGTGTGTGTATGCGTGTACCTTGTTTGTCTTCTTTTCTTAAATTTTTTCTTTCTAAATTATTGTTCCATTTTTATAAATATATCGAGATTGATACTTTCCTTTAATTATTACACTCTCTTACCTCTTTTACTTCCGCATATAAGTGTACGTGTGTGTAGGTGTGTTTATGCGCGCGCCTTCCTATTCTTATGATGTATCTATTCAGTCTGTAGATTACAGATACACATATACTTTCGCCCTAAATTATATATTTACGCACACTTTTTCACTATACGTATACATATGTGCATACACATATATGCACATCTGTGAGCGTATATACATACATATACACATACCTAACTATATTTCTTGTAATATTTTATATATTTCATATTCTAATTCATTTGTCTATATATATATTTTTGGTTTTTGCTTTTTTTTTGCTTTTCTTGATGAAACTTTCCACGTTTTATATTGCCTCGTCTGACGAACGAATGAAGACGTTTCTTTCGTATTCGCCTCATTCGGGTAACCTCTGGAAATGAGGTAATTATATTGTATTGATTTTTATACATTATATATATATATAAGAAAAGGAAATGTGGTAAGGAACCAGGTGGACCATAACGCACCAAAGTACTCAATACTTAGGGTAGTAGAGTGGGTAATAGGAAAGACTAGGACCCCGACGGCTGAGCTCAAGCCGTTTCGACGGCTAATTCTGGACTAAATGAACATTTTTATCCTGGTATATGAATAGCCGAGCTTCTCAGGGGGTAATTCCATATATGGTAAATGTGATTGTCACAAGGATTGGTCAAAAGTTTGTTGTTGAGACACATAATTCTATCATTGCAATTTGTGGTGGGATGGGGTAGCTGAACCTGCCAGTAGAATAAAGAGGGAGAGGGGTGGAGGAAACCCAGTCGTGCGTTGATGTGCAAACTACAGCTGGGCAGGAAGTCAAGGAAGTATACTAGGGAGGTGGAGGGGGCGGAAGTCGAAACAATAAGTAAAACAATATGGGGTAAATATATAGAAAAATACCGAGAATGTTAAAAAAACTATTAAATATAAAAAAAAACAATTTCTGGTTACTATAACCTAAGGACAGCTATCAAGTCTCTCACTGGTACTGCTAGTCTAGCAGTACCAGTGAGAGACTTGATAGCTGTCCTTAGGTTATAGTATATAGTAACCAGAAATTGTTTTTTTTTATATTTAATAGTTTTTTTAACATTCTCGGTATTTTTCTATATATTTACCCCATATTGTTTTACTTATTGTTTCGACTTCCCCCCCCCCCCTCCCTAGTATACTTCCTTGACTTCCTGCCCAGCTGTAGTCTGCACATCAACGCACGACTGGGTTTCCTCCACCCCTCTCCCTCTTTCTTCTACTGGCAGGTTCTGCTACCCCATCCCTCCACAAATTGCCATGATAGAATTATGTGTCTCAACAACAAACTTTTGACCAATTCTTGTGACAATCACTTTTAGCATATATGGAATTACCCTCTGAGAAGCTCGGCTATTCATATACCAGGATAAGAATGTTCATTTAGTCCAGAATTAGCCGTTTCGACGGCTTCAGCTCAGCCGTCGGGGTCCTACTCTTTCCTATATATATGTGTGTGTGTGTGTGTGTTTGTGTGTGTGTGTATATATCACCCTCTCACTGTATGTCTCTGTCTCTCTCCCTCTGTCTCTCTCTATATATATATATTAATTCGAGTAGGTATTGGTTAATCACCGACATTTCAGTATGCAGAGTAGAGCACTCTACCAAGTGAAAGGTTGTGTCTCTTTATTCTGGAATATTTTTATGTAAACATGTAGTAAACGTCAACAGGTTTAAAACTGCTGACTTATACTTCATTTGTACCCCCCCCCCCCACACACACACACCCACACACACACACACTCATATATATATATATATATATAGTAATAATAATAAAATTGAAGACTAAAATCCAAAGAGGGCTCGATAAGGAAAATATATATCAAATATATAAGAACCGTAGAGCAAATATTTATTAAAATAACAGATTAAAGTTTAAGCAAAGAATCGCTGCTTTCACCCTTAATGGGATATTCTGAAACTAACAAAGACAATCTGTAAACACAGAACTGGATATTTCAAAAAACGTTGCAACCGGAAGAAGACAGGAAGACGATACTTTGGTTCGTGGTAACGTTCGCTGGCAAATAACGGGAAAAAACGAATAATACGTCATTAATAGGAGCGGTGAAAAACAATTACGCGCAAAGACAAAACCACGTTTATGGTATAAAAGAGGTCGTAGACTAATGTTCTCTTAGGTGGTGCATAGAGACGTTCTCTGGCAATGAACGAAAAAACGAAGATAATAAGTCATATGTGGAGCGTGGCGAACAATAGCACGCAAAGACAAAACCACGTAAATGGTATAGCAGAAATCGTAGACTAAAATTCTAACTAGGAGACCAAATGAATCTCCGCTACAGAGTTAAGAACAAAGTAAATAAATACAATAGAGAAGTAATAGAAACAAATAAATACATACACGCAAACAGATACGTACATACACAAGCATACGCAAAACCTTACCATGGGTATACAAAACCACGCACATATAAATATGTGTGTGTGTGTATGCTTGTGTACAAATAAATAAATAATTATATAAAATTATATAAGTAAATAAATACTTATATAACAAGCGCACACGCATACCTACATATAAATACACGGATGTTCGGAGATGTGAGTCAACTAAAACAAGAAGTACACATGTACACACACCCACCATACGTACGAACCTGCACACTCACGCGGACGCAAAACTCCCGTATACACATAGCCAAACCCTAAATACCAAAATATGTAAAAATTATACGCTATAACAGTCAAATATACGTACGAGAAGGTATACATACCTTCACAAAACATACGGGTAATATATACTTACCTATGCAAATAAGTAAAGGAATAAACAAAACATATACTTAGCTCCCACATCAAGACGTAAAATATCCACGTATAGATCGTGCTATCCGTTAGGGTATAACGTGGGGCTGTAATACAGGAAAGTATTGTGCAATTTATGTTTACAAGCCCCTCTCGCACTGTGGAACAATTCTTTCGCGGTGATTGATTGGTTCAACGGCATATGTAACAAGGAACATTGCCGTTTTATCCAATTCAACATCAAAAATTACTACTCCTCCATCACTTTACCACTTCTCCTTAGAGCTATCAATTTCGCTAAAACACTCACAGTGGTTAAGGATTTTGAAGTTGATGTCATCCTTAATGCCCGAAAGTCGGTGATTAATTTCGACGACTCTATTTGGATTAAAAAATCCAATAGTACCCCATTCGACGTGAGTATGGGCGACAGTGACTCTGCGGAGGTTACTCATCTTATTGGCCTTTTCCTTCTTTTCTCTATCAAGAACGAATTCCCCAACGCGGGCGATGGTTTGTACCGTGACGATGGTCTTTTGACCATGACTAAGTGCGGACCTCGTGCTTGCGACAGGTTCAGAAAAGAACTCACAGCCTTCTTTAAAGGCTTCAACCTCTCTATACAGGTTGAGGCCAATCTCTCGGTCGTTAATTACCTCGACGTTACCCTCAATTTATTGAATGGGTTGTATTACCCGTATAGAAAGCCGAATGATACGCTTAATTACATAAGTAAGCATTCCAACCATCCTGCCAGCATAACCAAGATCCTGGTAAGAAACGTTTCGTTGAGGCTTTCCCGTCTTTCCACCAACGAGCGCATTTTCAACGACCATTCCACTTATTACAATGAAGCTCTTGCTCGAAGTGGGTTTGTCGATAAGGTAGCATATACAGAGTACGAAAATAGACCTAGAAGAAATAGATCCCGTCGCATTTGTTGGTTTAACCCACCATATAATATGGAGGTGGCCACACCATTAGCTAAGATCTTTCTTTCCCTTTTTACGAAGCATTTCCCCCTACACATAAATATAGTAACATTTTTAATAGAAATACATTTTTAATAGAAAGACCATGTGACCTCTGCGCCGCTGAGGCCCTGGAAATACTCTACGCTACAGACCACATCTTAAACCAAAAATCTGAGGCAATTTCGGCTTGTAAACATAAATTGCACAATACTTTCCTGTATTCCAGCCCCACGTTATACCCTAACGGATAGCACGATCTATACGTGGATATTTTACGTCTTGATGTGGGAGCTAAGTATATGTTTTGTTTATTCCTTTACTTATTTGCATAGGTAAGTATATATTACCCGTATGTTTTGTGAAGGTATGTATACCTTCTCGTACGTATATTTGACTGTTATAGCGTATACTTTTTACATATTTGGTATTTAGGGTTTGGCTATGTGTATACGGGAGTTTTGCGTCCGCGTGAGTGTGCAGGTTCGTACGTATGGTGGGTGTGTGTACATGTGTACTTCTTGTTTTAGTTGACTTACGTCTCCGAACATTCGTATATTTATATGTAGATATGCGTGTGCGCTGGTTATATACGTATTTATTTACTTATATAATTTTATACAATTATTTATTTATTTGTACACAAGCATACACACACACACATATTTATATGTGCGTGGTTTTGTATACCCATGGTAAGGTTTTGCGTATGCTTGTGTATGTTCGTATCTGCTTGCGTGTATGTATTTATTTGTTTCTATTACTTCTGTACTGTATTTATTTACTTTGTTCTTAACTCTGTAGCGGAGATTCATTTGGTCTCCTAGTTAGAATTTTAGTCTACGATTTCTGCTATACCATTTACGTGGTTTTGTCTTTGCGTGCTATTGTTCTCCACGCTCCACATATGACTTATTATCTTCGTTTTTTCGTTCATTGCCAGAGAACGTCTCTATGCACCACCTAAGAGAACATTAGTCTACGACCTCTTTTATACCATAAACGTGGTTTTGTCTTTGCGCGTAATTGATTTTCACCGCTCCTATTAATGACGTATTATTCGTTTTTTCCCGTTCTTTGCAAGCGAACGTTACCACGAACCAAAGTATCGTCTTCCTGTCTTCCTCCGGTTGCAACGTTTTTTGAAATATCCAGTTCTGCGTTTACAGATTGACTTTGTTAGTTTCAGAAGATCCCGTTAAGGGTGAAAGCAGCGATTCTTTGCTTAAACTTTAATCTGTTATTTTAATATATATATATATATATATATATATATATATATATATATATATATATATATATATATATATATATATATATATATATATATATATATATATATCAACTAGAAATATATTGACATATATATATATAAAATAAACATATGGAACAATCACAAGGAATAATTTGTAATGCATGTAAGCACACATAGCTAGGTAGGTAACCAATTTATTGTTCCATATGTTTATTTTATATATATATATATGTCAATCTATGTCTAGTTGATATGAAATGCTCGGATATATTCATTGTAATCTTTGAGCTTATTCTGCAGTGGATATGGCGCATGTCTCTCAGACACGATAACCCTTAATTTAATTTTGGATATATATACGGCCCCTTAATTGTAGAGCTAACACAGTTGAATGGACTCGGCTGCTATTTCTAGCTGTCGATAATCCTATTCACACAACTGGGATGACGCTGTGGATCTGAATATTTTAAAAAATTGCAACACGTGTTTCAAGTTATTCACACATTTGCATTTGCTTTGTAAACGCAGATAGTTGTATCTTCTCCTTTGGTGACTATCCACGATTTGACTACTGTGACTTACTGATTAATTGGTGAAATATATTTTTTATTTACAAAAATATATACAAAGGAGATTAGTCATTTTAAATGGTATCTATATTTGAAGTTCTAGTTAAACTTTAATTGGTTACCTTCCTAGCTATGTGTGCTTACATACTTTACAAATTATTCCGGGTGATTGTTCCATATGTTTATTTTATATATATACTGTATATGCCAATATATTTCTAGTTGATATGATATGCTCTGATCTATTCATTGGAATCTTTGAGCTTATTGTGCAGTGGATATGGCGCATGTCTCTCAGACATGACAACCCTTAATTTAGTTTTGGATATATATATATATTTATGTATGTCAGGTCACCAGTTGGTGCTACTGGTAACATGTATCCCAGTACAACCTGCCCTAGAAAGGGCAGCCCAAGAGCACTCAGTCTTTCTCCTCCTTCGCTGTTTGGTTGAGCACACTTCTCTGAGTGGTTTTGGGCTGCTCTGTCTAGCAGCTCGTCCCTCAGAGGCCACTGGTTCACTGCTCTTAAACACACTGTGACTTCTTTCTCCCACTTGTAATTGGACGGCTGCTTTAAACATTCTCTTAGTGTTGTCTGAAATGTATAGCCTAACACACGCTGACGAACCTGGGTTATTTCATTTCCGTCAACAACTTACTGGCGAAAAGATCACTTTGGATTTGTACGTGTGTTATATAGTTATAGAGGTATTTATTTACGCTTTAATTTATATTTTTAATTATCGTATCTATATTTTGCATATCATAGGTTATAGATTCCATACACTGGTGGTGTTTCCCTGTTTTATTGATGGCGCACTGTATCTCTCTCTAGTGTGTTACCTTTTCAACATATTGTGTGTGTGTATATATATATATATATATATATGTAGTACTAAGGATACTATTTATGGTTATGTATATATTAAACTTTTTATATCAAACTATCAAACTACCCTCCTGCATTATCTGTGTTACCTGCCGAATGTATTTTAATTTTGATTTTTATTTCAATTTTGATTTTGATTTTGATCTTGAATTTGAATTGCTGTACAAAAAGAGTATAGTGTAATGTATGTCACTCCACTGTACATCAATATATATATATATGTATCTGTATGTCTCTTGCGTCGAAAGGAGGTCAATTATATGTGCAAACATTGAAAAATGCTCCGAGGACACCAAGCCTAGGTTTGGATGTAACAATTGTAAGTGAATAAATGCTTTGAACATAGTTTTGATTCTTGTGAATTATATATATATATATGTCTAAATGTATACATATGTTTGTGTGGGTATGTGTGTCTTTGTGTATGCGTGTGTGTGCAGCTATATACCAATTAGAAGTAAGTAGAGTTTATGTAACCAAACACAAAACTATACATCGCATCTAAAGATACCCAGAGTTAACAAGCCTGCATACGTGCAAGCTACGTTCGTTATATGTATCTTATAAAAGGTGCAATTTACCAAATCCTCTCGTGGGAAATTCAGAGAGAATATAGGAAACGAAATGAAGGAATGTAAATGAAGGACGGGGAAAACACAAGTATGAATAAACAATTTCATTTACAAAAATTAGCTGAGAAAAAATTACCATACCAGTTAAGCAGTTAAATAAGAGTTATATTGAGTGGAAGCATAGCTGAAAAAAGAAGTATAGAATAAGATGTGCGAGGAAACAGGAGGGAAAATGATGGTATATATTATCAGGTTCACAGTTATAATCTATATAAAGGAAATTTCTAAACCTATCTTTAAAATTCCTCCAAAGTTCACTATCATGTACTTGGCAGGCTTGCTTAAATCGAGTCATCTTTTGAAATGAGTATCAGATGCTAATTAGATATATAGACAAAAAGTTTCCAGTTAACTTGAATAATGTTTTTCATGGGTATGGTATCCTGAGATTTTCATCCAATTATTTTTAAGGCGGTATTTTTACATATCGCAGATATTTCATAAATTGTTTGAAACTCCATATCAATTTGTCGCTTGCTTGAGGTATCTGTTGGACATCAATGTCGACTATACAGGAATATTTTCAATATGTTGGCACCTTCTGAACAATACTGTCATCTGCCAACTATAATCATTATATGTATGTATGTTGGTAACTATTCAAATAAAGTTCTAATACTTTTACTATAGAAGTAGAAAATAAAGTTGGTTAAATACAAAGTTTAAAGCCTCTAAATGAAATCATCTGAGGAAGAGACGTGTGCGTACTTAAAACAAAAAAGAAGATATAACAGTTCATGCCAGGTGTTTAGAGTTAAATATCAATATCTAACAGATCAAATGTCTCACTGTGAGACAAGGACTGTGAAACACAATCATAATTGTGAAGATTGGAGGAGTTGCCTTTTCATCTTTAGTGTGTGCTTTTGTTTATTAGTAACTTCAAACACTTGAAGTGTATGGGTCTGCCACTAGCCTGCGGAAAACTAACTTATCATGATTACTAGTTATATATATATATATATATTGCGACAGCTGTACTCACGTTCCGATAATTGAGACTTAAGCGATATCATGATATACACTCACAATTCTATAGTTACCGACGCTTGACGTGAGACATTGATACCGTTTCCTTCGCAATGACTGAAGGTTATATGCTATTTCCTTTTTTTTGTTTGTTGAGGAACATATTGTGCTGTTTCTGTAAGACGTTGTTATGTCAGCTGTTCATATTTCTTCAGTTTGACCCTTGTCATCATTGTGTGGTGAGAAGAGCAGCTGGAGAACATAGCGATTTAGAGACAATGCAATTTGAAGTCTGAATATATATTGTCACATTGTAAAGCAAATTTCAAAATATTTTGGAAAAAGTGATGAATACGAAACAGAAAAACATATAAATAAATTTACAAGTATTTAAAAATAACCTAAGAATGTTATAAAAAGAAAAATTACTATGAATCACCAGAATAGTGTATACGTATAACATAGCAAAAACACTTGTGTTTAACTGTGCTAAGAACCAAAAAGGTTTACAGGAATAAAAGTAATTGGTTCGTGCTTTAATATAATATATTAGCAACAACAATAGACAAAGAGATGAGTATAAAATCCAAGATTAAAGTATGAAAACTACATTTGAGATATAGGAAAATCTAAATATAAAAATACATATGCAACCCCCATATATATATATATGTATATATATATATATATATATATATATATGTGTGCGTGTGTGTGTGTGTGTGTGTGTGTGTGTGTGTGTGTGTGTGTGTGTGTGTGTGTGTGTGTGTGTGTGTGTGTGTGTGTATGTGTGTGTGTGTGTGTGTGCGTGTGTCTGCACTCGCGTGTGCGTTGTGTGAGTGAGTGTGGGGTGTGTCTGTGTGTTGATATATATTAATGGTAATTAACGGTTTTTTCGTGGATTGAAACTACACAGACCAAACGATTTCAGTTGTAAGTACATTAATCTTCTATAGTAAACTGCTATACTATTTATTTTCTTTACCTGTTCAGTCTTGTAATAGTATATTCAGATAATTTTTCCATAACATTTATGAGCTTCCTCTGATAACGTTTTGTCTTTGCCCCATACCTTTAGCAGTTCTGGACAACGGAGTCGAAATATTTGGGCTTCTATGCATCCACCATTATATCGCTCAAGATTTCTTTTCTAATATACTCCCCATTATTTGATAATTATACTTGAGATTAGTGAGCTATTTGTTTCGCTCAAATCCCATTAAGTTGTCTGGGTATGCTGCTACAATGCTAGCAGGAAATAATCAGATTTGGTTTCATTTCCTCTCTGAAATTTTCCGTAACCTCTAGGACGGTTTGCTGGGCAGAAACCTCTTGCAAATTCTGCTTTGATAGTAATTGAAATACAATTGAAATTTTTATTTTTAGTAATAATAATGACAACAATAATAACAACGTTAATAACAAAAAGAATAGGAAAATATAGAGGAAAAAGAGAAAAAAGAAGAAAAAAAGAACGGGAAGAGGAGGTTGTACAAAACACTAGTGTCTCAGAAGAAAGGGGAGGGGATGGAAATATTCTAGTGTCGCAGAAGAAAGGGGAGAGGTGAACGAGTATTGGGCTTTGGGACTAGAGCAGGGCAGAAAGTCTGCAACCGTCGGACAAAATCGCAAAAGCAATCCCGCTGACAATGTCCAGTGACACCCGCTACAACAGCCCTCCCCCTCCGTCAACGTCACATGGTTCGTTCCTGGGAAGGGCCGCCGACATTCCGAGTTTGCTGAGGAGCTCGGCTATACAGGATCGAAATACGCCTGAGATCACGACGGTGACCGGTGGGAAGAGGAACCGAGCGGACAATCTCTGGTATTTGTTTATTTTTCATTCCCCTGCGAGGCGGCCCTCGATGCCAGGGTTTGTGGCCGAAACGACTAAGTTGAGGCGGAGAACGTGTCTCCACACAGCGCACTACCCCACCACTGAAGATACAGGGACTGACACATTATCAACATTACCTACACCCAATCTCATTTAGCAACACATTACATTTATGGCGGTCGCTATGAGATGATGGAGCGACGGGGCGCACACACGATGCTAGATGAGACGACCACCACTTTCCGCAAATTCCTCTTAGAACTTAAATGTTACCCCCTTTTCTTCTCCTTACGACTGACCTTTTTTATTTTTTTTTTAGTTTTTACCTTATTCTTTATCTTCATTTATATCTTCATTTTGCTTTTACTGGTATTCATCATATCTTTCGCCAAGAGACATCCTATATTCCCCGCCATCTCCAGTTTCAGGAACCATTCTAACGAACTACACGCCACCATATACTTGTCTCGGTATACCCTACATCATGAATCTCTCTGTCTATATATATATATATATATATATATATACAATTCTAGTAAATAATATTTAATTTAGTGTTTCAGAGGAGGACGGCCGATTGAACAGGAACTTTGAGAACGGCAATGAGTAGTCACCTAACCACTACCATGTTGGGCCATACATCGATCTCCACCGTTCCATCGGCCCAAGAATTGATGCAATAACATAATGCTATATATATATTTATATATATATACATGCCGATGAGTATATACATATATATATATATATATATCGAGGGCGGCCGATGATGTAGAGGCTGCTAAATAGTCGGTCGTTCACTTGTCTCTCATCTTCAGCCCCATGGATTTTATCTGTTATATTCCTTTGTTATATTTTGAATACCTGATGATATCACCGGATCCGTACTGAACCCGGACATTGAAGTGATCTTAGTATAATAAACCTTTCAAGGATTTACACCAGTCCAGCCGCCTATTATTTTATAATAATTAACTCTGTACTCGACCTACCAACTACACAAACCTACTAAATTGTGTATGGTTAACTATATGTCTAGTCAATTTCTACGGGCTATTAGAAATACTGGGTAAATCTTCTGTGGCTGTGAATCGCAGATAAAATAGCTATCATTTATTTATCTATTGTTTCTTCATAGGTACAGTCTACACTTATAGCCTCGTTTAATTGATTTTTTATGTGGTTGACTATGCTGATTGGGAGAAGCAATACTGTATATATTTTATCAAATGATTCTATGGATTTACTTTCTTATATATATATATATATATATATATATATATGAGAGACGTAAAATAAGAAAATTATAGAATTAACTTACTTACTAAAAAATCACTTCCAACTAATTAGTTTGTGGAATGGAGTAAATATATTTTCCGATATATATATATATATATATATATATATATAATATCTATCTATCTCTCTCTCTCTCTCTCTCTCTCTCTCTCTCTCTATATATATATATATATATATATATATATATATATATATATATATATATATATATATATATGTATATATGTGTGTGTGTGTTTATATATACATATATATATATATAAATATATATATATATATATATATATATATATATATATATATATATATATATATATAGTGAAAAATGGAACGGGAGCAAAACAGAGAGTCAGTACGAAGAAAGGTTTATTAGTTTCACGCTCTTGAGAGGGGGGGACGTTTCGGGCATAAGCCCTTCTTCAGGCGAAAGGTGGGTGGGAAGAGAGTTCCGAGGGTGTGCAGGGAAGTGTAGGAGAGACATTTAGAAAAAGGGGGGGAGGAAAAACGGTGGAAGGGGTACAAATAATAATAAAAAAAATAAAAATAAAAATAAACATGAAGTGGTGGAAGGGTGTAGGGTGTGTAGGGGTGGTGGCGGGTGGAGTTGGGAGAGGCACGTGGGGTGTCCGAGCGGGGAGGGCTGAAGGTGGTGTATGTGTGTAGGTGTACGTGCGTGTGTGTATGTGAATGTGAGAGTTGGGGGAAGAATGAGGTTCCATGTTCAGGAAAAGGTGTGTATGTAGGGTGGGGTGTAGGCCGGTGTGTGTGTGCGTGTGGATGAGGAGGTGTCAGATGGGTGGGGAAGGGGGGAGAGGATTCCGGAGGCTGAGTGTGTATATATGTGGGGTTAGGCACGTGTGTGTGGTGTTTATACGTTTTGTGGATGTAGGTGGCGTGGTTCGAAAACAGTTTTTTTTAGTGTATATCCGTGGGTATGTTCCTAAGGTAGTTCCGTACTGGGTGTGACGAGCGGCCAGATATTTTCCATGTGATGGAGTAGATAGTGGGAACGGTGGCCAATGGTGCGTAATCCGTGGTTGGGGTAGTCGGAACAGGGGAGATGTGGGGTGCGCGCGCAACAGGAAGTGGTCAGAGGGTCAAGGCAGGATGAGGGTAGAGGAGAATGACAGGTGGAGAGGGCTGTGTGTGCGAAGAAGTGGTCAGAGGGTCAAGGCATAGCAGCATTAGAGGAGAACGGCAGGTGGAGAAAATCGGTGTGTCAGTGTGTGCGGAGGTGCGGTGGACAGGGGAGAGGATGGGTATGTGTGAAATGTGGAGGGGGGAGTCATGCGGGATCATGGAGTATGTATTAGTAGAGGTGTTAATGGTATGTGTGTGTGTGAAGGAGTGTGGGTGAAGCGAGTAGAGGGAAAGAAAAGGTGTGGGGATCGGTGGAGGGAGTGTAGTGTACTGGTGTGTGTGGTGAAGGGGGTGTTAGTGGGTGTTAGTATACTGGTGGTGGGGAAAGGGTTGAATGCGGGTGTGTTAGTGGGGGTCAGTGGTGGTAGGGTGTGTGGATAGTGTGAGTGCGTGTATATATGTACCGGTGGGTGTGTGCGTGATAGAGGGAGGGATGGGCATGCTAGTATTGTTAGTCGGGAGAGGGTCGGTAGTGGGGTGTGGGGGTTAGCATTGTTAGTTGTGGGGTGGGCCAATGGGGGTGGGCGGTGAAATGGAGGAGTGTGTTAGGTGTGTGTAGTGGGGGATATGTCTGTGTGTGTGGGGGTGGGGGGTGGGGGTAGGGCGTTCGAAAGCTAAAGGAATAGGGGTGGGGATTTCAGGCCGGGGGGATTTCAGGCCGGGGGGATTGTGGGTCTGTAGGATGAAGATTGTGCGTTGCTAGACCCTGAGGCGGATGGCGGTTGTTCCGTGGCATTGGAGTATGCCACAGACTGTGAGGTGATGCGCGGAATGTCCAGGGGAGCCAAAGTTGCGGGCGATGGGGGAACTCCCACCGAGACGAATGTCCTCGAGGTGTTCGGTGAAACGGTCCGCCAGGCGACGTCCAGTCTGTCCGACGTAGGTTGCGCTGCACTCCGTGCAGCTAAGTCCATAGGTTAGGTTGGTGGAGGTGCAGTGGAAGGCGTGCCGGACAGAGAGAGAGCGGCCGTTGGGACTCTGGAAGGTGGTGGTGTTGGTGATGTGGGGGCAGGTGTTGTAAACGAGGCCTGGTGCAGCGAAGGGAACCGGGCGGAAGAAGAGCGTGGGTTGGGGGTAGGGAGCTGCCGACGAGGAGGGTGCGGAGATTGCGTGTGCGTTTGAAGGAGAGGAGTGATGGGGATAGGAAGATGTGGGAGATGGAGGGGTCGGGCCGGAGTCGTCGGAAGAGGCGGATGATGGTGCGGTGGAGGGGTAGGGTGGAGGGGTGGTAGGTGATGGGAAGGGGAGACAGTGGGAGGGTGTGCGGTGGCGTGGGGTGAGGGTGGTGGAGCGGTGGACAGCACGGGCGCGAGTGAGGGCGGTGTGGACGAGGGAGGGGGGTAACCTCTGCGGAAGAAATTGCTGACTAAGGAAAGGGCCTGGGACTTATATATATATGTGTCTGATGGTAGCTAAGATGCTTCCATAGGCGGTATGCGGGTTGAGCACTCTATGCTCTTACAGAGCAGAGTATGATAGAATAGAAAGCGAAAAATCAGTGATGCATCTGAACTCAATTTATTGTGTTACAATTGTTTCGCAGCTCGAGACGTGAGAGAATATGCTCCGAAATCATTAGACGTGCCCGTCGAACCTGCAGGTTTAGAATCAAACAGATCCACACAATGATCACGTCTCGAGCTGTCCGGCGGCGAAATAATTGTAACACACACTAAATTGAGTTCAGATTCATCACTGATCTTTCGTTTTCTATTCTATCATACTCGGCTCTGTAGTTTCCTATTATATATATATATTATATATATTACACATATATATATATTATATATATATATATATATAAATATATATTATATATATATATATATAAATATATATATAGAGAGAGAATGATATATATAATATAGATAGATAAATATATAATGTATATATATATAATATAATATATATATATATATATATATATATATATATATATATATAAATGTAAGTATGCATGTATACGTACATACATATATGTATACAGACGTACAGTAGCATGCACATATATATATATATATATACATATATACATACATATGCATACAGGTACACATACATATATGCACGTATCAGTTTAGCGGCGCTAACGTCGCTTTGTTCGTTTGTAAATAAACTGAACAGCCTGAATTTATGCCATACGGTGTTAAGGCAACCACGTCACCTTTTTGTTCAACACTGACACAGGAACGATGTACTAGTTTCAAGCTTGTTAGCTATCATCAGCACCGTTTACCCATCTGCCAGATAGTTGAACGTTCGAAAGTATATACTTTCCTTATGAAAATTAACGGCTGAACAAAAAGGTGACGTGGTTGCCTTAACACCGTATGGCATAAATTCAGGCTGTTCAGTTTGTTTACAAACGAACAAAGCGACGTTAGCGCCGCTAAACTGATACGTGCATATATGTATGTGTACCTGTATGCATATGTATGTATATATGTATATATATATATATATGTGCATGCTACTGTACGTCTGTATACATATATGTATGTACGTATACATGCATACTTACATTTAAGTAAGTGCCATACTAAGAGTGAGAAATGAAATTTCGTTTTCATTTTGTTTCAATTTATCGTTTTCGGTATGCCTGACCGATTTAACTCACTCAATATGCAAATTAGGCTGCTCAGCCGTTAATTTTCATAAGGAAAGTATATACTTTCGAACGTTCAACTATCTGGCAGATGGGTAAACGGTGCTGATGATAGCTAACAAGCTTGAAACTAGTACATCGTTCCTGTGTCAGTGTTGAACAAAAAGGTGACGTGGTTGCCTTAACACCGTATGGCATAAATTCAGGCTGTTCAGTTTGTTTACAAACGAACAAAGCGACGTTAGCGCCGCTAAACTGATACGTGCATATATGTATGTGTACCTGTATGCATATGTATGTATATATGTATATATATATATATATGTGCATGCTACTGTACGTCTGTATACATATATGTATGTACGTGTACATGCATACTTACATTTAAGTAAGTGCCATACTAAGAGGGAGAAATGAAATTTCGTTTTCATTTTGTTTCAATTTATCGTTTTCGGTATGCCTGACCGATTTAACTCACTCAATATGCAAATTAGGCTGCTCAGCCGTTAATTTTCATAAGGAAAGTATATACTTTCGAACGTTCAACTATCTGGCAGATGGGTAAACGGTGCTGATGATAGCTAACAAGCTTGAAACTAGTACATCGTTCCTGTGTCAGTGTTGAACAAAAAGGTGACGTGGTTGCCTTAACACCGTATGGCATAAATTCAGGCTGTTCAGTTTGTTTACAAACGAACAAAGCGACGTTAGCGCCGCTAAACTGATACGTGCATATATGTATGTGTACCTGTATGCATATGTATGTATATATATATATATATGTGCATGCTACTGTACTTCTGTATACATATATGTATGTACGTATACATGCATACTTACATTTAAGTAAGTGCCATACTAAGAGTGAGAAATGAAATTTCGTTTTCATTTTGTTTCAATTTATATATATATATATATATATATATATATATATATATATATTATATTATATATATATACATTATATATTTATCTATCTATATTATATATATCATTCTCTCTCTCTCTCTCTCTCTCTCTCTCTCTCTCTCTCTCTCCCTCTCTCTATCTCTCTCTCTCTCTCTCTCTCTCTATCTATCTATCTATCTATCTATATATATATAAAATAAAATATTAAAAAAATAATGAATAAAACAATGAAACAGTTCCTTATATTAAACAAAAAAAGTTCAATATAAGGAACTGTTTCATTGTTTTTTTGTTTAATATAAGGAACTGTTTCATTGTTTTATTCATTATTTTTTTAATATTTTATCTTGACTCTGTATTCCGTTTATCTTTCACCGAAAGTGATTTTTCATTGCATCTCTTCTTTCCATGATATCCGGATTACATTGAGTTCTTCATACGGATTGGACACTACCGTAAACTCTTAGTAGATTTATCTACATATATATATATATATATATATATATATATATATATGTGTGTGTGTGTGTGTGTGTTTATATATATATATATATTATATGTACACACACACATACACACACACACACACATATATATATTGACCTTGTAAATGAGACAATAATGAACTTTGCATACAATTCAAATATATTATTCTCGTAGAAGTTACGTTACAAGCCATGAATATCTATACATGCTAGTGCCCCTAAAACATTCGTTTCTATTGATACACATGCTGTCACCCATTTCAATATGTTTCCTGAAGTTCTATACTATTTCCCTTTCCAACGAAATTTCGTCATAAATCCTCTAATATCCTCATAAAAACTCTAATATTGCGAGCCTCGGAGCTATTATTCCCAGTAATATTATATCGAATAATCTGTGTGATGTACTTCATCTTTTGAACAAGATTTGTTCTTCCTTTCCTTGGAATACCTCCATATGTATGAAATGGTCATGAACTATAATCGAAAATCTATAGCAACTAAATATCTAAATAAGTTTCTGTCGATACGTAATATAACTGTATGAACACATAATGGGAAAATGTAGCTGGAATATATATTTTATTTACTTATATTTTTTGAAATAGATATTATAAGATCCGAATGAAGTAGGTAATATGAAATATAATTTTGAAAACGCAATAAATATGGAGTAATATCGTTTTAGAATGTATTGTTTACAAATGAAGAAAGTACCAGTTCTATTATCAGTTGAATAATGAAGACATTGAATCCGATTTGAGTCATCGTAATACCAAAATCTTACTCAGAAATGATATTTACATATAATGAGCAATCAATATTGTGTGCATACTCCACTTTTAACATTTGCGATTTTGCATATTGTGAAATATATATTAATTCATAACTGATGTATTAACCTACTAGTATGTGTTACGTGAGCAAATATTACGCGGAAATCTGAGGAAACCTTCATATGAGGAAATCTTTTGTGTCAAGCAACACATATATACATAATTATATGTCTTCTGCAATTTTAGAAAATATATTTGTTAATTTTTGTAACGGATGGGTCTTTCGTATTTCATGAATTATTTCAGATTTTTATGGGATATCTAGGCAAGGGTGTGCAATATGCTCCATTGGCGGGTCACTTTTGAACACTGGAACAACTATTAGGGCCATTAATATTTAGTAAGCACCATTCCAAAAATTAACCACAACTTCTTTCCATAACATGGAACTGGGAAATTATAATACACATAAACCTATCAGTGAATCCTTTTAGTATAGGTCAACTAACAGCATATTATATTATGGTTACGAAAAGAATTCTAAATAAACCTATAAGGATTATCGGTCAACGCGGGCTACCGTGACTGGTCTGTTGCACACCTCTGATTTAGACTGTGGATCAGTTTTTCATACAACGTATCTAGTAAAGTATAAGAGACATTGGAACAGACATTGCTAACATGAAATGTGATTAAGGACGAATTTGAAAGGTAGTTCCATAAATTATTAACTCTCAATAAGGTCATTGATATGACTAATTTTGTTAATATAATTACAGAAAAAAAACATGCATATGTACACATCATATATAACAGAGAAACCTATACACAAGAAACGCATTAGAACTGTTAGAACATTACATTTATTTCCCAATAAAACGATCCTTTGTACACATGGCATCAGGTACACAGGACATGTTGCTTTCTTTTACTAGAAGAGAAATATAACTTACTACATGAACATGGTGAAATAATTGTTACGACTATTGTAGGGAATAGATTTCTGAAAATATGCATAGCATTTAACTGTGACACGAATATGCAGGCTTAACTGAAATGGTTACAACATTCAACTTCTCGTAGAAACAACATCTAAATAGAAGTTTAGTTCGTATAAGTACATACATTAACAGTGAAACTTATAGTCGCTGCGAGGAGATTGTAGCACACAAACACAAAGGTGAAGTTAATTGGTCTTATATAAACATTAGTATAACAGAAATAACTTTACTGTGATTAAGATAATTGTTTCTACTTTTGGCACAAGGCCGGCAATTACCCAGTGTATTACTGGTACTTTATTTTATCGACCCCATAAGGATGAAAGGCAAAGTTAACATCGGCGGGATTTGAACTCAGAATGGCAAGGGCCGTAACTCTATGTGTCAAAGCATGGCGTCCGACCCTCTACCGATACTGCCAGATAATCACACTTATGCAGAGGAGTCCTTGCGCACACAGGCATATTTATACTTATATATATATATCACCGGCTTGAGGCATAGAACGAAATTCCCTGTTGATGACGTGAATCCTCTGTTCGATCCTGGAATACCACAGGTTTAGATATTACGTAAGTTGGATGGATGAATTCGATTTCATAGAAACCTATCGGATGTATTGCAAAATATCATTCGATATATTCAGGTCAGTTGTCTAACCTGATTAATGTTTTCGCTGTTTTGGGTATTGTGTGGCTAGGTATCTCTGCCGCAATTTTCAATTTGTCAAGCTGTCTAAACGTATGCTATTACACTAAGGTAGAGGGTCGCACGCCATGCTTTGACGTATAGAGTTACGGCCCTTGCCATTCTGATTTCAAATCCCGCCGAAGTTAACTTTGCCTTTCATCCTTACGGGGTAGATAAAATAAAGTACCAGTAATGCACTGGTTAATTGCTGGCCTTTTGCCAAAAGTAGAAACAGTTATTACCCTAAGGCCTGCAACTTTATTGAGTAATTTGCTGCTCATTCGTAAGTTTAGGTCGTTAGTTTGTCCACAACCAACGCTTCGATTTTACTAAGCTTCCACTTGTATAAATATATATATATATATACAAAGAGAGGGAGAGAGAGAGAGAGAGAGAGAGAGAGAGAGAGAGAGAGAGAGAGAGAGAGAGAGAGAGAGAGAGAGAGAGAGAGAAAGACAGAAAGAGAGAGCGGAGAGGAAAGGAAGAGATGGAAAGTTATTGAGAGGGATATGTGGAGAGAAGTGAGTGAGATAGAGAGAGACACACACGTATACATTTCTTGTGTGGTTATTCTTGTTGAAGAAGGCATTCATTTACATAACGGGAATAAGCATACTTCAATAGTGCATTTTACATATTGTTCGTACCAGGGTTATTTCCCTTGTTTTTTTCTACTACCACACGAAAATATTTTCTCTACGTATTGCATAGTTAATATATTTTTTTCAGATTAAAATATTACATATGCCAATAACCTTTTAGTAGATTATGCTGAATTGTGTCCGAGAAATAAAAATCAACTTTAGTGAATGGAGTTAACAGGTATATACTCGTGTGTGTGTGTGTGTGTGTGTGTGTGTGTGCGTGTGTGTGTGTGTGTGTGTGTGTGTGTGTGTGTGTGCGTGTGTGTGTGTGTGTGTGTATGTGTGTGTATGTGTGTGTGTGTGTGTGTGTGTGTGTGTGTGTGTGTGTGTGTGTGTGTTTGTGTGCGTGTGCGTGTGCGCGCCTGTGTGTATGTGAAATGTATTCGTGGTAATGTGAATTACTATAAGAATAGCCGATCTCTATAAGTAGTAGTTGAGAAAATCGTTTCACTAGAAATGAAGTACGTTAGTGCACTCACCCGACATCCTAGAAATGTGAGGTTCGATTTCCCGCATTTACCTCTTTCTACATATTTCCGTATCAGCGCGTACTTAACTCGATTTTCTCAATTATTGTTTATAGTGATCGAATTTTGTTATCGTCATATACCTTGGGAAATATACATTTGCAATTTCAAATGTTATTTAAGTAAACCGGATGTTGACACTTTTAGCTAAAGGCTTAACATTTTGAAAAAATGTGGCAATACTTAGTCAAGGAACCTTATTGTAATCGTTAACGCATTCGAGTAATGCGGCTTTCAGTTCCTTGCAGGCGCGTCATTCCGTGTTTTTCCGCGCACTTTAGGCGGTTTTCTCAACCGTTATATAAAGTAATGGACTACTACTGTAGCTATTTAAGTGGGGATGACTACATTTATGACTTCACAGTTTACGAACATTTTTAAACTCGAACGGCTGTTCACATGTTAGCTACAGTTTTAAATTTAAAGACGTAATTGATGGCCTTTGATCCGTAATGCGGATTTTTTGTATGTATGTAGGTGTGCGTGCGCGCGTGTGTGTGTATGTGTGTGAGTGTTTTAACAGTGAGAAATGAAAATGTCAATAAGGATATGTAAATAGTTAGATAAATATTTAGATAGGTATATAGATGTTTGCAAATACATACAAACACATTAACTGCGAACATGTTGAAACTAGATTGTTCTTGTTCACATCATCTGACAAGAAATGTTTGCTCTGTATGTTTTTTTAATTCCCATTTTGTGAAAATCTTAACGCATACTCAGAAATATATAAACCATCATATATAAAAAGATCCTAATCTAAAGTTGTCTGGAAGCGAAATTTAACTTACAACCTTTCCACTCTATTCCAGGTAAAGAAAATCATAGTTAGAGGAGAAAAAAATAATGATAATAAAATTGGTAATAAAATGAAACGGAAAGATTTATATTGACAGCAAACACTGAGATATAAAGTGAAAGTTGAGTTTCCTAATGTCAATCAAGAGGAGATAAATGTGCAAGACAGATTAAGTGCTAACTTCTAAAATTAATATATACGTATTTATATATCTATATATATAAAACTGAGGATGTCTGTCTGTGTGTGTGTGAGTTTGAATCCCTGAAACTCGCGAAGCACGCAACTGACTGTTTTCAAACTTTACACATGTAACAGGGAGTGTTCTAAGCAAAAAAAAAATTCAAATTGTCCATGTCATAGGGACCGCATTAGGCGATTTAGCGATCTTTCTCTATAATCGTTAGTCTTTCTCTTTTTAGATAGATACATACGTATAACGTCGTGCCTTTTAAAATCCGTCTGTATGTCTGGCTGTCTGCATTATGTCACTTCCCTGAGGATGTCTGTCTCTATTTGTGTGTGTGTGTGTCTGTGAGTTTGAATCCCTAAAACTTAAGAAGTACCCAACGGATTTTTTTCAAACTTTACATGTGTGTTACTTATGTTTCAGGGAGTATTATTCACATAAACAATTCAACTTTTTCATCTCCTAGCACCCGCATTAGGTGAAAAACTGCGTTTTTTAAGGTTTTTAGGGTTTTTTTGAGGCGTTACGTCAGACCGATTTCGTTGAAATTTTAACTGTGTAATTTCTTCATTCCGTGAGCAAAGAAAATCCAAATGTTTATGGCCTAGGGACCGCATTATATGAAACACTTCATCTTTTCAGCTTTTTAGGGCTTTTTGGAGGCGCTACGTCTAGCCGATTTTGCTGAAATTTCAAGGACTATTATGAACATAAAAAAAAATTATTTCATGATCCTCTAGGTCAAAATCTGCATTTTTTCTACTTCATCGAGGAAAATCTTAAAGATTATCCAGCCATCAGAGTATTCGGTTTATTTTCTTTACATATTGTCCAGGCATGCAGTTTTTCCACGATTAGGTCTGTTGGCGGCCCGCGTTCTGAAATAGCTTATCCCGTGAAACGCCGAGTAACACTGCTAGTGTATATATATATATATGTAAATATATATTATATACACATATATATGTGGGGGGGGGTGTAAATATACCTTCCTTTCTCTCTCTCTCTCTCTCTCTCTCTCTCTCTCTATATATATATATATATATATATATATATATATATATATATATATATATAAATATGAATTCTATATAAAATATATATATATATATATATATATATATATATATATATATATACATATTTATAAATATATACATACCTATATATATATATAGAGATTATATATAATTGGAGTGAAATTTTAGTAAGTAAGTTAATTTTTATAATTTTCTTATTTTACGTCTTTCATATATATATATATATATATATATATATATGTATATATATAATTTATTTTAGCTATTGCTTCACCCTAGCTTGAGGTATATGGTCTGTAATGCGAAGAAATACCTACGATATGTATATATATATGTATATATATATATATATATATATATATATATATATATATATATGTATACAGACGTACAGTAGTGTGTATATATATATACATACATGCACGCATATATATATGTACGTATGGATTCACCGAACATTTTTTATGATGCTCGGTGTGTATGTAAACAAACATCCCGTATTAAGCCGTAGTGTCCAGCAACCATAGTTGCTCGTTTGTTCAACACTGACAAAGGAACGATGTACTAGTTTCAAGCTTATTAGCTATCGTCAGCAACGTATACCTTCTTGCCAGATTGTTGAATGTATATACTTATCTTATGCATGTTAACGGCTGAGTAGCCCAATTTGCATATCGAGTGGGTTAATCGGCCGGGTGCACCGAAAACGAGAAACGGAAAAAATGAAACGAAATTTCATTTCCCACTGTTGGTACGGCTGTTACTTAAATATAAGTATGAACACGTACATACATATATGTATACAGACGTACAGTAGTATGTATATATATATACATACATGCACACATATTTATATATATGTACGTATGGATTCACCGAACATTTATTATAATGCTCGGTGTGTTTGTAAACACACATCCCGTATTAAGTGTCCAGAAACCATCGTTGCTCGTTTGTTCAACACTGACAAAGGAACGCTGTAATAGAAATGAAATTTCCATGGACGAGTTCTCTCCAGCGGTCTCAGTCCTTCATTATCGCTGCCATGTCCTGCGTCTCCAACAGACCAGTGTCTGTCCTTAGGGCATCAACATACGTTAACCTTGGTCATAGTCATCCTTTCCAGTGTGTCCATACATATATGTATACATTATATATATATAAATATATACATAATATGCATGGAGTGCGGTGGATTGGCAGTATCGGTAGAGTGTCGGATGCCATGCTTTGCAGCATAGTCACGGCCCTTTACGGACTGAGTTCAAATCCCGCCGAGGTTAACTTTGTCTTTCATCCTTATGGGGTCGATAAAATAAAGTACCAGTAATGTACTGGATAATTGCTGGCCTTGTGCCAACAGTAGAAACAATTATATATATAAATATATGTATATATATATATATATATGTATGTGTGTGTGTGTGTGTGTGTATGTACATATATATAGATATATACCCTTGGCTGTGGAGACATCTGGTGTCTTCGGCCCTAGGGCTACCTCCCTACTCACCACCATAGGCGCTGAGCTGGCCAGCCGCTGGAATGGCTTTTCCAGCGCGTCACACTTGCCGTCCACCGGGGGGACACGTTCTCCATCCTGTCCGCAGGGGCTGTGTGGGGGTGGGGGTGGGGCATCGCGTAACCATCCATATTTAGGTATCTGTGTTATCACAAGTAGACGCAGGTCCTTTACTATAGTGTCGTGTCCCTGTCAATCAAATTTGTTTCGTAGATCGGAATTACTACTGTAGTAGGTAAGGGGTTGTATGCTTGAACTGCTGGCGGCCCTTCGACGTCTTCACTGTCTTTAGACGTCCTCGTCTACACCGATCACTTACAGACCCGCAACTGTATTGTATGCGACAATCACCGTAAATAATACTTGGAGGAAATTTTTAAAACAGATTATAAATATATTAGAAAAATATTTCGCATAACGTTTCAAGAACACAGCCTCAGAATATCTTAAAACGTTTTTAAATGAATGCTTGAACCAGCCTTTCAAAAAAAGATTTTTTTTTTGAAAGGGTGTTCCAAGCAGTAAAAACGTTCTTTGTGCAGAGTTTTTTCTTTTTGAAATATATGATTTTTGACATATGCTCCTGTCTTGGCATGCGAACACAAGAGCAAGAATGAAGTGTTCATTCTACTGACATGGCTGAAAAATCGAGGCTTCTTTGCATAATGGCAAACGAATCGAATGTTATTATTAATATTAAAAAAAACTCAGATTACATTTATTGTATTCAGCCATGTAGAGCGAAACTTTCTTTGAATTTGGCAAAGACGGCCATTTATCGCTCCTATACAGGAAACTGACTAGCCCGTCTGCTGTTATGCAAATCTGGCTGATCAGTGGCTCTGGAAATATGCAGATTTGACTGATCGGCCAGTCTGCTAACATGCAAATGAGGCCGATCAGTCACTGTGTATTTTTGGAAATAGCATATATTTTCACTAGCTCCGACAGTTTGGCAGGTGAACAGTGAGCTGTACTGATGAAGGGTGATATACAGAAATATTAGTGTCTGCCGTTCTGTTCGCATGCCAACACAAGAGCAAGAATGAAGTGTTCATTCTACTGACATGGCTATAATATTGAGGCTTGTTTGCATAATTGCAAACGTATCGAATGTTATTATTAATATTCGAAAAACTCAGATTACATTTATTGTATTCAGCCATGGAGGGCGACATTTTCTTTTTATATTCCTATATATATATATTTATGATAATAATGGAGCTGCGGCGTTGCAAATGGGTTACATATGAAAAAGTTTGTCCTTCATCAGTGGCCTTCCAACCGTCGTAGGCATTTCATCGCTTTAAAGGCCATATACCTCAGGTTGGTGCGACAACGGCTAAAAAATGTCGTTGGGACACGTAAATAAAGGAAACGCTAGGGTAAACAAACAAAATGGTTTAAGCAACAGAAAGTGATGAAGAAGAAAGAAACAAGTCCCAGATTTCTATGAATATAAATTCGGTGGAATCGTGAACGAGAGAATAAAGACCACCAAACCTGGTTGAAATGTGACCAAGGAAGGAATTTCGCACAGGTCTAACGGGAGGAAGAATGGGTCTGGTCTGCGAATTCGGTAAACATAAGTTCTGTGAAGTCGCAGACGAAAGAGAGAGAGAGAAAACAAATTCATACCGGCTTGGCCAGGAGCGCGCGAGAAAAGGATTACGGACATGTCAAACGGGAAGAAAGGGGAGGAGGAGAGGTAGTGACAGAGAAGGAGTGAGTGACAGGTGAGGAAGGGGCTAACAGAGAGAGAGAGACTGCTAGAAAGGGTAAATATACAAAGAATGAAACAGACGGCTAGCAGCAGAGGAAAAAATATATGTGTAAATATGATAATAATGGAGCTGCGGCGTTGCAAATGGGTTACATATGAAAAAGTGTGTTCTTCATCAGTGGCCTTCCAACCGTCGTAGGCATTTCGTCGCTTTAAAGGCCATACACCTCAGGTTGGTGCGAGCAACGGCTAAAACAAGTCGTTGGGACACGTAAATAAAGGGGACGCTAGGGTAAACAAACAAAATGGTTTAAGCAACAAGAAGAAAGAAACAAGTCCCAGATTTCTATGAATATAAATTCGGTGCAATCGTGAACGAGAGAATAAAGACCACCAAACCTGGTTGAAATGTGAGCAAGGAAGGAATTTCGCACAGGTCTAACGGGAGGAAGAAGGGGTCTGGTCTGCGAATTCGGTAAACATAAGTTCTGTGAAGTCGCAGACGAGAGAGAGAGAGAGAGAGAAAAACAAATTCATACCGGCTTGGCCAGGAGCGCGCGAGAAAAGGATTACGGACAGGTCAAACGGGAAGAAAGGGGAGGAGGAGAGGTAGTTACAGAGAATGAGTGAGTGAAAGGTGAGGAAGAGGCTAGCAGAGAGAGAGAGACTGCTAGAAAGGGTAAAGATACAAAGAACGAAACAGACGGGTAGCAGCAGAGGAAAAAATATGTGTAAATATGATAATAATGGAGCTGCGGCGTTGCAAATGGGTTACATATGAAAAAGTTTGTCCTTCATCAGTGGCCTTCCAACCGTCGTAGGCATTTCATCGCTTTAAAGGCCATATACCTCAGGTTGGTGCGAGCAACGGCTAAAAAAAGTCGTTGGGACACGTAAATAAAGGGGACGCTAGGGTAAACAAACAAAATGGTTTAAGCAACAGAAAGTGATGAAGAAGAAAGAAACAAGTCCCAGATTTCTATGAATATATATATAATCAATGAAAAAAGAGTTAGTTGATTTGTGATCAACTCGTTGTTATACATATAAAAAAAGTGCGAAGCGCTCAACGGGTAAAACATTATCCGGAGTATTATTAACGTTATATTAGTGATAAACGAAAGATATACACTACACCCCATATCATCTAAATCTGACTAGGGTGTTGTTGGTAAACATATCTTGGACAGAATAATTGCAATTCGTAAGTTTCGATCCCAACTGAAATTATGGAATGGTACACGTGAAGTTATTGGCTGGTTTGGAGAACTGAGACATGAAGACAAAGCTGGTTTGATTCAGTTGGATATAACCTGTTATTGTCGTCCATATCTCCAGCCTTAATTAGCAAGGCCTTATCATTTGTAATTGGGTTTGCTGATCATTCGAGCGACGAAATTGGTATTGTTCTTACCGCTAGATGGACTGTTGTTGACTTTGGCGGAGATCTGTGGACTGGAGCTGATGGACCTGGAGGTTTCCACATTGCTGTGGGATCTGCATACTCAGTTCGGGTCACGGACCTCGTTGGCATCTTTGTCCTTAACTTGGTTAACAGAGAGTTGCCTTAGATGGGTGGAGGTTGGTGCCGTGTGCTCATTTTGTGGCGACTTATCACAATAATGTTGCCCTTAGTAGAAAGAAGAAGGTTATAACTGACTGTTTTAACAATTATGGCATTGGGCGTGAGCTTGAAAATAGTGGTAAAATGGTTGATTTCTTGTATGTAGCACTGAAACTTGAGTCTTGTATTTGCTGCCCATTCTATAATTTAAATGAGAACCTTGGTTGTGTTGGCTTCCATTCAGGCCACTGGAGAAAATTTTTAAAGGCTATGGTTGACAGCGTTCTGCAAGGTGTCTCGACTCTCGGCTCATAGAGAAATGTTTGATAATAAGGCTAAATATTATAACGATGCGTTAAATAGAACAGGTAAACTTGATACAATTGAATATATAGATAACAATACTTATACACATACATCTTATGACAATATCCTTAGCATAGACCATAGAACCACACCAAATCAATCAATAGTGGATGTAGTTCCGGTAAAACCAATGAGCCTAATGAACAAATTCGCTCTGGTTCTATTGTATGGTACTCTCCGCCACTCTCGCTTGGAATCAGAGGGAGTTTAGCCCACCTTTTATTGGGTGCTCTTGATGGGTGCTTCCCAAGGGCTCAGAGATATGGTAGAGTTTTTTGATGGACCTGCATTTGGACTCTCGTACTCAACCACAGTGAAAAATATTGCTAAGGTTGATAATAGAAATCTTAGAAATACTCTTACGGCTAATTTCTAACGGCATAATCAGCTCCCCGATTGACAACAATTGTCCCAACAACTTGAAGTGTGAAAACAGATTTGCATCATTAAATAACAGCCGAGGTATTTGCAATTGTATAAATGGTTAATCTTAACCATTAGAAAATTACTCTCTTGATCATATCTAGTTTGCAAATGCATTGTGAAACCGAAAGATAAGCCATATGTTTATATAGGTGCTGCTTCCTCTAAATTCAGGCAAAGATGGTATAGTCACAGCCACATGTTGGTGAGAGAGGATAAGAGATTTGGTACCGATTTATCGGAATTAATTTGGTCACTTAAAAATAAAAATATAAACTATTCTGTTTCGTGGCAAAAGCACTCTGGCGCTTTACCTTATATAAATTCTTCTATTTCTTGAGTGCCAAATTTGTACAAATTATGTACAACTGTTTTTTTTTTATATTCTTATGAATGGAAAGTTGACTATTAGTAAAAAAAATCTGGGATGTTTGGTTCTTGCCTCCACCGTGTCTGAGTATCGTTCAATGGAGTGTTTCCATCTAATAGATATTTATTTATGCATAGTTTTAATTCTCACCTCCACTTGTTCTTGAATCCTTTAACATTTTTTAAATTAAACGTTATATACATTTAAAAGAAACAATGAAATAATAAGATAGGTATTATTCATTTATATACCATTGATTTTCTATTCCCTTAAAAAATCTAATCTAGAAGACTGGGTAGGTGAGCTGGTTCCTTCTCCGTAGTTTTTCTCCTTTGTTTTCTCTGATTGTTTGTTTCTCTTGTTGTCTTCTTTTGGTATAATTTTTCATCTACTTTGAATTTGGGTTGTATCTACATCTTGGTGGAAACTGATGGGTTCCTTTATAATATACTAGCAGTAAAGCCCGGCGTTGCTCGGGGTCGCTCAGTAGCTGTGTTAAAGTTACAATGTTAAGTTTCTTTTTTGGCTTAAAAACTGTAGTGTCTACTGTGCAGACTTGCATGTGGTGTTTTTGATTAATATTCCCTCAACCAACAATATGCCTTATGAAGTTAAGAAAACATAACGATAACCCGAATGTTATAACAAAAGAGGATGCTGGGGATAAAAACTGCACTGGTTATTTATTAACAAAGATCGAAAATGTAAACACTGCAACGCAGATAAAAACATTAGCGTAACCAAATTATCAGTTATGTCTGTCTGCACGCCTATATCACCTCTCTGCACGACTGTCTGTCTGCACGCCTATATCAACTCTCTGCACGACTGTCTGTCTGCACGCCTAGATCACCTCTCTGCACGACTGTCTGTCTGCACGCCTATATCACCTCTCTGCACGACTGTCTGTCTGCACGACTGTCTGTCTGCACGCCTAACGAAATTTACAGATACATATATTTTAAATAAACTTATATAATTTTTGCTTTTTTTTACGAAATATTTGCTTGTTTTACGTAGTCTTTAAATAGACTTGTTTTCAAGTAAAAATATTGTTTTAAAAGGCTTTTAAATGGAAATGTAGCGAAACGGAAGCTTAGTGTTCGAACTGATGAATTTTGCAGGTCAAAATTTTGCTGGCTCGACAACTGTTCGTGTATTGTGTCATTTTAATGTCATTTTAAACGCTGAGAAAGCCAGCGTAATTTTTTTAATTTTTGCCAGCGTAATTTTTTTAATTTTTGCACGCAGAAAATGTAAACAGAACGTAAGACGCTACGCTGAATGTAAACAGAACAAAGGGAAATCATTTTTTTTATTTTTGCACGCAGAAAATGTAAAGAGAACGTAAGACGCTACGCTGAATGTAAACAGAACAAAGGGAAATAACTGATTACTTACGCTAAAAAATCGATACATTATATTCGATTTCGTCAGATAGGGCGGGTCAATTTGAAATTTCTTTTTCCGATGTCTTCGCTAGGGCTCAATGTACAAGTATAGCAATTTCCGTGCAATTCCGTGAGAGATTCTAAGAGGAGATGTGTGCCAAAAATCGATAGACAGACAGACAACCTCAGTTTTATATATACAGATTATTTTCTTCTTTCTGTGTGATTGTGCAGAGTTTTAATATCGTCTGCTTTAAATAACAGTGTTGAATTGGTGGTTTTTTGACATGGGTGGTTGTGTCCCTTCTAAAGTAATTAATTTATCACGTGATGTTAGGGCATGCTTAACTATATGGGTTTTTTTTATAATAAAATATAAAAAGTACCATATTATCTATTGGATACTTTTCTATTTAATAATTTCAACGTAGGTTGTGAAAGATAGCTTAAATGCAGATTCTGTGGTCCAGGTTTTTTTCCCTTTGTTGTTGTATCACAGTGGTGTTATACTTGGCTTAACAGGGTTTGTTTTCCTGATACAATACATGCTTTTGATTTGATACCGATCCGTAGTGATTATAAGTTAAATGAGGACTAGTGGCGGTCGACCTTTGTTTTGTCTTTTTCTGGCCGGTCTGGTAGCGCTATGTTTTATATAATTTTTGTGGCGTTTGGACCAACTGTAGTGAACCCTCCCCCACACATACACAATCGCGTGCACCCTTGCGTGCTGCAGTTTTTCTGGTCGTGTGCCTGGTGGTCTTAGGTTTGTCCGGATTTTTTGTCTGCCATCATGTCGGAATAAATTATACATTATCTGTGTCTTTTATCTGGGGAGAACATGTTTTTACCTTATGTTGGGCATGGAGCTTTGCATTTTCGCAGTGTATGTAATGAAACAAATTGAAATGATATGGGGTGTATATTTTCGTTAATTACTAAAATAAAGTACCAGTAATGCACTGGTAATTGCTGGCCTTGTAGAAACAATTATATATATATATGCATATATACATATATATATATATATATATATATATATATATATATATATATATATATATATATATATATATATATATATATATATAGAGAGAGAGAGAGAGAGAGAGAGAGGATTATGAAATAACACCCGGGACAAATAAAACGCTGTCTTCTGGGAATCATTATAGATTTAGATGCCTCAAATGATTGGAAAAATAGCGAAATAGGGAAAGAGAAATAGAGATATGTAGATGGATACAGAGAAAGAATATAGGTTAGAAGAGTAGAAAGGAGACCGTGTAAACTGACTATTTCAGCGGTCAAGTGACAAAGGGATAGGAAGAAATCCTGATGAGAAGTTTTGGGGAAGGACTGTAGTAAGAACAAAGTGTGAAGGACTGAAAAAGATGGAGATACGCAGAAATAGAGAGCGCGGAAATCAACACAGCAATAAACAACAGTTGGAATTTCAAATTAAGGCCGTGTCTGTTACAATAATTTAAAATAACTCCAGGCACAAACACTGTACAGGAAATTTGGAAAGGTCGGCACATGTACAGGTGCCACTCAGAATGTTTTTTTTGGGGGGTGGGGACGGAGTCACATACAAATAAACATATAGTTTCCTGAAAATGTGCGCAGGACCGTACTGAATTTTTATGACACACAGGATTCATTGTATCCTAAACGCCTTAACTATCTTGACATTTCAATGGGCTCCACCCTAATGACTCAATCGCAAATGGTATCACCTACACATTCCCGACTAACATTCAAAACAGTATTGCCATCACTACTATCAATTCGGAGTAATTGACCATTTTACTCGCTATATTCATGTCATTTAGTATGGCTACGTCAATAATCTCTTCGAACTGCTTATTTCTATTCATATATCTTCTTATCTTTGGGCTCTTTTACTCATTAATCTTTTACTCATTCATTTACAGTATATAAACAAATCTTCTGTATTTATATATCCTGTCTATCAGTCTTTGATTCCAATTTTACATTGATCTATTTAACGTAATCTTGCCTTGACCGCATTGTGTCATTCCCTCCATTGTTCTTTTATCTTACTCTCCTTTGTTTTCGTCAGTTGTAATTTCTCATAAACAAGTGGGACAGTAGCTAGGATAAGATTCCTTGCTTGTGTTATGTCCTATGTCTGGATATATAGTATGACAACATTTATCTTTATATCTATATATATTTGTAAATAGGGTGAAATGTTATGGATGGAATAGAGGAACAATATTTATTCCTAAATCCCAAACCATCAGCAAGTTTCGTAAAACCAATCGTAAACTAGGAGTGAAAATATTATTCGTGTTTTCGTTACAAAACATGTTTCGTCTCATGGAAACACAATTGGTATTAATACCCACTGCCACCCACTTACTCGATGATAAAATGAATAGATTCTTGAATTAACGTGAACACATTACGGAGAATAATTCTCATACAAAATGGATTTTTAAAATATTATTTGCCCAGACCACGTGGATTCCAATGCACCAATAGTCTATTGTATTTGCATTATACATAGGATAGCTTGTAAAGACTCCATTCCGACACGAATACCCATGTGATTTGCACATAGAATGTTCCCCACCGAAGCACAAGGCCGAGAAAGGTTGTTTGTGTAATACCAGTAGTCGCCATTGCAAACCATTCTCCCCTCTCCACCCCTCCATTTTTGTCCAAGGGAAAGGCAAAGGCCGATATAGCTTGGCACCAGCGACGTCGCAACTCACTTCCACAGCTGAATTAACTGGTTCAACCTGAAATAAAGTGTCTTGCTTAAGAACACAATACAAAGCCCGGTCAGATAATCGAACTCACAAGCTCTCGATTGTAAGTCCGACGCTCTAACCACCTTCACATCATTATACATATATGTAGCATGTATATATGCAACCAGTTATTTGAGAAAACAACACCATACTTCAGCACTGAGCATAAAAATAAATCGAAATAACAGAGGTAAACTTTATTCCATCATTATGTTTTTCTGTTTTTTTCTGTTCAAATTCTAGCTGTCTGATGAGGTCATAGCGCTTGCATAATGTTTATCACCGAAATATATATATAACAGTGAATATGCATAAAACAAAGTTAATTTTAACCTGTTGACTTACACTTCTTGTATGTTTATATATATATATATATATATATATATATATATATATATATATATATATAAATGAGAGGTATAGAGATTGTTTTAGCAAGAAGCTAACGGCATTCTATAACATATATGCGACTATAACGTCAAGATGGGAAAAGTAGTTAACGGAAGATTTAGGAAAAATAACTCAAACTCATCTCAAAAGAGAATCAGGATACAAATTCATCCACAGAATTTAGTAAAATCCAGGGAAAAATCTATAGACCTTTAACTCATGATAAAACAAAGTTTGAAACACTTATCCTTCAATTTGGAATAACATCAAATGCTCTGTATAGTCTTAAAAGACTATTTCATGAAAACTTTCAGTGGAAATGGTCACGGTTGGAATTCCATTCATCAGCAGAGCTCAACAGAAAACCAGGGCTCTCACAGTAATATAGTCCGAAAAAGGGAATTCTAAAACTGGCTAGTTCGTCTTCATGTCTATTTATGAAAAAGCACATATATATATATATATATATATATATATATATATATATATATATATATATATATATATATATATATATATAGAGAGAGAGAGAGAGAGAGAGAGAGAGAGAGAGAGAGAGAGAGAGAGAGGGGAAGACACAGAAGAGTGTGTTTTATTTTACAGGAATTTCAGGCTGCCATCTCTAGCAGCTTGTTCTGTTCATGCCACCAGTTACTGCCTCGCGCAAGTATTTCCCTTATATCTACACGTGCTACAGGTAGTTTACTTTAGTTCTCTCTCTCTAGTAGTGCGGACAATATCGGTCTCTACACATGCTGATGACACACAGGGCCGAATTGGAACCCACTTAAATGGCGAAACAATCTCCTGGTGAGTTTGTACATGTGTGAGCTAGGTACGAGGTTGGTTTCTCATTTATATTTATACTTTTAATGTTAAGGTTTTTCCTATGCCTCTATTAGCTTATATTCTCTTCACGCTGGTGGTTTGAAATTGCTGTAAAGAAAAACACACTCTTCTGTGTCTTTCCCCACTAAATATTGTATATATATATAATAAGTCCATAGAATCATTAGATAAAATATATACACTATTTCTTCTCACAATCTGCATAAATCAAACCACACAAAAAATCATTTAAACGAGGCTATAAGTTTAAAATATACTTATGAAGAAATAAGAGGTAAATGATATAGCTTATTATCTGCGACCCACATCTACAGAAAATTTATCCGGTATTTCTGATAGCCTGTAGAAATTGACGAGACATATATTTAACCATACATAATTAGGTACAAAATTAAAGTTAGAAGAAAAAATGTACATAAATATACCAACATCATCAAAATATCTCTACTACCGGCAGTTTCATTCCATTTTTGGATATATCCGATCTTGGATAAATCAACGAGATTGGAAATCCTCAGGATTTTTCTTGCAAAGTCTCCGCAAGAAATGAATTCAAAATGGCTAAGAATCGTCACGTGGCTAGTGGTCGAGGCATCTTTCTTACTGTTAAACTTATGTATATATATATATATAACAAAGGAAATCTGGTAAGGAGCCACATGGACCATAACGCACCAGAGAACTCAATACTTATGGTAGCAGAGTGGGAAATAGGAAACAGTATGACCCCGACGGCAGAGCTCAAGCCGTTTCACGGCTATTTCTGGACTCTGCCGTCGGGATCATACTTGTTCCTATATATATATATATATATATATATATATATATATATATATATATATATATATATATATATATATATATATATATATATATATATATATATATATATATATATATATATATACATATATATATACATATATATATATACATATATATATATACATATATATATATATATATATACATATATATATATATACATATATATATATATATATATACATATATATATATATATATATATATATATATATATATATATATATATATATATATATATATATATATGTATATATATATATATATATATATATATATACTATAAGATCAAAAGATGGTTAAAGGAGTTCCATATATTTTATTATGCGCATTTCAAAAACAAACATCATCAAGCAATAATATTTGTGTTTTCATCAGATAAAACAGGAGAACATGATATGAAGGCTAAAAAACACTTGTTGATAGTGCAGTTTTAAATCAACATATGAAAAGTGGTTTTAGATTGATGTGTGATATTGGGAAAAATATTTTATTTAGAGAGGGGGGAGAAGGATGAAAAGGGAAGGAGATGAGAGGGAGAGATGGGTGATAGAGAGAAAGAGATAGTTTTTATAACTGAGAGGAGATATATTTTTTACATAGAGGGGTTGAAAACCGTTGGAAGATACTGTATAAATTAAAAATTTTGAAAATTAACGAAGGGAGGATATGTGCGAGGAAAAAATATTTTATTTAGGGAGGGTGGAGGGTGGAAAGGATGAAAAAAAGGGGGGAGGAGATGAGAGTGAAGGGGAGAGGGAGAGATGGGTGATAGAGAGAAAGAGATAGTTTTTATAACTGAGAAAAAGATATATTGTTTTAATATAGATAGGTAGGGAACCGTTGGAAGATAATGTATAAATTAAAGGAATTTGAAAATTAACGAAGGGAAATTAAGTATGAAGATAGAGAGAAAAAAATAATAATTGTGGGTGAATATTCTAACGTCAAAAGAAGAAATGTATGTATTGTGGCAATTTCAAAATTAGCGAAGAGAAAAATTGTTAAGGTTTGCGTGTAGAAGGATTTGAGAAAATAATGTGAAGTTAAAGTTTGTATATTGAATTGATATGTATTAATAATGAGTTCGTTGATGGGGTGAAAAAAATAATAATAAATTAAGGATGAAATTCAGATTAAAAAGATTTATGATAGAGAGAAAAAATAATAATAATTGCGGATGAATATTCAAAATGTCAAAAACAAATGTTATTATTTTACGAGAAGATAGAATGAGGGTAATGAGTAAACGAGTATTATAGAGTGTATAATGCCCTTTAAAGTAAGGTAGATGGGTATATTTTAAAGAGGTGTATGTATATGTGCCTTTGAGAAAAGATTCTAAATTGATAAAGAATTGAATATTAACTGTATACTTTGTGAAAAGTTCTATGGAATTTATGCAGGCAGATAGAAAACAAATCTGAGCGTCTATTTATTATAGAATCTAGGTTAGAGATAATGGTAAATTTTTCATTTAGGCAGAGATTACAGATTTTAGATAGAGAGCTGTTCAAGTCTGAGGATGCAGAAGAAATCTTTTTCCAAAAGATGTTATATTTAATGGTTTTGTCTTTTAAGGACCATATGAGTTCTGAGAGAGCAGTGTTAGTTCTTTTAAGTTTGTATTTGAAAGATGAATGATGATTATAGAGACGAGCTTTAAAAGAGGTGGAAGTGGAGCCAAAATAGGTGAAGGAATTGGTGCTAGTTATAATTTTACATTCATAAATTAAGTTTTTATCGAGGCAATGGTTGTTGAGAGGACATTTATTTTTAATGCGGCAGTTGCAATTAGAGAGATTATTAATGAGTGATCTAGTGTTATCTATAGAAGAAATTGGATTGGAGAAGTTGTTTGCGATAGGAATAATAGCAATAATAGTTTCTTGATTTAGAGTTGGATTATGAACATTTAGCGAAGTTGTGTTTGACGTTGTATTTGGGTTTACAGAAGTTAGCCTACGGTTTACAATGACGTCGGGAGTACTATTACTGTTATTATGAAATTCAATATTGGAAGGAAGAGATTTAGTATTTAATATTTTGTTGTTGTGTTTAGAGATGATGTTGGAAATATTGGAGGATGTAGAATACGAAAATTTGATGGTGTGTTTGTTAAATATTTTACTATAGATATGTGAGGGAGGGAAGCATTTATTTAAGGCACTAAAAAATAATTTAGGAATATTGTTATTAATAGAGATGGAGAAAGGAGCATTATACCAGATTATGTTTTTGTATCTAGGTCTTTTATTAAAATTATTGGAATGGTCATGATTAATTATTCTACTGTAAGTTTTCCTAGAATTTGTTTCTTTATTATATTTGATTTTATCTGGATAGCCGGCTTTAGAAAGTGCGTTATTATAGTAATTGGCGTTAGCATCAAAGATGTATTTATTAGAAGATATGTTAGATATTCTATTTCCAATATTATTAACTATAGCATTCTTGATATTGGTAGGATGGTTAGATTTAAAGTTAACATAATTAAGATTCTCATTGTTTTTATGGTAAGGGTAATATAGGCCAGTGTCAAGATTAAGAGATACATCCAAGAAATTAGCTAGTTTGATACTATTATCAAATTCAATTTTTAGGTTATGTTGGTTAAAGAGATTACGTATATTGTTCTTAATAATATTAAGTTTAACTATATTGCAATTTAGGATAGTAAAGAGTCCATCGTCACGATAAATTCCACCGCGAAGTTGAGGAATTTTCCGACTCAAAGAGTTCAAAATGAAGATACCAATTAAATCAGTCAATTGGGATGAATCGGATGCTCCCATTGTGATGTCGAAGTTGTTAGAGGTATCGGCTCTGGTCCAATATTCGTTGTTGAACTCTAGGATGGTTTTACGTGCGGTGAGGATGATGTGAAGTTCATATGTGGTGATGTCAGAATATTTAAGTGCGAAAGATAGAGCATTATTGAGAAGTGAAGGCGCAATGGAGGAATAGTAGCTGGCAATATCGAATTGAATAAATTTTAGTTTGTTTTTATTATCCAATTTGTTGAACCAGCCAATCACTTCAGAAGTACCAAACCATAAATTTAGGTTTAAAGAAGAGCAATTAGAACTAACCTGTGGGATAATCCTATCCAAGATGGCTTTACTAACAACCCCCAGATCAGATTTAGAGGGGGCGATTAATCTAACAGGTAGTTCAGTGCGAAAATTGTTTTTGTGATCCTTGAGATTTATCCTCGGAGTTCTTGGGAGGAATGGTTCGGTCTTTTTTTCAATGCCAAGTTTTGACATAATCTCATAGGCTTCAAGGTTTATGCATTCTAAATTTTCATGGTTGGTTTTACGATACTTTTTCCTAAGTTCCTTTAGGATAAGGTTGTTATAATTATCCTTGCAAATACCATATAGGTTATTGGTTTTGTCAGAGTGGACTAAAACATTTTTTGAGGAATTTAGGTTAGAGATTGTGTTCTTGAGATTTACAAGGTGCTCTTGTCCTTTGTAAGGGTATCTCTTGAATTTAAGATTTTTTATTATTTTAGTTAATTCTTCCTCGAATTGTGCTAGATTTTTGTTGGAAGGAGGATTTCGTCTAGAATTAAAAAGATGATCGAGGAAGTTGTGTTCTTTGGTATGAAAGTTCCCTTTTAGGCGCTGGTCATAGAAATAGGCTGTCCATCTAAGTCTTCTTACGAAAGAGTCAGTTTTTTCAATAAGAAGTTTGGTGAATTCGGATTTACCAGGTATAGGAATGTCTTTAGTTGAATTGGTTATGTTGTAATAATCCATGTTGTAGAAGAAGAGGTGAAGGACCATCAAAAGGTATCCAATATGAGAGTAAGCGCTCAACCGTTAACGAGCAAGTTAATGTAGGGGGTGAGTTTTATTGTAGTACAGTAAAGCAATGCAGATATCGGATAAGAAGCACTCTACAGTTTGTGTGACTGGAGTATGCATAATATAAGATCAAAAGATGGTTAAAGGAGTTCCATATATTTTATTATGCGCATTTCAAAAACAAACATCATCAAGCAATAATATTTGTGTTTTCATCAGATAAAACAGGAGAACATGATATGAAGGCTAAAAAACACTTGTTGATAGTGCAGTTTTAAATCAACATATGAAAAGTGGTTTTAGATTGATGTGTGATATTGGGAAAAATATTTTATTTAGAGAGGGGGGGGGGATGAAAAGGGAAGGAGATGAGAGGGAGAGATGGGTGATAGAGAGAATGAGACAGTTTTTATAACTGAGAGGAGATATATTTTTTACATAGAGGGGTTGAAAACCGTTGGAAGATACTGTATAAATTAAAAATTTTGAAAATTAACGAAGGGAGGATATGTGCGAGGAAAAAATATTTTATTTAGGGAGGGGGGGGTGGAAATGATGAAAAAAAGGGGGGAGGAGATGAGAGTGAAGGTGGAGAGGGAGAGATGGGTGATAGAGAGAAAGAGATAGTTTTTATAACTGAGAAAAAGATATATTGTTTTAATATAGAGAGGTTGGGAACCGTTGGAAGATAATGTATAAATTAAAGGAATTTGAAAATTAACGAAGGGAAATTAAGTATGAAGATAGAGAGAAAAAAATAATAATTGTGGGTGAATATTCTAACGTCAAAAGAAGAAATGTATGTATTGTGGCAATTTCAAAATTAGCGAAGAGAAAAATTGTTAAGGTTTGTGTGTAGAAGGATTTGAGAAAAATAATGTGAAGTTAAAGTTTGTATATTGAATTGATATGTATTAATAATGAGTTCGTTGATGGGGAGAAAAAAATAATAATAAATTAAGGATGAAATTGAGATTAAAAAGATTTATGATAGAGAGAAAAAATAATAATAATTGCGGATGAATATTCAAAATGTCAAAAACAAATGTTATTATTTTACAAGAAGATAGAATGAGGGTAATGAGTAAACGAGTATTATAGAGTGTATAATGCCCTTTAAATATAACATCTTTTGGAAAAAGATTTCTTCTGCATCCTCATACTTGAACAGCTCTCTATCTAAAATCTGTAATCTCTGCCTAAATGAAAAATTTACCATTATCTCTAACCTAGATTCTATAATAAATAGACGCTCAGATTTGTTTTCTATCTGCCTGCATACATTCCATAGAACTTTTCACAAAGTATACAGTTAATATTCAATTCTTTATCAATTTAGAATCTTTTCTCAAAGGCACATATACATACACCTCTTTAAAATATACCCATCTACCTTACTTTAAAGGGCATTATACACTCTATAATACTCGTTTACTCATTACCCTCATTCTATCTTCTCGTAAAATAATAACATTTGTTTTTGACATTTTGAATATTCATCCGCAATCATTATTATTTTTTCTCTCTATCATAAATCTTTTTAATCTCAATTTCATCCTTAATTTATTATTATTTTTTTCTCCCCATCAACGAACTCATTATTAATA
>OZ024743.1:303901941-303994441 GCA_964016885.1 Eledone cirrhosa | reverse complement strand
AATTTACATATGTATATATGTACGCACACGTACGCACATATACATATACATCAATACACATATCCATCTACTAAGAGTTTAAATATAAATAAGCATGATAGGAATAAAAATAATAATAATAATAATAATACGTATATCTAATATACATGAAGTAATAAAATGATTAAAAGTAACACATCTATATATATAAAACTGTGGTTGTCTGTCTGTCTATCGATTTTTGGCACACATCTCTTAGAATCTCTCACGGAATTGCACCGAAATTGCTAGACTTGTACAGTGAGCCCTAGCGAAGACTTCGGAAAAAAAAAAATTCAAATTCACCCACCCTATGTGACGAAATCGAATATAATGTATCGATTTTTGAGCGTAAGTTATCAGTTATTTCCCTTTGTTCTGTTTACATTGAGCGTCTTACGTAAAAAATTACGCTGGCTTTCTCAGCGTTTAAAATGACATTAACACAAAACATTCCATTTAAAAGCATTTTAAAACAATATTTTTACTTGAAAACAAGTCTATTTAAAGACTACGTAAAACAAGCAAATATTTCGTAAAAAAAAGCAAAAATTATATAAGTTTATTTAAAATATATGTATCTGTAAATTTCGTTAGGCGTGCAGACAGACAGTCGTGCAGACAGACAGTCGTGCAGAGAGGTGATATACGCGTGCAGACAGACGGTCGTGCAGAGAGGTGATATAGGCGTGCAGACAGACAGTCGTGCAGAGAGGTGATATAGGCGTGCAGACAGACAGTCGTGCAGAGAGGTGATATAGGCGTGCAGACAGACATAACTGATAATTTGGTTACGCTAATGTTTTTCTCTGCGTTGCAGTGTTTACATTTTCGATCTTTGTTAATAAATAACCAGTGCAGTTTCTATCCCCAGCATCCTCTTTTGTTATAACATTCGGGTTATCGTTATGTTTTCTTAACTTCATAAGGCATATTGTTGGTTGAGGGAATATTAATCAAAAACACCACATGCAAGTCTGCACAGTAGACACTACAGTTTTTAAGCCAAGAAAGAAACTTAACATTGTAACTTTAACACAGCTACTGAGCGACCCCGAGCAACGCCGGGCTTTCCGTTTTGCTTCATTTCCATTTAAAAGCATTTTAAAACAATATTTTTACTTGAAAACAAGTCTATTTAAAGACTACGTAAAACAAGCAAATATTTCGTCGTTAGGCGTGCAGACAGACAGTCGTGCAGACAGACAGTCGTGCAGAGAGGTGATATACGCGTGCAGACAGATAGTCGTGCAGAGAGGTTATATAGGCGTGCAGACAGACATAACTGATAATTTGGTTACGCTAATGTTTTTCTCTGCGTTGCAGTGTTTACATTTTCGATCTTTGTTAATAAATAACCAGTGCAGTTTCTATCCCCATCATCCTCTTTTGTTATAACATTCGGGTTATCGTTATGTTTTCTTAACTTCATAAGGCATATTGTTGGTTGAGGGAATATTAATAAAAAACACCACATGCAAGTCTGCACAGTAGACACTACAGTTTTTAAGCCAAGAAAGAAACTTAACATTGTAACTTTAACACAGCTACTGAGCGACCCCGAGCAACGCTGGGCTTTCCGTTTTGCTTCATTTCCATTTAAAAGCATTTTAAAACAATATTTTTACTTGAAAACAAGTCTATTTAAAGACTACGTAAAACAAGCAAATATTTCGTCGTTAGGCGTGCAGACAGACAGTCGTGCAGACAGACAGTCGTGCAGAGAGGTGATATACGCGTGCAGACAGATAGTCGTGCAGAGAGGTGATATAGGCGTGCAGACAGACAGTCGTGCAGAGAGGTGATATAGGCGTGCAGACAGACATAACTGATAATTTGGTTACGCTAATGTTTTTCTCTGCGTTGCAGTGTTTACATTTTCGATCTTTGTTAATAAATAACCAGTGCAGTTTCTATCCCCAGCATCCTCTTTTGTTATAACATTCGGGTTATCGTTATGTTTTCTTAACTTCATAAGGCATATTGTTGGTTGAGGGAATATTAACCAAAAACACCACATGCAAGTCTGCACAGTAGACACTACAGTTTTTAAGCCAAAAAAGAAACTTAACATTGTAACTTTAACACAGCTACTGAGCGACCCCGAGCAACGCCGGGCTTTACTGCTAGTATAATATATAATCTATATATATAAAACTGAGGTTGTCTGTCTGTCTACTAAAACCTTCGGCACACATCTCCTCTTAAACCGTACGTTCAAATTTCGGTGAAATTGCTACACTTATAGATGAAGGCCCGGCGGAACCATCGGTCCAAATACATTTTCAAATAAGTTCTTGTCTATATATATAAAACTGAGGTTGTCTGTCTGTCTACTAAAACCTTCGGTACACATCTCCTCTTAAACCGTACGTTCAAATTTCGGTGAAATTGCTACACTTATAGATGAAGGTCCGGCGGAACCATCGGTCAAATAAATTTTCAAATCGACCCACGCCAAGTGTAAAAATCGAATTTGTAATGTATTGATTTTTCAGTTCAAATGTATAAATAAAGATGAGAGACGAGTTATTTCCCTTTTATGGCGTCATTTGCTTATATATTTATGTTACATATAAACGACGCGGTGGACCGAGAAGAACAATTTCATGCAAAGAGAAAACCAAACTTATGGTGTAAATGGAGTCGTTAGCCTAATATTCTATTTAAAATAACCGAATGATTTCCAGCCCCGGAGTTTAAGAATGATGTAAATAAAATTGTAAACGAAAATGACAGGTTATTAAAATAGTTGTTTCTACTTTTGGCACAAGGCCAGCAATTAAACAGTACATTACTGGTACTTTATTTTATCGACCCCGTAAGGATGAAAGGCAAAGTTAACCTCGACGGGATTTTAACTTTGCCTTAACATAGTAAAAATAAATAGTGAAGATTTAGGCCAGTACATACGTATGCACCGACGAACATACACATACTTATACATACGCACACACAAATACATACACACACTCACACGTGCGCGTGCGCGCGTGTGTGTAAACCTTATGCATTTCTACAGTATTTTCACCAAACTTAACACATAGGTTACTCATGTACTCCGGATGGTCATGGACACTTTCATTTTTCCAGATATTGATTATAGGGCCTCCCGGCGGATAACGCCCTTTAACCACTTCCTTGGAGTCGACTGAAGCACTGCAGTGCAATGCAAAAAAAACGTCATAACTTCTGGAGTTCGCAACCGATTTTCACAAAACTTGACACATGGGATACGTTTGTTCTAAAGATGAATGTGAACTCTCAGAATTGGCACATATTGAGTAGGGGACCCCTGAGGGCAGGAACCCCCTTTTGGTAAAAGTCGATGAGTTTATAAAAGTATAGTTTTCGAAGCAGCACTGAAGTATTGACATAAATGGTATACATAACTGCTATTTAATACACGAGCAACGCCGGGTACCTCTGCTAGTAAACTATATAATTATATACTATATAATAAAATATAATAGATAATCTCCGGTTAATTTACACAAACAATATAGATGTCACAATAATACTATAATAATAATATAATAACATATATAATATATAATATATAATGGCATGTAAGTTAACAAATCAATTCATATAGAGTTACAGAGTAGGTGAGAAAAAAATATAAAATGTACAATACCCAAAATTATGATGGTACAAAAGTATACACATCTTACATGATATATAAAATTTAACATATCATAATGGTACATATAATCAACGGTAAGTAATAAGGATCAATAGTACAATAACAACTACAATATAAAATAATAAACATAATATAATATATAATTACTTATAATTACAAGGTTGGTAAACAGACATATATGTGGATGAGTGAATAAGGGTCAGACAGAAAATAGAATGCACAGTAGTATTAATAAATAAATAAATAAATAAAATCAACCGGAAATTAAAAAAAACAAAAACAAAAGTATATACTTAGGTCTCACATGCAGTTAAGTAAAAACTTAGGAAACAACCCAGGTAAATGACTCGAAAACCCTATTTGATGAATTAATATTAAAAATATTTAAAATATCTAATAAGGCAATACAATATTAGCTATGGTTTAAGTAATCAAAATTCCTAAACATTAATATTTCACTACAAATATATATATAAAGGAATGACATTTTCTACTATTATTTACATAACGATATCTAAAAAACTGACTTAAGCAGAATTATGGTAGTATTGTATTAGCTTGTATTGGCCGATAGTACTTCTTGTTGTTTTAATTGCCCTGATGAGTCCTTAATAGGACGAAACATTGTTGGCTAATAAAGACTTTTGATGTATTGAAGGCTTCTTTGTTTTATTTTCATAATATATATATATATATATATAAGTATACATATGGGGCGGGGGGGGGGGGGGGGGGCAGAATGGTTGCATATGCATGCACAGGGGAAACAGCTTGTCTGTTTCGTCGCAAACATGGAATTTCCTTTGGAACAATAATTTACAATATCCATTATTTTGTTAACAATTTCTGACCTTCAGGTCTCATCTTCAGTTGTGTTTATTGTAGAATAGTCATAATCTGTATCTTTTTAGAATTGTCATGTAAATACAATAATACTTGTAGCCTTGTCAATTAACTTGCTTCTAAGTGAGGTTGTTGGTGGTATAGAGTGAGATTGCATAATTGGAATGCAGATAGAGGGACTTTGCTTTCACATACATGCTGACATCTATCCTTTCATTGAGAACATATTAAGTTATTATAGAACACACACACACACACGCACACGCACACGCACACGCACACGCACACAACACACGATTCACAGGGGATTAAAAATATTAAAACACCTGGTTTTCAAATATCTCTCTATATATAAAATCAGTCACTTCAACAAAATATAATAATCCTTTTCAAATTCGCGAAACCTTCTTCCACTTCACACTCGGGCACTCAATATTATTGGCAGTATCGGTAGAGGGTCGGACGCCATGCTTTGCAGCACAGTTACGTCCATTTACGGACTGAGTTCAAAACCTGCCGAAGTTAACTTTGCCTTTCATCCTTAAGGGGTCGATAAAATAAAGTACCAGTAATACACTTGAATAATTGCTGGCCTTGTGCCAAAAGTAGAAACAATTATTATTATCATCGGTGGATCGGCTGTATCGGTAGAGAGTCGGACGGCATGCTTTCCAGCATAGTTACGTCCCTTTACGGACTGAGTTCAAATCCCGCCGATGTTAACTTTGCCTTTCATCCTTTCGGGGGTCGATAAAATAAAGTACCAGTAATGTACTGAGTAATTGCTGGCCTTGTGCCAAAAGTAGAAACAATTATTATTATCATCATTAACTGACGAAAGAACGCAAATGATATATAAAGTTGTATAGATTTTCTGTTTTACACACGGTTTTTGTGTAGATTTGCACGGATTCTATCCAATAGAGAATAGTCTCCACAATATTTCATGCAATGGGTTTCAACAGCTGAAGAAAACACAGCAATGTATCAAAATGCATCATATACTTGCAAAATAAATGGTTGTGTATATATCATTTTGAGAACAATATATAGTAGATCCCATTAAACATTAGTATGCCTATATTTAAATAATTATCGATAAAAAAAATGAGCAATTAAAAATATAAGTAGAGGCAATTTATGAGGGAAAATATTTTAGAGTTGGTGTTATCTGAAATATATATAAATATTTACAGCGTTTCAAATATAAAGGTCATAAAAATATGGAATTATAAGCTTGCAACAATTTTAGCATAACGTTATGAAATGAGTCGAACAGATTAGAAGCAATTAATATTACGTTTCTAGTAATAACCAAAGTAGTGAGAAATGGAGACATAATTAGAATAATAAAAACTGGTTGGCTAACATACAACAAATAGAAACTCATACTGAATTGCTATACTAAAAGTGAAGTATCTTATTTTTTTAAAACTGAATTAGAAAAAAAAAAAAAAAGATATATGACTATGAAATATACTGCTGAGTTGCAGGGATCAGGAAACAAACGTAAAAAGTTGCAACATGGCAAGGCAAGTTCCAAATAATTATTGATTTATAAGATAATAATATGTTATTATATTATATATATGATAATGATAATAACAATAATAATAATAATAATAATAATAAAGCTTTCTTTATTAACCACAAGGGTTTACATAAAGTAGACATTAAGGACAGTACAGGACGGTACAAATGGGCATTTCTGCGTGTAAAAAAAAACAAAAACAGAGGATGTAACAAAAAAAATAACAATGAAAAATTCCCCAATAGGGGGGAGACTTGCGAGGGACATTTGTGGAGAAAGCCCATTAAAAGGCCACAGTGACACTGACCACCAGGGCAAGTGCCCTCTCCCAGTTTTCCACCTTTAATTTACAGACATACTCAGTGTAGGCCCATTCACTCGGGCCATACTTGCTTCTCCACCCATCTTTCAATAACATGCTGGGACGAGAGCACTTCCCTTTCTACCCTGATTTTCCTTTTCAAATGAAATTTGAAAAAGTTAATCAGGGCATCACCGAAGAGGTAAGTGCTCGTCTTCAGCCCTTTCAAACGTGTCCACCATACTATCTCTTTCACCATGGCCACCAGACAGATAAAAACTGCCCGCCCTTCCCGGCTAAAGGAAGAGGGCAGGGTAATTCTCACGATTGTCTTAGCTGATAGCTGGATCCGTCCTAAACGCGACAGCAGGTGTTCGACATAAACCCACAAGTCAGCAATGCGCGGACACTGGACGAGTGCATGCAGGACGGTTTCGTCGCCCTGCGCGCATCTCGGACAGGCCCGGCTGACGGCACCTCTATGCCTGTAGATTTATCGCGAACTGGCAAAGCTCCTCGGTAGCACTGCCAAGCCAGGGATTTCTGGAAGTTGTCCATAGGGCCCGGCCCAAAAGTTCTTCCGAAGAGATTGGCTAGTTGATTTTCGTCGACGCCTAGAGTTTCTCCAAGTACGTCTTCGCTCTTCCACTCCACTAATCCACTATAGAACGCCTAGGTGGAGTGCCCACCGATCACATTGCCCGATTCGTCGAGGGCTGTGAGCACCTGAAGACATACCAGTCTTCAAGTGCTCCCTCTCGGTCTTCGCTTGACCGAGGACTGCAGCTTCGTCAAGGAGACGAGCTGGGGAAAGACACGTCTAGCAAACAGCCACCACACCTGATCACAGTCGAGAAGGAGGTGGAGATGTCGTAGCCTGAATGCGTGTCTGCGCATCATCAGCCACGGCAAGCCCAGCCCTCCACGTAGCGGGTGATGACAGCAGATGGACCGCCTGACCATCGGAGCGCGTCCTTTCCACAAAAAGTGAAATAGCAAACGCTCCAGCGCAGTCAGATGGGGCTTAGGACTAGGTACGACGGTCAGGCGGTAGTAGATGACGTATGCGATGTACGCGTTAGCTACCTCCGCTCGACCTTTCAGGGATAGCTTCCTCTCCGCCCATTTCTTGGTGAGAGAAGCCACTCTGCAGTTTTTGTCCGTCTGGAGGTCCGGACCGAACCAGAGCCCTACCAATTTAACTGGTCCGTCCGTACTGCGCCCGACGACGCTGTTGGACGGCATGGACCTGCCTCTGCAGGCCTACTGACTTTTCCTGGTTGATCATTGCACCTGTCACCGCTTCGTATTCTCTTAGTGTAGTGCCGATCGCCTTGATGTGTTTGGCGTTCGACATCACTACGGTGACATCGTCCGCATATGCTGACACGGATCTTCCGCATCCTAGTTCGCGCGGGATCCCCCTCAACGTCTCCAGTTTGTGCAGTAATGGCTCGAGAGTCAATACGTACAAGAATAATAATAATAATAATCTGGTTAAAAAGAAGAGACCTTAAAATGGCTACAGAAGGAATGCTAATGACTGCGCAAAGCAGGCCCTCAGAACGGAGTGGGTGAAACACCATATTTACAAGGAGGAGGCTAGCCCGCTGTGTAGGATCTGTGGAGAGAAAGAGGAGACTGTGGTTCACATTGTATCCGAGTATAAACACCCAGCTCAGATTCACTATAAAGACTGGATACATGATGTGAATTGCAGGGTTATCTACTGGCACCTATGCAAAGTAAATCATTTACCACATTCTGAGAACTGCTATGAGCATAAGCCAGATTCGGTGATAGAAAACGATCAGGTGAAGGTACTATGGGATTTTAGGATACAGAGGGACAAGAAACTGGAATACAATAGGCCTAACCTGGTGGTTTTCGACAATGAAAAAAGATCGTGCCTGATTGTAGATGTAGCCTGGCCATTTGACATGAGAGTGCAAGAAAAGGAGAGGGATAAAATTAATCGATACCAGGACTTTAAGTGGGTGGTAAAAAGGATTTGGAACTGACATGAAGTCAGAGTCGTCCCGATTGTCATAGGTGCACTAAGTACTATCTCAAAGAGTTTCCAAGGATGGTTAAAGAAAATTAGTCCAACCCCTCTTTTTGGAACACTTCAAAATGCATGCTTGCTGGGAACAGCAAGAACCCTCCGATATGTCCTGAATATCTGAGGCTGCAGGTAGCGGCTTGATATTCATTTCAACAAACTTTCCAGTTAAATAACATCAATGACTGAGACTCAAAGAATAATAATAATAATAATAATAATAATAATAATGATAATAATAATAATAATAATAATAATAATAGGGCTGAATAACCTCATGGACTCCCATAATGAAGCTCCCCACAATATTTGAAATAAATCGAACACCATCGACAAAACAATAATAAAAACAGTAAGAAAACGAATTGGAAACATAATGGAAGAATACCAAAGAAGCCTACAAAAAATAAATTTTGTACACGGATCATCCTTATAACATAATTTTCTTCATTAAAATAACGGACCACATGTGTAATTAAAGAAACTGAATATCAGCCGCACTACTACTCAGAATTTTAAATCAAAACAAAAATAAAAACGATATATTTAATAACAAACTCTATTGATTATATTACACATACATGTATTATAAACACAACGAAAAATGTACAGAAAACAAACATGCAGGTATAGAGACGTTCGCTCTATGAACTTAAAGAAAAAACTATTTGAAGAGAAACAGTCGTAGATCGTACGACGCTCGTTGCTTATTTCGAGGAGTATGTTTTGTCTAATTTGGTATTCCCTAACACGAACATTCGACAAGTTATTTCACCACTTATAATCTGACACTAGTTGTGAGAACTGCATAACTATTTTATATATTTACCCATTACAATTGCTGTTTACATATAATTACTTGTAGAGGTTAACCTTGCCTTTCATCCTTACGGAGTCGATAAAATAAAGTACCAATAATGTACTGGGTAATTGATGGCCTTGTGCCAAAACTGGAAACAATTATTTGTAGAAAACACACTCTTTATTTCGGGGGAAAAGTTCTGTTTAATCAAAAATCCGACTAATTATTAAGCAATAATCTCTGTGGCTGAAGATGTGAAAGGTGCATATATATTTTTAAATATTTCCCCAATACAATTTTCTTTTTTTCCATTTTGGTCAATTGTGGCTAAATTTCAGATTTTGAAAGGAAAATGGACAGTTGAAAGATCACTTCTCTCTCCCACCATCACATTCACAACCACTTCCTCACACATTCAGACCAGTAACTGCCCAATTAATTTTTAGACTACTGTCACTAACTGCTACCTACCTCCCTTCTCAGTGTCTAATGTATGGGTATATATATACATGTATGTATATACATACGTGTCTATAAGTATGCACGTGTGATTGTATATTTATGTATGTGTATGGAGCCCACATAAAGGACAAAGAAAAGGGCAAGAAAAAATAATATAGCACCCCATTTACACCTCAATCTCAAAATAGACAGAAAATAACATCGGAGAAGCAACTCCTATAAGCTACAATGTCACCCTACCCACTATCACTCCCAGTACCCCCAGCATTAATCTCCCTGCCACCACAACCAACACCACTCACACCACAAGAACAGTTGAGAACATTCTCGTACACTTTTTACAGCTGCAACCATAACAATATCACCTCAATCAAAAAAAGCAATTACCATAACTATACTGTTATAATAGTAATAATTGTTTCTACATTTGGCACAAGGCCAGCAATTACCTAGTCTATTACTGGTACTTTATGTTATCGACCCTGTAAGGATCAAAGGCAAAGTTAACGTCGGCGGGATAGTAATAATGATCTCAGTGCCAGCCAGCAAATGCACTACCCAAAGAGCCGGGCAACTTTCCATGTACGTCCAATACCATGCGCCACGCAAGCATGTACTGCGAGATGTACAAATAAAAATTAATACCAAATCGATTTTTCTATGGTTAATCAGGAAGCGCGTCCCTCAGGAAGGTGCCAACCTGAGATCGAAAACTCCTCTTCTGGCACAAACTCTTCTCCAATTATGGACCTGGATGGTCACTTGATCGGGGATTGCCCCAACTCGAGCCCTCCAGATCCACCACCCAAACCACCTCAAAAAGAAAAACCTAAAAGGATGAAATGGACCCAAGAAGAGTATAAAGAAGTAATATATGCATATTACTATGCATTAGGTAAGCCATCACAAGTCAGTCACACTATAAACTCCTACAAAATCTGGAAAACTGGGAATCAAGCAAGCAGACGTGATATGGATGGAAATAAGTTGGCAAATGTAAGGAGGTATATCTTCAGAAATAATAGACTCACAGACACTGAACTAACTGCGATCAAGCAGGCTGTGGAGAATGACATAATATAAATGATGAAAGAACTGAATAATCTCCTGGAGATAGTAACCAGTCACAAGTCTTTACTGAAAGACATCCATCTGACCAAATCACAAATAGGTTTGTAGAATTGAGAAGCGCTATTGAACCCGCTGAAAATAACCAGAAGAGGGACTTAGAAACAGTAATTGAAAACCAAACATCTGCTGAAGGACACAGGGAGACTATGAAGGAATTAAAGCAAAAACAACTGAATGAGCTTGCAGTAGTAAGACATTCTAGTATAAATGATAGAAAACCGCTTCAAAAACTCCCAAATACAATCCAAAATAGAAAACAAATAATGATTGATAATTCTGTGACAAAAGAAATCATAGAAGAACTAGAACCTGATCTTACTGATTTAAATGAAATCATTTATGCATCTACTAGAGTAATTAAAACAAGTTGTTTACCACAAAAAAAAAGTCGAACCTTCGAGGTAAACCAATTTGGGAGAGTAGAATCGAAAAGGAGATTGACGTAATGAGAGGAGAAATATCTTTATTGAGTGAGTTAAACGCTGAAAATGATATAAGATCCAAGAAGGTAAGAAAGCTAACGAGAAAATATGGACTGTCTTCTAGAGAAGCAATAGTTTCAACAAAAGAATCTCTGAAACAAAAAGTCCAAGTAAAAAGCCCAACGAATTCGTAGATTCGAGAAGCAAAACAACTTCTACAGCAAAATAAGTTGCTCTCATTCAATACCAAGTCATTTTATAGAGAAGTAGGGAAGAAAAAAATAATTATTGTAGAGCATAGAAGAAGTTGAAACTTCTGGAGTAAGATTTGGAGTGATGAGTTGACTGTGCTCTATTCCAGGGTGACTCACTTTGACCCTTGCTTTTCTGCATAGCTTTAATACCCCTTACATGCGAACTTAATAGAACAGAGTACGGTTATAGAATTGACAACAAAAAAATAAGACACCTATTTTATATGGATGATTTGAAGCTATATTGCAAAGATAATGACGAACTGGAAGGCCTTTTGTGGACAGTAGCGATGACATCAGGATGGAGTTTGGACTTGACAAGTGTGCAAAAGCCACTTTCAAGAAGGGGAAGCTTGTCAACTCAGACTCAGACAGTTGAATTGGATGCTGAAACAATCATAAAGGAACTTGAACAGGAACAAACCTATAAATACTTAGGGATTAATGAAGGATCTGGCATACAGCATGCAAGTATGAAAGAGAGGATAAGGAAATCATGTTACAGGAGAGTACGTGCAGTTCTGAGATCAGAAATAAACGCTCGTAACAAGGTGCTAGCCATAAATTCCTTGGCAGTCCCAGTTTTCACTTATAGCTTCGGTGTGTTGAACTGGAATATGAGTGAAATCAAAAGAATCGACACCAAAGTCCGTAAGCTACTAATAGGTAGCACCACCCAAAAGCAGATGTGGATCGTCTTTACCTTCCTAGAACTCAAGGAGGCCGTGGACTGATACAATTTGAACTTGCTTACAAGACCACTATCATTGGACTGGCCAAATACCTTGAAACAACTAACGTCTGTATGCTGAAACTTGTTGAAAAGCATGAGAGAATTAAGAAGCTTCATTCTATCTTGAAGGAGAGCAAAAAATGTGCTACTGATCTCATACTTGATACCCAGGCTGGACAGACTAAAGAAACTGTTGCAACTGATGCTGCTAGGAACTTTTGCAACAGATGCTAAAATAGGAACTGTAGTCCTTTGCATTTCCGGATTTTGACACACAGGTTTTTGCTGTTTTACACTCCATGTTTACCTCATTTTTTTTTAAAACACACCACTCGATGATAAAATAAGAGTTGTAAATCTTTACACTTCTCGAATGTGACACACAGGTTTTCTACTCCAGTTAATATTTTTCAAATTTTTCAAAAATTGATATTGGTTGTAACACACACGCATTTGTTATTTGTTTGGCACCCCCACCACGTGAAATGGTGGCAGGATAGATGCTATCCTACACACATACATTCTTCAGAACATAGCAGCAGCACACTAAAGCTGACCTGAAAGCTGACCCCATTAACACCACTAGCACTACCAGCACAATGGAGGAAGTTACCTGTACTTATACATTCGGACAAAAACAACTATAACAAAAAAAATGTATATAGACATTTGACTGAGGAATGTTCTCACAACTGACCAATGGAATGCGAGCGTGTCCTATGACGCAGAAATTCGTTTATTCTAACTCATATGATTCCAATTCCTCAGAGGAATAACAACACAACCAGGAGCTGGACACTCGATGTATTGACAGAGTGGAACACACTTCAACAACATTTGTACCTGTTTTTCCACAACAATTCGGACTGCCTGAAGAGGTCACAGGCAATGATGGCTGTCACCGAAATATATATAGCAGTATATCTATAATCTAGGGGAACCTTTGTGGGGCAGTAAACAGACTTGATGAATGTTGAATTTGATATCATCAATGCAACAAAACGTCATAACTGCTTGAGTTGGTGTCTGGTTTTCACGAAGCGAGACGTATTGCTTACTCATGGCTTATAAAAGGTGAACACATGAACTTTTACTTGAACTTATCAAGGGGACCCAGCGCTTTTGCAGCAAGCCCCTTCGACTTATCTATTGAAGTTCACATTAACACTGTATTAGTACCTGGTAACTTTTGAAGTTTATGTTCGATCTACGTTTTCACTTTCAAAACAACAATCATCGTCGGATGAAATTTCAGAAATATAAACGTCTGATTCATTTGAAGATAAATCACTAATATTATATTTTGTTTCTTGTTCATTTTGAATGTCGTCGTGTGTAAAAGCTTGAAAGTAGGTATCGCTACTCTCATAAGACATGTTGATACAAACAAACAATCTGTTCTACTTTCAACGTTAAAAAAACACGTGTTGTTTTAAGTCGTTTCACAATATTAAGTGTTAATTTTCGCCGTAAGGGCCTAATCTCGCAGTAATCTCGAATTGACGAGATTTTAATGACGGTAATGTTTATTTTTAGAACGATAGTTAAGTGTGCGGTTTTGGGCTGTTTGAACAAATGAAGGGGAAATAATTTCGGCGGGTTTGAACACTAAAGGGTTAAAGGTGGTTTAGTTAATGGGTTTATAGTCATAAGGTTCCAGTTTATCATGCTGTGATTTCTCGGCCATTTCTGCCTGTATCCTTTCAATGGTTAGTACTTACTTTGCGTTGCCTCTAACTTAAAACCTGAAATTTGACTGGTATAAACATTCTTTCAAAACATACCCACTTTCTCAGACCACATAGATTTATCACATCTTTTCACAATTTATATCCGTGTTTTTCTTGCTGACTTAAACGTTATTTGTTCACTATTTATCGTTCTCCCTAGTTAATTTTCTAAAAAACAATGCCCCCCAAGAAAAGAATTCTCATTGGTCGATTATCTAATGATGCAAGTAGGTCTAAGCGAAGGCGTCTCACCGAAGATGTAAATGCAACTGCGATCAGGCTCTCTCAGAATGCTCTGCAGACGGCAGCTGCAAGAGAGGCGGAGGATGACAGTGGGCGTGAACTTTGACGGAACGAATGCTGCTGCTCGCGCACGAGAGGATAACGGACGACGCGCCGTTCGACAAAGGAGGGATAACACTTCCACTGCTGCTGCAAGAAATACTGAAACCATAGAGCAACGACGTGGCCGACTTCTGCAAGGGAACAGCGGCGATCATCCTTACATGGCGTTTCTAGGACTTGCAATTCACGATAGTTGTTGAAGGCCTTTAACTACGACCCCTCCTCCGACTACGCCGTCCATGCGGATTTTCACATTGGGCAAATGACCTCTACTTGCCATTTTTGTCGTACAAAAAAGTGGCCAGAGGAGAGAGATGGAATGTGCTGTTCAAGCGGTAAAGTTAGACTACTTCCTCTTGACAAACTTCCAGAGATATTGCAAATCCTTTTGACAGACACGACGGAGGCCATCGAAGTTTCTGCGTAATATCCGGCGCTACAATTCCGCGTCTCAGATGACATCCTTCGGAGCAAGGCTTGCCTTGGAACGTGGGTTCATGCCAACTTTCAAGGTCCAGGGGAAGATCTACCACTTGATTGTGTCTATTCAGCCTCTGGCAGAAATGGATCCTAAATTTCTTCAGCTATACTACGTTGGAAACTATCAGGAGCAGGCAGAGATGCGAAATTCTATTTCTTCCGAAACTAACATTGGAACCATAATAAAACTTCTAGAAAAGCTTCACGACAAAAACAGCTATGTGCGCAGTTGCAAGTACGCTTTGGAAACAGCCACCGACCAACACTTTAGTGCGGTCATACTTGGTGACCGAAGGCCATCTGGAGAACACGCTTGTGGGATCAAAGCACCAACATATAATGAGATTGCTGCGGTAATTTGTGGTGAACAGCACAACAAGAGAGATATTATTCTAAAGCACCGAGACAGCATGTTATAGCGTATCAATGAGACACAAGGTCCTACAACGCACTCCAGTGTCTATTCCTATTGTCAACGGCGAGGACGGATACCATTTCATCAACATTCGGCAGGCAATGGTGAGGCACATCTTAAGGAAACTGTCAACTGCATGGATTTCTACGCTTTCCGATTTATGGTAAGGGAAAATTCCTTCAACCATCTACACCGTTCTCGGGACCTTTTCCAACAATTTGCTGTTGATATGGCCGTTAAAATGGAGTCCGAGAGATTATGGTTCATTAAATTAAATCAAAAGAAACTTCGATCTGAATCCTACATTTATCTACGCGATGGAATTACCAACGACGTATCCCCAGACACTTTGTGTATTTTGCCTTCAACGATCTGAGGGGGACCCCGAGACATGCACGAGGGGACTCAGGACGTCATGACCTACGTACGACATTATGGACGACATATGGACGCACCTTTTCATAACGTTTACATGCAATCCCAAGTGGAAGGAGATTACAAACGAACTGTTCCACAGTCACAGTCAAGCGCCCAGACACAGGCACGATCTCATAGCAAGAGTGTTTCGCCTGAAATTATCCAGATTAATGGATTAATTAAAGAAAGGACAGGTGTTGGGGCTTGTCAGGTGCGATATGTACACGCTTGAATGGCAGAAACGAGGGCTGCCGCATGCCCATATCTTGATTTGGTTGGTTACAAAAATCAGTTCCAACTACATCAACAAATTAATTTCTGCCGAACTACCTGATATGTCGATTGACAAGGTCCTCTTCTCTATAGTCAAATCAAACATGGTCCATGGTCCTTGCAGACATGGACTCAATATGAAGTCCCCGTGCATACACGAGGGAAAGTGTACAACATGATATCCCAGGCCGTTTTTGAAGGAAACACAGACTGGCAGTGACCGATATCGGTTGTATAGGCGCAGGAGACCTGAATACGGTGGGTTCACAGCAAAAGTTGGTGAACGCGAAATCGACAACAGATGGATAGTGCCATATAGCCCCTCCTTTTGAAAGCGTTCAACGTCGAATTTTGCAACTCAGTAAAATCAATTAAATACGTTTGTAAGTATGTAAACAAGGGATCGGATGCTGCCGTCTTTGGTCTTCGTCATGAAAACAGTAGAGACAAGATATCTGACTACCAAACAGGCCGACACATTAGCAGCAATGAAGCCTTTTGGCGCGTTTTTAGCTTCCTACTGCACCAACGAAACCCCGTCATTAAACAACTTACCGTTCACCTTGAAAACGGTTAACGGATGTATTTCAATGATGCAACAGCTGCTCAGCTACCGATCTCACCAAAGGAAACTACAGTCACCGCTTTTTTCAAACTTTGTCAACAAGACGACTTCGCTCGAACTCTGCTGTATTCTGAAATACCGTCTTACTATACATGGAACTAGAGAAAATTGTTACGAAGGAAGGTAGGACAAGAGGTGGTTGGACATCCAGGCAACAAATTCGATAATTGCCTTGGGCGATTTTATACGGTCCACCCTACCCAACACGAATGCTTCTACCTGCGACTTCTGCTTCATGAGTTAAGAGGGTCGACTAGCTTCACTCATGTGAGAAACGTCGATGGATACGCCTGCGGAACGTACAGGGAAGCCTGCTTGAGGCGTGGATTTTTAGAAGATGACGCACAATGGGATGCAACCTTGACGGAAGCTGCCATCTCACAATCTTCCCGTAGTCTAAGAGCACTTTTTGCTATCCTCCTGCACGTCTGTGAATTGAGCGATCCTTACTCTTTATGGCAAAAGTTTAAAGATGATTTAGCAGACGAATATAGGCGTCTCACTCAATTGCAATCTCAAAACTTAGATGTCGGCTTTTTAGACGCTATATATAACAGAGCTCTGATCGATATTGAAGACAGCGTGGCTTCAATGGGCGGAGATGTCTTGGAGAAATATGGGTTCCGCAAACAATTCGAGATGCGCCATCTGACATACGTGAAACGTCATATGATGTCGACGAACTCAAAAGGTATGTTGAAGAGAATGAACCAACATTTTAATGGATCAAAAAGAAGCCTATAACATTGTCGTTGATTCCATCCGTAATCAGGGAGGGGGTATATTCTTCCTGGACGCACATGGATGCACAGGCAAAACATTTGTAATCAAACTTTTATTCACTGCATTGAGGAAACACGGAAACATCGCATTGGCCGTTGCTTCTTCGAGCATTGCAGCAACTGTGCTGCCTGCTGGCAGGACGGTCTATTCTGCCTTCAGTCTTCCTCTCAACGTGGCATTATCTGAGACACCCACCTGCAAAGTCAGCAAGTCTTCCGGACAAGCGCTGGTGTTAAAGCGCTGCCTACTAATTGTTTGGGACAAATGTACAATGGCCCACAGGGCGGCTTTCGAGGCCCTAGACCTGATACTCAGAGAAATCAGGGACTGTTAAGAACCAATGGGAGGTGTTACTTTCCTGTTATCTGGGGACCTCCGACAGACTCTGCCTGTAATCCCAACGCGGGCTGATGAGGTTGGTGCATGCCTTAAGACCTCCCCACTTTGGCGTTATGTAAGAAAGCTGACGCTTACAACAAGCATGATGACAAAACTGCAAGGTGATGAGACATCAGCGGGTTTTGCTGCTGCCATTTTGTTGCTGGGAGATGGCAAAGTTCCACTTGACGGATATGGTAAAGCGGACCTCACAGGGATTTGCAGATGCGTTAAATCAATTGCTGAGTTACGTACGTCTGTTTTTCCTAATCTTGAGGAGAAATACAGATATCAAAAGTGGTTGTGTGAACGCGCAATATTGGCTTCAAAAAACCATATAGTTGGAAGCATCAATGAACAGCTCATGGCGTGCTTGCCTGGAAACCTGCACGTCTACAAGTCCCTTGAAACTATGGCTGATCCGGACGAAGTTGTTAATTACCCCACATAATTTCTTAACTCCCTAAACCCTCCCGGATGGCCACAACACTTACTGCGACTTAAGAAAAGTGCCCCTGTCATGCTGCGCAGAAATTTGGAACCCCAAAGGCTTTCCAAAGGCACGCGTCTGGTCATCCAAAAGGCGATGCCCCATGTTATAGAGGCAACATTACTTACAGGATGGGGTAAGATGGTTGCTGTCTTCATACCATGGACACCTCTCATTCCATCCCGGAAAGACATTCCTTTCACATTCAGTTTCGCCATATCGATTAACAAATAACAGGGTCAGACGCTGACGGTCGTAGGGCTTAATCTAGAAGAACTGTGCTTCTGCCATGGTCAACTATATGTTGGCTGCTCGCGAGTGGGGAGCCGACATAAAATATTTGCTTGTGCAGCTCGCGAGAAAACCAAAAATATAGTCTATAAGGAAGTTTTGTAGGCAGCCCATCAGCCAACAGGTAATCGGTGTTTTTTTTTTTTCGTATAAGTGCTTACATTTTCCCTATCCGTGTGTTATTTGTATCCTTTTGAAAATACCACGTAGGCTTCTGAGGTTGCTTTAGCTATACGTTATAAATGTTCAATGTCTCCGTTTTCTGCATTTATATGTTGCTATTACGCTTTGCTATCGATGTTCCGTAGTTTTAACCTGATTAATCTACTTTTCCCTCCATCTTATTTTCACATTTTTTTGACATTCCAGCATGATCTTGCCAAGGCCGTTTTTGTGGCCACCGATTGTTACATGCTTTTCTAGGTTACAATCTCAAATAACAAGCAAATCAAATTCGACACACCAAAATGGTGTAAAGTACTTCTTAAGGGTCACACCTCTAATCGGAGTCATCTTTGCTGATAGCACTGCGGCTGAGACTTTTAAGAGTGTACTATCCAATGCCCTCTTCGGGGCCACCAAGTTTAAATTGTTACCATTGGATTCATCTTTGCTGGCAGCACCGCCGCTGAGATATTTGAAAGTGATTGTTAAAAGTTCCTCTTCAGGGCCACCAACTATACATTGTTACCATCGGATGCGTCTTTGCTGGCAGCACCGCCGCAGAGATATTTCAAAGTGAACGTTCAAAGGCCATCTTTAGTCGTGTTTAACGGAAGTCATTCGGTTCGTTTGAACGACTAATCCATTGAGAGTTTTACCGGGCAACGCCGGGTAGCGCTGCTAGTTTATAATAAACGAAGCCAAATTTTACATATTTGACTTAATTGTTTTCGATTACTCCGGTGTAAACAACCCTACCTGCGTACTTCGTCGAGTGCACCAATATGCATACTGAGGTGTCGGTAAATAACCAATATATACTCAATATATATACATATATATATATATATATATATATATACATATATACATATATACATACATATATACATACATATACATATATATATATGGTGGCTGCCAACTCGTTTTCGAGTACGGTCACTACTTTATATCCATGTAGGAAAACCCCTACCGATGCGCTAAACAAGTGTGACTTTTTAGTCCAGCCAGCGACTGGAAAACTCTGGTACAAACACTACACCTGTGACAATTATTGATACCTAGTGCTGGGCCCATGGCAGCATGTGACGACAAGTGCAGAGAGATCTCCAGATATAAAGCAATGCCTGTGCCGTGAAGCTTTTATAGTGAGCAAAGGCACTGCACAAAGCCAGTCCCACTCTCTTAAGCAAAATGATATTTACTAAAAAGAAGAACAAGTCAACATCATTGGATACCATCAGGGTTGCAGGTGTTATATCAGAGTTTTGCTTCTCCTAGAATTCTGCCTTGACAAAAGCTAAGGGGTCATCTATCCCGGATATATATATACATACGTACACATATATATATATACATGGTGGCTGCCAACTCGTTTTCGAGTACGGCCACTACTTTATATCCATGTACGAGAACCCCCACCGATGCGCTGAACGAGTGTGACATTTTAGTTCAGCCAGCGACTTGAACACTCTGGTACAAACGCTACACTTGTTACAATTATTGACACATAGTGCTGGGCCCATGGAACCATGTAACGACAAGTGCAGAGAGATCTCCAGATATAAAGCAATGCCTGTGCAGTGAAGCTTTTATAGTGAGCATAGGCACTGCACAAAGCCAGTGCCACTCCCTTAACCAAGACGATATTTACCAAAAAGAATAACAAGTCAACATCATTGGATACCATCAGGGTTGCAGGTGTTATATCAGAGTTTTCCTTCTAGAATTCTGCCTTGACAAAGGCTAAGGGGTCATCTCTCCCGGTGATTTTGGATGACCATTGACTCTTTAGAGCTCATTTGCCCTTTAACCTTTGACATACATATATACATACACATATACATACATATATACATACATATATACATACATATATACATATATTCTAGGGCGGGTAAAATTCCCGTGATCCATGGACGAGTTCTCTCCAGCGGTTCTGTCCCTCATTATAGCTGCCATGTCCTGCGTCTCCAGCAGACCAGTGTCTGTCTTTAGGGCATCAACATACGTTAACCTTGGTCTTCCTCTTCCAGTGTGTCCATGTAGGGGCTCCTACAGAAGCACTGAATTTTTCATCCTCAGTGTATACTGATTAATGTTCAGAGCCATCCTCAGCATTCTCGTGTAGCACCCAACACCATCTGAGTGACTTTCTTGGTCACTGTCCCAGTCTCAGACCCGTACAGCAGCTCAGACTCCACTACAGCAATGAAGAGGCGGATTTTCATGTCTTTACGAAGGTCCGACTTCCACACCGATCTCATGCTGTGACACGCCGCCCAGGCTTTTCTCTTCCTCTCAACCACATCATCGTCCGTATTCACAATCTTTGCTCCAAAATACAGGAAGTCATCAACAAATTCTAGCGGCTTCCCACCTACCTTAGTGATCCCCTCTGGCTTCTCAACATTCTCTACCAGATATGTTGTTTTAGTCTCATTCATTCTCAACCCACATTCATCGACACTCCCTCAACCTCCTGCATCAAATCCTCTGCCTCCTTCACTGTATTTGTCACCAAAACTATGTCGTCGGCAAATTCAGCATCTGATATCTTTTTCGCCTTAATTCTCCTGCTCTGAGCCGGTGCTACAGTAAAGCCAGAGTCCTGGTGTTTCTCCAGTGCAAGGCGTATACAATAGTCCACTACGATGATAAAAAGTTAGGGAGCCAATGTATCTCCCTGGAGCACTCCAGCCAGTATCTCAAAGAAATCTGTCATCCCATCAGGTGTAATGACTTGGGCTTTGGTGTTGGGGATTCCATAAGCCTTTAAGATCTTCATCAGGCAGTGACGGTCCACAGAATCAAAGGCCTTCCTAAAGTCAATGAAAACCATGACCGCAGGAAGGCAATTTGCTCTAGCTCCCCCTAATATCCTCCTCAGCATTAGCATGTGACTGGTGGTTGATCTTCATTCTCTGAAGCCGTTCTTATTGTCCCTGAGCTTCTTTTCCATCTCAGGCTGGATCCTGTTAAGAATCATCCTGTTGAGTGTCTTTGCCACAAGTGACGTCAGCGAGATCCCCCTGTAGTTGTTGGTTTTAGAGAGATCTCCCTTCTTTGACACTGGGACGATGTTACTGATCCTCCACTGATTCGGAGCTACTCCTTTCTCCAGTGCCTGGTTACAGGACCCAAGAATGATATCAAAATCACACCTCTTCATCACCTCTGATGCCACTCCATCTTCTCCATGAGCCTTGTCATCCTTGATCATCTTCTTGGATCTCTGAAGTTCCTCTCTGGTGAAGGGCTCTGTCCCAATAACCAGTTCTTCAAACAGCCGTCTGATCTCCCAAGTGCTGTGGGCTGTGGAGGATGGCTATCCTTGTAGGGTCCTAAAATGGTCTAGCGATTTCCTCTTACTATCCTCGGGCCCTATTCACTCGATCTGACTCGAACACCTTCTCTTCCTCCCTGTGATCTCGTTGATGATCATCCAGCTCCCCTTACATCCAGATCTGTCAACCGCTCTCTCCACACTTCTGATCTTCTCTATTAGTGCCTCCTCTCTGGCCTTAGTGTAAGCGGTACACAGTTCTTCCCTCAACACCTCCACAGTCTCCATCCTCTCCTCCGTAGGATCAGCATAGAATAGGTCCTTGGCAGCTTTCAGGTGTTCTCTGGCTTCACACACTTTTGGGTTTGTAGAGCTGACGTGCTTCCTTTTGTTCTTTTCCTCGGTACCAGAGTCTCGCTTGCTTCCGCCACTGCATTGGTGAAGTGCCTGTACCTCCTCGGCACACTCTCATCAGTCCATCCAATCTCTCTCTCTTCTGTTTCTCCACACAGAGTACTGTGAACCTCTCCTGTAGCTTATCATCTTCCTTGAAACCTCCCCAGTCATAGACCGCTCTCCGGAGCTGAGCCTTGCTCTTTCTTAAACTCACTCAGACCTCACTCATAACAAGCCGGTGGTCACTACTCAGTGTACTGAAATAGTTGTATAGTTCTGTGTTCAGAACACTATTTCGCCACTTTTTCCTCACCAGAATGAAATCAATTTGGGACTTGGACAGGTGCATATCTGAGATGTAGGTCCACATCTTCCCCGGATTCTTTCTAAACCTTAGGTTGGTTGCTATCATGTTCGCCTCCAGCGGGGTGTCTCTCAGCAGTCTTCCATTTCGGTTGGTGTTGTTATGGAAGTACCAGCAAGGATCTTCACTGGCCTCCTTACTCAGATGTGCATTGAAGTCCCCCAAAACAAGCAGGATGTTGTGTGCTTGTGTGGTGTTGACAGCTCTACAAACCTTCTCATGGAACTCTTCCGCACTCACATCACTGTATCCCCCGGTGGGACTATAGGCTGAGATGACTCTCAGTCTTTGGTTTCCATTGAAGCTGGCTTATTTTCTCAATCATCACACTCCTCACGAGCTCATCGTGTAGGATCCTGTGTTCTTGGATCGCAAGTATCTGTACACCACTCTCCTTGAACAGATGTCAAGCTTATCAAGGCCTGATTATTTACTAGATTTCTATAAGAATATAACATCAATGATATCAGCAAACAGGTGGGGTAGTTGGCCTTGATAAGCTTCAACCAAAGCGAAACAAGTCTTGTCGGCTTATCTCCCCTGTTTGCTGAGATCAAAGTGAGTGAATTTGTCATTACTTTAAAACAATAGCTTACGGTCTTCAAAATGCTTTTAATTAAGCATAAAGTGTATTGCAAAATACATTACATATACATCCATATATATATTGCTATTTCAGAGCTCCAATTCTAATATATATATATATATATATATATATATATATATATATATATATATATATATATATATATATATATATATATATATATATATATATATATATATATATATATATATATATATATATATATATATATATATATATATATATATATATATATATATATATATATATATATATATATATATATATATATATATATATATATACACACACATATATTATAACGGCTTATGCCCTCCAGGAATTATACAAATACTATACGGCAAGCGATAAATGTTGTCTCTCATTTATGAGAGATAACATTTTAGGTGAACCGCCTAAAAGTAATGCACATATGTTATTCATGTGTGTCTGTGTGCATATTCTTGTTTACATGAAGGAAAGCATGCTGTGTGTGTATCGGGATTGTATCATTATTTCTTCAATATTACATGGCTTTAGGTTTTTGTATATTTGGATGTAAATTTGCGTCTTTTATAACTTATATTTAATTCGTATTCATTTATATTTCATTTATAATTATATTTTAAAATTATTTTTTACCGTTATTATCTCCGGAACGCTGGCATATCTACCCCTTTAGTGTTATATCAAATGATCAGAGTTTCCAAAGCTTCCTTCATATTTATGTCTCTACGAATTTCTCAAAATTCATTCTGTTCCTAGCATGGCATACTTTTGTAATGTGTATGAGTTTATTTCGAATCTCTGTCCCCGAGCCAATCAACTGATTTCCGTGTTACTTCTCCAGTTGCTCCAATTATTACAGCTTCTATTGCTACCTTTTTAATTTGCCATATTGTAGGAACTTCCCGTTTGAGGTCCCCATACTTATTTATCTTCCCTCACACTTTTTCATCTTATGTGTTGTCTACAGGAACTGCAATATCTATTATAATACAATGTTTCGTTTTCCTTTTGACAATGGCTGTCTGACTTCCTTGCTTCAATCATTTTGTCACATTGTATCGTAAAATACCACAATATTTTAATCTCATTGGTATCATTAACTCACTTTGGTGTATTTTCATAACATTTATTGGCTCTCCCTAGGCAAAACCTTTCACAAAGCTTTCAGCGAATGATGCGTGCTATGCTGTCACGACTTCTCTTGCAAGGTTGGAGCATTCGATTATTGGGTGGCTTATAGTCTCTAAAGGGAAACAACTATTCTTATTAATATGCCATTAATACTGTGTGTTGCAATGTGACATTAATTCTATGTGTTGCAGAAACAAAAGAATATTTTATAATGTTAAATCGTACACATTTGTTGCATTGTGAAAAGCATATGATAAAAGAGTCTCCAATTACAACGTGGTATCTTGTTCAACCCTGCCGTCTTATACACGTATACATTTCCGTCGACTCACCTCTTGACTATTACAAAAATCTACTTTTTCATTTCGTGTGTTAGAGAAACACCTTTTACTAAACACGATCGCTTTATTCAGGTTGAATGTAATATAATTGTTTCTACATTTGACACAAGGGCAGCAATTATGCCAGTGCATTACTTGTGCTTTATTTTATCGACCCCGTAAGGAGGAAAGGCAAAGTTAACTAATGTCATTTCGAATGACGCATCGTTCAGTTTGACTAAACATGGTAAAGGCAACAGCAAAAGCCGAAAATAACAGTACTACTAAAACTAATATCAATATTAAATTCATAAGCTTTCGTAGGCTGTCGAACAGTCTACTGTACCGTTACATTTACACGTTTATTTAATCAGATAATACTATGACAAATGATCTAACTGTTGTATGAAGCCGTTAAAGAATTGTTGTGACGAAATCCATTCGACGTAAAATCATGTCAAAATTAAAAAGCTTGGACAGCACGTACATATCATTATCCAAATATGACTGCCGCACCATCATCTGATTTAATCGGCACACTTAAAAAACATACTTGCATTTCCCAATGAAACATATCAGTCTTGTTGCCTTCGGATAAACCCAATACTTTAACCTGAAATTTCTACATTGAAGAAAATAACTTCTTTAAATGAATTAAGAAAACAATAACCTACTCTCAGCTTAAGCAAAATTGAGGATTGAGGACATAACTCTGTATGGAAATGTGCAAAGCAATTTATTCGCAAATAAATAACTGTCTGTATACGGTTGCTATTAATCTCAAGAAATTATAAGAAATAGTTGCAGGACTCGTGATAGTTAATTTCCCAAATGTAAGCAATACAGGCCGATAACAAAATTAGAACATATCAAGTGTCTGCACTGTATAATCTTATACTTAGATAACATCATTTTGTTTAAGTTGAATAATAATTTCACTGCACATGAATGAGATCACAGGAAATTGACCTACTAATATTTCAATAATTCTATATTGCAAACTCTTGAAAGAAACATTAATAACTTCAAAGCATGAGCTCAAAAGTTCTCTGATAAAATGTGCTATCGATAAAGACGATATAAACAAACTAGCATTAATCACAAGTTCTCTTGTAACCTATAAACATTATAACAAAAGATAAAAACAGAAAATGAGATTTCCGTAAAAAACCTCTATGAAACTGTTAACTTATTTCAGTCTAAGATCCGGGGAACACAAAAAGAACAGAAGGCTGTATCAGCAAAAATATTTAAAGTTATGCTCACATATAAGGGCACGTGGATGAAAAGTAATATTTCGATACTAGGAGACAGTCTTTTCTCAAAAAGCAATAATAGTTCAATAATTTGGAAATGAGCTACCAGATAAATAATGAAAAGTGGTAACGCACAAAACATTATATTTATTATTGACACTTAATCTAATAAGAAGATTACAGCGAATTAAATGGTCAAGAGAAAGTACCTGCGTGATATTCATCCATTTCTCGATAAGAAGGATTATTAATGAAACATGCAACCTGCTTTCCTTGACAGGAGCCTGTGGTTCGCTTTATTGTTTCCAGAATAATACATACACATTTCAAACGGAAAAAATAAAATCTCATTATACACACAACTAATTTTGCAACCAGAAAATCCAGTTGGGTGCTGAATACATTAGTGCTTTCTTTTAAAAGCATATAATAAATGTTTGCGACGAAATGGGGTAAACTGTAGAATAAACTAGATATCTTAAGAAAACACGAGGTTTAGAAAACAAAACTCAGCCTAACACCCAGGAACACACAATTACGCACATGCACGCATAACACATTGCAAATAAAGAAACTCGCGAAAACAGAGATAGGAGTACATGCTTGGATATATCAGACATATTAATTAAAGTATATACACGAATATACAACCACAACATAATGAAATGATTGCTACAGAGAATAACATATGTAGACAAACATTGGACGTTTGAATCGAAATTTGAAACAATATTTGAACAGCTGGTATGAATAAATATGAGATTAAGTCAGCAAGCGGATGATTGGAAAGCACTTAACATGACTATTGTTTTTGAATGGGAAATCTCAAACATTCTGCAAATAAACCATTCGTGTTTGATTAGTTACAGTTTATGTTGAATACATAATCATTCTTTCAATATGAATGTTCGGAGATTTCTATGCATTACAATTGTTCCATTCATTACAGTAAAAATAGAAAAAAAACACCCATGAGAAAAAAAAGGCAAAACATATTTATAATAGCATACTCACTATATTGTCATTGATATCTACACATACCTACATTATCGTTTCTATGTGATATACCTATACGAAACTTATTTAAGAAAATTAATAATTAAAAGGCTAATGATTTCTGATTCTGGCACAAGGTCAACAATTTTGTGGGGAGAGGAAAATAGATTAAATGGACTCTAGTGAGTTACTGGTGTTTTATTTTATCGACCCCATAAATATGAAAGGCAAAGCAAACTTTGGCGGGTTTTGAACCCACAACGTAAAGGGGCGTAAATCTATGCCATAAAGCATAGTGTTCGACGCTCTTTTAATACTGCCAATCAACCGCCCTTAAATAAGGGGATAATGCAGATTAATTTTATCCAATTAAATTTTCCTTAAATCTCACTGCTACCGTGTTCCACTCTGTGATACAAAGGAGTACATAACATTTATAGAAAATAACATATACAAAACATGATACACACACACTTGACTAATACATAATTTAATGGGTAGTTTACTGATGATATGTGGCATGTAATCTACAGACCAATTTTAATTTACTGGCATTTGAGGAAAGCATGCTAGTGGATTCTATAGGTTACTCTTATACCAAGAGGGGCAGAGCACATGACTACAAGGTCAAAACATATTCTTCATCATGATAATCCGTCTGTATGCAGAAATACACATGCAAATATAATGGCAAATAGGGTTAGTTCTTAACGAAATTTATACTGCCAGAAAGAAAATACAAACGCAAACAAATCCCATTGGAACATACTCCGTGAAAAATACCAAAATAAATGTAATGTTGCTTACTATAAAGCTGCTTAATTTGGGGAACATTCATGCCAATATTTAGTATTGCATCATGTTTTTTCTGATTTGAACTCAAATACAATTGAGCTGAATGTATGAATAAATAAAAACATTTTAACGTATGCAAAAGATAAAAGAAATATCAAGGCAAACGACACAGCACTTTGATTACAAATACTTAGCGTTTTGCATATTAGGCCATCATTAGAAGATAGAGTATGATATAAAAGACGAAACAGATTGGCCGAGATTGATAAAAACAAGGAATGGAAAAAAGAAGTTTGAGTAATGAAAACGCGTGCGCAATCAGTCAACCATTTTGAAGAAAAGAAATTAACGTATCTGGACTTCTGCCAAATAAGAAAAAAATGAAGAGTTGAAGTTCATCTTAATACATTTACACGTACATCTAACAATCATATATTACAGGAAAATAGATAGAATATACTGTCTATTTTTGCTTTAGAAAATAAGATTTCTATTTCTTCTAAATAATTCAGTATTTGGGAACTATTGCCTAACCTATGATGTAATGATTTAGAATATATTTTAAATAGCGTTCGAATATATCATGTTTCTCATGATTGAAATGTACTAGAGTAATTCTACAGAGAATGTAAAGTTATATTTCGTTTAATTTGCAAAATGTCTTTTATCATTTTCAACAACAAAAGTCAACCAATAAATAACAAAGCTACTTAGTGATTTAATTAAGAAATTCATTTACCATTCGAAACTGAGGAGTTAAAAATAAAAGGATATAAGATGCCAACTAAATATTGAGAATGCGTGCTGGCATATTGCTAATGAAACAAAGAAATAGAAAAAAAGGACTCGAGTAAGTAAATGACTGAAGCTGTTTTCATATTCTCGATGTGAAACAAACAGATATTAATATAGATAAAGTATTATATACGCGAATACATGCCTGCGCGAACACACACACACACGTACACACACATATATCTACACATATCTCTCTCTTTCTCTCTCTCTCTCTCTCTCTCTCTCTCTCTCTCTCTCTCTCTCTCTCTATATATATATATATATATATATATATATATATATATATATATATATATATATATATTTATATAATATGTATGTATGTATAAATGTATGTATGAGAGAGAGATTTGTATAAATATAATTAAAATGTGAAAGAGTGTGCCTGTTTGCCGGATTCAATATGTTACATGGAACAGTGTACAGAAGAATAGGAATGAAGCTAATAATTTAGAATTCTCCTAATAAAATTTGTTCAAATTTCCCATGAGGAAATTAAGTTACAAATTAGTATTCAAGGGTTTGTTACTTTGGAAAGAAAATCCATTTATATAAAAATGCAACAAATCTCTATTCTTAAGCAATGTAACAACGTTCCTATTAGAATTGAATTTCATATGATATTGGTTAACACGAAAAAAGCACATATAGGCGCATATAGAATTATAGACAATATATATATATATGTATGTATGTATATATATATATATATATATATATATATATATATATATATATATATATATATATGTGAGAGAGAGTGTGTGCGTAAACTAGATCGATACATTGCTAAATTTGCAATTATTCCAATCATGTTGCCCACAGAACTGCTCTACCTTGAATGGTTCGAAAATATTTTCTCGGAAGAACTTCATAAGCAATACTGCTTGTTCGAGGAACAACAAAACACAAACACAACATCGTAAAGCGGATACAATTCAAAGAAACGTAAGAAATTTGTATTTAAAAATAAATAAATGAAAAATAACTAACATACATTTCAGCGACTGGACTGGAACGGATTTGACTCACAAAACATTCTATAGCGAGGCAAATTGAAAACTGTGGTTAGGGGACATAGCCACAGAAGCCACGACAACAACGAAAATACAATCAGGTTGAATAACAAACCTGGAACGTATCGAGCGGTATTATGGATTGGCAGTATCAGTAGAGGGTCGGACGCCATGATTCCCAGCATAGTTACGTCCCTTTACGATCTGAGTTCAAATCCTGCCGAGGTTGACTTTGCCTTTCATCCTTGCGGTGTCGATAAAATAAAGTACCAGTAATTGCTGGCCTTGTGGCTAAAGTAGAAACAATTATACAATATCCTCGATAAGTTTCTATGAAAACAAAATCAACAATCCGACATGCGCAATATGCAAGATTGTTGTATTTAAAGACCGAATCGCGGTTTCACTTTATCAACAGGTTTCCTTTCTCGGCCTAATATCGCTGTGAAGCGTAGCAGTAAGCTATTAATAATGGCAGGCGTTGCGTCGCTCTCTCGTGTTTATTCTCCAACTGTGGAAATGACCTCTGGCCTTTTGACGGGCAAATTCAAAGTGTGAACGAAAGAATTGAACCCATTCAACATACCGAATAAGAAGCTCTCAACTAGAGTTATTGAACAAACATAAATTATAAATAAATATATATATATATATATATATAAAAAATATATGAGTTGATGTATGACATACCTCAACGGTCTTGATGGTTCAATTCCAGTATGTCATACATCAACTCATATATTTTATCTGACGAAAAACACCACAGTACCTTCGAAATATATATAATAAAACATATATTTTGATTATGTGAATGTCTTCATTTATTAATATTCTGAATAATATATATATATATATATATATATATATATATATAGGAACCAGTAAGACCCCGTCGGCTGAGCTCAAGCCGTTTCGACGGTTAATTCTGGACTAAATGAAAATTTATCCTGGTATTTAAATAGCCGATCTTCTCAAGGGGTAATTCCATATATGGTCAAAGTGATTGTCAAAAGTCAGTAGTAATTCTGTGATTGCAAATTAGTAGGGGAGATGGTGGCTAAACCTGCCAGTAGGAGAAATAGGGGAGGGGGTGGAGTAGACCCAATCAAGCGTTGGTAGTGCCAGCTACAGCTGGGCATGAGGTCAAAGAAGATACTGGGGAGGGGAGGGGGAGGAAGTCGGACCGGTAGTTAGAACAATGAGGGGTAAAAATATATATGAAAGAAAAAATACTGAGAGTGAAGAAAAGCGAATAAGTGTAAAGAAAAAAGTAAAGCAAGTTCTAGGACCTAAGTCTCTAGCTATTGTTAGGCTAGATAAATAAATAAAGAAAGAAAGAAAGAAGTAAAGAAAGAAATAAAGAAATAACGAAATAAGTAAATGAACTAGGTGGGACGGATTAGGCAAGGACCCTTTTAAGAGGTATAAGTAGGTAAATCATACGGTGACGGGTCAACAAATGGTGCCAAAATACTAAAGAGATACAACGAAATAAATAATAAAGGTTTCTATCCCGGGCACAATGCCAGCAACCACCCAGTGCAGCAAAGTAAACTAGTACGAGATAATAATTCTGCGTCCCGAACAAAATATATACTAATGCTAACTCTAAAAGGTCTTATACAAGCTACATGAAAGTTCGTACGAAGTAAAGGTAGAATACGAAAAAATAAATTCAGAATCCACCCCGCCCAAAAGAAAAGCGAAGAAAGAATAACTGAAACGAGAAAATAAGGCATAAGTGCCACTAAGAAATATAGAAGGCACGGAAAATAGTGGGAGCGGTCGGAAAAAGGGGGCAAGTATCCTAGGTCTAAACCAGCTGCTATAAAAAGCGGAGTCCGCCAAATCTATCATAGACTAGGGGAGAGGGTGGTGGTACTGAGGCTACAAGGGGCCAAAGGGCAGGCTCGGGTGGGCGAGAAAAGACGCCGACAAAGAAGAAGAGCTGGGGTAGAAGGACTAAGGAGGGATGGGTGGAAGAAGGCCCGGTGTCACGCCACTACACTTTCGGGCCACATATGGGACCTCAAGGACAAGAACATCACCTATGATCTCACTCGGAGATTACTGTCCAGAGTCAATTCTTACACGGGAGGACGCCGTCCGTGCAATTTATGCTCGGGGGAAACTTTACAAATGCTGTTTTCGACGTACCAACTCCTAAACAAGAAAGATGAACTGGTTGCTGCATGTAAACATAGATTGCGTAGGACTTAATTCGCCCTCAAACCCCATAATGACCCCCGGAGGGGGGGGATAGACTAATGGCTATAACACCTCTTGCCGATTTTGCAATGGGTAACCCCTGCTCGCCAAGGGAGACGTAAGATCTTCTTTTTATTCTTTTATCGCTTCCTTTATTTCCTTCTTTCCCCCATCCCTCCTTAGTCCTTCTACCGTTTAGTAGCACGCTCTAATAACTTTTCTACACATACTAAATTTTGTAATCTCTGTATCCTTGAGACACACTCTATAATTTTCTCTAGTGAATCCTTACTTAATAGAAAGTCTGAGATATTCTCTTCTTGCCCCCACGCTATTTCTAATTCTTACTTTTATTATAAACCTAAAGGTTCTAGTAGTGTAAATTGTATCCATTAGCTGATATATTCCATTACTTATTTTTTTATTTTCTTTTCTTTTATTTCATTTTATTTTATTTATTTATTTGGACCCCCCATGCACACATAAACTTATTGCCAACCCCTTCAAATATATTATGATTATATTTAACACCCCCTCTGTTATGCTCCTTTCTATTATATAATACAGTATATTGATTATGATTTTATGCTCCTTTGTATCCTACATACATTTCTTTTTTTCTGTCCCTATTAGCCTACCATAATTCTGCTTAAGTCAGTTTTTTAGATATCGTTATGTAAATGATAGTAGAATATTTCATTCCTTTATATATATATTTATAGTGAAATATTAATGTTTAGGAATTTTGATTACTTAAACCATAGCTAATATTATATTGCCTTATTAGGTATTTTAAATATTTTCAATATTAATTTATCAAATAGGGTTTTCTAGTCATTTATCTGAGTTGTTTCCTAAGTTTTTACTTAACTGCATGTGAGACCTAGGTAAATACTTTTGTTTTTGTTTTTTAATTTCCGGTTGATTTTATTTATTTATTTATTAATACTACTGTGCATAGTATTTTCTGTCTGACCCTTATTCACTCCTTCACATATGTGTCTCTTTACCAACCTTGTAATTATAAGTACTTATATATTATATTATGTTCATTATTTTGTATTGAAGTTGTTATTGTACTATTGATCCTTATTACTTACCGATGATTTTATGTACCATTATGATATGTTAAATTTTATATATCATGTAAGATGTTTATACTTTTGTACCATCATAATTTTGGGTATTCTACAATTTATATTTTTTTCTCACCTACTCTGTAACTCTATATGAATTGATTTGTTAACTTACATGCCATTATATATTATATATTATTATATTATTATTATAGTATTATTGTGACATCTATATTGTTTGTGTAAATTAACCGGAGATTATCTATTATATTATATTGTATTATATATAGACATTCCAGCTTCCAAGCGCTATCCCTCGGTCTTTTCCTGATCCAGCACTGCAGCTCCGTCAAGGAGAAGGGCTGGGGAAAAGCGCGTCTGGCAAACGGCGACCACACCAGTTCACCGTCAAGGAAGCACCAGAGGTGTCGCAGTCTCAGCGCATGTTTGCGCATCGTCAGCCACGGCATGCCTAGTCCTCTACGCAACGGGTGTTGACAGCAAATATATCGTCTGACCATGGGAGCACGTCCCTTCCACGAAAGGTGGAAGAGAAGGCATTCCATTTTGGTCAGAGTTGGGCGGGGGCAAAGTACGACGGTCAGGCGGTAGCAGATGACAGACGTTATGCACACATTTGCTACCTCCGCCCGACCTTTCAGAGACAGCCTCCTCTAGGCCCATTTCTGCGTGAGAGACGCCACCCTGCTCGTCACCTCGCTCCAGTTTTTCTCCATCTGGAGGTCCGGACCGAACCAGACCCCGAGCAATTTCTCGACACCATGGCTCTTGCGACTGCCATATCCTCCTCAGTGACTAGCACTGTTTTTATATTTCGGGCCATACCTGCGAAAGATGTAGCCCCTTTTTTCAGCAGCACCATTATTGCTGCAGCTACTGTTCTTGTTGTTGCTGTTGTTGCTGTTGCTACTGCTACGAACGGTGTTGTTCGTGTTGTTGCTGTTATCCCTGTTGTAGATGGTTGTGTTTTTGGTGCCACCGTTGTTGTTGTTTTCAGTGCAATTTATATTGTTGTCGTTGTTTATTTTCTTGTTAGTGGTGTTAATATCGTTGTTGCATTTGTTCTCATTTTTTTCTGTTGTCTGTATTTTGGTTGACACTGTTATTGTTGTAGTTGATGTGGTAATTTTTTCAAAATTAGTGTTCTCAGTGTTGTCTTTGTTCACGTTGTTTGTGGTGGTGTTTGTTGTATGAATTTCACTAACCCTCCTCTCAACTTTTACGCCGTTGTCACACGATATCAGATATATTGCCGTGAGGCGTGGCCCGGCCACGTTTTTTTTTATTTTTAAAAGTAAAATGTTCAAATATTGTTCAAATATTTGGGCCAAAAGGCCCAAATATTATACTTTCCTCTTCGCAAATTCCATGGGCTTATATCCCTTCCACAACAAGAAAAAATAAACAACAAATAATTATAACAGTTAAATCATGCGACTTACTGGGAGCGAGAAAAAAGACGTCAGAATAGACCAATAATAATAATAATGATAATAATAATAAACAAAAAAAAACCGTGACCAAGAAATACCGGGATTGCGGCCGGCAACGAATAGCCTTGTCTCTAGCGGAGGACGACCCCTCTAGTCTTGGTTGACACTCGTCCTAGGAGTGGTAACACGAAATGATTACCTCTTGGTAGTTAAGGATAGAACGCATCAAAATAAAGCCAATGTCAAATGATAAAATCTCATACCGAATCGGCCGTCTCCCGGGTCAAATAGTTCCGCGTCCCTCAGAGAGGAACCTGACTGGGGTCGAAAAATCTGCTAATGGTTCAAACCTTCCTATCAATTCGGAGCTGGGGACATCCCGTAACCGGAATACTCCTAATGTTGGCCCTTCATGCTCACCACCAAGAGATTCAAAAAAAAAGAGAGAAAAATGGTCAAGGGAAGACAATAAATAAGTCCTTGAGGTTTTCTACACTGCCATATACTACCCATCGAATAAATCGAATATAGATCAGAAGCATATCAACTGGAAAAAGAAACATCCCGAAAACAGAGACTATATTGACAGTAACAAACTAGCTAATATATGAAGAAATATTGTTAAGAAAATGTTACTAACTGATATAGAAATTGATCAGATCAAGCAATTGGCGCAAATACAGCGAAGTGAAAATGAAACAAGTAGTAGTGAAAACGATTTAAAGTGTAATACTTCAAATCCCAGGGTTGGGACGGAATCATTGACAGCAGAACAAATTAAAGAAAGAATCGAAAAAATAGAAGGAGTGCATGCTCAAGATGAATTTCAAAATGAAAACAATGAGATCGTCAATGATAAAGAAATGAATTAAAATGAACTCGTCGATTTGAAGAATGAAATTATGATCGAATTGATGAAAATGAAAGAATCTGACATGGGGGAACGAGACATTCACCCTAAGACTCAGAACTCCAAACAAAACCATGGGATAATACACAAACTAACATAATTCTCAAAAATATTATCATCACAAATAAACTAAACATTACCTTATCTAAATCATCTCTATTATGCATCGGCTAAAGTCACCACTCACTTATCTGGAGTGAAAATGAAAACACAAAGGAATCTCCACAAAAAAACTACTTGGCAAGAGAACATCAATCGCCAAATAAACCTTCTCCTATCTGACATAGACATTTTAACAAACTACAAAGTAGGTGAACATGTTAAGCAAACTAAACTTAAAAATTGAAAAGAAAATACAGTATAAAATCAACAAGTCACATAGAAATGCTGATAGAAATAATCAAGCAAAAAGTGTCGGCCAAAGCTGCTCGTATAAGGCGGTTTCAAAAACGATCTAGATTCTATAAGGACAATAATATGTTCATAAACAACCATAGAAATTTCTACAGAAATATTGGCAAGCAACAATAACTGCTAAATCAATACCACCCAAGGAGGAAGTGCAAGAATTCTGGGAAAAGATCTGGGCTGAAGAAAAAGTTCATAATATACATGCCCCATGGATAGATAGACAAATGAAAGATGTAGCTCACTCTGAGGAACAAACATGGGAAAATATAACAGTTGAACATCAGCGTTTAGCTCTAAGAAAATTCAGCAAATGGAAATCACCAGGGAAAGACAAAATACAAAACGCCTTCACAGAGTCTCATGAGTTGTTAGCCCAACTTGACAATAAAATGGTTAAGGAGCAAGAAATGATACCATTATGGCTAGTTAACGAACAAATGATCTATTTCCCAATGAGCAAAAAAGGTGTAAACGAGACTCATATGGCTGTAAGGATCAGCTTTTTGTTAATAAAATGGTACTGCAAGATTGTCATAATAGGCAAAAAAATATATCAATTACTTGGATAGATTACATAAAAGCATTCGATAATTTGCCACACAGTTGGATTGAAAAGTGTTTGGAAATTTTCAAAATAACCGTTGTCATTCAGTATGAAGACTTGGAAAACGACACTCGTTTTGAATAGTGAAAAAAAAATCACCTGAAGCTAGAGAAGTTAATATTAATTGTGGAATTTTTCAGGGTGACTCTTTATCACCGCTTTTATTCTGCATCCGACTTATACCATTATGTAAAATGCTCAATGAAACAAAACATGGATATAAAGTCCATGACAAAACCATTAATCACTTGTTCTACATGGATGACCTGAAACTATTTGCAAAAAATGATGAACAATTCCAAGGGCTCTTATCCACTGTGGAGCAGTTCAGTGATGATATTAAAATGGATATTGAACTAGACAAATGCGCCAAAGCCACGTTAATCATATGAAAGCTGCTGAAAAGTTCAGTCATTAATCTTGATCGGGGAAATGTGATAAGAGAACTTGATCAAGAGGAAACTTACAAATATCTAGGTGTCTGTGAACCAAGCACTCGACAATGAGGGAAAGGATAAGGAAGGAATGTTACCGCAGAGTAAGAGCAAACTTAAGAACGGAATTGAATGCAAGGAATAGGATCAATGCCAAAAACACGCTTGCCATAACAGTAGTAACCTACAATTTCAATGTCATCAACTGGTCAAGCACAGAGATCCGTAGGATCGATACAAAAAATAGAAAATTCTTAACCATGCACAGAATGCATCACCCTAAGGCAGATACAGATAGAATATATCTCCCTAGGAAAGAAGTAGGACGTGGATTAATCCAGTTAGACATTACTTTGAAAACTGCAACAATTGGATTATCTACATATCTTATGGAATCACATGATTGGATGATGAAAGTCGTTTTGAAGCATGAGCGCTTCAAAGGATCATACTCCATTACAAAAGATACAGTAATGAACTACACATTTCAGAAGTTCCATTTACTGCTGAAATGAAAACACACTGTAAAAGCAAAGCAAGTAAAAGTAACTGGAAAGAAGTAACTGGCTAAGAAATGGCAAGAAAAGCCTTTGTATGGATAATACCCAGAAAGAGTTAACGATCCTGATATTGACAAAATGTTAACACGTAAGTGGTTGGCATCCAATGGACTGAAATCAGAGATTCAAGGACTGATTATATCAGCACAAGTGCGTGTCTGCCAACAAAAAATTACCAAGCCAACATATTAAAAAATGGATGCAACCCATTATGCCGTGTATGTAAAAAACAACCAGAGACCATTGGCCATATAATTTCAATGTGCAGTTCTATAGCTCCAACCGAATACCTAAACAGGCACGACAGAGCTGCACAATACATACATTGGATAATGTGTAAGCATTTTGACCTTCCCCATCAAAAGAATTGGTGGGAAGCTCAACCACCTCCTGTACTTGAAAAAAATGACATCTCAATCTTGTGGAACTTTAGCATCGAAACACACCGAAAAATAGATGCAAATAGACCTGATATAATACTGAAGGACTTTAAAAAGAGGGTATGCCTGCTAATTGATATGTCCGTTCCAATAGACAAGAATGTATCTATAAAAACATTTGAAAATTGAGCAAGTATAAAGACCTGGAGATAGGAATTAGAAAAAATGTGGAAGTCGATAACTAAAACAATACGAGTGGTTGTAGGAGCTCTAGGAATGATACCTAAGGGGTCTAATGATTACTTATCGGAAATCCCAGGAATCACACGTATAGGAGAAATATAAAAGATAGTACTAATGGGAACTACCCATATAATAAGGAATATTCTGTCAATAAAAAGTACATCACAAGTCTAAACACCTAAAGAGGCATGTGTGGGTATGTATGTTCTCTCTTCAACATGGCGGACCTTGTTGTCTCTTGAGATCACTGGTTGTAATTTGGCGACAACGCATATGAACATACAGCAAGATATATACAACTGTAATAATAATAATAATAATAATAATAATAAAGCTTTCTTTATTAACCACAAGGGTTTACATAAAGTAGACATTAAGGACAGTACAGGCCAATACAGGACGGTACAACTGGGCATTTCTGCGTGTAAAAAAACAGAGGCTGTAATAAGAATAACAATGAAAAATTCCCCAATAGGGGAGAGACTTCCGAGGGACATTTGTGGAGAAAGCCCATTAAAAGACCACAGTGACACTGACCACCAGGGCAAGTGCCCTCTCCCAGTTTTGCACCTTTAATTTACAGACACATACTCAGAGTAGGCCCATTCACTCGGGCCATACTTGCTTCTCTCACCCATCTTTCAACAAAATGCTGGGAAGAGAGCACTTCCATCTCTACCCTGATTTTCCTTTTCAAATGAAATTTGAAAAAGTTAATCAGAGCATCACCGAAGAGGTAAGTGCTCGTCTTCAGCCCTTTCAAACGTGTCCACGATACTATCTCTATCGCCATGTCCACCACACAGATAAAAACGGCCTGCCCTTCCCGCTAAAGGAAGAGGGCGGGGCAATCCTCACGATGGTCTCAGCTGATAGCTGGATCCTTCCCACACGTGACAGCAGGTGTTCGACATAAATCCACAAGTCAGCAATGCTCGGACACTGGACGAGTGCGTGCAGGACGGTTTCGTCACCCTGCGCGCATCTCGGACATGCCCGGCTGACGGCACCTGCTTGCCTGTAGAGATTATCCCGAACTGGAAAAGGTCCACGGTAGCACTGCCAGGCCATGTATTTCTGGAAGTTGACCATAGGCCCCAGCCAGAAGGCCCTTCCGAAGAAATTGGCTAGTTGACTTTCGTCGACGCCTAGAGTTTCTCCAAGTACGTCGTCGCTCTTCCCCTCCACTAATCCTCTATAGAACGCCAACGTGGAGTTTCCACCGATCACATTGCCCGATTGGTCGAGGGCTGTGAGCGCCTGAAGACATTCTAGTCTCCAAGCGCTCCCTCTCGGTCTTCGCTTGACCGAGGACTGCAGCTCCGTCAAGGAGACGAGATGGGTAATGACGTGTCTAGCAAACGGCGACCACACCTGATCACCGTGGAGGAAGAGGTGGAGCGTCGAAGCATGAGCGCGTGTCTGCGCATCATCAGCCACGGCATGCCCAGCCTTCCACGTAGCGGGTGTTGACAGCAGATGGACCACCTGACCATCGGGGCGCGTCCCTTCCACTAAAAGCGAAAGAGCAAACGCTCCAGCGCGTCAGGCGGGGCTTAGGACAAGGTACAACGGTCAGGAGGTAGTAGAAGATGGACGTGATGTACGCGTTAGCCACTTCCGCTCGACCTTTCAGGGATAGCTTCCTCTCCGCCCATTTCTGGGTGAGAGAAGCCACCCTGCTCGTCACCTCGTCCCAGATTTTGTCCGTCTGGAGGTCCGGACCGAACCAGACCCCTAGCAATTTAACCGGTCCGTCTGTCCAGCGCCCGACGACGCTGTTGGACGGCATGGACCTGCCTCTCCAGGTGCCGAGCTGCAGGCCCACTGACTTTTCCTGGTTGATCATTGCTCCTGTCACCGCTTCGTATTCTCTTAGTGTAGTGCCGATCGCCTCGATGCGTTTGCGTTCGACACCACTTTGGTGACATCGTCCGCTTATCCTGACACGGATCTTCCGCATCCTATTTCCCGCGGGACCCACCTCAACGTCTCCAGTTTGTGCAGTAATTGCTCGAGAGTCAATACGTACAAGAGGCACGAGAGGGGACATCCTTGGCGGACCGAGCGCATGATATTGAACGGTTCCGAAAGGTGACCGTTCACTCTCACCACAGAGCAGATGTCGCTGTGCATGACAAAGATCCACGCTCTGAAGACGGGCCCAAAGCCAGCCGCCCTCAGGACTGCTGCCAGGTAACGATGGTCGACCCTATCGAAAGCTTTCGACTGATCTAAATTGATCAAGGACCCACCCGTGCCAGGTTCCCTAGCTACACTCTCTACGATGTATCGCATGAGGTGGAGGTTGTCTTAGATGGATGTCGGGAATGGCGCATGGCTACGCCTCTCCCACCAGACCACCAACGACAAGCGTCAACCTCTTTGCTAGCACCTTGGCCAAAATCTTGAACTCTGTATTTAGCAGAGTTATGGGTCTGAAATTATCTATGTTATCCCCCTTGTTCGGATCCTTTTTCAGCAGCGCCACCGCTCCTCGGCTCACAGAGCTGGGAATGCTCCCGTTCTGTTGCCAGTTGCAGTAGACGTCCGCCAAGAGGCCTCCGAACAAGTCTGGCATATGTACGTAAAGTTCATAGGGCAGACCATCCAAACCAGGCGATTTACCCCGTACTTCAGCAGCTATTATCGGCTTTTCGCAGCACTCCACCTCAGTGGCCGAGAGCCGCGGCAGTCCGTCGAGGTAGACACTAAAGTCCATCCCTCGATCCGGCCCGCCGCTGCCCCGGAACAGCTGTGCGAAGTGTCGCTGAAAAGCTTCACACATTTTCCCGGGATCGAGTAGCATGCGCCCGTAGTGGTCCACCAAAGACCGGATCGTGGCTTTGTTGCCACGACGCGCCTCCGCCACTCGGGCCCATTGAACGGATTTTGTCCCCTCGTGTTTGAGAGCACGCACCATAGCCCTGACAACGCAGCCTTCGTGCTTTGCATTGAAGAATTGGTCAAGGGCCAATTTCGCCGCAAGTACGTCGGTCGCGATGCCATTGCTAAGCGCCTCGTCTAATATTCTAACTAATTCTCCCTCTGCTCTATTTTTCTCTATTGCTAAAGCCTTACTAAACCTAATTGACTCTATTCTAATTTCTCTTTTCAGAGCAAACCACCACTTGCTGTTGACGATGGCCCCCGTCAACGCCCGCTTAACTAGTTCGCTAATCCGGTCTCTGTAGCCGGATCCTCGTCTTTGAAGCCTATCTAAGTCAAGCAGACAGATCACGAATTTGTGGTCCGTGTAGCTGAATATCTTGAATTGTGGACAGCCTATGCTAGAACTATCTATTTCCATACAAAATACTCTATCTAGATATGATCTGGATGACACTATGCGATTTGTCCAAGTCCACATTGGCACATTCGGGCAATCCAATCGGTACCTGTCAGAGAGTTCAAAACACCTGAGCAGGTTGGTGAGGCTCTTGCACCCTCCTCCCCTATCCACTAATCCCACACTGTGCCAGCGTGCATCTAAGATCCCGTTCAAGTCGCCCACCAACACTAAAGAGCGGGACGTTCCAAGAAAGGTATCCATACGCCGGAAGAAATCAGGCCCGCCCTGCTCCTGTCGGGGAATAGACGGCCACTAACCTGAAAGCTTGCCCGTCTCCGCTTGTCACGTCCAGCGCCACCAACTTACCTTCTGGGTCCAGGAAGATGGCCCGTATGGCAAGATCAAAAACTCTCGGAAAAAACACTGCAACTCCTCCCACCGATCCCGGACGGCTGGGAGATGCGTACACATCGTAGCCGCCGAAGATCGGTGCGAAGGCCCGTGCTTCGGAGATTCTGGTCTCGCTGATGGCCACTACATCTATGTTTAGTGACCTGATGTCGTTGAGCAGGTGGCCCTGCTTCTATGACGACCACAAACCACGCGCATTTATGCTGCCTATTCTGAGTGAGGTCATGTTGAAATGGAGTGGAAAAGATGGGAAAGACCACTTACCTTACTTCTCGTAGAGGAAGGACGGTTTCTCCAAAATGTTCACTGCTTGTGGCCTCCTCAGGAAGGATGTCCTCATAAATCCTCCTGGAGAGTGCTTGTCGGAAGTCACCGATGTCTTTGGGGAATTTTTGTTTTAGTGTACGTTTTAGTGTAGGTTTTCTGTGTGATGCGAGTGATTTGTATGTGTGGAGGTGGTGTGAACTCTTGGGTTGTTGTGTAGTCTTTTTCTGTGATGCTGGTGTTGTGCTGGATGTAGTCTAATAATTGGTTGTTGTTCAAATTTAATGCTGTGTAGTGTGTATCGTTTTGGTTGTTTTGTTTTGTTTGCGTTTCTTGTGGGTTTGTATCTGTTTCGCTTTTTGGTTACTTTTGTGGTGTAGGTGCTGGCGGTGTTGGGGTTAATGATGGTGATGCTGGTGTGGATGGTGGCATATCTGTCCTAACTTTTTTGTTTGATAGTTTATTTGTTTCCCTCTGTATTTTGTTTTTGGAGGGGGAAGGAAGAGCATTTTTTTTATTTTTTGGTATCTTTTTTTCTTTTTTCCTGATACCGTTTCCCACTCCTCGTCATCACAATCTGTCTCCAGTTGTGATAGGCCGGGGAGTGGAACATCCTCCACAGGCGTTAGTTTTGGTTGTGGCGTGGTGGATGGTGTAGGCGCTGGAGCTAGTTCTGGAGCATTGGGTTGTGGGGGTGTTGGTTTTGCTACTGTTGCTGGGGTTTTTGCTGTTACAGTTGCTTCTGTTGTTGCTGCTACAGTTGTTGCTGCCATCTCTGCTGCTGGTGGTGTTGATGATTGAGTCGCTGGGGTAGGTAGGAGAGGGGACCTCAACTTTTAACCTGAGAGCAGAAAGCCCTTAGGTGGGTTCCTTGACCACAAACGACACACCTAGGCCTTCTGCCTTCGACAATTACGGTCAGGTGGCTGCCGTCAGTGAGGTCTATTACCTCTAGGATCTCCTCAAAGCTTTTTTGGTCCGCTTGGATCAGGAGCTCCATCCCAGATCCGGACCAGTTCTCCTGCTTTTCTTTCGCTATTTCGATTATCTTGGTGTTGGCTTCGATGCCGGCGAGGACGGCAGCTATTAACCAGGGAATGGCCGGTGGAACGTGGGTGACCCTGATCTTTACGAGTCTCTGGCCACAATAGCTTGGGACGAGTGTGAAGTCGTCACTTCTTAATGGGGCCATGGTGTGTTCTCTAGCCTCCTGAGGTGTTTCAAAGAGCACGTCCACGGTTCCATACTTCTGCCCACGTCTGATGTGGGGTTTTTTTGCCAACGCATGTCCCAAAGCTTTTTGGATTTGGGACGCGGATGCCCGTATCACTCGGCGCGATTTTATTTTAATTGTTTGATAAGACACGGTGCATAGGCGCTGATGCTCCATTTTATTAGGTGTGTATGTGTGTGTGTGTGTGTGGGGGGTGGGGGTGGGGGGGGCTAGGCTGACCCTGTACCCATCTTTCTTTACCATTCTTTTGGCTTCTTCTAATTCCTCCTGAGCTACCTGGATCGCTTCTCACCTTTTTTTGCTACTTTGGCAAAAGAAAGAGTGGTTTTACTTATTCTCATTGTTGTTGTTGCTGTTGTTGTTATCGTTATTTTTTTATTGTTAATTTTAGTTTCAGTTGTGGTGGTGGTGGTGTCAGTGGTGTTCGGTGTGGAAGAGTTCACTTTGGCTGAATTCGTTTCGATAACACGAGATAATTTATTTTTTTCTTTTATTTCTGTTGTCGCTGTGGTGGTGAGGGGCCGGTTGTCTCGGTAGTGGTGGGGTTGGCGGCTTCAACACCTCCAGTCATTTGTAATGGCGGGAAATGAATGTCTGCCTGATACAAATTTAAAATATTGCTACTGCTTATATTTTTAGTTTTGGCAAACGTAGTAATATTTGCAATGATGGTGTCGGTGTGAGGCTCGCAGCTACTGGGTTCATCTGTGAGTCGGCCATGATTTTTCAAAGACATTTTTTTTTTTTTGATTATTATAAAAGTGTAAACTTTGGGGTCAAGGCCCCAATCTTTTTGAGTGTCCTTTTCAGAAAACAATGTATGTGCACTTATATACAGTTAACAATACAAATTTTCCATAAATGGCAATTTTAAACAACTGAAAATAACAAACCTTTGCGGAGCTCACGATAATACGAATTACTACGTAGGTCGCCAATAATAACAATAATTATAATAAGAAGAAAAATAATATATTTATTAATACGCTTATACCTACGTACCGTACGTCCGACGTGTGTGTCAAGCTTTCAGTAATTACATAGTCATTTATATGCGGTTGAGAAATATCCGTATCATACATACAATAATTTGATGTAATGCCTTGCGCCGAATATTTTCTTTCATTGTCTTATTATTCACCGTCCAAGAACTCCCAACAGAAGAAATTATATATATTATATTACTGTCGTGAGGTAAGTTGAAAATTGATAATACACTCTATTTTTACCTCCGCCTAATAGGTAATGCTTTACTCTCAGTAAGTTTGTTTGTTTGTTGTTTTTGTAACAAGTTTTTATTTATGACAAACATCATCTCTAACCACTTTCTTATACCAGCTAGGTGTTCTTCATAACTACTGAAACAACCATTCTCAAAAATGGAAGATAGAATAAGTCAACAAAGAGAAGCAGCGAGAGAACGACAAATAAGACGACGACAATGGTTACAAGTAGAAGAGAGGCAAGCAAACCATGACCGTAATCGAGAACAAATGCAAGAAAGGAGGAATCCTATGAGCCAAGAGGAGAGAGAAGTATATCTAGGGAATAGAAGAAGCGGAGATCATAATAGAAGGAATAACATGAATCCAGGGTAAGAGAAGTTATCTACAGAATAGAAGGGAGGATCATGACAGAAGAAATACAATGAATAAAGAGGAGATAGAGGCTTATCTACAGAATAGAAGAAACGTAGATCATGATAGAAGAAATAACATGAATCCAGAAGAGAGAGAGGCTTATCTACAGAATATGAGAAACAAATATGACGACAGAAGAAATGACATGAATCCGGAGGAGAGAGAATTTTATCTAGAGAATATGAGAAACAGAGTTCAACAGCGACGAAATGCTATAATTGAAGAGCAGCCTTTCAGCAAAGGCGATGGACAGTGTGAGAGTTAAATTGATACTTCAAAATGAATCCACCCATGGCCGCAGAAGGGGAATCACCTTTACTAGAAACATTGTATATGGGGAAGTGCTTTAAAGGATGTTTTGTATGTGTACTTTTATGAAATTAATTTTAAATAAACTTACATTATTATACATAAAATAAAGAAAAATATAATTATTTATTCACCAATATACTGCAAATCAAACAACTTTGATTAACTGATAAATATTCATTGGACAATATTTAAATTTAAAAAAATCATCCGTGAATTTTGTCATGGGTCCAGCTAGTATGTATAATTATATTGCCCCCAGTTAAACAAATTGTAGAGTTGATTTCTATTGTGAGATGTTTTACTTTCTACTAAAGGCTTGGATTCTTCAATCAGTCTGAATATTTCATATGTTAATTGTGTAGATATGATGTTAATTCAATGAATTCTAGTAAGCCATCATATTCTAACATTGCCTCTCGGGAGGGCAAAGACATCGTCTACATGATTTTGAGTTTTCACCAGTGTTCCTATATCATTTCCACTATAATACGATTTTGTTTCTATGTATACTGTGGTCATGTTTCTACATTGTCCTATTGTGCACATTATGCGTAATACTACACATTTAGTTCAATGGTTATCTATGAATCTATTTTACAACATATCGGATATTTATGCTGACGGATGGGGTCTGAAATGTTCCAGTTCTGGTGACCAGGAATTGCTTTTGCTTCTACTGCATTTAACTTAATACCCAATTGAATCTTTACACATATGACATCACGAATGACCATTTATGTGATCGTTCCAGGCAATAGATATTCCCATTAAATGTATCTGATAACATTTCAAAATATACACATTGGATATTATACTATTAATAAAATACATATGAATATATCACCTCAACCAATATTCAAAATTAACCGCATTTGTAAATACCAAATAATGAGTATGTATGAATGGCAATACTAAATGTAAATAACCGATATTGTTATTTAATAGTTTACAGATTAATTATTAATACAGTCATTAACTCGAAATGATATACCTTGCAGACATGGCAAGTGACGCAAGAAATTATGGTTAAATATTTAAACTCATATGTATGTCGTAAATGTCAACGGGTATATTTCAAGCAGATCTTTTTAGATCAAGAAATAAATAAATTTAAAATGGTAATGGAAAGTTGTGATTATAATTTCATATTAATGAGAAAATTGTTTCAAGATGTAATGAAGCTGTTGCTTTAAAATTATATGATGGGAAATGAACTCAACACTTCGTCTTTCGTAGACTATTAAATGCGTTTTCTATTAACTTTAGAGGAACTCGTAATATTAGTTAAAAGAAAGTAAAGCTTTTGAATGAAAACGGTCAAGCATAAACATATATTTGAAAAAGGAGCTTAGTGCAAACTGAGGTCAATTTTACGTGATTGTAAGTGTGGAGGTATGTGAAGAATTGCTCACGAAACTCAATACAATTGAGTGCATATGAGATGGTTTATATATATATATATATATATATATATATATATATATCTCTCTCTATATATATATATATATATATATATATATATATATACATGGAGAATTTGGGCATACACCGAAATGTGTTAATGTATTGAATGGGCACGTATATCCTGAGGGAGTCGTGGGATCGCAGTATTAAAATACGATGTTTTTCGGGCATTTTAAACCTGGCGGACCCCATCTTCACACCAAGTGTGAATACAGCCGACGTCTTCCAGATAATAATGAAGAGTGACAGAATGAAAATCTGGAAATACATATTGATGACCAGTCGGTCCCAGTACCAGACTGGTACTTTCTTTTATCGACCTTGAATGGATAAAAGTGAATGGATGAAAGTGATTTGTACTCAAAGAGCATAGATCGAAAAGGAATACTGCAAAGCATTCTATCCGACTTTTGTAACACCTCTGCAAATTCACTGTCTCTGAATTGGGCTAATACTTTCCTTTAAAAGATTATGCAAGTAGTTGGAAAATTAATTGTTCTGTTTTGCATAATTTACACACGGAATCATTAATGTAGTGCGAATGAAAATCGTTATAAATTATCGTATAAGTTTTCATATAATGCTGTCTCCTATCGAATTACAACGATTCATCAATGTGTAACGTTTAACATAGCATTGTCTATATTAATTATAACACATGCACCCTTTTAAGATTCTTCACATTCAATTCCTAAATCGATTTCAGCAAGGAAATATACCATGTACTTAGAAAATGTATTATTTATTTCATTTCTGTCTTTATTTAACCTGTTTGATTCGTCAACATGTTTAGTAGGAATATTTCGAAGGGTTGTTAAAATAAGAAATATATCATTTTAATTATTTAGTTAATTATTTATTTTAATTATATTGCTATGAAAAGTAGCCGGGCTTAATGAACAATATATTATATATTAAATATATATTATATATTCCTAACTAACTTCATATTTCTCTTCATTTTGATGGAACACGTATTTTCTTGATCGACTTGCTACATTTAGTAGTCAAACATTTTTTCAAATATAATCTCACTACCTTAAATAAGGACAGGGAAAATAGATAATGCAGTACCTCATAATCTTAAACGTTTAACTAAGTTTAAATTAGAATAAATTGTGATAATATTTGAAGTGTGGAATCCGATTTATTTACCAATGACAGATCTAAATAAGATAGATAACATATTTGTGTAAACATTTAAATTTATGTCAACTTTCTCGATCAGTAAATATATACTAGAGCTTATGATAATTTCTGACGTTGGTTTTGACTAGAAAGCTTGTGAGAAGTTGAGAATATGTAAGAAATGACGGTAAAAGTTATTCAAACCTATATATTTTATCAGATATTTTTTTTGCATTCTTCCCCGCTATCATAAATTTCCTGTTTTTCATATTCAGTTGGAATAAACAATCTCATAAACTGTGCTTCATATGTGCACAGCCACAAGGCAAACGCATACACAAACATACGCGCACTCGCACCAACACACTCACACACTCGCGCTCACGCCAGCGCATTCAAACACACATATGACAGCATATAAGAACACTTACGTGTGTAAGTATGTTTCTATTTCTGCGTTATGTTGCAGCGTGTTGTAAATATATAAATATCTAAACTTTCATCTCAGCAACGAAATGTCGTAGTAACCTATCTTGTTTGAAATATACGAAATTTAATGTTAATCATACATTAAATAAACGGTGCATTTGTTGGCAGTATAAGTAGAATATGAGCCAAGATTTTAAACGATTTTTCTTTATTCCGTTATACGTTCTGATTTCAAAATTCCCAAGGTCTTTATATTCATTTTCGGCATCTAGTTTAAATTGCAACTTTATAAATTACACGGTGTAACTGAGGAGATAGGTTACTATCCTTGAAACAATCTTTGTGCGTGGTCCAGTCAATGTGTTTTAGTTAAAATCACAGCACACATTTCTAAAACACGCAACAAACACACGTGCTGTAGTCTGCTTTGGTCATAAACCTCACCAAATACATAATATTCTCTCTTAAAACAAAATTAAATATCAACATGTGAGACAATGAAATCGCTTGTATACACATAAATGAAAAAAAGAAGATGAACGACACGTCTTCTTACTATTCTCACAAAGTAAAATTCATCAGGGGTTGTTTCAAGAATATCAATGCTGATAAGATATACATAGTCGTATTGTTTTAATATGTAGCAAAAGGCCCGGTTTTCAAGCACATCTACAAACACACTTATTCCGCCGAAAATCAGGATGCAGTATGCAGTTCTGATTTTCCAGGCTTTCTACAACGTCCTATGACAAAGGACTACGTAACACTCCACGAAATGATGCAATAGATATACGAAGTGTGATGAGATAAAGAAAACATGTTGCCTGTTATTGACATTCCAAAATATTTCTGTACAACAAAATATTCTGGTTGTGGCAAAAGTGAAGAAGACTGTATTTTAGGACAAAACAATATCGGTGCCGCATTCTTTGCTCTCGTTTTCGATGTTGAGCAATCTAGCACAGTATTTGGTGACAATAAAGCTATTGTTGTTGTAGTTGTATTCATATTTCGAGTGGTGCCGTTTTAGTGTGATGTCATGTTGGATTCCTTGGTTGTTGCATATACGTATGTTGCATATATGTATTTATAGAAGTGGTTTTATGTAGTTGCAGAAAACGGATATGTTTGGAGATAGCTGCATAAAACATTGTAGCATACATTGAACTAGGAGATTGTTCATTATTAACGTGGTTGTTTTGTGTGTATACTGTGATGCAGTCTAATACTCGCTTTTCGTTTTTATTTAGAAGTATACATTTTTCTTTGTATGTTGAAGTATTTCGTTCTATGCACAAATTGATTTGTACCAGATTGACCTATCACATTGCGAGTACATGTTTGGCTAATGTTCATGGCTAAATGATATTGCAGTCAGCAATGCGATTTGTGTATCGTTTTCACGTCAATATTGGCGTTGTGAATATATTTGCATAACATTTTGGTCTAAATATATGATGAGAGATGAGATGGTTTTGTATATTTCTTTTTTTTTTCTTGTTATGATAAGAGCCAGATAAATATTAGTTTGGTTCTACTGCATGTTTTGGTCAGAGAGTATATGAATATCCCTAGTGGTTTGATTTTGTTCAGGTTAAGAATAGAATTTCAGTTGTAAATCATAATTTGATTGAAAATATGAGAACGTTTCCATACCCAGTTAAATAAACTTGTATATTATAAATCGTTGCAGACAGGAGAATATACATTTTTAAATCTTGGTATTTGATGACAGAGTCAGGTCCATTGAAAACTTTGAGTTGATTATCTGCGAAACACATTTTGTCGGATGAGAATACGCCAAACTGAAATGTCGTTCTCTTTTGATTAATGCAAACTCTCTGGTGAATGCATATACCGTGCGTTGATCACATCTTCAACTGGAATTATTTGTGTATTAGTATTAACTGCTAATAAGTGTGACTGCTTCCTATATCATTTAACAAAAATACACTCTATATATATATATATATATATATATATATATATATATATATATAGGAAGCAGTCACACTTATCAGCAGTTAATATAAATACGCAAATAATTCCAGTTGAAGGTTTGATCAACGCTCGGCATATGTGTGTTAATGCATTCGCCAGAGCGTTTGCATTAATCAAGAGAGAACCACATTTCAATTTGACGTATTCTCATCCGACAAAACGTGTTTCGCAGATGTTCAACTCAAGGTTTTCAATCGACCTGACTCTGTCATCAATCTGATCATAAAACACCTAGATTAAAAATAAATATTTTCCTGTGTGGAAATGTAGGACATTGGTAAAGCTATATATATATCTATTTTCGTTGTTGGTGGTATGTATTGCATGCGGTTCTTTTCATTTTCTGATAAGGTTTTACTTAGACTGGTTTATCTATGCCAAGAATGTAAACCCTACAACAGCCGCCGTCTTTGCAGCGTCGATAGAGATAACTGCAATAGAAAAAAGGTACACCAATATCAGCGACGAACATTCCACCCTTAGCCGTCAGGTAATGTTCTTGTTTAAGCAGGCTGGACATGTAGAACACGCACAAGGCACTGTGCGCTGCCAAACGTACATATGGTAGTAACACGAAGAATCCGATAATACACGTAATAGATTAGAGCTGCCTAGTCTAGTTGAATTTCGTAATAAATAGCCAAGTCTGTAGAACATTCAACATGAAGGACGAGTTGTCTTATATTAAGTACTTTAATGTTTCAACATAGAGGATGGATCCCTGTAATAATAGTCAACGAAAGACTACGTTCTTTCAAAGTTGCTTTTGTCGTTTTTTGTGAACGGAAAGCCGATTAGTTATTCAGGGTGTTGCAAAATGTTTGTTCAATGTTGGTAGTAGTGCGCTACCAGAGAACTTATGACTGAAGTTCCTATGTAATATATATATTATGAAATGTGGAATATGATGATAGAATACATCTTTCTTAATATTTCATGCAATGTAAAGTGATGTACGTTTTGCTGAGCACTGATATGAATAACATTTTATACAGCTAATAAATACAAGTATTTATATAGAAATGTGGGGAGTTAGATGTTTCAGATTTTATTGGTACTGGTACAGATTATTTACGGATTTGGGATATCACCACTTCTGCAATGGATGGAGTTGGTGAAAGTTATGTTCCAGGCAGAAGGTGTGTTTTTTCGATTTAATATTTTCTACATTTTTGTGAATTTAAGAAATTGTAACATGGTCGTTCACTTGTTTAATGATACAATTTTTTTTTGTGATAATAGACATTCCATTACCGCTGTTGATGCGACAAAATATTTTATACAATATATTTTGTTCAAGACATGGATTATGTTGGATTCAAAGTTGTCTGCATGCATGGAGTTGATTTTGTTAATTATATCATTATTTCGTTTTTTTTTTATGCTGCATTTGCTTACGCCAATGCCTTGTCTGATTGTATTTTTCCAGCTTTCTTTGCTTGTTTGTGGGCGTAAGAATTTACAATGTGTAGTGAGGATTTTCTCATTCATATTGCTTTTCTTGGTGTGAGGTTTGGATGTCCATAAATATTTCATTAAAATTATGTATTCAAAGTCAATGAGGGTTGTTGTTAAATTCTTGTTTTATACATAAAGTTTATTCCATTGAAATTCTTTTGTAAATTTAATTTAACTGCGAAAAAATACTATTCCTCAGATTCTTGATTTTATATGCTTTATTTTAATCGAGTTATATTGAGGGATTGATGTAGCCATGATACATTGGTTAGATATGGGAATATAATATATTGTGTCGAAACATTAAAATTCAATTCTTTGTAGTTGTGCATTACCTGGTGATGTTAGTTTATTGTTAGATTTATCGTAATTTAGCATAGTGTGTAAGGGCAGGAACACTTACTTGAAGGGTTTGAAGGGTTTTCTTTCTGAAGACATTCTGCTGCCTTGCCCTCCTGAGAGAAACTGGCCATTATTGTTGCTTAAGTCACTTCAGTTCATGTCGGGTGTATCTATGAGGAAAACAGGTATTTCACCTGTGACTCTTCAATATTCCTTTTGAAATAGAAATAACAAACATGAAAGTCGTACTATTTTATAGATTGGATTTGCATATACACACATATACACACATTTTATCTGCAAAACAAATACAATGTGACGATATAAATATATATGTATATATATATATATATATATATATATATATATATATATATATATATATATATATATATATACACATGCTGTGAGAAAGGAAGCTAAAACGACAGAGAGACAACGTGTGGGACTTTATATATATATATATATACATACATACACACACACACACACACACATATATATATATATATATATATATATATATATATATATATATATAACACATCTTTCATGTCATTATGATTCAAGAATACTTTTTTCTACATTTGTCATTTTCATTTCACTGTGATCCTAACGTGTATCTTGTTAAAAAATAGTTTTGTTTGTAATAAAGTTTCTTTGCGTCATTGTTATAGTTCACTTATATACATAAAACTTACTTAATCTCAATATTTGTATGTTGCAGATTGTGGAGTTGGGGGAAGACTATTTCTGACTGTCTATAACAACGTTTTTATGTTGAATTGTTTACTAAATGTTTGTCATATTTTTCATATTTGCATTAGAAACTCTGATTCAATTGTGTTTTTTTTTTTATATACAGTGAAAATACAATACAATTATTTCGCTGCAACTCAATCTCATGTGTTGTGTGTTGTGTCTGTGTGTGCATGTGTGTGACGGTGTGTGAGTGCTGGTGATTTCCTTTTTTTATATTAAATTAGTGTTGTGCTAACAACATACAGGTGTTTCATGTCTGTACACACACTAACAGACCCCTTTTATATATATATATATATATATATATATATATATATATATATATATATATATATATATGTGTGTGTGTGTGTGTGTGTGTGTGTGTGTGTGTGTGTGTGTGTGTGTGTGTGTGTGTGTGTGTGTGTGTGAGAGTGTGTGTGTCTATATGTATATATATATATATATATATATATATATATATATATATATATACATATATATACTGCATTATTACCATTTTTTCCTAGAGAAATATCTATAATGTTGTAGTTTCGGTTCACGTATTTACACTTTAAACCATTAAATACATCTAACTAAACTCTGTGGTCAATGAAGTGCAGACTATAGCTCAAGTCATCGATGCACTGTAATTTGCTAACTTCACTATAATTTGATTTCACACTATAGTGTGAATTACCAAAGGATACTTATTTCTATATTTTGTTGTTTACCGAAATGGCGTTGTAATTGTTGTGTGTGGCTGTATTGATATTATATTTGTTCGATGCTGAGTAATGCTATTTTGTTCATCTCCAAAATCTATATATTTATCTATAAATATATATCTATATATTTATCTATAAATATATATCTATATATTTATCTATATATTTATCTATATATTTATCTATATATTTATCTATAAATATTCTCTCTCACGTTCTCTGCAACCATTTCTCTCTCTCTCTCTCTCTGTCTCTCTCTCTCTGTCTCTCTCTCTCTCTCTCTCTCTCTCTCTCTCTCTCTCTCTCTCTCTCTCTCAATATACATGTATATATAGATATAGATAGATAGATAGATAGATTTCTTTATTAGCCACAGGGGCACAAAAGAAGGGGACAAATAAAAGGGGGAAGTTTACATACAATAAAAACGTGTAAAATGTTATCACAAAGTAATTTTAAAAGTTAGTCGATTTCCCCAATAGAGGGAGACAGTTTATATGGGTAACACATACCCCCGAAAAAAAAATGTGCAATCCTCATTTCCAGGAATACGAAGAGTGTGTACTCCTTTCCTCTCCTCCTCCTTTTCCTCAACCTACTGGCTGATATAGAGAGAAGGCCCATTCACTTGGGCCATTCTCGCCACTTTCACCCACCTTTCATAAAACTTGCTGGGGTACAGCACCTCTCTCTCCATCCTGATTCTTCTTCCAAAGTGGTATTTGAAAAAAATAATCAGTTGTTGACCGGAGAGAAAGGTGACTGACCTCAGCCCTTTCAACCTTGTCCACCATACAACCTCTTTCGCCATAGCTATCACACAAAGGAAAACCGCCTCTCCTTCGTTTTTGAAGGAGGGTGGCGGTTTGATCATGACAATGGACTCGGTGGTCAACTGGATTGGTCCCACCCGCGACAATAGTCGTTCTACATAGCCCCACAGGTCAGTGACGCCCGGGCAGTGTATGAATGCGTGCGCGACGGTTTCTTCGTCTCGCACGCACCTCGGACAGATCTCTTTTGCAGGGTCTCTGCCTGGGCACCCATGTCTGTAGAGCTTGTCTCGAACTGGTAGAGCTCCTCGGTAGCACTGCCAGGCCAAGGACTTTTGGAAGTTGTCCATCGGTCCCGGGCGGAAGGTCCTACCGAACAGACTGGCCAGTTCATCTTCCTCTACGCCTAGAGCTTCACCGAGCGCGTCGTCGCACTTGCTGCGGACCAACCCTCTATAGAATGATGAAGTGGAGTCTCTACTGATCGCCGAGTCCGCCTGCCAGAGGGCTGTGAACGCCTGAGCACATTCGATGTGCCAGTCGCCCATTTTCCTCGGTCTTTGCTTGACCCAGGACTGCAGCTCGGTCAGCGAGACGAGTCGTGGGAAGGCTCGCCTCACGAACGGGGCCCACACCGGTTGTCCGGTGAGGAATACGTAGAGATGCCGCAGCCTGAGCGCGTGTTTGCGCATCGTCAACCACGGCATCCCCAGCCCTCCGTTAGAAGGGTGTTGGCAGCAGATGGATCTTCTCACCAAAGGAGCTCGCCTCTTCCAAAGGAATCGGAAGAGCACGCGCTCCATTTTGGCGAGCGTTTTGGCTGGAAAAGGCACGACGGTCAAGCGGTAGTAGATGGCGGACGCTATAAAAGTGTTCGCCACCTCCGCTCGACCTTTCAAGGATAGTTTGCACTCGGCCCACTTCTGGGTGAGTGCAAACACCTTGGCCGTCACTTCGTTCCTGTTCTTCTCCACGTGGAGGCCCGGACCAAACCAGACCCCGAGCAGCTTTACCGGTCCTTTCGTCAAGCGTCCGACGACGCCATCTGAAGGCATCGGTTTGCCACTCCACGATCCGAGTTGCAAACCGAAGGACTTGTCCCGGTTCAGCTTCGCTCCTGTGAGACTTTCGTAATCCTTCAGTAAGGTGCCGACTTCCTCGATTTGCGAGGCGCTCGACACCATTACAGTCCCGGTTCCAGAGAGATGCCCTGAAATAGCTCCAGCTTCCGCAGTAGTGGCTCGAGAGTCAGTACGTACAGAAGGGAGGAGAGAGGGCATCCCTGTCGAATGGATCGCGTAATATGGAACGTCTCCGACAGGTAGCCGTTCACCTTGACACTTGAGCAGTTGTTGCTGTTGTGCATTGCAGCAATCCAGCACCTTAACACGGGTCCGAATCCTGCCGCCTCGAGCACCGCATCCAGGTAACGATGGTCAACCCTATCGAAAGCCTTAGACTGATCCAAGTTGATCAGGGCCCCACCGAAGCCGGGTTTACGCCCTACCCGCTCTATGATGTATCGCATGAGGTGGAGGTTGTCGTGTATGGACCTGGTCGGGATTGTGCATCTCTGCACTTCTCCCACCAGGTTCTCGACGACAAGCGCCAGCCTCTTTGCCAACACCTTGGCCAAAATCTGTAACTCTGTGTTTAGCAGAGTTATGGGCCGGAAGTTGCCTATGTCATCCCTCTTATTCTCGTCCTTCCTGATTAGTGTGACCACGCCCCCGGTTACAGAACTGGGAATTCTCCCGTTCTGTTGCCAGTTGCAGTAGACCGCTTCCAGGAGACCGGAGAATAAGTCCGGTATTGCTACGTAAAATTCGTAGGGTAGAGCGTCGTGACCTGGAGATTTGTGTTTGGCGCATTGGCTCAGCGCGTCCCCTATCTTAGTGGCTGAAATTGGCTTTTCGCAGAACTTTGCCTCGCTGTCCGAGAGCCGTGGTAGGCCGTCGAGGTATGGACCGAAATCCATAGTCTCTCCCCCCCCCCCGAACATCTGAGCGAAGTGCCGCTGAAAAGCCGCACACATCTGCTTCGGCTCAAGTATCACGCGTCCGTTTTGGTCCTTCAAAGACCGAATCGTGGACTTGTTGCCACTCTTTGCCTCCGTCACTCGGGCTCAGCTAACAGCTTTGGCTTCCTCGTTTCAGAGAGCACGTATTTTTCTTCTGACAACGCACTCCTCGTGCTTTGCGTTGAAGAACTGGTCCAAGGCCGTTCTCGTTGCTAACACGCTGGCTACGTTGCCACTTCTAATTGCCTCTTCTACTTTATCTACCAGTTCCTTCTCGGTTCTATTTCTATCTAACGCTAATTCTTTACTAAAAAACTATCGAGTCTAATCTAACTGCCCTCTTGAGAGAGTACCACCATCTGTTGTTGACAATGGGCCCTGTCAAGTGCTGTTTAACTAATGTGCTAATCCGTCTACTGTATGCTTTGCTTGTCGGTAACGACAAGTTCAGCTTCCAGTAGCCGGGTCCTTGTCTATGGGTTCTATCAAGGTTGGCCATGCAGGTCACTAGTTTGTGATCTGAATAGGTAACTATGAACATTTGTGGACATCTTAACATGTCCTTATCCTTATTTCTAACTAGAACCCTATCTAGGTACGATCTAGATGTTCCGCTACGATTACTCCACGTCCACAGTGGCGCAGTCGGAAAATCTAGTCGATATCTATCGGCCAGGTCAAATCGGTCAATTAACTGTTTGAGGCTATTACACCCACCTTTATCGGGACATGCTCCCACATAGTCCCAACGTGCATCTAGGATTCCATTCCAGTCCCCCACCAAAAGCAAGGAGCGGGACGTTCCCAGAAAATGTCTCTAGACGTTTGAAGAAGTCTGGCCGCAGTGTCCCGGATGGGGGATATGCGGCCACCAGCCTGAAGGCTCCACCTTCACTACCGTCAACGTCCAGGACTACCAGTCGACCCACCGGGTCCAGATGTACCGTCTGTGTTACGAGGCCATGTTTCCGCAGCAAAACGGCAACTCCGCCCCCACCCCCCGGTTGACAGAGAGATGCGTAGATCTCAAAGTCATCGAAGACGGGGGCGAGCTGTCGCTCGCCGTCGATCCTGGACTCGCAAATGGCTACCACATCCATACTGTGCGACCTGAGGTCGTTTAAGAGTTTACCCTGTTTTCAGAGCCACCCCAGGCCGCGTACGTTCAGACATCCAACTCTTATATTGGCTATGTTGGTGCTGAAAAGTTAAAAGAGAAAAAGAGATCACTCACCCTTCGCTCCTGGGGACCAGGCCGCACGATTTCCTTGGCGGTGTTGGAGGGGTTGTCTGGATGGGTGGTGGTTTTCGGCGGGGTGGGGACGCAGATGTTTGGTGGGGTGGGGTCTGGTGGGATGGGGTTGTCTGGGATGGTGAGACATTTGAGAAGGACGCGGTTGAATGGTTTCACGCAGGAATTCCCCACATCCTTCTCAAATGTTTCTTTTAGGGACCTATAAGTTTGTATAGGGACCCTAATCAGTTTTAGGTTCAGTTTTTTGCTGTTTTTTATAGAGTGGGCGAAAGTTTTCTCTTCGGTTTTCACCGAAGGGTCGTTCGTGATGGTCTCCATTAGTGTTTTGTTTTCAGTGTTTATGTAAGTGTAAGTGTAATTTTCTTGTGTTGTGTTTGTTTTTGTCTGTAGTTCTTGTGTGTGCTTTCGTTTTGTTGTAGGTATTTTGTTTTCAGGAGGTGGGGGTTTTGTTTGTGATGTTTTTGTTGTTTGTGTTGGTGGCTGTATGTTTGTGGTAGTGTTTGCTGGTTTTTTGCTTTTGTGATGTCTTTTCTTTCTTTTCGAGCGATGGGGTTCTCCCTCGTCTTCACTGGGTGATGGCGAGATAGCCTCATCTGTTGTATCGTCTGTGTGATTGAGGAGGGGTATGTCTTGGGGAGCTGTTGTGTCTGTATGTGATTTTGCAGTGGTTTTAGGTGGAGTGGGGTTGTGTGGGACTGTGTTTGTTGTGGTTATTTTCGTGTGTTGGTGTTGTTGTGGTGGTGTTGGTGGTTATGTTGTTTTGATGGGTGTCGGCAGAAGAGCCTTTTTTTGGTTCATTAATTTAGGACAGGAAGCCCTCAGGTGACCCCTGCTAAAGCAATGGTAACATGAAGGCCGCCTACCATCAACCGAAAAGTTTATGTAGGTGAGACCGTCCAGGAGTACACGCTGTGGGATCATAGCTATTCGCTCTGTGCTCATTTGCACCAGAACTTCAATGCTAGTCCCATTGAATACATCTCTGGGGTACTTTCCTACTGACAGTATTCTGTCTTCATCAAAATTGATGAAGCCGCACAGTATCCACCATATGTTCTCCTTTGGTGTGACACTTGTGATTCTGATCTTTTGTGTCCTTTTTCCCATGTATGTAGCGAAACAGGTGTACAGGTTGGATACAATTGGCGACACAGAGTAATTTTGGGCCGTCAATTGATCCTTCATGAGTACCGAAATACTCCCAAAAATTTGCTTCTCTGAATGAATGCAATATCATTCATTGAATTTTTGAAAGCCAGTCAATTTCTTTCTGTGACAATTGGACTGGGTTTCGGGTAGAATTGGAAACTGTCCTAAAAACTATCGTTTTGAGAGCAGTTTCCTTGCGAATTTCTACCGGAGAATTGATGCTGAAAGCACCATTTTTTTCGAAAGTGACATATCTTTTAGCGTCCTTTAAAAGTTGTTCAGCATTTGTTATGTCGAGATATATCAATTCTTCCTTCTTTTGAACTTTCTCCGCAAAGGAGATTTTTGGTTTCTTTGTGGAATCCGTATTGGTGGTGTTGTCATTATTGTTGTTATTGTTGTTGTTATTCTTGTTGTCACCGATGTTGGTATTATCCGTATTTTCCTTGGTGTTGTTGTTGTCTTTGATGCTGGTCTTATTGGTGTTGTCTTTATTTTTTTCTTTGTTGTTGTTATCATTGTTGCTTTTATCATCATTATTGGTGTTGCTGTTATTTTTGTTGTCATTGAATTGTTTGGTGTCATTTGTGTTGTTTGAATATGAATTCGTTTTTACATTTTCATTTTGTCTTTCCATCTCTATAGTATCTAGTGAAGAAGACGTTGTTGACTGCGAGCTTTGTAGTCTTACCGCCTCTCCACCAGCATTATCGTTGGACGCAGCGGTCATAAAGTAATCAAAATTTTACAATATTTTTTCCAAGATTCGATGGAGAAAAATTTTTTAAATAGATATTCCGCCCCTGTAGGGGCGAAAATGAGTTGACCCACCACCTGAAGGTTCAGACGGGTGGTCAAGTTACATAATCATATAAAATTTAACTAAAAACTCACGTTTCTTTCTTACATAAATTAACGGAAACTTCTCCGCGAAGTTACACACGTCTGATAGAGAGAGAGAGAGATAGATAGATAGATAAGTAGATAGATAGATTGATAGATAGATAGATAGATATATAGATAGATAGATAGATAGATAGATAGATAGATAGATAGATAGATAAATATATAGATAGATAGATATTTAAGTGTTAGTATGTATATATAAATATATATGTAAGTTTAAATCATTTGAAAGATTTCGGACAGTTTGGCCTATAACATATCTAGTTTAATAGCACCCCTTGCAGATATTTTCAGATCATGGTTCACTCCTGATCCATGTTTTGGACACATGGCCAGTCTAGAAATGTAACAATGTTTTCGTACAAATATCTGGGAGTACCGAATTTCATTGAATTAAGCGTCGGGCCTACAACGTGAAGTTGTAAGTTCGTTTCTCCGAGCGGGCTTTCTGTTGTGTTTTTTTAGCTAATTACCCGTTGTTACACGTTGCTCCAGTTCATTCAGTTTTAGAAATGTGCTGCGATCTCACTTCACTGGTTTCAAGCTGCATTTCCATTACATAACATCGGTGGCGTTGAGAAAGGAGACCGGTATACTTTTGCGATTATTGGTCTTCCACAATCAACCGTGGCAACTTTCTAGGTGCAATTCCCTTGGACACTCATGACCGAATATGTATTTTCATCGTTTGTATTATATCAAAAAGAGCGGGAATAAATGTGAAATATTTGTACCATAATTTTGTTATGAGATACGAGTTTAATTGTTCTTAGTGCGCGGATAGCACGAGGACCAACACTTGCGTGTATTTTAAAGTTGATTCCAACATCATTTAGGCATTGCTGATGGAATAATGTCCACATCATTCAGATGATAAAATATACTCTGCGATGTTTCTGAGTGTAGAGTTTGGGATTTTCAAATCGGTCCCAATAGAGAAGGTCGATTAAAATGTTTGTAATAATTTTTATAATAATTGGTTTCATGTGCGAAAATCAGAGTGGCACTGGGTCTTTCTAGAAAAGAGAATGATGGTGGTGTAGATGTCTCTCGGCCTGAAAGTAATGAAAGTCGAGGAAATTCCTTGATATTTCTGTGTGTATTTCAGGTAAATTGTTACAAATTATTCCAATGTCTCTTGTGTTGTAGTTTAGTTGGATGACACACAGGTTCCACCCGAAGAAAGATAATGCTGTCTTCCAAACAACTGATTAACAAATGTGTTCACTATGTACTAATAGAGACATTGTCTAGAGTATTTATGGATACTGCATGTTGAACATTTCTTAGATATATTCATTTTCGTAAAGCAAAGAGAAACCATCGGCTGTATATGCTCATTTGCATATAATCTGGATCTGGCTAGCAATAATTATGGGCGATATTCAACATAATTAGGGTGTGTATGAATGTGCATACTATATGGTAGACAAACTAACTAAAATCAACATTTGTTCATGATGAAAACAATGATTTTTCTCTTTCAATTTGTGGACACGTCACATATTTTATCAATAACAGTGGAAAATGTCAGAGCTGTTTGAAGATTCGTTAATCTACCGTCAGTGACATTCGCTAAACCAGTAAACATTTCAGATTCAATGAGAGTCTATATAGCCTTGGCGGGATGAACATTTTTCTGTACATGCTCATTTCCGCATTGTAAATAGACAACATCGGCTGGAATGACTCTGCATATAATGCGGAATTCGTTGGTTAAACCTATGTATATGCTAGTCTGTTTGGGAGTACTTTCGAGCCGGAAACTATGGAAACTTTCCGGAGATCCTTTTCCTGGCAGAGCTATCAAGGAAGGGGGGGGGGCGTAGTGCCCGTCGTAAACAAACTCTACAGGCACAGAGTGATGTAACCGCATTCTTCCTGAACCCAGCTATTGCTGAGATGCGGATTCTTGCCGGACAGATATTACCGCGTGCAGGCAGGATCCGGCTATCGACATACACCATCTTGAAGATCACCACTTGGCTTTCTTTTCGCTCGGAATGGTACGCAGTTTTGCACTGTCTTTTGGCTGTAGGGAGAGATGATATGCAGAGAGACCGGCTGAAAATACTGAAGACAGACACTTTCCTCAAGCAATCATACCTTATTCAACATCAACTTGGAAGGGTAGTTTTGGGTGGAGAGGGAAATGCTGCCTACAGTGTATTTGTTAAAAATGCGGGTGAATGTCACTTGGATGTCCAGAATGAATGGGCATATCCTGGGCATGCGTCGGGGGGTTGAATAATTTTTAAAAAACAAGTGCACCTCCCGATGATGCTCTTAGTGATTAGGGTACATTCGTATCTATGGTATTCCTAAATTACCCTAGTTAATTCTCTTCCTAATGGGTAATTTTGTAGTTAAACATTTTATTGTTTATTCTAACGTGTTTTCCTTGTTTACGCGCATTTATATATATCTTCAACCTCGCTGTATTGCTAGCTCTTTCGGCCCTAGTGACCAATACATAAATAATTGTTTCTACTTTAGGCACAAGGCCAGCAATTACCCAGTGCATTACTGGTACTTTATTTTATCGACCCCGTAAGGATGAAAGGCAAAGTGAACCTCGGCGGGATTTGAACTCAGATTGTAAAGCATGGCGTCCGACCCTCTACCGATACTGCCAATCCACCGACCAATAAATAAATAATAACTCTTATTAACATTTTGGTAGTAGTAGTAGTAGTAGTGGTAGTGGTAGTGGTAGTGGTTGTGGTGGCGGCGGCACAGGTGGTTGTTGTTGCCATGACAGCTTTTGTTATTGTGTTTTATTAATAATATAAATACGTACTTGAAAAATAGCTTATTCTCCATCGTAAGCCATCCGTTCTATAATACAAGTAAGGGCATTTGACAGCAATTTCCAAATATGTGTTGAACCAAATTTAGTCCCCAAAGGTAGCACGAGATATTTGGCATGTCTCTGTGAAGCAAATAAATAATGAGAATGTGTAACTCATTTAAATCTTCACTAAAAGCCATAGAGATATGCTTAACGTAAATCATCGTTTTAGCAATTCAAATTATGGTTGTCTTCATACAGGCTGAGTACAATAAATAATTACTCTGCTTTAATGTTGTTCGTAATATATCGTAATGCTGACAGGTTTGACAATAGTGTAGTTCTATTTCGAGATTATCAACAATTTGTCTTAGTAATGAATAGGACGAGCAGCTAATCTATGAACTTCCAAACCCATTTCGCTACGGCATGTTATATGACAAACAAAGGGAGTCGATTTATTTCTAGCATTTGACCGAGTACGGTTAGTAGTATCGCTGCTTTGCATTGTACAGTGGATGCAGATGTATTGCAATGTGTGATAAATATTGTGTTATATTGAATGGGATAGTCAAACCTAACACATTCCGTGACAAATGCACTTCTTTATTCCTGAATTTATTTTATACTAGATGTTCCTATGACCATATTTCAAGATTTTCTTCTAATTTAATACGATTTCTGGATAGCACGATACATATTGAAATGGAAGTAACTTAGTAAACTACACATACAAACACATGGCCAGAAGCACGAACGTATATACAACACTTATATAAATACACCCGCACAAAAGCACACAGCCGTCCACATACGATACATATAGACCCACACACACACTCTCTCTCTCTCTCTCTCTCTCTCTCTCTCTCTCTCTCTATCTATCTAGCTTTCTCTCTCTCTCACTCTCTTTCTCACTCACACACACACAAACACGAACACATGCGCATACACACACATATATATATATATATATATATATATATATATATATATATATATATATATATATATATATATATATATGTATATATATATATATATATATATATATGTATATATATATATATATATATATATATGTATATATATATATATATATATATATGTATATATATATATATATATATATATATATATGTATATATATATATATATATATATATATATATATGTATATATATATATATATATATATCCAGCTGTCACCACACTGCCATTACTCATACTTCTCGTCTCCTTTACCACCTCTTCTACGGCTTCGATATAAATACCCCCTCCGCCTCCGTGGTATTTTCTTCGGGGTTATAAGAGGCTTAGCTCTGTTTCTCGACCGTTATATCGCGTGACTATCTCGCCCTCCGCCTTTTGGGATTCGTTCTCACGTCGTGTAGACGCGTTCTTGAAGCTAGTAAAATGAGGTATCCTCTTGATAAGTCAGCAGACCTCGCAAGGGCTCTATATCTTTATGATGTACTGTTTTTGTTTATGCCACGAAACTACGTAGTCGAGGAATCTAGGAGCAGTTTAGGTATGATACATTTCATTACTAATTATATCTAAATGTTTCTTCTCTCTTCATAATGTATTTTTAACTCTGATACTGCTTCAGTCTAGTTCAACCGGATTGGTCTGTCCCAGTCATTCATTGAGCAACATCGGTAAGGTTGGCACCATTAACTCACGGTTTGATGTGGATGCATTCATGTATATTTGTGTGTCCGCATGTATCTGTGTGTTTCTAAATATATTGTTCATAACTCCCTCTGGTCGAGTAATCTTTAAAGTGTGGTGACAGCTGGAAAGCTGCCATTACTCATACTTCTCGTCTCCTTTACCACCTCTTCTACGGCTTCGATATAAATACCCCCTCCGCCTCCGTGGTATTTTTTTTCGGGGTTATAAGAGGTTTAGCTCTGTTTCTCGACCGTTATATCGCGTGACTATCTCCCCCTCCGCCTTTTGGGATTCTTTCTCACGTCGTGTAGACGCGTTCTTGAAGCTAGTAAAATGAGGAATCCTCTTGATAAGTCGGCAGACCTCGCAAGGGCACTATATCTTTATGATGTACTGTTTTTTTTTATGCCACGAAACTACGTAGTCGAGGAATATAGAAGCAGTTTAGGTATGATACATTTTATTACTAATTATATCTAAATGTTTCTTCTCTCTTCATAATGTATATATATATATATATATATATATATATATATATATAAATATATATATATATATATATATATATATATATATATATATATATATATATATATATATATATATATAAATATATATATATGTTTGTCTGAGTGTCGGTGTAGGTGTGTGTGTATGTGTGTGTGTGTGTGTGTGTGTGTGTGTGTGTGTGTGTATGTGTGTGTGTGTGTGTGTGTGTGTGTGTGTGTGTGTGTGTGTGAGTGTGCTTGTCCTTGAGATTTAACAGCATACTAATTAATGAACAGACATAAAATGAAAGAAAATTTGAAGCAATCAATCTTCAGATGCACTGTGTCTTTTTTGTTATTTCTATTTACTTTTTACACACACACACACACACGCACATATATATATATATATATATATATATATATATATATGTATATGTGTGTGTGTGTGTGTGTGTGCGAGTGTGTCTGTCTGTGTGGGCCTGTATGTGTGTGCGTGATTGTCATGGCATATTATGTGTAGGTACACGTAGTTACAACTTTAGGGTGTATATATATATCTATGTACGCATGTATGTTATTACGTATGTCTTATTATATTTACGTAAGGATGTATTTATGTATATGTAGATAGATGCTGTGTACATTTGTGCACATGCTTATATACTATTTTTCTTGTTCCAATGGTATTTTTCTTCAAATATATTGAAAAGGGGTTTAGACTTTTAAATTCATGCTTCGAAAAAGTTTGAATCTTGAATTTATATATGCAATGAAATGTTCTCAAAAATTATTCATAAAACCAGGATTTAATTGAATATACTTCTAAGTATAGTCATAAGGCTTTATACTTTGCAGCTAAGTTGAAGGCTGCGAATTGTTTAAATAGATCGAATTGAACTGATACTGCCATCTAGAAAAGGAATAGCTTCATATTCATTTCATATAATATCTCACCATATTTTATATGAATCCCAAACTCGCTCTATGATTTTAACTTAGAACGTAAGTCCATGTGCCGTAGAAATTTTGCTCCCGGTGATAGTAATGCTAACAATTCCCAATTTTATACGTAGAGTCACGCAATTCTAATAATTTAGGAGAATATATATATGTATACATACATACATACATATATACATACATGCATACATACATGCATATCTACATTACATGAATAGTGAGGTGAGTGACGACGGAGTAATTTGTATCTTTTATCTTCCCATGTTAACTTGGTATTATTATAAATATTTGGGGTGGATTGGCAGTATCGGTAGAGGGTTGGACGCCATGCTTTCCAGCATAATTATGTCCCTTTACGGTCGGGGTTCAAATCCCGTCGAGGTTTTCTTTGCGTTTCATCCTTACGGGGTCGATAACATAAAGTACCAGTAATGCACTGGGTAATTGCTGGCCCTGTGCCAAATGTAGAAACAATTATTATAAATATTTGGCTTCAGAATTTCATATTTTGAATTGGCAAAATATTTTTATAACTAATAAATATCTTCAATGTATGTCAAACGTTTCACTCGTAGCGAACGATTCCCTCTTTTTGTAGTGATTAATATATATAAAAAGATCTGACCCTTGTAAATATCATGACTATTATTAAAAAAATTGTCAACTATAAATACACACTAAATCAATATTAGCTAATGTGTTGATATATTTTGGACACATTATGCTGTTTTACACTATTGAATATTTGATAATTATCAAATATTCAATAGTGTCGATGGTGTTGTATCTTTTGTTTTTCATGACAAGATGTAAGCATGTAATCTAATGAAATTGCTTTCACTTTAATAAAAGTTTAGTAGTTGGGATCCGGTGGTGCTTTCTGGTGTAAGTAACACTGGGACCGAATTTTTTGCCAATTGTGCTTCTTGGTTGTCGTTCTGCCATTAATACAGATTTGGGTTTTTCTTCTGCTGAACTTCTTTATAGTTCCACATAGACTCTTCCTAGACAAATGGTAGCACCAGTGGATTCATCGCATCTTGACCCAGCATCATATGTTACCAGGATTCGTTCGTATTTCTCGGATCTTCCACCAATGAACCCTCGTGCCCAGTCTATTTCTTCTGCTGTCCCATCGGACATCTCTACGTGGAGACATATTTTTATACGGAATGATTCCGTCAAGCGACCACTTACGTCACCCTATAAAGGACCTTTTCGTGTGCTTTCGCACGCACCAAACACTTTACAGTGATTCTCAATGGTCGAAAAGAGATAATATCCGTTGACAGAGCAAAGAAGGCTTTTTCTGAAAGTCTAACATCATTGCCTGACATACCTCGCACGTACACTGCCACAGCAACACCTTCATATTCACCGCAAACACGACATACCACACAACTTTATGTCACACGAAGTGGCAGAGAACAGTAATATGGCCACGTAAACTATCAAAAACAATATACATCTAACCCCTAGTAGCATTAACTATTTGACTTGAAACATTTTGAACTTATTTTGAGCACTATTTTCCCTGCTCCTTTGTACTGTTTTGTATTGTTTCAGTTACATTTTTCTGCATGCGTGTTTCATACTTTGCTTCTGTTGTAAACCATTGTAATTTATATACCTTGTCATGCCACGAGGCACATTTGTTTACCCCATTTCTAATACACGGACTACAATAAACGCAATTTATTTTGATACTAGTTTTGAGAACCGTCTTATGCCTCAGTTATTACTTCAAATGTAGTGAGAGATAATTCTCACAAAAATAAATTGTATGAAAAATTCAACTATATTTTATTTTTATTAAATTTAGTAGTTGGGATCTGGTGGTGCTTACTGGAGTAAGTAAATCTGGGACCAGCTAACTAACAATGCATAAGTTGTAATAGTGTTTCGTGGTGCTCGTTTTATTCAGCATGGTATGCGACACAAAACGCAATGAATTTGATATTGTCCGGTCTTACAGAATCTCATATAAGAACTATATTTCGTTTTTCATATTTGAGTGGGTGTGTATTAGAGGACATTCTAAATTTCCTACGTTAAACGTAGGCAAGAGATTTAATAAGTTCCGTGCTTATGTGTCTGAATAAGCCGTTATTGTTTTTAATTTGTTGTTTTTCCATTTCTTATAATTTTATGTTGCACTATTAATCTTATCTTACATTATATCGTAATGATTCTAACGAATCTTAGGCTTCGCACGGGTTTCGTGTTATTTTCCTCATTTCTTCAGAATCTGAATCACAATATCTATAGTATTAACTAATCTACACATAATGTTGATACACTGAAGTTAATTGATTTAGAGTTTCACGGACATAGAATGTATGTATGACAATTTAAATGCAGTAATTGGCATGCAGACGGTCAGGCGTGTAGACACAGCTAGTTGTTGAATAAGGTATAAGATGATATTATGGTAAGAACAAGACAAATCTCACTCTGCATTTTCAGACTTCCATATCTACAATTAATGCATCAGGTGTGTAAGTACTTTCTTCAACTAGGAGATTTTACACTATTTCATGCAGGGAATACAGCTGCAAAAATGGGGAAAACAAGAACGGTTTGAAAAACAAGAACAGTTTGATATATTTGAATGCAGACGCAGATGTATGAAGAGATATGTTCACATATACTGGTTGTGTTTGGCACTAAATACTGTTCATAAATATTCATATGATAGATATTTTCTGGTCCTAAAAGAAATTCTAGGTTTCTTAATGTATAGTTATTGTGTTAATCAAGGCAGATAATCAAATATCACAGAAAAATTAAATGTATGTAGAATATGTGAAGATATTTGTTATGATTTGTTCATATGATCAAAACCAGATGATTGTGTTATTGATTGGCATATGTGTACAGAATAACTTGTTATATAAATATAGGAGATTGATATGAGGGCATAATATTTCCATAGTGGTTATTTTGGCAACTTTGCTATTTCACATATCCATTCTACACAGTTACATGGAATGTACTGAATTTTATTTTTACACGTTAGTTTCAACTTCGCATTTTACTAGGTAATTGAGTCCTAAAGCAACTTCGTGTTTATATTTTGTATAATTTTAGAGTTCTCATTTTTCATTTTATTTTATTTTATGTGAGCAAAAGAAAAGTACGTTGTTTCGTGTTGTTACTTTTCGTATTAGACTTTTCGTATATTTCACTAGATATCGTTGCAGTCATTTACGGAATCATTTATAGTACTTATATTAATTTCAGTATCCGCCCAGCTCATTGCCTTTATTATAATCAAACTATTTAATTAGTGAAATATTGATGATTTATTTTATATTTGGTATTCATGATTCTATTTTTCGCTCTAGCTCTGGGATCTTGGCGATCAACTCTTGATATATATATATATATAAATGGAAAATATGAAACGAAATTTCATTTCTCACTCTTAGTACTGCTGTTACTTAAATATAAGTATGTATACGTACATACATATATGTATACAGACGTACAGTAGTATGTATATATATACATACATGCATACATATATATATGTACGTATGGATTTACAAACATCCCGAATTAAGCCGCACCATTTACAAACATCCCGAATTAAACCGCACCATCGTTGCCCTTTTGATCAACACTAACAAAGGAACGATGTACTAGTTTCAAGCTTATTAGCTATCGTCAGGACCGTATACCTTCCTGCCAGATGATTGAACGTCTGAAAGTATATACTTTCCTTATGCATATTAACGGCTGAGTAGCCTAATTTGCATATCGAGTGAGTTAATCGGCCGGGCGCACCGAAAACGATAAATGGAAAAAATGAAACGAAATTTCATTTCTCACTCTTAGTACGGCTGTTACTTAAATATAAATATGTATACGTGCATACATATATGTATACAGACGTACAGTAGTATGTATATATATACGTACATGCACACATATTTACCGAACATTTATTATAATGTTCGGTATATATATATATATATATATATATATATATATATATATATATATATATATATATATATATATATATATAACAAGATCAAAAAGGTTGAAAGATCATGCCAACAAATTTTCAAACTTAATGTGGTTCAACAATCAGTAATGAAAATTAATCAATTTAGCTAATTTAGCTAATTCCATATGGAATCAGAAACAAAACAATCCAGGATGTTGTACATTCAAATATTAGACAATAATAATGAAGAATTGTTATTTCTTTAAAGTCCTATTCCGAATATTTTATATAACTCGACAATGACTGATACTTATTCCCTTCTGTGTGTGACACATCCTTGTTTTAATTGTTTGTATCACAAATTTTTAACATTTCTTCGCGTGTATTTCGATTATTTATGCGGTGGTGTGAAGTGTTAACGGCTTGGTATTTGCGCTATCTATTTCTCTGTCTGCGGTAATATTTCAATTTGTCAAAAAATCCCATTTGATTTTCTTCTTTTTGCTGTCGATGGACGTACCGGATTTATTACAGAAAACATGATATGTTGTTTATTTCAGCTCTTTCCAGTGTTATCGTATTAGTTACTTAACGCAATCCGCTTCTCCGTTTAATACAATGGTGGTCAATTTTAGTAAGCTTTCGCTTTCGTTTTCAATAAATCTTTCTCCATGCATCCAGTTACAGAGATCTAAGCATGCTATTATATCTCAACTTTGGTCCCCCAGGCTATCAGGTGCTTAAAAACCATAATGTCTAAAAGAGAAATAGCAATTTAAGACTATTTAACAGAACTCGTAATATAATCGGCTTGACTCCGCACAGCCCCGCGGACAGAATAAAGAAGGCGTTTCCCCGGAGGAGGGCAAGGGAGAAACCCTGGAAGAGCCACTCCAATATGCGCGGCTTACACCTGCCGCTGGCCAGCTCAGCGGCTATGGTGGTGAGTAGGGACGTAGCCTTAGGGCGGAGGACACCAGAAGTCTCCAGTGCCAAGGGTACCACCGCAACCTGTCGGAGAGCGACCGGTATTTGAAGAGTTTTGCCTCCTCAGTACGACATGCAGCAGAACCCTGGGTTAGTCGCAGCCTGCACAAGGTTGCGGCTGCAGAAAGTGTCGGTGCAAGACAAGGGGTTCGCCATTGCGGTACGGGAATATGGTCATGCCATCTGGCCTTTTGCCGTCTCCTCGGTCCAGCCCCGCCGGCTCGAGCTGGGAAGTGAAGCCTGCAGCGTCGAAGCCATGCTTTATGACCTCGTTGAGGGCAACATGGCGTAGAAGGTGGCCGGTATTGTGGCAACAGGAAAAAGGATGGAAGCCGAAAGAGTCCACGGTGGATCCGCAGCGATATTGGTGTGGCTCGCAGATCCGGAGGCCGAGCCTCAAGGAAACGCTGATGCGCAGGCTATTATTGTTTACTTGAGTGCCAGTGGAGAAGGAGGGCAGGGCATGGAGCCAGGAACCACTGCGAGGTTTGGGGGCTGCACGAAAAAAGCTGGCGCGTGAGCCTGTCTGAGGCCAGGCTGCACAGGATGGCATCCCAAGTGCTTTGGGGGGAATTGAGATCAACAGGGGGAGAAGGAGGCGGGACGTCTACTTGCCTAACTCCCAGCCGGTCTCATGTCTCACAGGCGGTCTCACGTTCTCTGAACACAGAGGGTTCTATTGTGTTTAGAAGAACCCTGCTGACGAGGACGCCGCACGAGTTTACCGACGAAAGTTACGACGGCAAAACCGGTGATAACGGACCGGAGGCCAAGGCCGCCATACCTAACATGTAAAGTGGCCTGTTGCCATCCAATGTCGTCAAGCCTGACCTTGCATATCTCCTTGGCTGCTGCTCGGATAAAAGAATAGAGGTCGGCGAGGAGAGATGCGTGGGTGTAGGGTATAGAGGAGCTTCGGCATGGAGAAGCAGTTCCTCAACAGAAAGAGAGCTGGGTGCCCATCGATCAAGCCCGATCAGCTGAGGGTCTGGAGTTGTTGAAGCCTGCAGCTGATGGTGGAGGATGGCGGGCGTGTGGATCGGAGATCCGAGGAAGAGGACATCGTTTTTGTGAGTCACCTGTACCTCTTGGAGAATGGCCCGCACGTCCGAGACGGGGGCTGCAAAGCTCTCAGTATCGTGGGTGACATTCACCACCTGTGACTTGGCCGAGTTGACCTGGAGGCCGATTCTCGCCAGGTCAGGAACCACCGATTGTATGTCATGTCAGACAGATTCTACGGGCCCATCCAACGGAGCATCATCCAGCTACCAAACGTTCAGAGGGGTCGTGATACTCCAGTCGATGTGGTCAATGTCAAGGGCAAACAGGAGGGGGCACTAAGGGTATACCTGTTGGACCCAAGTGGCCGAACGTATGACCGTATCAGCAACAAGGAGCATGCTCGGGGCTCCATACGACAGGTAAGCCAGCGGGTAGGCAGATGCGGGGGGGGGTCGGCTAAGGCAGGCATCGCGCAGGTGGCCCCAGCATAAGCAGTTAATGGCATTCCTCATGTCAAGCTTGACCATGAGGTGCCTGGAGTCTCTGGATGCCGTTTCCGGTGGGCAGCTGTGAAGAACTGCCTGGTTGCATGTGCGGCCCCCTCACAGTCACCGAACACGTCGACACCCAGTTGTACCGGACTGAACACCCCACCCATTTCGGGTGTTATGGACCTGCAGACCACCTTGGCAGCCAGCCTCTGGAAGACATTACCCACAGCGTAATCCACCCTCTTTCTTCCTGAGAACGGTGAGGCTAGACGAAACAAAGCAGACTCGAGTGTGAGCATCCAGAGCACCATGGACAAGCCTATTGGTGAGTGCTTAAACTGCACTCAGCAGGTGGCGCCCCACCTCAGCGGAGAGGGGGATAGCAATTCCTTGAGGATGCCTGGTTGGAGAACATCACACCTCCGCTGCTGCTAGCTGGGAAGGACTTTGATGGCGGACCTTATATCTGCGTCGGAACACACAAGGAGCACGTGGGGATCGGGTGGGGGTATGAACCTGAGGTCAGCGGATGGCTCAGAGTGCTTTGAATCGCAGGGCAGCCAGGACCTCTTCAGTTGGTTGGAGGACAGTATCCTCTGAGGAAACCACTCTGACTGCGGCGGGACATCACCCATGTTTAATTTGTCATGCAAACGCTTGGTGCTGACCTCATGGGTGGAAGATTGGGGGTATCCGAGTGTAGGGTGTGTTGCGTCACTAGGCACGCATGGACTGGGCGCTTGATCAAAGGACGAAACATTGGCCTTGAAAAAGGTTGCTCTCGACCGGCCAGCCCGGGGACCTGGGGTACCGAGGGTGAGTGGGGCGAAATAGATGCGTCGCTCCCAGTCGCTAGAACGATTGGAGTCCAGGGCGCTCTTAAGAGAGGAAGCGAAGGCATCGGCTACCGGCACCAGGGACGCTCTTGTCATCCTGAGAGGGATCTTCCGGAGCCACCTGAGCCGAGCGATGCTAACCAGTGAGGCTTGGGCGTCAGGAAAGCCCGCTGTCCCATCTGGTGGTGTGGCAGATGGCCGTGGCTGGGCAGACGAGGAGAAGAGACAGTTTCTTCATCTCCAGGCTGCGAGGGCACTGGAAGCTCGACACGTCAAACCAACACAGATGAAGTGGTGAAAGAAGCCGCACACCGAACAGTTCCGGCCCCTCTTCCGTCTGTTCGTGGCGCTGCAATACTGCAGGTTACGACTGGTGCGGATGGAGGAGGGGGGGGGGGTTGGCGCACCGAGTGCCATCAGGTGTGAATGGCTGGCGTATGTGGGTGGAAAGGAAAGTGCTGATTAGAGGGCCTCATGACTCACCTATATCAGATATGGAGGCGTCAGAAGACAAGAGAGAAAAGAAGAGGGTACATGGAAGAGGACACACAAGAAGGTAGAATGTTAGGAAATGAATGAATGGATGAATGTACAAAAGAAAAAAAAGAAAGAAAATAGGGGTTGTTCCCAGCAGAAAGACCCGGAATTCAGCTCGCATGTTCAGCTCAGCATGTTAGCAGTTTCTCATAGGACCTTGTGATTAAAGGTGAGTCATTTAAACCTGAAAGATGTGTTGTTATTGTCACTGATGCTGGAGTTGGCATCTTCTTGTTAATGGCAGCGGTAGTGATTGCTGGTAAGATGTTGATTTATACACATATGTGTTGTTGTTGTTGTTAATGTAACTGTTGCTACCGGTGCCTTCCTCTTGTTAATCGTGTTGGTAGTTGAAACTGCTACCAATTCTGGCTGCCAGGCTGTTTCCTGAGGATCGAGTGCCTTCTTTCACCGAAGATGCGATATCGTTGTTATTCTTCTGTTGCTGTCGATGCCTTCTTCTTGTTAATGGTAGTGACAATCGTTGGTGCAACCTTTAACGGCTGCCAAGCTGGCTGCTATATCAGCCTCTGTGATTGACGCTCCAATGGCCTTCTTCACCTGAAGATGCGGGTCAGTAGCTTTCGGCATCATTTGGCAGCACAACGGCAGATAAATATAATCTCTATCTCGTGTTGATATCTATCTCGTCTTGATCGTTTAATTATACACATGATAAGAATGGGTTCTTTAACATCATCATGCAAATATTTTTGCACCCTTTCTTTAGAGATAATTAGAGAGATTCAGAATGTCAGCTAACTTTTAATTACGAATGAGAAGTAGTATTTACACGCACTCAACATTTACAACATGGCAGTAATTATACTCTAGCATAACTGTAAGAATTGTTGATCAAAAACTTCCAATGGTAACACTCTGTGGTGAGCTTCTAAGTGGAAAAAAAAAACAATTGAAATACTTCCCTTTACGGGATGATTAACATCCATATGAAATATTCTGAAAAAAAGTGTTATAATCTTGGATATATATTTTGTACATTAATTGAAATATTGAAAACAAATTAAGTATGGTACATATGATATCCAATAAGCACATGCATTTATAATGGTTAATTCATGCAAAGGCCGTTTTGGGGGAAATGAATGAATACATTTGTGTTAACGTATTCGTAGTTGCATGCAAACGTTTGATAGCTTGCTTTATTAATCAGTGGAAATCGAAGCTTTTGCAGGAAATCCTATCATTGGAACTTAAAAGGGATTCTTTCCTACTATAATTGAATGGATTTGAACATTTTCCGACGGCGAAAAATGTATGAACAATTTGAAAACATGGAAACTCTTTCTCACTTTCCCCCATTTTACTCTCTATTTCATTCTATACAGCGGCGCCTCTCTCCTTCTCTCTGCATCCTTTCTCTCTCTCTCCATCTCTTTACACAGACACAGGCACACACACGCACGCACGCACACACACACACACACACACACACACACACACACACACATACACACATACACCCACACACACATATACACATATATATATATATACAATTGGAAGTTTAGTAAAATCGACGTTTTGGCTGTGACCAAGCTAACGATATACAATTAAGAATGTGCATCAAAGCACTCGATAAGTTTATGTCACCTTAGAGTAATAACAAACGTTAGATAGCTTGACAAATTGAAAACAACCTAGCCACATAATACCAAAGCAACCAGAAAACCAATCCGGTTAGACAACAAACCTTGATCATCACGAACGATATTATGCAATACCTCGGATAGGTTTCTGTGAAATCCATATTTCAACAATCCTACCTGCGCAATATGCAGGTTTGTGGTATTCGTTGACCGAACTGTGGACTCACGTTATCAACCTGTTTCCGTTATGTGCCGCGAACCGGTGTGAAATGTAGCAGTAAGCTACTACTGATGGCAGCAGTCAATGTTCCACTATCACGTGCTTTTTCCCCATATATATATATATATATATATATATATATATATATATATATATATATATATATATATATATATATATATATATATATATATACATATATATACATATATATATATATATATATATATATATATACATATATATATATATATATATATATATATGTATATATTTATATATATATATATATATATATATATATATATATATATATATATATATATAAAGAGAAAGAGAGAAAGATATTTATATATATATATATATATATATAATATATTTATTAAAATAACAGATTAAAGTTTAAGCATAGAATCGCTGCTTTCACCCTTAACGGGATCTTCTGAAACTAAGAAGCATACCCATTCGTTTACCATCTAAGAAGGAATATGACGTCACTTTCAGCTTATATCTGGAGTCTAAAAGACAACCACACCCAATATAAGTTACACTGGGAGATCCTAGCTTGGGCTAGATCGTATAACGGAAATAAAAGACCATGTGACCTCTGTGCCTCTGAGACCATGGAAATACTCTACGCCACAAACCACATCTTAAACAAAAAATCTGAGGCAATTTCGGCTTGTAAACATAAATTGCACAACACTTTCCTATATTACAGCCCCACGTTATACTTTAATGGATAGTACGATCTATACGTGGATATTTTACGTCTTGATGTGGGAGCTAAGTATATGTTTTCTTTATACCATTACTTATTTGCATAGGTAAGTATATATTACCCGTATGTTTCGTGAAAGTACGTATACCTTCTCGTACGTATATTTGATTGTTTATGGTATGGCGTAACATTTTTTTCTTTTTTTTATTCTGGTACATATGGTTTGGCTATATGTATACGGCAGTTTTGCGTCTGTGTGAGTATGCATGTTCGTACGTATGTAGGATGTGTGTATATGTGTACTTCATGTTTTGGTTGAGTTACGTCTCCGAACATTCGTGTATTTACATGTAGGTATGTGTGTGCGCTTGTTATATACTTATTTATTTATTTATATACGTTTATATAATTATTTATTTGTTAATTTGTATACACGCATTCACACACACACATATTTATATGTGCGTGGTTTTGTATACCTATGGTAAGTGTTTTGCGTATGCTTGTGTATGTACGTATTTGTTTGCGTGTACGTATTTATTTATTTCTATTACTTCTGTATTGTATTTATTTACTTTGTTCTTAACTCTGTAGCGGAGATTCAATCGGTCTCCTAGTTAGAATTTTAGTCTACGACTTCTGCTATACCATTTACGTGGTTTTGTCTTTGCGTGCTATTGTTCTCACGCTCCACTTATGACGTATTATCTTCGTTTTTTTCGTTCATTGCCAGAGAACGTCTCTATGAACCACCGAAGATAACATTTGTCTACGACCTCTTTTATACCATAAACGTGGTTCTGTCTTTGCGCGTAATTGCTTTTCACCGCTCCTATTAATGACGTATCTTATTCGTGTTTTCCCGTTTTTTGCCAGCGAACGTTTCCACGAACCAAAGTGTCGTCTTACTGTCTTCCTCCGGTTGCAACGTTTTTTGAAATATCCACTTCTGCGTTTACAGATTGACTTTGTTAGTTTCAGAAGATCCCGTTAAAGGTGAAAGCACCGATTCTTTGCTTCACTTTAATCTGTTATTTTAATAAATATCTGCTCTGCGGTTCTTATATATTTGATATATATTTATCCTTATCGAGCCCTCTTTGGATTTTAGTCTTTAAATTTATTATTATTACTATATATATATATATATATATATATATATATATATATATATATAGAGAGAGAGAGAGAGAGAGAGAGAGAGAGAGAGAGAGAGAATGCCAACACAAGACCAAGAATAAAGGGTTCATTTCATTGGGATGACTTTAAAAATGAGGGTTGCATAATTGCAAACGAATTGAATGTTATTATTGACATTCGAAAAACTCAGATTACATTTATTGTATTCAGGCATGGAGAGCGAAATGTTTTCTTGTATTTTTATTATATTAATTTTTAGATATATCAAACAATCTGTTTGCGACCATTATATTTGTACATACATATATTATAGATGTGCATCCGAAAACATACACATCGTCTTTAAACATATTGTGAGTTACCAGTTTAAACATATTGTCAGTTACCACCATTATATAATAATATATGTAGAAATAAACACAGTAAATTGTGTGTCTAAAATTACGAGGGTTGAAATACCATATTGGTTTGACAAATTTAACCTGAAGCAAACGGAAGATATAGAATATATAATTGTTTCTACTTTTGGCACAAGGCCAGCAATTACTCAGTGTATTACTGGTACTTTATTTTATCGACCCCGTAAGGATGAAAGGCTAAGTTAACCTCGGCGGGATTTGAACTGAGAATGGCAAGGGCCGTAACTATGCGTCAAAGCATGGCGTCCGACTATAATGCTCAGTATTTATACTTTGAGCTTATTAATTGCATGGCATCAATATGAGTTAGTAATTCTGTATTGTATTTGTATTTCGGCTCCGTAACTAGGTGAGTTTATAAGTTGGGTGTATTAAAGCTCTTATCATTAGCATATCACACCAATTCTAACGTTCAGCGCACGAAGTGAGATATTTATTCGTGTGGCTTTTAGTTGTATGTGTTTGTTCCATTTGATGTTATCTCTCGCTGAGGAAAGCCTACGGATTATCTGTTACAAACACAATTTTTAGGGCGAAACAGATTAAATCTCTAATCTGTCCGAGTGATTAAATAGTTATTGAGACGGTCTGTACATTTATTGTATATCTTCCGTTTGCTTCAGGTTAAATTTATCAAACCAATGTGGTATTTCAACCCTCGTAATTTTAGACACACAATTTACTGTGTTTATTTCCATATATATATATATATATATATATATATATATATATATATATACTAGCAGAGGTACTCCGCGTTGTCCGGTATAACTCTCAATGGAGTAGTCGTTCAAATGAACCGAAAGACTTCCGTTAAACATGACTATAGAAGTAACAATTTATAGGTGTTGGCCCTAAAGAGGGCTTTTGAACATTCACTTTGAAATATCTCTGCAGCGTTGCTGCCAGCAAAGACGAATCCAGCGATAACAATTTATAGTTGGTGGCCCTGAAGAGTAACTTTTAATGTTCACTTTGAAATATCTCAGCGGCGGTGCTGCCAGCAAAGATGAATCCGATGATAACAATTTAAACTTGGTGACCGTGAGGAGGGCCTTGGATCGTTCACTCTTAAAAGTTCCAGGGGCAGAGCTGTCAGCAAAGACGACTCCGATTAGAGGTGGTGACCCTTAATAAATCCTTCACACTCTTTGGTGTGTCGTATTTGCTTTGCTTGTTATTTAAGATTGTAACCTAGAAAAGCATGTAACAGTCGGTGGCCACAAAAACGGTCTTGGCAAGATCACGCTGGAATGTCAAAAAAATGTGTATATAAGATGGAGGGAAAAGTAGATTAATCAGGTTAAAACTACGGAACATCGATAGCAAAGCGTAATAGCAACGTATAAATGCGTAAAACGGAGACATTGAACATTTATAACGTATAGCAAAAGCAACCTCAGAGGCGTACGTGGTATTGTCAAAAAGACAAAAATACCACACGGATAAGTCAAATGTAAGCACTTATACAAACAAAAAACAGCGATTACTTGTTGGCGGATGAGGTGCCTACACACATTCCTTAGACTATATCTCTTAGACTATATTTTGGGTTTTCTGGAGAGTTGCAAAAGCAAATAGGTTATGTCGGCTCCCTACTCGAGAGCAGCCAACATATAGTTGACCTTGGTAGAAGCACGGTTCTTCTAAATAAAGCCCTACGAACGTCAGCGTCTGACCCTGTGATTTGTTAATCGACATGGCGAAACTGAGTCGGAGAGGGAATTGCAGCCTTCTGAATGTGAAAGGAATGTCTTTTCCGGATGAAATGAGAGGTTGTCCTTGGTATGAAGACAGTATCCCCCTTACCACATCCTATAAGTATTGTTGCCTCAATAACATGAGGCATCGCCTTTTGGATGACCAGACACGTGCCGTTGGAAAGCCTTCGGGATTCCAAATTTCTGAGGAACATGACAGGGGCACCTTTCTTAAGTCGCAGTAAGTGTGGTGGCAATCCCGGAGGGTCTAGGGAGTTAAGGAATTATGTGGGGTAATTAACAACTTCGTCCGGATCAGCCATAGAGTCAAGGAACTTGTAGACGTGCATGTTTCCAAGCAAGCACAGCATGAACTGTTCATTGATGCTTCAACTATATGGTTTTTCGAAGTCAATATTGCGCATTCACACAAGCACTCTTGATTTGTGTAGTTCTCCTCCAGATTAGGAAAAACAGACGTCTGTAACTCAGCAATTGACTTAACGCATCTGGAAATCCCTGTGAGGTCTGCTGTACCATCTCCGTCGGGTGGGACTTTGCCATCTCCCAGCAACAAATTGACAGCAGCAAAACCCGCTGATGTCTCATCACCTTGCAGTTGTGTTCTCGTGTGTGTTACATAACGCCAAAGTGGGGAAGACTTAAGGCATGCACCAACCTCATCAGCCCGCGTACCTTTTGTGATTACAGGCAGAGTCTGTCGGAAGTCCCCAGATAACAGGAAAGTGACACCTCCCATTGGTTCTTAACAGTCCCTGATGTCTCTGAGTGACCGGTCTGATGCCTCGAAAGCCGCCCTGTGGGCCATTGTACATTCGTCCCAAACAATTAGTAGGCAGCGCTTTGACACCAGCGCTATTCCGGAAGACTTGCTGATGTTGCACGTGGGTATCTAATATGATGCCACGTTGAGAGGAGGTCTGAAGTCAGAATGTGCCGTCCTGCCATCAGGCAGCAAAGCTGCTGCAATGCTGGAAGAAGCCACGGCCAAAGTGATGTTTCCGTGTTGCCTCACTGCAGCTAGTAAAAGTTTGATTACAAATGTTTTGCCCGTGCCTCCAGGTGCGCACAGGAAGAATATGCCCCCTCCCCGATTTCGGATGGAATCAACGACAATGTTGTATGCTTGTTTTTGATCCATTAGAAGTTTTGGTTCATTCTCAATATACCTTTTGAGTTCGTCGACATCATATGACATTTCACGTATAATTTTGTTGGGAATGTCAGATGGCACATCTCGAAGTGTTTGCGGAAGCCCAAATTTCTCCAGGACATCTCCGCCCATTGAAGCCACTCTGTCTTCAATATCGATCAGAGCTCTGTTATATATAGCGTCAGAAAAACCGACATCTAAGTTTTGAGATTGCAATTGTGTGAGACGCCTATATTCGTCTGCGAAATCATCTTTAAACTCTAGCTATAAAGAGTAATGCTCGCTCAATTCAAAGACGTGCAAGAGGATAGCAAAAAGTGCTCTTAGACTACGGGATGGTTGTGAGATGGCAGCTTGGTTCGCTTGTTGCATCGCATTGTGCTTCATCTTCTAAAAGTCCACGCCTCAATCAGGCGTATCCATCGACGGTTCTCAGATGAGTGAAGCTAGTCGGCCCTCTTACCTCATGAAGCAGAAGTCGCAGGTAGAAGCATTCGTGTTGGGTAGGGTGGACCGTATAAAATCGCCCAAGGCAATTGTCGAATTTGTTGCCTGGATGTCCAACCACCTCTTGTCCTACCTTCCTTCGTAGCCATTTTCTCCAGTTCCATGTATAGTAAGACAGTATTTCAGAATACAGCAGAGTTCGAGCGATGTCGTCTTGTTGACAAAGTTTGAAAAAAGCGGTGACTGTAGTTTCCTTTGGTGAGATCGGTAGCGAAGCAGCTGTTGCATCATTGAAATACATTCGTTAACCGTTTTCAAGGTGAACGGTAAGTTGTTTAATGACGGGGTTTCGTTGGTGCAGTGGGAAGCCAAAAACGCGCCAAAAGGCTTCATTGCTGCTAATGTATCGGCCTGTTTGGTAGTCAGATATTTCGTCTCTACTGTTTTCATGACGAAGACCAAAGACGGCAGCATCCGATCCCTTGTTTACGTACTTACAAACGTATTTAATTGATATTACTGAGTTGCAAAATTCGACGTTTATATGGGCGTTGAACGCTTTCAAAAGGTGGGGAAATATGGAACTATCCAGCTGTTGTCGATTTAGCGTTCACCAACCTTTGTTGTAAACCCACCGTCTTCAGGTCTCCTGCGCCTATACAACGGAGATCATTCACCACCAGTTTGTGTTTCCTGCAAAAGCGGCCTGGGATATCGTGTTGTACACTTTCTGTCGTGTATACACGGGCACTTCATATTGAGTCCATGTCCACAAAGACCATGGACCATGTTTGATGTGACTATAGAGAAGAACACCTTGTCAATCGACAGATCAGTTAGTTCGGCAGAAATGAATTTGTCGATGTAGTTTGAACTGATTTTTGTAACCAACCAAATCAAGATATGGGTATGCGGCAGCCTTCGTTTCTGCCATTCAACCGTGTATGTCGCACCTGACAGGCCCCAAAACCTGTCCTATCTTTAATAAATCCATTAATTTGGATACTTTCAGGCGAAACACTCTTGCTATGAGATCGTGCCTGTGTGTTGGCGCTTGACTGTGGAACAGTTCGTTTGTAATCTCCTTCCACTTGGGATTGTATGTAAACGTTATGAAAATGTTGGGGCGCCCATAGTGTCGTACGTAGGTCATGGCGTCTTGAGTCCTCTCGTGCATGTATCGGGTTCCCCCTCTGAACGTTGAAGGCAAAATACACACTTGCCCTAAATTGTCTGGGCATACGTCGTTGGTAATTCCATCGCGTAGATGAATGTAGCATTCAGATCGAAGTGTTTTTTGATTTAATTTAATGAACCATAATCTCTCGGACTCCATTTTAACGGCCATATCAACAGTAAATTGTTGGAAAAGGTCCCGAGAACGGTGTAGATGTTTGAATGAATTGTCCCTTACCGCAAATCGGAAAGCGTAGAAATCCATGCAGGTGACAGTTTTCTTAAGATGTGCCTCATCATTGCCTGCCGAATGTTGAGGAATGCCGTAATGGTATCCGTCCTTTCCGTTGACAAATAGCAATGGATACTGGAGTACATCATAGGTAGTGTGTATCTCATTGATACGATGCAAATCGGTGCTTTAGAATGATATCTCTCTTGTGATGTTAACCAAACATAATCGCAGCAATCACATTACATGTTGGTGCGTTGAACCGACCAGCGTGTTCTCCAGATGGCCTTCGGTCAGCATGTATGACCTCACTAAAGTTTTTGTCAGTGGCTGATTCCAAAGCGTACTTGAAACTGCAAACGTAGCTATTTATGTCGTGAAGCATTTCTTGAAGTTTTATTATGGTTCCAATGTTAGTTTCGGACGAAATAGAGTTTCGCATCTCTAGCTGCTCCTGATAGTTTCCAACGAAGTATAACTGAAGAAATTGAGCATCCTTTTCTGCCAGAGGCTGAATAGAATCAATCAAGTGGTAGATCTGCCCCTGGACCTTGAAAGTTGGCATGGAACGACGTTACGAGGCAAGCTTTGCTCTGAAGGATGGCATCTGAAACGCGGAATTGTAGCGGCGGATATTACGTAGAATCTTCGATGATTCCTCCGTCGTGTCTGTCAACTTTAGCGGCCGTGGCAGTGGCGTCCCTGCTTCGTCAAACGGCGCGTCGTCCTTCATCTTCTCGTGTGCAAGCAGCGAAAGTTGCAGCTGCGTCCCTGCTTCGTCGAACAGCGCGTCGTCCTTCATCATCTCGTGCGCTAGCAGTGAATGTTGCAGAGGCGTCCCTGCTACGTCGAACGACACGTCGTCCTTCACCCCCTCGTGCGCGAGCAGCAGCAGTCGCGGCAGCACTTTTGTTCCGTCGAAGTTCACGCCTACTGTCATCTTCCTCCGTTCTTGCAGCTGCCGTCTGCACAGCATTCTGTGAGAGCCTGATCGCAGTTGCATTTGCATCTTCCGTGAGACGCCTTCACTTAGATTTACTTGCATTATTAGATGATCGACCAATGACAGTTATTTTCTTGGGGGCATTGTTTTTAGAAAATTAACCAGGGAGAACGATAAATAGTGGACAAATAACGTTTAAGTCAGCAAAAAAGCACGGATATAAATTGTGAAAAAATGTGATAAATCTATGTGGTCTGAGAAAATGGGTATGTTTTGCAAGAATTTGTGTACCAGTCAAATTTCAGGTTTTAAGTTAGGGGCAACGCAAAGTAAGTACTAACCATTGAAAGGATTCAGGCAAAAAATGGCCGAAAAATCACAGCATGATAAACTGGAATCTTATGACCATAAACACATTAACTAAACCACCTTTAACCCTTTAGTATTCAAACCGGCCGAAATTATTTCCCCTTAATGTGTTCAAACCGTCCAAAAACCGCCGTAACACCCACACTTAAATATCGTTCTAAAAATAAACAATACCGTCATCAAAATCTTGTCAATTCGAGATTACTGCGAGATTAGGCCCTTACCGCGAAAATTAACACTTAATATTGTGAAACGACTTAAAACAACACTTGTTTTTTTAACGTTGAAAGTAGAACAGATTATTTGTTTGTATCAACATGTCTTATGAAAGTAGCGATACCGACTTTCAAGTTTTTACACGCGACTACATTCAAAATGAACAAGAAGCAAAAGATAATATTAGTGATTTATCTTCAAATGTATCAGATGTTTACATTTCTGAAATTTCATCCGATTTCTGAAATTTCATCATGATTGTTGTTTTTAAACTGAAAACGAAGATCGAACGTAAACTTCAAAAGTTATCAGGTACTAATACAGTGTTAATGTGAACTTCAATAGATAAGACGAAGGGAGAGGCTTAAGGGGGCTACCTGCTCCTGGGGGCCCCCACAATCGATGTACGGAAAATTAAAATAGCCTACGACGCGTAATATGACTTCGGAAACCTAATGAGCAGATATTCGATGAACACGCGCCTCATTACAACCAGGCCCTCACGCGGAGTGGCTTCCGGGAAGAAATATCCTTTTATCCAGCTTTCCTTAGCGGAACCAGCAGGCGACACCGCCGCCCACGCAACGTAACGTGGTTCCATCCTCCCCATAATGCCGAGGTGGCAACACCTATCGGGAAAATCTTCTTTAGACTCCTCGAAAAACACTTCCCACTACAACACTGCTACCACAATATAATCAACAAAAACACCATCAAACTCTCCTACAGCACCACACCCAACTTCGCACTAAACATCGTCTCCTCAAGCAACAAAAAACTCAACCCCTATGGAAGAAATAACCTAGACATCAGTGGAGAGCCGACCAGGAGGTGTAACTGCCCTGATAGATCTATGTGCCCCCTTCACAACAAATGCCGAGAACGTAACCTGATATACCAGTGCAACGTGAGGGCGGACACCTCCATCAAAGCTTATATAGGATTAACCGGGTGTGTCTTCAAGACCCGGCTCTACAAACACCGACATACTTTCCGAAACCCGGTCCGGCCACATGCCACTACATTTTCGGGCCAGATCTGGGACCTCCAATATAATAATATAACCTACAATCTCACTTGGAGCTTACTGTCCAGAGCGAACTCTTACACGGGAAGACGCCGTACGTGTAACTTATCCTCGGAGGAAACATTACAAATGCTGTTTTCGAAGGTTCAACTCCTAAACAAGAAAGACAACTGGTAACCGCATGCAAACACAAATTGCGTAGGACTTACCTCGCCCTCACACTCCATAACGACTCGGGTGGGTAGACAAGGGCTGATACCCCCCGCCCCACTTGCCGAATAAGTTAGGGGAAACCCCAGCTTACATAGGTAGATGTATCTCTTTTCTTTTCCTCTTTGTCTTCTTCTCCCCCCTGTCTCATCCTATCACTTCCTTCCACCCCCTATTTTCTTCCTCGTCTGCTTTTCCCTTTCGCCTACCCCGATGCACCCCATCGGGCCTCTGTAGCATCAGTTCCCCCACCCCTGTAATTTTGAGATAGAATTGGCCGAATACGTTTTACTTACTACTTATAGCAGATGTATTCGACCCCTTTAATTTTGTCTCAGTTTTGTTACTACTCAATTTCTACAATTCTTTTCTATTCTCAACTTATTAACCTGTAATTGTAAGATAGCATTGTGATTTTTTTAATTCATTTCTTACTATCTAATTTTATATATTTTTTTATTTATTTCTATTATCTTCCATTGTTTCCTACTCTCATTCGATTTATCTATTCTATAACCTTCCTCCTCCACTTCTTAGAATCTGCTGTATCTCCACTATCCTTAGAATCTGCTGTATACATATCACTTTCAACGTTTGACTGCTCCACTCATTCCCCTATTGTTCTACAGGCAAGTTCAGCCATCCCTACCTCCCACCAAGTGCCATGATAGACTTATTTGTGTTTACAACACATTTTAACCAATCCTCTTCACAACTAAAATCTTCCCATATAAGGAAGTACCCCCTTGACAAGTTCGGCTATATATTCACCAGGCTAAACATTCTAATTTAGTCCAGAAGTAGCCGTCGAAACGGCTTGAGCTCTGCCGTTGGGGTAAGACTTTTTCCTATTTCACACTCTACTACTCTAAATATTGAGTACTCTGGTGCGTTATGGTGCATCTGGTTCCTTACCACAATTCCTTTGTTATATATATATATATATATATATATATATATATATATATATATATATATATATCATATTCGTCATCATCATCATCAGCCCACCGCAGACGAAGCTATAACAGCTATACCCCCTCTACCTCCAAATTGATTTGTTCCCAGTCAAGACTTTGATTCCAGAATCATAATTTATACCAATAACCTCCAAGATCATTTTTGGAAAGGTCATCATTCCAGCTCCTCTGCGATGCCAACATCTTGATGTTGACCAAATTAAAATCTTTTAATCTGGCTACTTCCTAGCTCTGTTGCAGTGGCCAGAAAAGCGTAAATCCCTAGCTTAATGGTATTTGATAACCGAGGCAGGCATGGGTATAGCTCTCTGTTAGTTATATGATATCTCCAGCTGATGATAACAAATATTTTCTGTAGCTTTTCTTTCTAGATTGTGTGTTGTTCCAAGTTTGATAGTCTGTTAATAACAGAATACTTTCTACACATGCTCTAAAAAATATGTGTCAGTATTCTGTCCATGTTAGACTTCCATAGTTTGTCTAACTGGTTTATTTCATGCAAGTCTATGCCAGCACTTTCCTTACATAAAAATCATCTTAGCTTTCTGGAACATAACCAACTTGTTATTCAAATTGCTCCACCCAAGAAAATATTGGAACATTTACGAATGTTTCTTAATAATCATCATTGATTCCATCTAGTTACTATATGTTTCGATCACACTAAAATATAAACGAACTAAAATTAATAAGCATTAAGATTGCCTGACACTCCTAAATGAGCATATTCCTCTTCCACGTGTATTGCAGTATTCATGTAAATATATGCGTAAGCATATACACACTACTGTATGGTCGCTGATTAAATGCGCTCCATGAAGATTTTGGTTTTCGTATCGCAAAATGTCAAGCCTGCTGACATTGCCTGATTATTTGTCGAAGACACGATCAAGCAACATTATGTATTGAGTTCAGGGCGGTGGATGGCAGTATCGGTAGAGGGTCGGACGCCATGCTTTCCAGCATAGTTATGTCCCTTTACGGTCTGAGTTCAATTCTTGTCGAGGTTAACTTTGCCTTTCATCCTTACGGGGTCGATAAAATAAAGCACCAGTAATACACTGGGATAATTGCTGGCCTTGTGCCTAAAGTAGAAACAATTATGTATTGAGTTCAATGTCTGCAGTAGTTCCCGGGAAAGTTTGTATATATACACACATAAAACTTTCACGCATGCATACATAAATGCTTACATAAGAACATACATGAATACATACATACTTGTAATTTAGTGGCAACTTAAATTATTGTTATATACATTAGAATGTCAGATATGATGGATACATATATTAATTAGATGCCCATTTGTATAATGGTCGACAGAACGTTCAGCTTACAACATACGATTGCTTTTATCACCTTTCCTTTGCCCATCCTTAGACCATTTGCCCCGATGGAATGGTTATTGCAATAAATGAACGAGACGGATGTATGAACGTAAAAATACTCGGTTTAATTGAAATATAATTTTCGAAGTAAATGTGGATAAGATATATTTCATATGCTACGCTAGCGGATGTAATCTAAAATATATATTAAGACTGCAAGAAATCCGGTTGTCAAGAACCATCGTAAACATGTACATAATAATATGCTTTAAGATAGCCAGTATACAAGACAAGATTCATGAAAGACAAGCTGCCAACAATCTCTTCCTCACAATCTCTGGGTGTTCCTAGACAATGATCGAACAAAAAAATAAAAATAAATTAATAGACCACTTCATTGTACACGAGTACTTGAGGTGATAAACCACACCAAAACACTGACACGTAGATCCGACAAATCATAAAATTCAACTGCGAAATATACCTTCATGCAATCTAGGGGAAAAGAATCACAAACCAGTCAGCTGAAAATAAATGTGGGATGTGGAAAAGACAGAACTACGAAGGTAGCCGCATTGTTGCCAACTGAGAAATAATGGCTTCCAAACCAAATACAACCGCCCTAGTTTACTGTTTGTGGCCATGGATTTCAACCATACCTGTTGTACATTGAGCATGCACCGATTCATACCCGATGTTAATAAAGTAAAACTTATACAAGGTAAGAATATTTCAGAACCACAGATGAGGACTTTGCAGACCGAGTACCCAAAATAAACTTTCAATTTCATATCTCTTATTCCTGTTAATACAATTTATACATCAACAAATGTGGACCAATGTATGTCTGGACATGGATTACTGGAGAACGAACTCAGTTTCTTATCGGATACACTACAAAATGAAACAATAATTGTAAACATCAAAATCTGTAAAATAATGTTAACATTCAAATGATGAAAGATTGAACAAGGAGGCGGGAGTGAATTGCTTGCTCAGACTACCGCCTGGAAGACGGTTTGTCAAATGTAAATTCGGATTCATGAAAAATTGAAAAAAGAAACAGGCATACATACATATAAACACACCAACCCACACCCACACTTATATATATATATATATATATATATAAAAGACGTAAGATAAGAAAATATTTTTTTAAAAAAATTTTTAAAAAATTTTTTTACTTACTTACTTAAATTTTCACTCCAACTAATTAGTTTCTGCAATGGGATAAAGACAGTTACGTAATCCAACTGTCGAGAATTCATTGCGTCATCAGGGAGTCTATTCTCAGCTGAGTCTCCAGGCAATGCGCGGACACTGGCGGCTCATATAAAAATAATAATAATTCAGTAGAAAGAATAGCTTGCGAGGACTGGATTCTATGTACTGAAATTCTCACTGCTTCTAGTCAAATGGCCGATTCTAAAGAATCAATCACGTGACACAGAGGCTAGTTAGAAGGAATGGGATGGTAAGATGACTGACGCCTACTAACACCCCAAAAAAAATTTAGAAGTGGTTTTGGCAGGTTTGCTCGACAAATCAGTGATTTGGAGATAAATATAGATAATTTAATATATCAGCTAACATAGGCGCACAGATGCACGTCCATGCCAGCAAATGCACAGGTTATGTCATAATACCTAGGTGGTTCAATGCAGGAGGGTGCAGAACAATAATATAAAAGACGTAAGATAAGAAAATATTTTTTTAAAAAAATTTTTAAAAAATTTTTTTACTTACTTACTTAAATTTTCACTCCAACTAATTAGTTTCTGCAATGGGATAAAGACAGTTACGTAATCCAACTGTCGAGAATTCATTGCGTCATCAGGGAGTCTATTCTCAGCTGAGTCTCCAGGCAATGCGCGGACACTGGCGGCTCATATAAAAATAATAATAATTCAGTAGAAAGAATAGCTTGCGAGGACTGGATTCTATGTACTGAAATTCTCACTGCTTCTAGTCAAATGGCCGATTCTAAAGAATCAATCACGTGACACAGAGGCTAGTTAGAAGGAATGGGATGGTAAGATGACTGACGCCTACTAACACCCCAAAAAAAATTTAGAAGTGGTTTTGGCAGGTTTGCTCGACAAATCAGTGATTTGGAGATAAATATAGATAATTTAATATATCAGCTAACATAGGCGCACAGATGCACGTCCATGCCAGCAAATGCACAGGTTATGTCATAATACCTAGGTGGTTCAATGCAGGAGGGTGCAGAACAATAATATAAAAGACGTAAGATAAGAAAATATTTTTTTAAAAAAATTTTTAAAAAATTTTTTTACTTACTTACTTAAATTTTCACTCCAACTAATTAGTTTCTGCAATGGGATAAAGACAGTTACGTAATCCAACTGTCGAGAATTCATTGCGTCATCAGGGAGTCTATTCTCAGCTGAGTCTCCAGGCAATGCGCGGACACTGGCGGCTCATATAAAAATAATAATAATTCAGTAGAAAGAATAGCTTGCGAGGACTGGATTCTATGTACTGAAATTCTCACTGCTTCTAGTCAAATGGCCGATTCTAAAGAATCAATCACGTGACACAGAGGCTAGTTAGAAGGAATGGGATGGTAAGATGACTGACGCCTACTAACACCCCAAAAAAAATTTAGAAGTGGTTTTGGCAGGTTTGCTCGACAAATCAGTGATTTGGAGATAAATATAGATAATTTAATATATCAGCTAACATAGGCGCACAGATGCACGTCCATGCCAGCAAATGCACAGGTTATGTCATAATACCTAGGTGGTTCAATGCAGGAGGGTGCAGAACAATAATATAAAAGACGTAAGATAAGAAAATATTTTTTTAAAAAAATTTTTAAAAAATTTTTTTACTTACTTACTTAAATTTTCACTCCAACTAATTAGTTTCTGCAATGGGATAAAGACAGTTACGTAATCCAACTGTCGAGAATTCATTGCGTCATCAGGGAGTCTATTCTCAGCTGAGTCTCCAGGCAATGCGCGGACACTGGCGGCTCATATAAAAATAATAATAATTCAGTAGAAAGAATAGCTTGCGAGGACTGGATTCTATGTACTGAAATTCTCACTGCTTCTAGTCAAATGGCCGATTCTAAAGAATCAATCACGTGACACAGAGGCTAGTTAGAAGGAATGGGATGGTAAGATGACTGACGCCTACTAACACCCCAAAAAAGTGTCCGCGCATTGCCTGGAGACTCAGCTGAGAATAGACTCCCTGATGACGCAATGAATTCTCGACAGTTGGATTACGTAACTGTCTTTATCCCATTGCAGAAACTAATTAGTTGGAGTGAAAATTTAAGTAAGTAAGTAAAAAAATTTTTTAAAAATTTTTTAAAAAAAATATTTTCTTATCTTACGTCTTTTATATTATTGTTCTGCACCCTCCTGCATTGAACCACCTAGGTATTATGACATAACCTGTGCATTTGCTGGCATGGACGTGCATCTGTGCGCCTATGTTAGCTGATATATTAAATTATCTATATATATATATATATATATATGTGTGTGTGTACACACACAAACATACATACATACATACATATATACATTAATAGACACATATAAACATACATATACACATATTAACATACATGCATACATACATACATATCATATGCTCTTTAGTTCATAAAACATTTTAATAACACAGACCTGTAACAATATATGGATGGTGTCATTCGCATTGTGGATATTGTACCAGGATTGTTTTGACAGATTCTAAAAATGATAATTATATTGAAACGGATGTATGCAATCACTCTTTCGATTGCATTTATTTTGTTCCTTTCTCATCCGTAGTAATAACATAAAACAACGATACTTTCTCTCTTAAACATACTGCACTTCAGTAATAAGCACGTACCGGTACATAAAATGTTTTATCTTGATATGACAGTTTGCAATATTTGAGATGGTTATTTATTGTCATTTATTTTGAACAGGAAAAGAAATTAAATATGTGCACATATAACAAACAATATGGTTGTCTTCTTCTTCTTCTTCTTCTTCTTCTTCTTCTTCTTCTTCTTCTTCTTCTTCTTCTTCTTCTTCTTCTTCTTCTTCTTCTTTTCTGCTCCTCCTCCTCTTTCTTTTCCTTCTTTCTCTCCCACTATGATATATCCCCCCTCGTTCTCGTGGTCCTTCTCCTTTTTCTTGACCTCTCTGGTATTTGGATTTTCAAGATTATATTGCTACATGTATAGTTTCATTCAGCATTCATATTGTTGTTCAATTTTAGGATTCAAGTTACACAACCACACACACCTCCGCTCTCTCTCTCTCTCTCTCTCTCTCTCTCTATATATATATATATATATATATATATATATATATATATATATATATATATATATATATATATATATATATATATATATATATATATATATTTCGTTTCTGAATTTGTTTAGCAAGATTATTTATCTGAAAACGTGTGTTGAAACCGATATTGTTATGCTTTGGGAGGGTCATGTTGCCAATAAGAAACACACGCACCAGTTGTTACACTTCAATTTATTATAAATAAAATTTATAAATTTAGGAATTTATAAATTTCCGGTTGGTTGGTTCGTTGGTTCCACAACCAGACGATTGTTCATATATTGTCAAAGTTCTTTCGTCACACAATATGTGACCTCTTCAGTGACTGATGATTCTTTTCTTTGTTTTTGTGCCTGTCCTTTGTTCTGTCTTATGCCATCTTGTGTGTGTGTGTTCTGTGTGCTTAGTTTGCGCATGTGTTACATCCGGGCGTCTATGAGTGTTTATATTTGTTTATTTATTTGTTTATTTACATGTTACTGGCTGGTTGTTTGTTCTATGTGCGTGTGTGTTTTCATTTTGTCCTTAATTGTAAGTTGTGATGTTGCTGTTCCACTGATGTTTTCTATTTAATTTTGGTTGGAGTTCATTTATGTTTATTGCCTCTGTGATTTGTCTAAACATTGCGTCTGTTCTGTGTGTTGATTCTATCTTTATTTCTATGTTCTCTAATTTACCCTTATGTTCTATTTTAGCATGTTGGTGGAGTACAGATGATTCTTTACTATCTTGAAGGTCTCGCCAGTGTTCATTTATCCGTTCACCTATACTACGAGCTGTCTCACCTATGTACACTATATTCTTATCTCTAGATTGTCCTTCAGTACATCTTATGCTATATACTACATTTCTACTTTTACAGTTAATATGGGGGCTTAGTTTACAGATTATACATTTCTTATGTATACAGGGAGGTCTTCGAAAAGGGTATGTATTGCTAATAAGTGTTTTTATGGAGGTACCTGATCTTTCTACTATCTTAATATTGAGTTTATGTTTATCTAGGGTCCTTCTAAATGTGTAAGCTAATTCACATATAGGGGTTGTATCGATGAACATTACACTTTGGTATTTAATGCTATCATACCATGAGTTTATTCTATTAACATTATTCCTAGTTCTTTCTATTCTATTCCAAAAT
>OZ024743.1:303741941-303891941 GCA_964016885.1 Eledone cirrhosa | reverse complement strand
TAACCGATACTATAGAAACGCAAAAAATTACTCCGAATTAACATTCGAGCCAGTAAATTCACGACTCAGGTTTCTTGGGTCAATTTGACCAATTGAATATACTTTAAAATCTATAATAATAAGAATTAGAATGGGCATATTTGATTATGTATTCCGTTATAAATTGCTTCTGAATAGAAGATAGAATGTTCACAATTACAACACATTTCATCATCGATCTATTATGTTAGGTTTTAACTTAAGAACAAAAAGAATGGTCCCTTTTCTTTGGTTTTTCCCCTTTTATATTTCTCTAGCCCAAATGATACTTTCTCACATATGCACTATCTTCCTCATGTATCTGTCAGTTTCCAACTCTCTCTCCCTCATCCACCACCCCTCTCCTTCATTACATATTTGTATTTAAACAGATAATATCAGGGAGAAACAATTATATATCATGTGGAGTTATTACTTTTAATGACAAAATGCCACAACCTATTCAGCTTTGGCTAAATGTTACATATCCACTCCACCATGCGGGAAAGATGGCAGAAATATGGCCGTAAAGACCTGCCAACAAGGCATGCTACCTCAGACACATCAGCCATGGAACTCCTTCCTTAAAACACATACACTTTTCCAGATGTCGTGAGCGAAAATAACATTTCGGGGAATGAGGACACGGGATAACTCGATATTGTTTTTTTTTTACTGAGAATTCTTCTATCTAACAGATCCTAACCAAAGTCTTGGCACCAAGATTTTTCCGACGTATGTTACCGAAAAATTAGGTCAGCAATTTGAAATAATCTATAGGGTTTGAAAAACGAATTTTTCCATGCCTGATCCAATTTGTTATACTTTTAAATACATATAAATGTATTTTATCTATATTTTCTAAGAAACCTAATCTATGTTTTTGACGCTCCCAGTAATTCATCCGTTACGACTTTCCGAACTTTTAATATGATATTTCCTTGTAAATTTTTGAAATGTGTATATCTACATCTTTGACTCACATCACTATTCGTTTAAAAAAAAAAAATTAAATAAAATAAAAAATACGGCACATATTGTTGTAATTGTTGGAATCAGAATGTTTTTAATATTTTATTTCATGGACATTAATGTCATTAAATATGCTGTATACCATCATCAGTCATATTTAGATCAGACAGAAATATATTCAATTTTGACTAATTGCTTTTATGCGGTTTTTTAACCATTTTCAAATTAAAATAAATAAAATAAATTCGTTTGCAGATTTTCTTAATATAAATTTCAAAAACAAAACTATTTAAATTTCACATTACGAAAAATTGGAGAGGAAAACATATATTCTATAATAGTGTATGAATCGAACTTTGTACGTTTCAATATATACACACCGAATCCCATATATATATATATATATATATATATATATATATATATATATATATATATATATATATATATATATGTGTGTGTGTGTGTGTGTGTGTGTGTGTGTGTGCTTATTTACGTGTATTTAAATATATATATATATACAATTACGACAGTGTCATACACAGGCACTCATGTTTCGTTGGTTCCTGGGCCCAATTCATTCAGTCTGTCAAGAGAAAAATGTATGTATATATCAAATATATATATATGTGTATATATAAAATAGATATATATGTTTATATATAAAATATATATATATATGTGTGTGTGTGTGTCTGTGTATGTGTGTGTTTATGCATGTATGTATATATATATATATATATGCGTAAGTGGGCATTTGTGTGTTTGGCACATATATTAACTTTATATGTAATAAATATGTATACAAATGTGTATATTTTAGTACACGACTATAACATGCAATAACTGCAACACGATATTAATCAAACCTAACAACATCAAAGATGCCATAAATACGACTGAAAGCTTCAGTGGCAATACCAGTATTTGAAATAAATAACTCATCTCAAAACGAAGCCTGTTAACGTGAGAAAAAATCAGAAATAAACAGGGCATTTCAAATATCACTGATCATAGTTTGTTTTTGTTTCCATTCACACTGAAGATCAAATGAATTTTACTTTAATGACTATTATTAACAGTGTATTGCCCAGTATACCATATACGGTATCACAGAGAAAGACGAAATATTACAAACAATCGCTCCTATGTGTCGATATGTGTTATCCTTCGCCACATCTGTGGGTCTTCACCTGAGCTATTTATATCTACACACAGCCTCTTTTATATATTGATTTCATATAATTGCTAAATTTGTTTGTTTATTTATTAATATAATTTTTGCACAATTATAAACAGTTAAAGATATTTCAGATATTTTTTGTTTGGTTTATCTTTCTTTTTTTTCGCTTTTCATGAAAGTATTGATTAAGATAAAACAGATCACATACGAGGTGGATGTTATGCACTTTGTCATTGTACATGCATACGTGTAAATTATCATAATTGCTCTACATCACTTGTCCACTGTCAAGTGATGTAGAGCAATTATGATAAATTACACGTATATAATATTTTATCATTAATGATATTCGATAAAATAAAGTACCAGTAATGCACTGGGTATTTGCTGGCCTTGAGCCAAAAGTAGAAACAATTAATGATATGACTACCATAGGGCAGTGGATTGGCAGTATCGTTAGAGAGTTGGACGCCATGCTTTACAGCATGGAGTTACGGGCCTTTGCGATCTGAGTTCAAATCCAGGTGTGGTTAACTATGCTTTTCATCCTTATGGGGTCGATAACATAAAGTACCACTGGTATAATTGCTGGCCTTGTGCCAAAAGTAGAAACAATTAATGATATGAATACCTTTGAATAAATATTATCACTACAGTAGATATGTTTTTGTAGTCGACCATAATAAATGCTGCAATGCATTTAATACATAACCATCTGTCCTATACATTAAGTCGTTCAGATTAACGCTGGTTAGTTACAGCCTGAAAATTAAGTGTTTAGCATGATTTTATTGGCATTCCTTTATGACTGGATGCGAGCTTCTTTACTTTCTACTATAGTCTACTTTCTAATTCATTTTGAATTACAATTACATAACTGGAGTTTTAAATAACAGATAAAAAAGAAAGGTTATATGGACAAACGAGAGAGTGACAGAGATTGAGAGAGAGACAGAGAGAGAGTAACGAAGTTTCAAAGAGAGAGATAGATAGATATATTTCTTTATTAGCCACAGGGGCACAAAAGAAGGGGACAAATACAAAGGGGGAAGTTTACATACAATAAAAACGTGTAAAATGTTATCACAGATGGAATTTAAAAGTTAGTCGATTTTCCCCAATAGAGGGAGACAGTTTATATGGGTAACACATACCCCCGAAAAAATGTGCAACCCTCATCTCCAGGAGTACGAAGAGCTTGTACTCCTTTCCTCTCCTCCTCCTTTTCCTCAATCTACAGGCTGATATAGAGAGAAGGCCAATTCACTCGGGCCATTCTCGCCACTTTCACCCACCTTTCATAAAACTTGCTGCGGTACAGCACCTCTCTCTCCATCCTGATTCTTCTTCCAAAGTGGTATTTGAAAAAAAGAATCAGTTGTTGGCCGGAGAGAAAGGTGTCTGACCTCAGCCCTTTCAACCTTGTCCACCATACAACCTCTTTCGCCATAGCTATCACACAAAGGAAAACCGCCTCTCCTTCGTTTTTGAAGGAGGGTGGCGGTTTGATCATGACAATGGACTCGGTGGTCAACTGGATTGGTCCCACCCGCGACAATAGTCGTTCTACATATCCCCACAGGTCAGTGACGCCCGGGCAGTGTATGAATGCGTGCGCGACGGTTTCTTCGTCTCGCACGCACCTCGGACAGATCTTTTTTGCAGGGTCCCTGCCCGGGCGCTCATGTCTGTAGAGCTTGTCTCGAACTGGTAGAGCTCCTCGGTAGCACTGCCAGGCCAGGGACTTTTGGAAGTTGTCCATCGGTCCCGGGCGGAAGGTCCTACCGAACAGACTGGCCAGTTCATCTTCCTCCACGCCTAGAGTTTCACCGAGCGCGTTGTCGCACTTGCTGCGGACCAACCCTCTATAGAATGACGAAGTGGAGTCTCCACTGATCGCCGGGTCCGCCTGCCAGAGGGCTGTGAGCGCCTGAGCACATTCGATGTGCCAGTCGCCCATTTTCCTCGGTCTCTGCTTGACCCAGGACTGCAGCTCGGCCAGTGAGACGAGTCGTGGGAAGGTTCGCCTCACGAACGGGGCCCACACCGGTTGTCCGGTGAGGAATACGTAGAGATGCCGCAGCCTGAGCGCGTGTTTGCGCATCGTCAACCACGGCATCCCCAGCCCTCCGTTAGAAGGGTGTTGGCAGCAGATGGATCTTCTTACCAAAGGAGCCCGCCTCTTCCAAAGGAATCGGAAGAGGGCGCGCTCCATTTTGGCGAGCGTTTTGGCTGGACAAGGCACGACGGTCAAGCGGTAGTAGATGTCGGACGCTATAAAAGTGTTCGCCACCTCCGCTCGACCTTTCAAGGATAGTTTGCACTCGGCCCACTTCTGGGTGAGTGCAAACACCTTGGCCGTCACTTCGTTCCAGTTCTTCTCCACCTGGAGATCCGGACCAAACCAGACCCCGAGCAGCTTTACCGGTCCTTCCGTCCAGCGTCCGACGACGCCATCGGAAGGCATCGGTCTGCATCTCCACGATCCGAGTTGCAAACCGATGGACTTGTCCCGGTTCAGCTTCGCTCCTGTGAGACTTTCGTATTCCTTTAGTAAGGTGCCGACTTTCTCGATTTGCGAGGCGCTCGACACCATTACTGTCACGTCGTCGGCGTAGGCCGACGCCGCTTTCCGCAGTCCCGGTTCCAGAGGGATGCCCTGCAATAGCTCCAGCTTCCGCAGTAGTGGCTCGAGAGTCAGTACGTACAGAAGGGAGGAGAGAGGGCATCCCTGTCGAATGGATCGCGTAATATGGAACGGCTCCGAGAGGTAACCGTTCACCTTGACCCTTGAGCAGATGTTGTTGTTGTGCATTGCAGCAATCCAGCCCCTGAACACGGATCCGAAGCCTGCCGCCTCGAGCACCGCATCCAGGTAACGATGGTCAACCCTATCGAAAGCCTTAGACTGATCCAAGTTGATCAGGGCCCCACCGAAGCCGGGTTTACACCCTACCCTCTCTATGATGTATCGCATGAGGTGGAGGTTGTCGTGTATGGACCTGGTCGGGATCGCGCATGTCTGCGCTTCTCCCACCAGGTTCTCGACGACCAGCGCCAGCCTCTTTGCCAACACCTTGGCCAAAATCTGTAACTCTGTGTTTAGCAGAGTTATGGGCCGGAAGTTGCTTATGTCATCCCCCTTATTCTCGTCCTTCCTGATTAGTGTGACCACGCCCCCGGTTACAGAACTGGGAATTCTCCCGTTCTGTTGCCAGTTGCAGTAGACCGCTTCCAGGAGACCGGAGAATAAGTCCGGCATTGCTACGTAAAATTCGTAGGGTAGACCGTCGAGACCTGGAGATTTGCGTTTGCCGCATTGGCTCAGCGCGTCCCCTATCTCAGTGGCTGAAATCGGCTTTTCGCAGAACTTCGCCTCGCTGTCCGAGAGTCGCGGTAGGCCGTCGAGGTATGGACCGAAATCCATAGCCTCTCCCGGCGCGCCGCTCCCCCCGAACAGCCGAGCAAAGTGCCGCTGAAAAGCCGCACACATCTGCTTCGGCTCACGTATCACGCGTCCGCTTTGGTCCTTCAAAGACCGAATCGTGGACTTGTTGCCACTTTTTGCCTCCGTCACTCGGGCCCAGCTAACAGCTTTGGCTCCCTCGTTTCCCAGAGCACGTATTTTGCTTCTGACAACGCAGCCCTCGTGCTTTGCGTCGAAGAACTGGTTCATCGGCCAGGTCAAATCGGTCGATTAACTGTTTGAGGCTGTTACACCCCCCTTTATCGGGACATGCTCCCACATAGTCCCAACGTGCATCTAGGATTCCATTCCAGTCCCCCACTAAAAGCAAGGAGCGGGACGTTCCCAGAAAAGTCTCTAGACGTTTGAAGAAGTCTGGCCGCGGTGTCCCGGAAGGGGCATATGCGGCCACCAGCCTGAACGCTCCACCTTCACTACCGTCAACGTCTAGGACCACCAGTCGACCCCCCGGGTCCAGATGTACCGTCTGTGTTACGAGGCCCAGGTGTTTCCGCAGCAAAACGGCAACTCCGCCCCCACCCCCCGGTTGACAGAGAGATGCGTGGATCTCAAAGTCATCGAAGATAGGGGCCAGCTGTCGCTCGCCGTGGATCCTGGACTCGCAAATGGCTACCACATCCAAACTGTGCGACCTGAGGTCGTTTAAGAGTTTGCCCTGTTTCCAGGGCATCCCCAGGCCGCGTACGTTCACACATCCAACTCTTATATTGGCCATGTTGGTGCTGAAAAGTTAAAAGAGGAAAAGAGATCACTCACCCTTCGCCTCCTGGGGACCAGGCCGCACGATTTCCATGGGGGTGTTGGAGGGGTTGTCTGGATGGGTGGTGGTTTCCGGCGGGGTGGGGACGCAGATGTTTGGTGGGGTGGGTTCTGGTGGGATGGGGGTCTGGGGTGGGGAGGCATTTGAGAAGGACGAGGTTGAGTGGTTTCACGCAGGAATTCCCCACATCCTTCTCAAATATTTCTTTTAGGGACCTATAAGTTTGTATAGGGACCCTAATCAGTTTTAGGTTCAGTTTTTTGTTTTTTTTTATAGAGTGGGCGAAAATTTTCCCTTTGGTGAAAACCGAAGGGTCGTTCGTGTGGTCTCCATTAGTGTTTTGTTTTCAGTGTTTATGTAAGTGTAAGTGTAATTTTCTTGTGTTGTGTTTGTTTTTGTCTGTAGTTCTTGTGTGTGCTTTCGTTTTGTTGTAGGTATTTTGTTTTCAGGAGGTGGGGGTTTTGTTTGTGATATTTTTGTTGTTTGTGTTAGTGGTTGTATGTTTGTGGTAGTGTTTGCTGGTTTTTTGTTTTTGTGATGTCTTTTCTTTCTTTTCGAGCGATGGGGTTCTCCCTCGTCTTCACTGGGTGATGGCGAGATAGCCTCATCTGTTGTATCGTCTGTGTGATTGGGGAGGGGTATGTCTTGGGGAGCTGTTGTGTCTGTATGTGATTTTGCAGTGGTTTTAGGTGGAGTGGGGTTGGGTGGGACTGTGTTTGTTGTGGTTATTTTTGTGTGTTGGTGTTGTTGTTGTGGTGGTGTTGGTGGTTGTGTTGTTTTGATGGGTGTCGGCAGAAGAGCCTTTTTTTGGTTCATTAGTTTAGGACAGGAAGCCCTCAGGTGACCCCTGCTAAAGCAATGGTAACATGAAGGCCGCCTACCCTCAACCGAAAGGTTTATGTAGGCGAGTCCGTCCAGGAGTACACGCTGTGGGATCATAGCTATTCGCTCTGGGCTCATTTACACCAGAACTTCAATGCTAGTCCCATTGAATACATCTCTGGGGGACTTTCCTACTGACAGTATTCTGTCTTCATCAAAATTGATGAAGCCACACAATATCCACAATATGTTCACCTTTGGTGTGACACTTGTGATTCTGATCTTTTGTGTCCTTTTTCCCATGTATGTAGGGAAAAAGGTGTACAGGTTGGATACAATTGGCGACACAGAGTAATTTTGGGCCGTCAATTGATCCTTCATGAGTACCGAAATACTCCCAAAAAGTTTGCTTCTTTGAATGAATGCAATATCATTCATTGAATCTTTGAAAACCAGTTCAATATCTTTCTGTGACAATTGGACTGGTTTTCGGGTAGAATTGGAAACCGTTCTAAAAACTATCGTTTTGAGAGCAGTTTCCTTGCGAATTTCTACCGGAGAATTGATGCTGAAAGCACCATTTTTTTCGAAGGTGACATATCTCTTAACGTCCTTTAACAGGTGTTCAGCATTTGTTATGTCGAGATATATCAATTGTTCTTTCTTTTGAACTTTCTCCGCAAAGGAGATTTTTGGTTTCTTTGTGGAATCCGTATTGGTGGTGTTGTCATTATTGTTGTTATTGTTGTTGTTATTCTTGTTGTCACCGATGTTGGTATCATCCGTATTTTCCTTGGTGTTGTTGTTGTCTTTGATGCTGGTGTTATTGGCGTTGTCTTTATTTTTTTCTTTGTTGTTGTTATCATTGTTGCTTTTATCATCATTATTGGTTTTGCTGTTATTTTTGTTGTCATTGAGCTGTTTGGTGTCATTTGTGTTGTTTGGATGTGAATTCGTTTTTTTATTTTCATTTTGTCTTTCCATCTCTATAGTATCTAGTGAAGAAGACGTTGTTGACTGCGAGCTTTGTAGTCTTACCGCCTCTCCACCACCATTATCGTTGGACGCAGCGTTCATAACGTAATCAAAATGTTACAATATTTTTTCCAAGATTCGATGGAGAAACATTTTTTAAATGGATATTCCGCCCCTGAAGGGGCGAAAATGAGTTGACCCACCAGCTAAAGGTCCAGACAGGAGGTCAAGTTACACAATGATATAAAATTGAACTAAAAACTCACGTTTTTTTCTTACATAAATTAACGGAAACTTCTCCGCGAAGTGACACACGACTGATAGAGAGATAGATTTCTTTATTTACCATAAAGGCATAAAAAGAAGGGACAAATACAAAGGGGGAGTTTACATATAATCGAGTAAAAAGGGTGTAACATGAAAATAATCGAAAATAACCTCAAAAGGGAGGGGACGTGATGGGGGTTGCACACACCCCCGAAAAGGTGTGCAATCCTTTGCCCGGGGAGCACATGGAGAAGATGCTCCCCTCTCCTTTACTTCTTTACCTACAGGGTGGTATACAGAGAAGGCCCATTTACACGAGCCATTCTCGCCACTATCACCCACCTTTCATAAAAGTGCCTGTGGCCAAGCACCTCTCTCTCCATTCTTATCCTTCTGCCGAAGTGATATCGGAAGAAGTAGACCAGGCTATGGCCAGAAAGGAAGTTGCCTGACCTCAGACCTTTCAATCGTGTCCACCAAACAACCTCTTTCAACATGGCTATTAGGCACAGAAAAACCGCCTTTGCTTCCTTTGTGAAGAGGGGAGGCGGTTTGATTGTCATCACGGACTCGGCGGTCAATTTAATCGGCGCCACACGCGACAGCAGTCGTTCGGCGTAGCCCCACAGATCAGCCACGCCTGGACATTGCACCAATGCGTGCGCAACGGTTTCTTCGTGACGCACGCATCTAGGGCAAATCTTTTTTGAGGGATCCCTGACCGGGCGCCCGTGTCTGTAGAGCCTCTCTCGAACGGGTAGAGCCCCCCTGTAGCACTGCCAGGCCAGTGACTTCTGGAAGTTGTCCATTGGTCCTGGGCCGAAAGTCCTACCGAACAGGCTGGCCAGTTCGTCTTCTTCCATGTCCAGCGACTCTCCGAGGGTGTCATCGCCCCTGCTAGCCACCAGCCCTCTATAGAATGATGAGGTGGATTCTCCACCGATGGCCTGGTCCGCTTGCCAGAGAGCCCTGAGCGCCTGAGCACACTCAGTGTGCCAGTCTCCCAGTTTTCCGGATCTTTGCTTGACCCAGGACTGTAGCTCGGTGAGCGAGACGAGTCTCGGAAAGGCTCGTTTCACGAACGGAGCCCATACCGGTTGACCAGTGAGGAATACCTGTAGGTGCCGTTGCCTTAATGCGTGCCTACGCATCATCAACCACGGCATCCCCAGCCCTCCTTTCGAAGGTTGTTGGCAGCAGATGGATCTTCTCACCATAGGAGGGCACTTCTTCCAAAGAAATTGGAAGAGCATGCGTTCCATGGTGGTGAGTGTTTCCTTAGGGCAAGGCACGACAGTCAGGCGGTAGTAAGTGACGGACGCTATGTAAATGTTCGCCACCTCCGCCCGGCCTTTTAGGGACAGCTTACACTTGGCCCATTTCTGGGTTAGTGCAAACACCTTGTTCGTAACCTCGTTCCAGTTCTTTTCCACCTGGAGGTCCGGTCCAAACCAGACCCCAAGCAACTTTACCGGGCCCTCCGTCCAGTGTCCGACGACACCGTCAGGAGGCATCGGTCTGCCTCTCCACGCTCCGAGTTGCAGCCCGATGGATTTTACCCGGTTCAGTTTCGCTCCTGACAACCTTTCGTATTCCTCCAGAAAGGTACCGATCGCCTCGATCTCCGAGTCGGTCGATACCATTACTGTTACGTCATCGGCGTAGGCCGACACCGCTTTGCTCAATCCTGGTTCCAGGGGGATACCCTGCAACAACTCCAACTTCCTCAGTCAAGGCTCGAGAGTCAATACGTACAGAAGGGAGGAGAGAGGGCACCCCTGTCGAATGGATCGTGTGATTTCGAACGGCTTCGAAAGGTAGCCGTTCACCTTGATCCTAGAACAGATGTGGTTGCTATGTAAGGCAGTTATCCAGCCTCTGAAAACAGGACCGAACCCAGCCGCCGCTAGCACCGCATCCAGGTAACCATGGTCGACCCTATCGAAGGCCTTAGACTGATCCAAGTTGATCAGGGCCCCACCGAAGCCGGGTTTGTTGCCAACCCTATCTATGATGTATCGCATGAGGTGGAGGTTATCGTGAATGGACCTGGATGGGATAGCACATGTCTGCGCATCTCCCACCAGGCCACCCACGACAAGCACCAACCTCTTTGCTAACACCTTGGCCAAAATCTTTAACTCTGTGTTTAGCAGGGTTATGGGCCGAAAATTATTTATACTATCCCCCTTGTTCTCGTCCTTCCTCACCAGCGTGACTACGCCCTTGGCTACAGAACAAGGAATTCTCCCGTTCTGCTGCCAATTGTAGTAGACCGCTTTGAGGAGTTCGGAGAAGAAGACCGGCATTGCTAAATAAAGTTCGTAAGGTATACCATCGAGACCTGGAGATTTGCGTCTGCTGCATTGGCTCAGCGCATCTCCGATCTCATCAGCCGGGATTGGTCCCTCGCAGGACTCTGCCTCTTCGCTCGAGAGACGCGGCAGGCCGTCGAGGTATGGACCGAAATCCACGCCCCCGCCCGGACCCTCGCCTCCTCCCCCGAACAATCGGGCAAAGTGCCTTTGAAAGGCCTCGCACATCTGCTTAGGCTCCCGGATCACCCGTCCATCTTCGTCTTGCAACGACCGGGTGGTGGATCGATTTCCACTCTTAGCTTCTGTCACGCGGGCCCATCCAACGGATTTGGCCCCCTCATTACCAAGAGCACGTATTTTACTTCGAATGACGCAGCCTTCGTGCTTTGCATCGAAAAACTGGTTAAAGGCCGTCCTCGATGCCAGCACTCTGGCCACATCTTCGCTCTTGATTGCCTCTTCTAATTTACCTGTTAATTCTTTCTCGTTTCTATTCCTATCGGCAGCTAACATCTTGCTATAACTTATTGATTCTGTTCTAATCTCTCTTTTGAGAGGTGCCCACCATCGGTTGTTGACGATTGCACCCGTCAACCTCTCCTTAACTAATCTGCAAATCCGGTTTCTGTAAGTCTCTTTTGCCGGTAAAGACAAATTAAGTTTCCAGTAACCGGGACCCTGTCTATGTGTTTTCTCGAGATTGACCACGCAGGTCACTAATTTGTGATCCGTGTAGCCAAACGTGCGCATTTTTGGACAGCTTAATATGTCCCTATCCTTTCTTCTAACTAAGAATCTATCTAAGTACGATCTAGATTGACCACTGTGGTTTCTCCAAGTCCAGGTAGGCACAGTTGGAAAATCTAGTCGATATCTATCGACCAAGTTAAAACGGTCGAGTAACCCCTTGAGGCTGTTACACCCCCCTCTATTAGGACATGCTCCTGCATAGTCCCAACGTGCATCCAGGATGTCATTAGAATCCCCCGCTAGAAGCAGGGAGCGCGACGTTCCCAGAAAAGTCTCCAAACGCTGGAAGAAGTCGGGCCGTTCAGCTCCGAAAGGGGAGTAGACGGCGACCAGTCTCAAGGCCGCACTTTCACTACTGCCAACGTCTAGCACCAACAAACGACCCTCCGGGTCCGAGTGCACAACCTGTACGGCAAGACCCAGGTGTTTTTGCAGCAGTACGACAACCCCACCCCCACCTCCAGGTTGACAGAGAGATGCATGCACCTCAAAGTCATCGAAGGTGGGGGCCAGCTGCCGCACGACGCTGATTCGAGTCTCACAGATAACCATTACATTTATACTACATGACCTGAGGTCATTTAGAAGCTTTGCTTGCTTCCAAGTTGAGCCCAGGCCACGTGCATTCAAACATCCTACTCTTAACACATCCATGTGGGCGGCAGAGCCAAAGGATAGTGTAGAGACCTACCTTTCCGCTTCCCGGGGTTCGGGTTGCACGACTTCCATGGGGTCGGAGGTGTTGGGTGAAGGGGTGTCTTGTGGTGGTGTGGGGTCGTCAGTGTGTGGTGGGGTTGGGGTGTTTGGAGTTGTGGTGGGGAGGGGAAGGGGAGGGGGAAAGCTTTTTAGTAGGACGCGGTTTATGGGTTTGACAGAGGGTGGTCCTACGTCCTCCTTAAAATCCTTTTTTAGTTTTTGGTAGAGGTTCATTGGGATCTTTATTAATTTTAAATGTGGGTAGTTTTCTGACGAAACAAAGTTTACACCTTCGGTTTGTACCGAAGGATTATTGTATATGAGTTCATTTAATTTATTATTGTTTCTGTTGATGTAAGTATAGTGTAATGTCTTTTTTTCGGATGGTGTGAGTGTTTCGAAGAGGGGAGGGGCAGGTTTGGTTTTGTTTGTTGCTGGAGGGGTGTTTCCTGTTTTGTTGGATTGTGTTGAGATTTGGGTGGGGGTTGTTTGGCCTTGTGTGTTTTGCACATGTTTTCTTTTTTTCCTTTTAATCTGTCTGAAGGACTCCGTTTCTTCCTCCGAATTCGTTGGGTTATCTTCAGTGTTGGAGGGAAGAGGTATGTTTGCTGGTAATGTTTCCGTGTTGGTTTTCTTTGTGGGGGAGATGGATGTCACTTTGTTAGACTGTTTTTGTGTGTTGTGTCTGCGGTGGTTGTGTTGTTTTATTGAGTGAGAGGTTGGGTGGGCCTGTATTTTGTTTTGGGGTAATGTGTTGTGACTGTTTGTGTTGTGGTGGTGTTGTAGTTTTACTGAGGGACGGGTTGGGTGGGACTGAGTGTTGTTGTTTGTTTATCTGTTGTGGTGGTGGTGGTGGAGCTGGTGTGGGTAGCAGGGTTTTCTTTTTGTTGAGTTGGGGACAAGCTGCCTTCAGGTGCCCTCTGCCTGCACAGATATGGCAGGACGGCCTTCTCCCCTCCACGCTAATGTTTATATACCCATGGTCCTCTAATAGGATTCTGTCGGGTATTTGGGCGATGCCTTCAGGCTTCATTTGCACTACCAGCTCTATACCTGTTCCACTGAACGCATTGCCTGTGGTTTTCCCAAGGGAAATCACGTTGTCATTCACTGGATCGATGAAGCCAGCTATGAGCCAGCAGTAGTCCACATCTGGCATCATTGCATCCAGCCATATGCGTTGAGTACTTTTCCCCATATAAGATGGATAAAAGGTGAAATTTTTTGAACGAATCGGTGACAAAGCACATTTTTTTGCCGCCGATTCGTTCTTCATGATAATTGCTAGGCTTCCATACAGTCTGTCTTTTCTTATGAAAGTGGTTTCATTAAGTACTTCTGTGAGTACTGTTTTGATATCTGCTTGAGAAGGCTGTTCAGGTTTTTTTGTACTGTTGTTGATGGTCCGAAACTTGACCGTTCGGCTTTCAATGTCTTTGGCAAATTCTTGAGGCATTTTTACCGATAAAATACCATTCTCTCCTTCACTTATGTATTGTTTGGCGTCTGTGATCCTTCGTGCCACATCTGAAATATTTTCCGCTATATGAGTCAAAGATTTCTTTGTTTTCTGTGCAAATGAAATCTTGTCGTCTGCTTTGCTTTCTGTTATGGTGTTATTTTCAAATGTTATTTTTGTGTTTGTTGTGTCTTTGTTTGTGTTATTAGTATTGTCATGCAATTTTTCATATTTTTTTTTTTCGTTGTTGGAATCCATGTCCAGATTTGTGTTTTCGTCATTTTTTTTCTCCGCAGATTCGTCTGTTTTTATTTTAATTTTTCCTTCCTTCTCTATGACGTTAGTTGGGAAGGAAGGGGGACTAAAGCGTGCGAGCTTACAACTCTTACCGCTGTCCCTCCACCACTATTTTCGTTCGCTGCGTTTAACATTTCTGTTAGACGATTGAAATTTTTTACACAAAAATTTTTAAAACAGGTTTTTCACCTCTAGGAGGGGTAAAGATGCGCTGACCCACCGCCTGACAGTTCAGACGGAGGGTCAAGCTACACAATTGTATCAAAATTAAGTTTGAACTCACAAAATTTCCTCAATAAATTTGAACAAAACTTCTGTGCGAAGTGAATGACATCCACACTCACACGATTGATAGAGAGATAGATAAGTTTCTTTTATTTGCCACTAGGGCATCAAAAGTGGGACAAGTACAAAGGGGGGAGTTTACACAAAAAGGCGTCCTCAATAAGGAGGAGGCAATAACAAAATATAAAAATAAAATAAGATATAACAAAAAATAAAATTTTTAACAAAATCCTCAATAGAGAGGAGGCGCCTTGGGGGGTCGCACACACCCCCGAAAAAAGTGTGCAACCCTTTTCCTCAGGAGCACAGAGAGGGGGTGCTCCCTCGTTCCTTCCTCTTTTCCACCTACAGGCTTATGTAAAGAGAAGGCCCATTCACACGGGCCATTCTCGCCACTTTCACCCACCTTTCATAAAAACGACTGGGGTGCAGCACCTCTCTCTCCATCCTGATCCTTCTTCCGAAATGATATCGGAAGAAACGGACCAGTTGTTGGCCAGAGAGAAAGGTGCCTGACCTCAGTCCTTTCAGACGCGTCCACCATACAACCTCTTTCGCCATGGCTATTACGCACAGAAACACCGCCTCTGCTTCATCTTTGAAGGGGGGAGGCGGCTTGATCATTACAATAGACTCGGTGGTCAACCGGATCGGTCCCACCCTTGACAGCAGTTGTTCGACATAGCCCCACAGATCGGCTACGCCCGAGCAGTGTACCAATGCGTGTGCAACGGTTTCCTCGTCGCACACGCATCTGGGACAGATCTTTTTGGCGGGGTCCCTACCCGGGCGCCCGTGTCTGTAGAGCCTTTCTCGAACGGGTAAAGCCCCTCGGTAGCACTGCCAGGCCAGGGACTTCTGGAAGTTGTCCATAGGTCCCGGGCTGAATGTCCTACCGAACAGGCCGGCCAGTTCGTCCTCCTCCATGTCTAGGGCTTCTCCGAGGGCGTCGTCGCACCTGCTGCGTACCAGCCCTCTATAGAATGTTGCGGTGGAGTCTCCACTGATAACCGGATCCGCCTGCCAGAGGGCGGTGAGCGCCTGGGCACACTCAGTGTGCCAGGCGCCCAGTTTTCTCGGTCTTTGCTTGACCCAGGATTGCAGCTCGGTGAGTGAGACGAGTCTGGGAAAGGTTCGTCTCACAAACGAGGCCCACACCGGTTGTCCGGTGAGGAATACGTAGAGGTGCCGTAGCCTTAATGCGTGTTTACGCATCATTAGCCACGGCATCCCCAGCCCTCCTTTCGAAGGGTGTTGACAGCAGATGGATCTCCTCACCATAGGAGCCCGCCCCTTCCAAAGGAATTGGAAGAGCGCGCGCTCCATCTTGGTGAGGGTTTCCTTGGGCAGGGCACTACGGTCAGGCGGTAGTAGATGACGGACGCTATATAAGTGTTCGCCACCTCCGCCCGACCTTTCAGGGATAGTTTGAAACTGGCCCACTTCTGGGTCAGTGCAAAGAGAGATAGATAGATAGATAGATAGATAGATAGATAGATAGATAGATAGATAAATATATAGATAGATAGATAGATAGATAGATAAATATATAGACAGATAGATATATAGATAGATAGATATATAGATAGATAGATAGGTATATAGATAGATAGATAGATAGATAGATAGATAGATAGATAGATAGATAGATAGATAGATAGATAGACTAAAATACAAATCTATTTCAGTTCAAGCCATCTTAGATTTGACAAATTATAGCACATTAAATTACATTTAGATAGGAGTTATACAGTAAAATAATTATTATCTTCGTTCACATATGCACCAAAATACAAGCCATGCATCTATTTGAAGCTACATGGTAAGTAGATTGCTCATAAACAATATCGACTAAAGCGTTTTGATAGGTGGCGTAAGCCCAAATCTTATGTACCATCTAAATATAAAATCAACATTTTCTCAATGTGTTGCATTTTCCTCAATATGTTATGTTCATGTTTCTTCTTTAACTTATTATACATCGGATAAAGAACAATGAATTGCATTAATGAAAAATAACCATTATTAAACATCTATGAGCTAAATTAAAATTTCCAGTTAAATTACTTATTTTTGTATGGGAATTTTGTTTGAAAAAACATATATGATACATTCGGTTAGGATAACAGACACGGTAGATTACATGCTTCTATTTCTTCGCATACAAACCTATTCTCTCCGAGCAGTGCAGATAAAAATTAACAGTTATTATGTGTTGCTCCATGTTGATCTAGATGGTTTGAATGTTGCAGAATTGCTATGTAAGTGCTTATCCAAACGATGAATTCAAATATTTGTTCTCCTGCAGATTTGAATTCGTACTTTACAAATTTGTTAATAGTCATGAGGCTCCTGAATATAACAAGGATGAGTATCAATTGTGTTTTGCTTACCAACATTTTTTAAGATGGAGGATATGAAGTTGAGTTTAATAAAATTACGTAAACTTAGTAGCTAAATTTCAAAAGTTCCTGGGGAAAAAAACTTATGGAAATTATTTAAATGAAAATGATTCTGAAACATATGGTGACCAAATAAAGGAAATGTAATATGTCATTGAAGATAGGTTTTCGCATATTAGTTACCGAGTCCTACCGAGAATCTACGTGAGAGTATACTTTATTTATTTTCTACCATGGAAACACGTGAATTAACCTATTCAAACCCAAGTACGTTTATTAAATGCTGCCCACTGCAAGGAAAAATAAAACTAAATTAACCTTTAAACGATAGTTATATATTTTAGATCGTCCTTTAATAAATGTTTCAGCATCAAAATATTTCATCATAAACCCGGCCTCATTCAGGAATATTACAATTATTAGAATCAGATACTTTCATTTCTTGTGAGACAAAACTTTGCTTGTCTAAATTTAATATTTTCAGTTTTTCCGCTACACTGAATGTTTTGCGTTAATGAGAATCATTAATATTTTTTACTTCGTCTACAATGAAGCATGTTACAACTGAAAAATAAAGAAAGGCTATATATATATATATATATATATATATATATATATATATATATATATATATATATATATCTTGCTCGGCTTCAAGTGATATTTACGCTAAATGTCTATGATGAAGACTGCATTTTGTTTTATTGATTAAATAAAATAGGTCGAATGTATTTCCTGTTTGAAAATATAACAACATAATTTAATAAAACCATGTTTTGTTAACGTAACTAATAGAAAGAAAATCTGTATTTATATATATAGCATTATGTTTTACATGATTTTATGTCGCATGACTCTACTCTATAAGATGAAAATCTAAATAGTAACATAATCCTTATTTGACTCAGCTGCTGTATTCTAACTTATTTCACGCTCAATATACATTACCTCATTAAGGGCGGTGGATCGGTAGAGGGTTGGACGCCATGCTGTGCAGAATAGAGTTACGGCCTTTATGATCTGAGTTCAAATCCCGCCGAGGTTAACTTTGCCATTCATCCTTACGGGATCGATAAAATAAAGTACCAGTCACGCACTGGGGTCGATTTTCCCCTCCCACCAAAATTTCTGGCATTGTGCCTATATAAGAAACCAATATACACTACCCCATTTTCTCTCTCTCTCTTTGAGAGAGAGTGGCGAGAGAGGGATAAATAGATAGATATATAGATAGATAGAGAGATAGATAGAGAGATAGAGACTAAGACAAACACATGTAAAGAAATAGATATATTCTTTGTTTTTCAATGGTGATTTACGTTCCTATTGTTGTACATCTAACGCTACATATATCTTGCAGCGACACACAGAGACTGAGAATGATATATAATGTATTTTAGCTGTTAAATGTCAGATGCAGACCGACCTATCAGACACCGATGCACTTATATAAGTGCAACATTCGTCTTGCGTATATATATATATATATATATCCACTTCTGCTATATATATATATATATATATATATATATATATATATATATATATATATATATATTGTTATATTGTTATATTTAGGGAGGGTCATATATATATATATATATATACATATATATATGTGTATATATATATACATTAATAAGTATCTTTGATGAAGCTCTATTTTTTTAATTCTCACATGATTCTATTCCTATATTTTCTTCTAACACGTATTCTCTCTCTCACATACCCCCCCCCCTTCCCTCTCATCCATATTCTCCTTCACGTTTGTTTAAATTACCCACCAAACTTCGCCAGTTTGCCTTTCCAAAATTAGACGCCATCCATTTGGTCTTGTAGACTAATCATCTCGTTTATTGTCTATCATGCTTGTTTATTCAACTCTCATTAAAAAAAGGCAATTCCGTCCTACTTGATGCACACATTCATTGTCTGTTTAATTACTTCTAGCCTTTACCATTTCATTTTATTTATCTCTTTATTTGTTTCCTTATTTTATTCATTTTTTTTCTTATTTTATTGGGTTTTTTTCTTATTTTATTGTCTCGCATCATTTCCCCTACAAACTTGTCAGTTAATCTGTTGCTCAAACTGCATCACCATCAACGTAACTGGCAAGTTTGAAATGCAAATGTCCTCTTCCGTTCTCGTGTGTATTATATGCTAATACTAAGGGCGGTGGATTGGCAGTATCGGTAGAGAGTCGGACGCCATGCTTTCCAGCATAGTTACATCCCTTTACGGTCTGAGTTCAAATCCCGTCGAGGTTAACTTTGCATTTCATCCTTACGGGGTCGATAAAATAAAGTACCAGTAATGTATTTGGGTATTTTCTGGCCTTGTGCCAAAAGTAGAAACAATTATATGCTAATACTGCATATATATTCACGCTAACCTTCAGCATCTTCGCTTATATATGTATAATATATATTCATTTGATTGAAACTAAATAATGAGCATTTTTCTCTTGAGTTACATTATGATGCAAGAGGAGGCAATTATATAACATGTTATTTGCAAAATTATATAACAAGATTTCGTTGAAACCAACCATAATATGAATTATAAGAGACAGAACCAAATGTTAGCATATAGAAATAGAAAATTCAATCTCTTGATAGCCAGCACATTTGGTGTTATATCGATAGTCGTCTGTCCCAAAATGACACTAAATGACACTAGATGGCTGGTAGGTATTATGGAGGAGGTAGGGTTAGTCATATGGTGATAGAGAAAGTTTCTGCCTTCAGTCATTTCAACCTAGTCCACCATAAAACCTCTTTCACTAATGCCACCAGACAGGAAAATTGCTTGCCCTTCCTGGCCAGAGGAAGGTGGCGGGTCCATCTTCATTATGGATTCGGCCGGATCCTTTTTACACGCAACAACAGCTTTTCGACATAATGCCACAGGTCAGTAATGCATGAACTCTGGACGAGTCCGTGCAGAACGGTTTCGTTGCTCTGCGCACATCACAGGCAGGTACGTCTGACAGCACTTACGTGCCTGTAGATTTTATCTTGAACCAGCAGTGCCCCCTGTAGCACTGACAAGCGAGGGATTTTGGAAGTTATCCACGGTCCCAGGCTCGAAGGTTCTCCGGAACAGACGGTTTTAGTTCGACTTCGTCGACGCCCAAAGTCTCTCCGAGAGCTTCGTCGCACTTGCCGCGACTAATCCTCTATAGAACTCGAGAGTGTAGGTTCCACTAACAGCATTGCCCACCTGGTAGAGGCCAGTGAGAGCCTGGTAAAATTCCAGATGTCTGTCACTCAGTCTTGGCCTGTTATTGAACCAGGACTGCAGATCAGTCAAAGAGACGAACTCCGGAAAGGCCTGTTAGGGAAACGGCGACCACACCTGTACATAGCCTCTGCGTATGTCTCCGCATCATTAGGTACGGCATGCTCAGTCCTCCACGTAGAGGGTGCTGGCAGCAGATGGACCGCCTCATCAACGGAACCTGTCCTCTCCACAAAAATTTGAAGAATAGCCGTTCCAATTTGTCGAGGCGCGGACGGGGGCAAGGCACGACTCAGGAACTAGTAGATGACGGACGCAATGTTCGCGTTCACCACCTCCGCGCGCCCTTTCAGTGATAGCTTCCTCGCAGCCGATTTCTAGGTGAGACAACTACCCTGCCCGTCACCTTCTCCCTATTCTCCTCCAACTGGAGATCTGGCCCAAACCACTTTACCGGCTGGTTCTCCGTCCAGCGCCAAACGATGCTGTTGGACGGCATGGACTTGCCTCTCCATGTGCCGAGTTGCCCATCGACTTTTTCGGATTGAGTTCTGCTCCCGTCAACCTTTAATATTCTTTCAATAAGTTGCCGAACAACTCGATTTCCGAGGTATCCGACACCATCAAGGTGATGTCATCCGCATAAGCCGACACAGCCTTTCCGCATGCCGGTTCGATCGGGATGCCCTGCAACAGCTTCAGCTTCTGCAGTAAAGGCACGAGAGTCAATACGTACAGAAGGGAGGGGATAGCGCAACCCTGACGGACAATTCGGGAGATCTGAAACGGTTGCGAGAGGTGACCATTAACTTTGACTAACGAGCCTATGCAGCTGTGCATTGCAGCGATCCAGCTTCTGAAGGCGGCGCCGAAGCCAGCAGCCTCCATGTACCGATGGTCGACCCTATAAAATGCCTTCGATTGATCTAAATTGATCAGAGCCCCATCGAACACAGTTTTAGACGCTACCCTCTCTAATATGTATCGCATGAGGTGTAGGTTGTGGTGTATGGACCTGGTCGGTATTGCGCAAGTTGCGCCACCCCAACAAAATCCAGGACAACAAGCGCCAACCTCTTCACTCACACCTTGGCTATAATCTTAAACTCTGCAGTAGAGCGCTTCCAAACGAAGTGACTTGCGCCTCTTGCAGCAGACAAGAACACCCTGAATTTAGGTTGACGTTATCGGCCTTTCGCAGCGCTCAGCCCTCGGCTGTCGAGAGTTGCGGCAAGCCATCGAGGTAGGGATTGGATTCCTGCACCGTCTCTGACCACCACCTCCTCCGAACAACCGAGCAAAGTGCTGGCGAAAGGCCTCAAACATCCGCCTGGAATCACTCAGTTCGTGTCCGTCTCGGTCCGTCAAAGACCGAATTGTGGTTTTATTACCACGCTGTGCCCTTGCCACGCGGGTGCATCGAACAATTTTGTTTCCCTCGTTTCTCAGAGCATGTGCTTTAGCTCTGACAATGCAACCTTTGTGTTTCGCATTGAAGAAATGGTCTAATGCCATTTTCGCCACTATCACCTCAGTTGCAATGCCACTACCAATAGCCTCGTCTAACTTATCTACTACCCCACCTCCTTTCTAGTTTTGTCTAAGCTACAACTTTGCCTAAAACTATCGACATTACTCTAATCTCTCTTTTGAGAGCACCCCACTATCAGTTGTTGACCCACCCCCCTCATCCACCTTTTATTAACTGAATTGTTGATCCGGTCCCCGTAAGCCTTAGGTGCCGGAAATAATATGTTGAGCTTCCAGTAACCAGGCCGTAACCCACGCGTCTTATCTACGTCGAACATACAGACTTGTGATCTGAGTATGCGACCGTTTTAAAACGTGGACAGCTTACACTATTTCTATCTCTTTTCCTAATGAATATCCTGTCTATATACGATCTAGATTGCCCTATGCGGTTGGTCCATGTCCACACTTGCGCATTAGGGAAATCTAGTCGGCACCTGTCAGACAGTGTGAACTGGCGGATCATGTAGTTGAGGTTTTTCACTCCCTATTCCTATCGGATACTCCCACACAGTCACAGCGTGCGTCTAAGATGCCTTTCCAGTCCCACGCTAACAGTACAGGGCGAGACGTACGCAGAAAGGCTTCCAGTCGTCTATAGAAGTTGGGCCGCCCTGCCCCGGTATGGACGTAGACGGCCACCAGTCTAATGTCACCACCTTCGCTATTGTTCACGTCCAGGACAACCGACTTTCCAGGCCTTTCCTAAACAGCACTGTCACCCCACATCCCATTCCTGTGAAGATCTGATAGTCGTCGAAAATGGGGGCTAGTGCGCGCACGTTGGAAATCCTAATCTTGCTGACGGCTATTGCATCGATTTCTAGAAATCTGAGGTCGTTGAGCAGGTGACCTTGCTTCCAGCGCGACCCCAGGCCTCGAACATTTAAACTTCCATCTCTTAATATGTCCATGTTGGCAGGCTAAAAGACAGAGGAAAGGTTTAGTTACCTCCAAGGCTGTTGTGAAGTTCGGATGAGGTTTCATTGGGAACCCTTGTAAAAGTCTGGATGTGGGTTTTACGTTTGGGGTTCTCACGTCCCGAGCAAAGCTGTCTCGAATCTCTTAGTAGAAATCGAGCGACATTCGCACCAGAAACTAATCTTCCGGCACGGCGAAAGTGAGCGATTTTAAAATCTCCATCTGCTTGTATTTCTTTACTTCGTGCTATGAGGGCCATCAATTATGTGTTGGCCCTTGTGACCAGCACGAAGTTTTGTATGTTTTGTCGGTGCGATTTTATTTGCTTGCGTGACTTTGGTGGTGATGGTTCTGTTGGTGTTGTTTCGGTTGTGTCAGTTTGTTGTGAGTGCGGTGTCTGTGGTTTCAGATGTTTGTGTGTGTATTTGTTCTTGTGTCTGTTTAGGTTGTTTGTGTTTGGGGGATCTGGTGATGGTGAAGCTGTAGTTGGTGTTGATGTTGGTGTTGTTGGGAGATGTTTGCGTGGGTGGTATCAGCATATTTCATTGGGGGTGTTTTTGTGCTTTGTGGAATCTTTTTCTTTGTATGTTCTCTTTTTTTTTTTTTTTGGAAGATGAAGTGTCTTTGTCTGTGTGTGTGTGTTTATGTTTTTATCCATGTGGGAATTATTTGGGGGGAATTTGAAATATCTCCTCGTTTTCACTTGGATGTTTAATGTCGGTGGTCGTGCTTATATTGGTGATGTTACCGGTGGCTTTTCCGGTGCTGGTGTTGGTGATGATCCTCGCCCCAGCGTCGGCAGTAGTGGAGCCCTTCGATCCCTTGCATCTTTCAGCAGTTGAGTGTAGAATGCTCACAAACGTTTTTTTTTCTCCGCAAACGAAACAATGCGCCTTTTCCCTCAGTCATATTATGTATTAACCGCCTGTTCTGAAGACGGATGCGGTCCGGCATTGTTTTTATATTATCCGGCCTGATGTGGAGAAGTTTCTCCAATTCAACCTCGGACCAGTCCTCTCTAGCAGTCCTTGTAACCTCTATCAGGACAGTAACCGTCCTCTTCACACTCACGCATCCCAGACGCCACCCCATGACAAGTCCTGGTGGGATCCGGGGAATGCGGAGAGGAGCTGTTCTCTTTCCCATGTTGGAGGGGTACATTTTGCAAGGGGTCATTGCACGTTTCATAGCGAGGGCTTCTGATTTAAACAGCACTGAAATGGTGTCGTATTATCTGCCTCTACCTATGTGTTCAGTGCCATCTGCCTGTGCAATTAAAGCAGCCCACCTTGTTTCTGCTGATGCATCTGTAATGCATTGTTCTGCACTCCACTGCTCTATTAGCTTCTACCGGGACAGTTGAGTTGGACCAGATTTGCACTTGCTTGATGAGTTTCCAGGCAGGTCCAATTGCTCATCTTTATTCGAGGGGTTCTTGTGGTTGTTGTTGGTTTGTTGTCGTTGTCGTTGTTGTTGTCGCTGTTATCACTGTTGCAGTTGGTTTTATCGTTGGTCCCACTGTTGTTGTTCTCGGTGCAGTTGGTATTGTTGCTGTTGGGATGTCACTGTTTATGTTTCTGTTAATGGTTTTAATTTTGCTGTTGTTTTTGTTGTCATTATTTATGTTGTCTGTCTTTTGGTTGTCGCTGTTACTGATGTGGTTCGTGTTCTCCTTGTTTATTTATTAAAGGTTATTATTGTCACTATTGGTGTTGCTGCTGCAGCTGTTCATGCTGTTTTTAGTGGTGCAGCTAAATGTCTTTGCAGCTTCCATCCTCTCAACGTTTAGGTTGCTGTCACACGCCAGCAGACCTAATGTTGGGGCTCATGGCCTAGTCATGTTTTTATTGTTTCCGAGAATTTAAAAAAAATACAAAATGTTCAAAGATTTGGGCCAAAAGGCCCAACTATTATACAGGTACCCCTTCACAGGACAAAGACGGAAGTCGTATGGCACTTTCAAAGAAAATAAACAGAACATTTCCTACTTTTGCTGAACTCCAAAAACACGTCTACACTGTCTGACTGCCAATAATATTAATAATAATAAAAATAATAATAATAATAAAAATAATAATAATAATAATAATAATAATAATAATAATAATAATGATTTCTTTATTAACCACAAGGGTTTACATAAAGTAGACATTAAGGACAGTGCAGGACAATACAGGACGGTACAAATGGGCATTTCTACGTGTAAAAAACAAAAACAGAGGATGTAACAAAAAAATAACAATGACAAATCCCCCAATAGGGGAGAGACTTCGGAGGGACATTTGTGGAGAAGCCCAGTAAAAGGCCACAGTGACCCTGACCACCAAGGCAAGTGCCCTCTCCCAGTTTTCCACCTTTATTTTACAGATATATACTCAGATTAGGCGCATTCACTCGGGCCATTCATGCTTCTCTCACCCATCTTTCAACAAAATGCTGGGAAGAGAGCACTTCCCTCTCTACTCTGATTTTCCTTTTCAAATGAAATTTGAAAAAGTCAATCAGGGCATCACCGAAGAGGTAAGTGCTCGTCTTCAGCCCTTTCAAACGTGTCCACCATACTATCTGTTTCGCCATGGCAACCAGACGGATAAAAAATGCCTGCCCTTCCCGGCTAAAGGAAGAGGGCGGGGCAATCCTCACGATGGACTCAGATGATAGCCGGATCCGTCCTACACCCGACAGCAGGTGTTCGACATAAACCCACAAGTCAGCAATGCTCGGACACTGGACGAGTGCGTGCAGGATGGTTTTGTCGCCCTGCGCGCATCTCGGACATGTCTTGTTTTTTACCGCTCCTATTAATGACGTATCTTATTCGTTTTTTCCCGTTCTTTGCCAGCGAACGTTTCCACGAACCAAAGTATCGCTTTCCTGTCTTCTTCCGGTTGCAACGTTTTTTGAAATATCCACTTCTGCGTTTACAGATTGACTTTGTTAGTTTCAGAAGATCCCGTTAAGGGTGAAAGCAGCGATTCATTGCTTAAACTTTAATCTGTTATTTTAATAAATATTTGCTCTACGGTTCTTATTTATTTGATATATATTTATCCTTATCGAGCCCTCTTTGGATTTTAGTTTTGACATTTATTATTATTACTATATATATATATATACATTTGCGCGTGTGTGTTTATGTGTGTGCCTGTATCCATTTTATTTAAGCTACTACTAATTTATATTCATAAACAGCATTCTCCGAGTATATCTGATGATCTCTTTTCTTTCTACCCCCGAAAGTATTTTAGGTACGGACATGTGGTTTGCATATATGTATACATAGTGTTGGCTAAAAATCCGTAGATATATTCAATACCACACTACATCGTATATATTTAGCAATCGATGTCTGAGTTTCTTTTTAATATTGCCTCTTTATTTATGAGTTTTGATGTTCAATTACTATACGCTGACAACCCAATCCATGTTTTTCAGTTAGCAACTATAAAAGAATGAATGGGAGCATTAAAGTGTGAATGTGGAAAGTCTAATTGTTCATCAAATGAATCGCAACTCTATCGTATATTATTTATAACATTAATATGTTGTACACGAATGATGAGAATTCAAGTAATTTTGACAATTTTATTAAGAGAAATAAACACATCATATTTATTACGATAACCGTAATGAAAAATACCAACGACTACAGAATAATTAAAGTCAACTTCATCAATCGTAGCTATTATGACTATATAGGCTAACATACTAGATCGTATCTAGACATGGGAACTTGAATCTTCAGAAACGGAGCAATCATTAACAAGCATAAACTGCTAAATGAAGTCAAATGATGAGCTCCCCAGCGTTATCGACCACCGGTAGGCGATTTCAACTGTTGTTTTGGTGATGAGCAATTGAAAAGAAAATAGTGGGTAAGTGGAAATGTTGCTGGACGATATAGAATTCTGAATATTAAGTAGGTATTACAACATGTGCTGCCCGAATGGTATATGTAAATAACATGTATAAAAAATGAAGCTGAAACGTGCATTACTACGTCACATTCCTAGATAATAAATAATGATTTCCACAAACAAGGAACACTGAAATATTTTCTTTAGTTTCGAGAAGGGTCATTAACATCCAAATAGTTCTTTGGACCAAATACCATGTTGGAAGATATAAATTAGATGTTTGAAACCAAAAACAACATTGCTAGTAGAAGTAAAATTAAGAAGTGACCTCAGGATAAACTAACAAATGGCGCCAGCACCGAGAGTTCACATATAAATTTGACAACAATCGATGAACTTTAAGAATTAAGACATGTCGTAGACAAAGAGGTGGAGGCGGCAGTGCCAGACAAAATAAGAGAATGTACACAAATCAATGCGCATTCTCATAAAAACAGACAGACAAATTTAAGGTGTTGATCAGCATTCAAAGCGGATTACAAGTAACAATATAACGTTTAGGAAGAAAACATTATCTATTATTCCTACTATTTTCTGTGTATTTTAGCAGTTGTGGAAAGTCAATGCATGATGATGGTATATGTTTTATTTTTTGATGAATGAATGCATCTTTGTGAGATACTGTTGACTGATCAATTGTCACTTGATTCAAAGTGTACGTGTAATATGGTTTGGCTATGACAAACTGTTATTCTATAATTGCGAACACATTTAGAATACTTTTAGTAGTCCGAGACAGAGACAACTGTGCAAGACTTGCATCCTATTGGTTGTCGTCTTCCAACAGACCGCTCCGTATGCAGGAACGCAAATTATTTTCAGTTCATCAAAGGCTTGAATGCCTCTATCATCGTTAAGCATTATCCTCAAATGGACACATTCCTGCTGTCATGGACGTAATGTGTAAATCCCACCTAATGCTTCAGCTTCAGACGCAAGTCAATTCGCATGGATATATCCAGCAAAATATGCCCGAGTGGGAACGGTCGTTGACAAAGCAAACAACACACTGAAAACACACATCAGAAAAAGAAGTTAGAAAGAAGATGCATTGGTTGACCGTTCTCTACCTAGTGTCTTTCGATTTCGCTAGGCTCTGTTTCGTTTGCTTTTTCAACGACAGTTCACTTTTGCTGGATATATCCATGCGAATTGACTTGCGTCTAAAGATGAATAATTTTACAACCAATGTGTTTGCACTAGCTGCGTTGCACCACAGGTCAGAAGTTGCATTCATGATATATAAAAATAGTATCTGTGCGCTCAAATATTCAAAGCAAGCTTCTAATGAAGAATTTGTTCATTTATATTGTTTTGTAAGGGTTAAGGTTTTGGCAACTTTTTGTCATTTGTTCTGAAACTGACCCGTTATGTATATTTTATTGTTGGAAAAAGATGCTATCATAAAATATACCCATCTCGTATTTATGTTTTTAAATATTTGCTATAGAGGTGGGCGGAGGAAACGTTTCCCATGTGGCAAACCATTGTGTAGTCTTTCAATACAGAGATGAATTATGAAGTTTCATTCTGAAACCGTATGAAAAAAGAGGCATGCAGAAAAATACTTAATGAAAAGCATGTCAAAATAAGTAGCTTGGAGCAAATGATATCGAATATTTCATATGAAATTTCAAACAAAATAATATATGTACATTTACCCTGAAATTCGGAACACGAATACTATCTCCCACATATGACAATGATAAAATAGGAAATTGAGAAACTCATAGTTATTTTATTATGTGTGGCGAAATGTATTAAAGAAGCAGGTGTTTGTGAGTATTGACAGTAGTATCAGACACTCTATATAACTATATGTAAATTATATAAAACTGTAAGAAGGCTGAACATAAAGGGAGGAATATGTTCAGAAACAGATTACGCGAGAATATTTGCAGATATTTACAATCTACATTTACAGATACAAGAGGATTTTAAAATATTGCTATTATACTTGAAAGGTAGATTTAATCGAGAAAGTGACTGTTTAAATATATACTGCTTAATACCTGATAGCGATTAAACGGAGTGTTCAAATTTGAATTAAACGTATGAAATTGCTTTAAAGAGGAATCTCGAAGATGTATAAAGATCCGATCCCTAAATATGCAATAATATAGAAAATGCCAACATGAATGTTGTTGTACCAATAAACACACAAATGAATATACAATCTTTTATTTTGCACAATAAACACTAGAAAGTGTTCATGTGTAGAACATGTTTATATATAAATGTCGAATTAAAGTTAACCGCTCACCATTTCTCACTTTGGTACATTTAATAAATGAATAATCTTCTTCTTCTTTTTCTTTTTTTCTTTTTCTTCTTCTTCTTCTTCTTCTTCTTCTTCTTCTTCTTGGTTTCCTGCTGGTTGGTTTTGCCGTAAGAGCTGTACAGCGATTCATTCTTGAGACATTCTAAACCTATGTCCATAGAATTGGAGCTGCGATCTCTCAATTCGCAGAAGTATCGGCACTAGTTGGAACACCCTATGTAAAACAGTTAAAACAAATTATTTAATCTATGTAAACTTCTCGACGTAAAGAGTCTTTTTTGTTTATTCAATTATTAGGCTTAATATATGACATTTAAAGAGATGTATATAATATTATATTAGTTTCATGCCCGCGTTGAATAGACTTGATTGCGTAGTCAATTCCAACGATTTTCCACCAGTGACGTAGTAGTGCATAGCTTGAATTTATACCTGATGTTCTGTTTACATTTTTAACGTCCTATACGAAATAATATATTTCCTACAAATAATCTTAATCTGGCTTCAGGATTTGAATGATATGAATACTGTTTATTGTTTCTAATATCAAGCAATTATGGAAAGTGTCTGATGTCTGTACAATTTGGTAAGCAATTTGTGTGCGAATTAATATGAAACGTTTTCAACTATGAACGCTCTCTCATATATTTATGCAATTCACTTATAGCATACATATGATTCTACTGCAGTCGAATCCGATACAGTCTAATATAATATCATTTTCTCTTTGACTTGCAAGTACGACTATATTCTTTCAATGAGAGGAACATAAATGACTGCACTATGTATGTCTTCCCCGAAAGGCATTAACGGTGAATATATAGAGAAATGTCTTCAAGCAGTTACCCAAATTTGCAACTATATTTACCACTATATTTGCAACCGAGCATCAAGCAATTTTGCTGTGTGGAATACTAAGAACTCTATTCCATTTCAATATCTCTATTTGTATAGTTGATCTTAATAAAGTTATCTGCGTCAACATAAATAGTGAAATACAATTCTTAATATATGTGTAAAGTATATCGTACGAAAAACATTGATTTTATTTCGTACGACCGCGTCCGATTTGAGTTTTATTTCGGAAGAAAATTTCTGCCTGAAATAATAGTTTTTCCCAATACCAGGACAAATTTATGTCTATATTTGCTAATTATATTATCTGAACATATATCAACATTACCTAGGATAAAACCCATCTCACCATAATATATGTGTGTTTCGCTGTGTGAAAATTGAACAAATAACCCTAGTATATAAACGATTCCATATGTTAAGCTGCCGCATTTTAAGAGTAATATCGTCTCGGGTAATTTATGTCTAATAGTAAGGTATGTCTGAAGTGAATTCGCTACAATTTTCAGTGAAGCTGACGCTCATGTAGATTAATACTTTCTATTCCCCGTTTACTAAATCGGCTTCCACCTGGCTAGTCTGCATCACTTACACACCGATTTATAATTGTATTAAGTAGAATTATATTTATAATAGTTGTATTGCCCACTGATACATTCAGGGAATAGGACGCCCCACATGACGGAGTACTGGCTGCATTTAGAAATACACATGAGGTTCGTTTGTTGACAGGGAGAAGACAGTTAATTCTGCCATATGTAGTATTGAAAAAGCAATTGTTTCCATGATTCACAATGAAAAGATCATAGACAGGATACATAGTAAGAATTATATATTTCTCAACATACGTTGATTACAAATGTGATAGATAATCGCATTATTCAAAAACTGATACTCGTAAATATTCACCGTGCCCTTAAATGTGTTACATTAAACATTACAAATTCCATCTAAAGTTACATTGTTCATATATATTTCCGAAATGTTGTGTTATTCACATCGAGGAAAGGAATACCTGATATTACAACGATATATAAAATAATAATTGTTTCTACTTTAGGCACAAGGCCAGCAATTACCCAGTGCATTACTGGTACTTTATTTTATCAACCCCGTAAGGATGAAAGGTAAAGTCAACCTCGGCGGGATCTGAATTCAGATCGTAAAGGGACGTAACTATGCTGGAAAGCATGGCGTCCGACCCTCTACCGATATATAAAATAATAATGATCATATATTATTTGATATGTTGCACAAATATCAGGATATATTTTAAAATAACATCACATATTATAGGATTCATTATATTGACTTAATCAAGAATTGATTTAATCTACTGAAATAAAGGATAAATGTATAAAAATCCTGATTGAATAGAGTTTCTATCAAACTCATTACATACCGACCATGTCATGAATTATATTGAGATGCTTAGTTGTAGTTTTACGGAGATTCCAGGACAATATCTAGCGAGGTAATTGGCGTTACTGGTATTTTGGCCTAATTACGTCTATATCACATGTTCAAGTCTCATTAACGGTTGATTGAAATTTGTTGCATATTTTATTTGAAAAAAAATAGTATGTATTACGAAATGGATAAACTCTGCCTGCATAAATACTTTGTTAATTTAAGCCAAATCTAGGCATTTCGACACTTGTTTTAACTTAGTTTTGCTATTTTAGATCAATCTATAATGTTAAAGCGGTTGTAGATCTTACAGCTAGATAGGAACACTGAATATTTTGTCGGATACAAATACAATGTATGGACCATTTAAATTGTTACTCAGAAAATATCACGAAGAACAGTTTCTCCACTGGTAGGTAAAGGCCATGAGTATTGTTGAGCGCAGAACCATAAAATGAACAAAAACAGGAGTTATATTGGTTTGAAAAGACGAAAATAATATAATTCATCATTATTCCCAAAATGTAAAGAAGATTAAAGCTTTATATTCAGTTTATTTCAAATATAACCTTTCCCGTGTATCGAATGTTTAGTTTTACCATGGCATAATTTGTAAGAGACTGTGAGCAGCATTCTTATTTTCTAAATGAATACCGAATAACAACTTTGAAAAGTAAAATTAGCACATGTGTTGAAATAAATTGGTTCTTGGTTTAATTATATTTGAAATTCATTGAGAAAAAAAAACAAAGTAAAATACAGCAAACACTTAATCACTTAAACATCAATATACACACCGCCGATAGAGAAGAAATAGGGTTACACATGCTTACACATATTTAATGAAGATGCTAGAAAAATTGGATTTTCTATTCTAAATTATCTATAAAGTAAATGAAAACAAAGAATTCTGTAAGTTAATTGACCTTATATTTAGAACGTACTTAACGCGTTCATCAATTATTAGTCTTTACCAATTGTTGATGTATTTGTTTTTTTTTTTACACAGATATTTGTTCGTCTATTTTGTCTTCTCCTTAAGTACTCATCACATATTTTCATGAACAGTTTATTTGAAGTCATTAAATAACCTAATCAAAACACGTTCTTCTTGCTGAGTACTTTCACATTTTATTTTATTGTATTTATTTACTTAATTTTCCTTGTGATGTGTCTCATTTCAAGCCAAGTTAAACTCGAGAATTAAATAATTGTGTGGATCTGCCACAAGATTCTGGTTAGGTGGAGAATATCATTAGCTCTGATTATTACGTCTGAACTGGTCTTGTGCCAAAAGTAGAAACAATTTTAACGTCTGAATTATCCTGAACAGCAAAAGTAGTTGTAAATGTTTCGCATCCGGCAACAATTTCAACCCTTAAAGCTTGTAACAAATGTGCCAGTCACTTGTAAAGTACGATGTATAATGTTATATTTCTAAATGCTCATTCTTATGAAAGTGAAAAACTAAGTGCCATAGGGAAATATATATATTCACTATTTCTCAATTGGCCTCATTTCTCGCTCAATGTTATAAATGTCTAAGTATTAGTTATATGTTATGTTCTAAATTTATTACAGAATATGTAATATATATGCCACGCCCATGAAGCATTTCCGATATCATGACATGTATTTTTAAAATGTCTCTTATTTTTCATATTACGCTATTCATTTAAACATATTGAATTTTTAATTATTTGCATGAAGTACCGTTAGGTTGTCTTTAGTCTTTTTATGTGTTCTCTTTCACATCTTTCCGTGTCACTCGTGTATTGATTCAATCTACGATATTGTAGTGAGAAGACATAGATTGCAAAGGAGTAAGATTATCAACGCTTAAGTCTTATTTCTCATATGTTCTGTATAAACTCTTCTAAGTGAAGACATTTCAATATCCCTCGAAAATGACATGATCTGCAAACTACATAACTTTCCGATCTGTAAAATTATTGCTTTGGTACAGCATGAGGCTGGGTGTCAATGAATTAATACTGATCTATTTTTTGAAGTCAATACATATCAATTAATTCCACAAATGCGTTTTAGAAAGGAATTTATTGGTATTAACCACTTAGGTTTTTACCTGGTAAACATATGTATGACTTTTGGAAGGTGATCGCGATTTCAAATAGGTATCTATTACTTGCGATTACATACACAATCCATTTATTTGAAACAGTGCTAGAATAAAAATCATACGAACATACATTACATATGTTAAACCATACAATGTGGAATCTTTTCAAAGGACGATAGAAATCGTCTGACGATTTTACCACATTTTCCTCACGATATTTAGTAACTGCTGTCTAATTTGGATATTGATCAATGTTTTGTTAGAAAAGTGGAATATTCATGTAAGAATATTATAACTGTTTGAATCTTTTTACCATCTCCAATTCCATGTGTCGATTGCGTCGCGAGAACGTGTAAAGCGAAAAGTATATACATACATAAATATATATATATATAGGTGTGTGTATGTTTGTGTGTGTACGTGCGTGTGTGTCTGTATATATATTGACCTGTTAACGCACGTTGTTGGTCGAAACATCTAGAATCGAATTCTAACCAGCGCGCTAAATCTATATCGATGTCTATTCGCCTGTTGGCATGAAATCCTACCATTCTATTTTACAGTGACTGGAGTCTGATTTTCTCTAACAACCGATTTTCAACTTGCTTGTTCATTTTTATTCGACATAAGTTAGCTGAATGCTTATGGCGGGAGCGGAGCTATTTGAATTTCGTCTGCTACCGTCATGTAAATTCCTGAACCTGTAGCCAATCGGCTAAATGCATTGTGATGACGCGTAGGGATTTCAGTTGCTAGTGTTTTACTATGTTGACCGTCACATTCACTAACATAGTCGACACCAGATTGGAATCGAGTTCTGTAGATCGACTGGTTATTGATTAGGCGAAACCGGCTTATGAAGCCACATGCACCGATTGTACATTGTTGCATAATATATGCAGACAGTAGATTTTGTGCACTCTATTGTTGCATTAAATGTGGCCGAATCTCGCGTAGGGGTACATATTGAAAATAGCCATTTACGTGCGATGTAGTGTAGCCAATACCTATGTGTCTACTCTGGATTTTTACAGAGCATTACCTATTGAGTACGCTGAGATACAAGCGGTATTAGCAGTCGAACCCATGTTAGTCCCGTCAACTTATATATATATATATATATATATATATATATGTTGGTATGTGTGTGTATATATATATATATATATATATATATATATATATATATATATATATATATATATATATATATATATATATATATATGGAGAATAGGATGGCTGTGTAATTGCTAGTTAAGGTAGGCTTAAAAATAATATTATAATAATAATAATAGTAATGATAATAATAATTATAATGCTTTCTTTATTAACCACAATGGTTTACATAAAGTAGACATTAAGGACAGTACACGACAATACCGGATGTACAAATGGGCATTTCTGCGTGTAAAAAAAACAGAGGATGTAATAAAAAACAACAATGTAAAATTCCCCAATAGGGGGGAGACTTCCGAGGGACATTTGTGGAAAAACCCCATTAAAAGGCCACAGTGACCCTGACCACCAGGGCAAGTGCCCTCTCCCAGTTTTCCACCTTTAATTTACAGACACATACTCAGAGTAGGCCCATTCACTCGGGCCATACTTGCTTCTCTCACCCATCTTTCAACAAAATGCTGGGAAGAGAGCACTTCCCTCTCTACCTTGATTTTCCTTTTTAAATGAAATTTGAAAAAGTTAATCAGGGCATCACCGAAGAGGTAAGTGCTTGTCTTCAGCCCTTTCAAACGTGTCCACCATACTATCTCTTTCGCCAGGGCCACCAGACAGATACAAACAGCCTGCCCTTCCCGGCTAAAGGAAGAGGGCGGGAAATCCTCACGATGGACTCAGCTGATAGCTGGATCCATCCTACACGTGACAGCAGGTGTTCGACATAAACCCACAAGTCAGCAATGCTCGGACACTGGACGCGTGCGTGCAGGACGGTATCGTCGCCCTGCGTGCAGCTCGGACATGCCCGGCTGACGGCACCTCCATGCCTGTAGAGTTTATCCCGAACAGGCAAAGCTCCTCGGTAGCACTGCCAGGCCAGAGATTTCTGGAGGTTGTCCATAGGCCTCTGCCCGAAAGTCCTTTCGAAGAGATTGGCTAGTTGATTTTCGTCGACGCCTAGTGTTTCTCCAAGTACGTCGTCGCTCTTACCCTCCACTGATCCTCTATAGAACGCCAAGGTGGAGTTTTAAACCGATCACATTGACCGATTGGTCGAGGGCTATGAGCGCCTATAGAATTTCCAATCTCCAAGCGCTTCCTCTCGGTCTTCGTTTGACCCAGGACTGCAGCTCCGTAAAGGAAATGAGCTGGGGAAAGACGTGTTTAGCAAACGGCGACCACACCTGATCACCGTCAAAGAAGAGGTGGAGATGTAGCCTGAGTGCGTGTCTGCGTATCATCAGCCATGGCATGCCCAGCCCTCCACGTAGCAGGTGTTGACAGCAGATGGACCGCTTGACCATCGGAACGCATCCCTTCCACAAAAAGCGAAAGCGCAAACGCTTCAGCGCAGTCAGGCGGGGCTTAGGACAAGGTACGACGGTCAGGCGGTAGTAGATAACGGACGCGATGTACGCGTTACACACCTCCGCTCGACCTTTCAGGGATAGCTTCCTCTCCGCCCATTTCTGGGTGAGAGAAGCCACCCTGCTCGTCACCTCGTCCCAGTTTTTGTCCGTCTGGAGGTCCGGACCGAACCAGACCCCTAGCAATTTAACCGGTCCGTCCGTCCAGCGCCTGACAACGATGTTGGACGGCATGGACCTGCCTCTCCAGGTGCCGAGCTGCAGGCCCACTGACTTTTCCTGGTTGATCATTGCTCCTGTCTCCTTTCGTATTCTCTTAGTGTAGTGCCGATCGCCTCGATGTGTTTGGCGTTCGACACCACTACGGTGACATCGTCCGCATATGCTGACACGGATCTTCCGCATCCTATTTCACGCGGGACCCACCTCAACGTCTCCAGTTTGTGCAGTAATGGCTCGAGAGTCAATACGTACAAGAGGGACGAGAGGGGACATCCTTGGCGTACCGAGCGCATGATGCTGAACGGTTCCGAAAGGTGACCGATCACTCTCACCGCAGAGCAGATGTCGCTGTGCATGCCAGCAATCCAGCCTCTGAATACGGGCCCAAAGCCAGCCGCACTCAGGACTGCCGCTAGGTAACGATGGTCGACACTATCGAAAGCTTTCGACTGATCTAAATTGATCAAGGACCCACCCGTGCCAGGTTCCCTAGCTACCCTCTTTACGATGTATCGCATGAGGTGGAGGTTGTCGTGGATGGATCTGTCGGGAATGGCGCATGTCTGCTCCTCTCCCACCAGACCACCAACGATAAGCGCCAACCTCTTTGCTAGCACCTTGGCTAAAAGCTTGAACTCTGTGTTTAGCAGAGTTATGGGCCTAACATTATCTATGTTATCCCCCTTGTTCGGATCCTTTCGCAGCAGCGCCACCGCTCCTCGGCTCACAGAGCTGGGAATTCTCCCGTTCTGTTGCCAGTTGCAGTAGACGTCCGCCAAGAGGCCTCCGAACAAGTCTGGCAATTGTACGTAAAGTTCATAGGCCAGATCATCCAAATCAGGCGATTTACCCTTGTGCTGCCTGTCATTGCCGCCCGTACTTCAGCGGCTGTTATCGGCTTTTCACAACTACCGCCCCAGTAACCGAAAGCTGCGGCAGTCCGTCGAGGTAGACACTAAAGTCCATCCCTCGATCCGGCCCGCCGCTGCCCTCGAACAGTTGAGCGAAGTGTTGCTGAAATGCTTCACACATTTGCCCGGGATCCAGTAGCATGCGCCCGTCGTGGTCCACCAAAGACCAGATCGTGGCTTTGTTGCCACGACGCGCCTCCGCCACTCGGGCCCATTGAACGGTTTTCATCCCCTCGTGTCTGAGAGCACGCATCCTAGCTCTGACAACGCAGCCTTCGTGCTTTGCATTGAAGAATTGGTCAAGGGCCAATTTCGCCGCAAGTACGTTAGTCGCGATGCCTTTGCTCAGCGCCACGTCTAATTTTCTAACTAGTTCTCCCTCTGCTCTATTTTTCTCTATTGCCAAAGCGTTACTAAACCTAATGGACTCTATTCTAATTGCTCTTTTCAGAGCAAACCACCACTTGTTGTTGACGATGGCCCCCGTCAACGCCCGCTCAACTAGTTCGCTAATCCGGTCTCTGTAGGCCTTGCGCGCTGGTAAGGATGCGTTTAGATTCCAGTAGCCGGGTCCTCGTCTATGAAGCCTATCTAAGTCAAGCACACAGATCACGAATTTGTTGTCCGTGTAGCTGACTATCTTGAATTGTGGACAGCCTATGCTAGACCTATCTATCGCCCTACAAAATACTCTATCTAGATATGATCTGGATGACCAAATGCGATTAATCCAAGTCCACATTGGCAGATTCTGGAAATCCAATCGGTACCTGTCAGACAGTCAAAACGCCTGAGCAGGTTGGTGAGACTCTTGCACCTTCCTCGCCTATCCGCTAATCCCACACAGTCTCAGCGTGCATCTAATATCCCGTTCCAGTAGCCCACTAACACTAAAGAGCGGGACGTTCCAAGAAAGGTCTCCAGACGCCGGAATAAATCAGGCAGCCCTACTCCTGTCGGGACATAGACGGCCACTAGCCTGAAAGCTTGCCCTTCGCTGCTGGTCTCGTACAGCACAACCAACTTACCTTCTGGGTCCAGGAAGATGGCCCGTATGGCGAGATCCAAACCTCTCCGAAAAAGGTCGTTGAGCAGGTGACCCTGCTTCCACGCACATTTATGCTGCCTATTCTGAGTGAGGTCAAGTTGAAATGGAGTGGAAAAGATGGGAAAGACCACTTACCTTACTTCTCGTAGAGGAAGGGCGGTTTCGCCATCCTTTTCACTGCTTGTGGCCTCCTCAGCAAGGATGTCCTTATAAATCCTCCTGGAGAGTGCTTGTCGGAAGTCTCCGATGTGTTTTGGGAATTAAAGTTTTAGTCTCATCTACGTTTTCTTTGTGATGCGAGTGATTTGTATGTGTGGAGGTGGTTTGACCTTTTGGGTTGTTGTGTAGTCTTTTTCTGTGAAGCTGGTGTTGTGTTGGATGTAGTGTAATAATTTGTTGTTGTTCAAATTTAATGCTGTGTAGTGTATATCGTTTTGGTTGTTTTGTTTTGTTTATGTTTGTTGTGGGTTTGTTTCTGTTTCGCTTTTTGGTGAATTTTGTGGTGTTGGTGATGGTGGTGTTGGGGTTAACGATGGTGATGGTGTTCGTGTTTGGGTTGTGGGGTTGGTGATGCTGGTGTGGATGGTGGCATATCTGTCCTAACTTTTTTGTTTGATAGTTTATTTGTTTCCCTCTGTATTTTGTTTTTGGAGGGGGAAGGAAGAGAATTTTTTCTTTTTGGGTTTCTTTTTTTCTTTTTTCCTGATACCGTTTCCCACTCCTCGTCGTCACAATATGTCTCCCGTTGTGATAGGCCGGGGAGTGGAAAATCCGCCACAGGCTTTAGTTTTGGTTGTGGCATGGTGGATGGTGTAGGCCCTGGTGCTAGTTCTGGCGCGTTGCGTGGTGGTGTTGTTGGTTTTGCTACTGTGGTGGCGTTGTTTCTGTTACAGTTGCCTCTTTTGTTGCTGCTACAGTTCTTGCTGCCATATCTGCTGCTGGTGGTGTTGATGGTTGAGTAACTGGGGTGGGTAGGAGAGGTGGCCTAAACCTTTTAGCCTGAGGGCAGAAAGCCCTTAGGTGGGTTCCTTCACCACAAACGACACACCTAGGCCTTCTTCCCTAGACAATTACGGTGAGGTGGCTGCCATCAGTGAGGTATATTACCTCTGGGATCTCCTCAATGCTTTTTTCGTCCGCTTGGATCAGGAGCTCCATTCCAGATCCGGACCAGTTCTCCTGCTTTTCTTTCGCTATTTCGATTATCTTGGTGTTGGCTTCGATGCCGGCGAGGACGGCAGCTATTAGCTAGGGAATTTCGATGGCCGGTGGAACGTGGGTGACCTTGATCTTTACGAGTCTCTGGCCACAAGAGCTTGGGACGAGTGTGAAGTCGTCACTTCTTAATGGGGCCATGGAGTCTTGTCTAGCTTCCTGTGGTGTTTCAAAGAACACGTCCACGGTTCCATACTTCTGCCCACGTCTGATGTTGTTGTTTTTTGCCCACTCATGTCCCAAAGATTTTTGGATTCGGGACTCGGATGCCCGTTCCACTCGGCGCGGTTTTATATTAATTGTTCGATAAGACACGGTGCATAGGCGCCGATGCTCTATTTTATTAGGTGGGGGTGGGGGTGGGGGTGAGGCTGACACTGTACCCATCTTTCTTTACCATTTTGGGGGCTTCTTCTAATTCCTCCTGAGTTGCCTGAAATGCTTCGCACTCTTTCGCTACTCTGGCAAAACTCAGGGTGGTTTTCTTAATGTCATTGTTGCTGTTGTTGTTATCGTTATTTTTGTTATTATTAATTTTAGTTTCAGTTGTGGTGGTGGTGGCGTCATTGGTGTTCGGTGTGGAATAGTTCATTTTGGTTGAATTCATTTCGATATCACGAGTTAATTTTATTTTTTTATTTTGTTTCTGTTGTCGCGGTGGTGGTGGGGGTGGAGGCTGTCGCGGTGGTGGTGGTGGTGGCGGCTTTAACACATGCAGTCATTGGTAATGGCGGGAAATGAATGTCTGTCTGAGACAAATTTAAAATATTGCTACTGCATATATTTTTAGTATTGGCAAACGTATTAATATTTACAATGGTGGTGTCGGTGTGAGGTGTTAGTTTGTGAGAAAGGAGTGACTCTGAGTCAGCCATGATTTTTCAAAGGAAAATTTTAGTTTGATAATTATAAAAGTTTAAATTTTGGGCTCAAGGCCCCAATCTTTTTGGGTGTCCTTTTCAGATAACAATGTATGTGCACTTATATAGAGTTAACAATAAAAAATTTCCATGAATGGCAATTTTAAACAACTGAAAATAACAAAACTTTGCGGAGCTCAGGATGATACGATTTACAACGTAGGTCGCCAATAATAATAATAATAATAATAATAATGCGTTCTCTATTAGCCACAATGGCCGACATGTAGGGGACAAAGTTAAAGACAGGGCCAGTGGGGGTTTACCATAAGGTCGAGTAAAAGTGTACAATGGCAAGACTAATTAAACAATGAAGATATATAAAATAAAACTATGGATAAATATAACAAAATAAATTCCCCGATAGGTGAGGACGACCATGGGTGACTCAGGTACCCCACCAATCCTGAACAACCCTGCACTTGTAGGGCACCCAGGGAGAGCACTCCTCTCCTCAAGTTAGCTAGCCTATAGGCGCTTAGTCAGAGTAGGTCCATTCACATGGGCCATTCTTTCCACATTCATCCACCTTTTAGCAAATGTACTGGGGAGCAGCACTTCTCTCTCCACTCTAACCTATAACCTTCCTTTCCGGTGAAACTTGAAGAAATTGATGAGGGATTGGCCAAAGAGAAAAGTGTCTGTCTTCAGTCCTTTTAATCTGGTCCACCATATAACCTCTTTCGCAACTTCCATCAAACACAGGAAAATGTCCTGCTCTTCCTGACCTAAAGAAGGCGGCGGGTCGATCTTCACTATGGACTCGGTCGATAGCCGGATTCTTTCCACACGCGACAGTAGCTGTTCGACATAACTCCACAAGTCAGTAAGGCACGGACATTGGACATGTGCGTGCAGAACGGTTTCGTCGTTCTGTGCGCATCTTGGGCAGGTCCGTCTGACAGCACTTCCATGCCTGTAGAGTTTATCCCAAACCGGCAGTGCCAGCCGGTAGGACTGCCAAGCGAGGGATTTCTGGAAATTGTCCATCGTCGTCGGCTCGAAAATCCTCCGGTACAGACTGGTCAGTTCTACTTCGTCGAGGCCCAAAGCTTCTCTGAGAGCGTCATTGCACTTGCTCATCACTAATCCTCTAAAGAACTCGAGAGTGGAAGTTCCACTGATCGCATTGCCCGCTTGGTAGAGGGAAGTGAGTGCCCGGCAACATTCCAGGTGCCAGTCACCCAGTCTCGGTCTCTTCTTGACCCAGAACTGCAGCTCAATTAAAGAAATGTCTGATAAACGGCGACCACATCTGTTCTCCGTCTAGGCAGAATATCTGGAGAGGTCGCAGCCTCAACGCATGTCTGCGCATCTTTAGCCACGGCATGCCCAGCCCCCCGCTTAGAGGGTGCTGGCAGCAGATGGACCGCCTCACCAACGGAACTTGTCCCCTCCACAAGAATCTGAAGAGGAGCCGTTCCAACTTGACGAGGCGCGGACCGAGGCAAAGCACGACGGTTAGCTCAGGCGGTAGAAGATGACGGACGCGATGCACGCATTCTCCACCTACGCGCGACCTTTCAGTGATACCTTCCTCCCAGCCCATTTTTGGGTGAGACTCGTTATTCTGCTCGTTACCCCGTCCCAATTCGTTTCCACCTGGAGGTCTGGTCCGAACCAAACCGGTCCGTCCCTCAAGCGCCCCACGACGCTGTTGGACGGCATAGGCTTGCCTCTCCAGGTTCCGAGCTGCAAGCCCACCGACTTTTCCGGGTCAAGTTTGGTTCCTGTCAACCTTTCATATACCTTCAATAAGGTGCCGCCCCCTTCGATTTCTGAGGTGTCCGACACCATCACGGTGTTGACGTCCGCATAAGCAGACACCACCTTTCCACGGCCTGGTCCGAGCGAGATGCCCTGCACCATCTCCAGCTTCCGCAGTAAAGGCTCGAGAGGCAATACCTACAGAAGGGAAGAGAGAGGGCACCCTTGACGGACCGATCGGGTAGAGCCGAAATGGTTCCGAGAGGTGGCCATTAACCTTGACCACCGAGCATGTGCTGCTGTGCATTGCAGCGATCCAGCTTCTGAAGAAAGGGCCGAAGCCAACTGCTTTGGGGACAAACTCCAGATACCGATGTCGACTCCATCGAATGCTTCCGATTGATCTAAATTGATCAGTGCTCCACCGAAGCCAGGTTTACACCCTACCCTCTCTATGATATATCGCATGAGGTGGAGATTGTTGAGTATGGAACTGGCTGAGATTGCGCATGTTTGCGCCTCCGCAACCAAATCCTCAACGACAAGCGCCAATCTCTTTGCTAACACCTTGGCCAAAATCTTAAACTCTGTGATGAGCAGAGTTATGGGCCTCAAGTTGTCTAATGTATCCCTCTTGTTCTCGTCTTTCATTATCAGCGTCCCCACTCCCCTGCTCACAGAACTTGGAATACTCCCATTCTTCTCCCAGTTGCAGTAGAGTGCTTCGAGGAGATCGGAGAACAAGTCTGGCATATTTACGTAAAGCTCGTAGGGCAGGCCATCCACACGGGTGACTTGTGTCTCATGCAGCCGACAAGAGCGTCCTGAATTTCGGCTGAAGTAATCGGCCTTTCGCAGCGCTCAGCGTCGACCGTCGAGATGCGCGGCAAGCCGTCATGGTAGGGACTGAAATCCGCTACTCTCTCTGACTCGCCACTCTCCCTGAACAACCGAGCAAAGTGCTGGCGAAAGGCCTCACACATCCGCTTGGAATCGCTTATTTCGTGTCCGTCTCGGTCTGCCAAAGACCGAATTGTGGTTTTATTACGACGCTGCGCCTCCGCCACGCGGGCCCATCGAACAGCTTTAGTTCCCTTGTTTCTCAGCGCACGCGCCTTAGCTCTGACAATGCAACCTTCGTGTTTGGCGTTGAAGAAATGGTCTAATGCCATCTCGCCGCTAGCACGTCAGTTGCGATGCCACTACAAATAGCCTCGTCTAACTTATATACCAGCTCCCCCTCCTTTCTATTTTTCTCTAACGCTAGTTCTGTGCTGAACTATATTGAAGTTACTCTAATCTCTCTTTTGAGAGGCCCCCACCATTTGTTGTTCATGATCCCCCCTGTCAACTTTTGCTCAACTACATTGTTGACTCGGTCCCTGTAAGCCTTACGTGCCGGAAATGACATGTTCAGATTCCAGTAACCCGGTCCTAACCTACGCGTTTTATTTAGGTCGACCGTACAGATCACAAATTTGTGATCTGAATAGGCGACCGTTTTAAAAAGTGGACAGCCCACACTATTTCTATTTATAATAATAATAATGTTTGGGATTTTACCTATTTGTTTGCTTGTTTATTTATGTTCGTCTACAGCGTGATGATGCGACGCTAAAATCACCGAGGGTGATCAAATCGCCGGTGGTTATGTAACCATACATTCACCAATCCTCGATAAGTGTGTTCCAATGTCGAACCTAAACAGTTCGAATAACGGTGAAGTGGAGACTGGAATGTCATGTGACAGACTCTCACCCACCAGGTGCTCCCTGGCTCAGCAGCAGGGACCTGGCTGTCAACCAAATACTGCTTGTGTCGGAGGAAGAAGAAGAAGGAAAGGGACCAGAACCAACTGGACGAAAGAATTGAATAGAACTGTTATGCAATGTTACCTGGAGAGTAACCCAAGGGAAAAGGCTATAGGAAACGGATGCATAACATCTGGAACGAGATTGGTCTATTTCAATTAGATGAACAAAAATTGGCCGGGCAGGCTCGGGTAATAAGAACTAATGGGTGGATAAGCGAGCTTGAACTAGAGGAGTTGAGCAGAGAGATTAGGTTGGAAATGGAGAGTGGAGTATGCCAGCCAAACGAGCCAGCGGGTAATGTAGGTGAAGAGGTTGAGAGAACAGAGGAACCATCCGAAGAGAACAATGATCTGAAACCTGAATAAATAATTGTCTCTACATTAGGCAAAATGCCAACAATAACCCAGTGCATTAGTGCTACTTTAATTTATCGACCCCGTAAGGATGAAAGGCAAAGTCAACCTCGGCGGGATTTGAACTCAGATCGTAAAGGGATGTAACTATGCTGGAAAGAATTGCGTCCGACTGATACTACCAATCCACCGCCCTTAAATGCTGAGATAAATAATACCTGGAGAAAGATACGGCCATTGAGGAGATGAATGCTGACAGGCTAGGACGAGATTTGGTTGATATCCTAAACTTAGTGGTAGATGAAATAAATAATGATAGTGGGAAACCTATGAGCCTACAGATTTGTAGACAGGAACAAGTTAAAAGAAATAACAGCTAAGGTAAACAAAGTCATCCCATACCTTGAGGCGACGAGCCTTCACCAGTACAACAATATCCTCAAAGCAACAGCAAATGCGGTGAGGAAATTACTTGGCATAAAAGCGAGAGAAAACAACAAACAAGAAAGATCAGAACCTTGGTGGAAGAAACGACTGAATGGTCAAATCAGGGAAATGAGAAATGGCATTGGAAAGCTTGAGTCCCTACTGAATGGGACACTAAAAAAAGTAGACATTAAACATAGACTGGAAATAGAGTACGAAACTAGGAGGAAAAAAGCTAAATATTATCATAGAGGAACTGAAGTAAGACATTGTAGCAAAGAGTGCAAACATTAGGCGATACGAGAGCAGAGTGAGTCAGTATAGACATAACCGCATGTTTGACAACAACCAGAAGATGTTTTTTAGAAAGCTTGAAGGGAAAGAAAGAGCCAATGATTTGATCCTGAGGCGGAACAAGCTAAAACATTCTGGAGAGGAATATGGGAGCAGGATGTTAAACATAATGACCAGGCAGTGTGGATTGAGACAGAAAAAAACAGAAGATTAGTGACCAGGCACACCAATAAACTGATTCGAGTATCCCAGTTGAAACTCTTAAGGGGCAGGCCAAAAAGCTAACCAACTGGAAATCACCAGGCCCAGAAGGTGTGCAGGGGTATTGGATTAAAAATATAACATCCCTCCACCGAAACTGACAACCATGTTCAATGACTGCTTGATGTCAGGTGAGGTACCAGAGTGGTTGACAAATGGTACCACAGTTCTGGTAAGGAAAGACCGAATCAAAGCTAATGATGTTACCAACTATAGACCTATCACATGTCTGTCCGTAATGTTGAAACTGTTGACAAGCATTATGTCTGAGGAAATGTACCATCACCTCCACACAAATAACTTTTTACCGGACGAACAGAAACGATGCCGAAAGAAGTCCCGTGGTACAAAGGATCAGTTACTAATTGATACGATGGTAATGAGGAATTGCAAGAGGAGACACACTAGTCGGCCATGGGATGGATAGACTACAAAACGGCATTTGACATGGTGCATCATTCTTGGATCACCAAAAGCCTAGATATCTTCAAGGTGGCAGATAACATCAGACAGTTGTTGAACAAAAGTATGAAGTCCTGGAAAACAGAGTTCCCTTAATCTGGAGAATCATTGGTAGGCGTGAAGATCAAGAGAAGTATATTTCAGGGAGATAGTCTGTCCCCTCTGTTGTTTGTCCTTGTCCTGATGCCCCTGACCATTATACTGCGAAAGGTGAGAGCAGATTACAAGTTGGGAAAGGGAGAGCTTACCATCAATCACCTCCTCTTCATGGACGATCTTAAGCTCTTCGGGAAAAGTGAGAAGGAGTTGGATGTGCTTGCTGACACTGTCCGTATGTTCAGCAATGATATATGTATGCAATTTGGTATTAGTAAGTGTGGAGTCCTTGTGATAAAGAGGGTTAAATTGAGCAGAAGCAACGGAATCAACGTACCAACGGGTGAGATGTTAAAGGAAATTAACACTGAAGAAGGATACAAGTATTTGGGTGTTCTGGAGGCTGATGACATCAAGTACAAAAAAATGAAGGTACAGTGCGGGAATTCTGAGATGGAATGTTGCTGAACAAAAAGAAATGGATAGGAAGCCTAGGAAGCTATTGACTATCTACAACATGTTCCACAAGAGGAGTGATGTCGATAGACTCTACTTAAGAAGATCTGAAGATGGAAGAGATCTTATCAGCATAGAGTACTGTGTTCAGATGGAGAAAAATAACCTACACTAATACGAGACTGATAGTAAGGAGCCAATGCTCAGAATTGTACTGAAGGAGAGGACAGTAGACTAGGGGACATCCAAGGAGGAAATAACAACAAGGAGAAAGAGCAACCTTCATGAAATATCCCTTCATAGTACCTTCATTGAGAAAACTGAATTTAGAGATCCAGAGACATGGAACTGGTTGAAAAGAGGATACCTTAAAAGGCTACAGAAGGAATGCTAATGGCTGCGCAAGAGCACGCCCTCAAAACGAAGTGGCTGAAACACCATATTTACAAGGAGGAGGCTAGCCCACTGTGAAGGATATGTGGAGAGAGAGAGGAGACTGTGGCTCACATTGTATCCGAGTGTAAACACCTAGACCAGACTCACTATAAAGGCTGGAGACATGATGTGATGGGCAGGGTGATCCACTGGCATCTATGCAAAGTAAACAATTTACCACATTCTGAGAAGTAGTAAGAACATTAGCCAGAGTCGGTGATAGAAAACGATCAGGTGAAGGTGAAGTGAGATTTTAGAATACAGACGGACAAGAAACTGGAACACAATAGACATGAACTGGTGGTTTTGGACAAGGAAAAAAGATCGTGCCTGATTGTGGATGTGGCCTGCCCATTCGACACGAGAATGCAAGAGAAGGAGAGGGAGAAAATTAACCGATACCAGGACTTAAAGTGGGAGGTAAACAGGATTTGGAACTGCCATGAGGTCTCAGTGCTCCCAATTGTCATAGGCGCACTAGGTACTATCTCAAAAGGTTTCCAGGGATTGTTAAAGAAAATTGGCCCCGCCCCGCTTTTTGGAACACTTCAAAAGGCATGCTTGCTGGGAACAGCAACAACCCTCCGATACGTCCTGAATATCTGAGGCTGCAGGTAGAAGCTTGCTATTAATTTCAACAGACTTTCCAGTTAAATAACATCAATGACTGTGACTCAAAGAACAATAATAATAATAATAATAATAATAATAATAATAATAATAATAATAATAATAATAATAATAAACATAGTCATCCCATACCTTGAGGTGAGGAGCCTTCACCAGTGCAACAATATCCTCAAAGCAACAGCAAATGCGGTGAGGATATTACATGGCATAAAAGCGAGAGGAAACAACAAACAAGAAAGATCAGAACCTTGGTGGAAGAAACGACTGAATGTTCAAATCAGGGAAATGAGAAATGACATTGGAAAGCTTGACTCCTTACTGAATGGGTCACTAAAAAATATACACACTAAAAATAGACTGGAAATAAAGTACAAAACTAGGAGGAAAAAGCTAAATATCATAATAGAGGAACTGAAGCAACGTATTGTAGCAAAGAGTGCAAAAATAAGGCGATACGAGAGCAGAATCAGTCAGTATAGATATAACCGCATGTTTGACAACAACCAACAACCAGAATATGTTGTTTGGACAGCTTGAAGGGAAAGAAAGAGCCAACGCCTTGATCCCTGAGGCGGAACAAACTAAGACATTATGGAGTCGAATATGGGAGCAGGATGTTAAACATAATGACCAGGCAGTGTGGATTGAGACAGTACAAAATGAGATTAGTGAACAGGCACACCAACAAACTGATTTGAGTATCACAGTTGAAACTCTTAAGGGGCAGGCCAAAAGACTAACCAACTGGAAATCACCAGGCCCAGAAGGTGTGCAGGGGTATTGGATTAAAAATATGACATCCCTCCACCCGAAACTGACATCCATGTTCAATGACTGCTTGATGTCAGGTGAGGTACCAGAGTGGTTGACAAAAGGTACCACAGTTCTGGTAATAAAAGTCCGATTCAAGGCTAATGATGTTACCAAATATAGACCTATCACATGTCTGTCCGTAATGTGGAAACTGTTAACAAACATTGTGTCTGAGGAAATCTACCATCACCTCCACACAAAGGACTTTTTTACCGGACGAACAGAAAGTATGCCGAAAGAAGTCCCGTGGTACAAAGGATCAGTTACTTATTGATAAGATGGTAATGAGGAATTGCAAGAGGAGACAGACTGGTCTTGCCATCGGTTGGATAGACTACAAAAAGGCATTTGACATGGTGCCTCATTCTTGGATCACCAAAAGCCTAGAGATCTTTAAGGTGGTAGATAACATCAGACAGTTGTTGAGCAAAAGTATGAAGTCCTGGAAAACAGAGTTAACATCGACTGGAGAATCCTTGGCAGGCGTCAAGATCAAGAGAGGTATATTTCAGGGAGGTAGTATGTCCCCTCTGTTGTTTGTCCTTGCCCTGATGCCCCTGGCCATTATACTGCGAAAAGTGAGAGCAGGAAACAAGTAGGGAAAGGGAGAGCTTACCATCAATCACCTCCTCTACATGGACGATATTAAGCTTTTCAGGAAGAGTGATAAGGAGTTGGATGTGCTTGTTGACACTGTCCGTATTTTCAGCAATGTATGCAATTTGGTATTAGTACGTGTGGAGTCTTTGTGATGAAGAGGGGTAAATGGAGCAGAAGCAACGGAATCAACGAACCAATAGGTGAGATGATAAAGGAAATTGACACTGAAGAAGGATACAAATATGTAGGTGTTCTGGAGGCTAATGACATTAAGAACAAAAAAAACAAAGATATTTGATAACTTCTGAACTCATTTGGAGAGTAAAGAGCGTCTTAAATTCAGATCTGAAAAGTAGGAATGCCATAAGTGCAGTAAATTCCCTAGCTGTATATATTATTAGGTACAATGCGGGAATTCTGAGACGGAGTGTTGCTGAATAAAAGAAATGGATAGGAAGCCTAGGAAGCTATTGACTATCTACAATATGTTCCACAAGAGGAGTGATTTCGATACACACTACTTAAGGAGATCTGAAGGTGGAAGAGATCTTATCAGCATAGAGGACTGTGTTCAGATGGAGAAAAACAACCTACACAAATACGAGACTGATAGTAAGGAGCCAATGCTCAGAATTGAACTGAACGAGAAGGCAATAGATCAGGGGATGTCCAAGGACGAAATAATAACGAGGAGAAAGAGCAACATTCATGAAAGATCCCTTCATAGTACCTTCTTTGAGAAAACTGAATTTAGAGATCCACAGACATGGAATTAGTTGAAAAGAGGAGACCTTAAAAAGGCTACAAAAGGAATGCTAATGGCTGCGCAAGAGCAGGCCCTAAAAACGAAGCGGCTGAAACACCATATTTACAAGGAGGAAGCTAGCCTACGCTGTAGGATATGTGGAGAGAGAGAGAGGAGACTCTGGCTCACATTGTCTCCTAGCCGAGACTCACTATAAGGGCTGGAGACATGATGTGATGGGCAGGGTGATCCACTGGCACCTATGCAAAGTAAACAATTTACCACAATCTGAGAAGTGGTATGATCAGAAGCCAGAGTCGGTGATAGAAAACGATCAGGTGAAGGTGCTGTAGGATTTCAGGATACAGAGGGACAAGAAGCTGGAACACAATAGACCTGACTTGGTGGTTTTGGAAAAGGGAAAAAGATCGTGCCTGATTGTGGATGTGGCCTGCCCATTCGACACGAGAGTGCAAGAGAAGGAGAGGCAGAATATTAACCGATACCAGGACTTAAAGTGGGAGATAAAAAGGATTTGGAACTGCCATGAAATCAAAGTGGTCCTGATTGTCATAGGCACACTAGGTACTAATTCAAAGAGTTTCCAAGGATCGTTAAAGAAAATTGGCCCCGCCCCGCTTTTGGGAACACTTCAAAAGGCATGCTTGCTGGGAACAGCAAAAACCCTCCGATACGTCCTGAATATCTGAGGCTGCAGTTAGTGGCTTGATATTCATTTCAACAAAAATTACAGTTAACTAACATCAATGACTGAGGCTCAAAGTACAATAATAAAAATAATAATTTAAAAATAAAAAAAGGCTACAGAAGGAATGCTAATGGCTGCGCAAGAGCAGGCCCTCTGAACGAAGTGGGTGAAACACCATATTTACGAGGAGGAGGCTAGCCCACTGTTCAGGATCTGTGGATAGAAAGAGAGAGAGAGGAGACTAAGGCTCACATTGTATCCGAGTGTAAACACCTAGCCCAGACTCAGAATAAAGGCTGGAGACATGATGTGATTGGCAGGGAGATCCACTGACACCTATGCAAAGTAATCAATTTACCACATTCTGAGAAGTGGTATGAGCATAAGCCAGAGTCGGAGATAGAAAACCATCAGGTGAAGGTGCTATGGGGTTTTAGGATACAGACGGACAAGAAACTGGAACACAATAGGCCTGACATGGTGGTTTTGGACAAGGAAAGAAGATCGTGCCTGATTGTAGATGTAGCCTGCTCATTTGACACGAGAGTGCAAGAAAAGGAGAGGGAGGAAATTAACCGATATCAGGACTTACAGCGGGAGGTGAAAAGGATTTGGAACTGCCATGAGGTCAGAGTCGTCCCGATTGTCATAGGCGCACTAGGTACTATCTCAAAGAGTTTCAAGGGATGGTTAAAGTAGTATTATCCAGCCCCTCTTTTTGGAACACTTCAAAAGGCATGCTTGCTGGGAACAGCAAGAAAACTCCGATACGTCGTGAATATTTGTGGCTGCAGGTAGCGGCTTGATACTCATTTCCACAAACTTTCAAATTAAATAACATAAATGACTGAGACTCAAAGAACAATAATAATAATAATAATAAAAACTTTTAGGAAGTTTAAAAGTTCAATAAAATGTTAAGCACGGTTGAAAACGAGTTAAAGTTTTTAAAAAAACTGGAGCCGTTAAGAAGCGTGGTTTCACCTTCAATAATGATAATAATAATAATAATAATAATAATAATAATAATAATAATGATTTCATTCATTAGCCACAAGGGCCGACATGTAGAGGACAATACAAAGACAGGGACAGTGGGGGTTTACAATAAGGTCGAGTAAAAGTGCACAATGGCAAGACTAATTTAACAATGAAAATATAAAATATAAAATAAACTATGCAAAATATAACAAAATAAATTCCCCGATAGGGGGTGGACGACCCTGAGGTGATTCGGGGACCCCACCAATCCTGAACCACCCTGCTCTTCTAGGGCACCCAGGAGAGCACCCCTCTCCTCAAGTTAGCCAGCCTATAGGCGCATGGTCAGAGTAGGCCCATTCACACGAGCCATTCTTGCCACATTCACCCACCTTTTAGCAAATGTACTGGGGGGCAGCACTTCTCTCTCCACCCTCACCCTCCTTTCCAGGAGAAACTTGAAGAAGTTGATGAGGGATTGGCCGAAGAGAAAAGTGTCTGTCTTTAGTCCTTTCAACCTGGTCCACCATGTAATCTCTTTCGCAACTGCCACCAGACAGAGGAAGATGTCCTGCTCTCCCTGACCTAAGGAAGGTGGCGGCTCGATCTTCACTATGTACTCGGCTGATAACTGGATTCGTTCCACATGCGACAGTAGCTGTTCGACATAAATCCACAAGTCAGTAATGCACGGACATTGGACAAGTGCGTGCAGAACGGTTTCGTCGTTCTGTGCGCATCTTGGGCAGGTCCGTCTGACAGCACTTCGGTGCCTGTAGAGTTTATCCCGAACCGGCAGTGCCCCCCGGTAGCACTGCCAAGCGAGGGATTTCTGGAAATTGTCCATCGTCCCCGGCTCAAAAGTCCTCCGGTACAGACTGGTCAGTTCGACTTCGTCGAGGCCCAAAGCTTCTCCGAGTGCGTCATCGCACTTGCCCACCACTAATCCTCTATAAAACTCGAGAGTGGAAGTTCCACTGATCGCATTGCCCGCTTGGTAGAGGGCAGTCAGTGCCTGGCAACATTCCAGGTGCCACTCACCCAGTCTCGGTCTCTTCTTGACCCAGGACTGCAGCTCAGTGAAAGAAATGAGCTGCGGAAAGGCCCGTCTGATAAACGGCGACCACACCTGTTCACCATTGAGGCAGAATATCTGGAGATGTCGCAGCCTCAACGCATGTATGCGCATCATTAGCCACGGCATGCCCAGCCCTGCGTGTAGAGGGTGCTGGCAGCAGATGGACCGCCTTACCAACGGAACTTGTCCCCTCCACAAGAATTTGAAGAGGAGCCGTTCCAACTTGACGAGGCGCGGACGGGGGCAAGGCACGACGGTTAGGCGGTAATAGATGACGGACGCGATGTATTATTCGCCACCTCCGCGCGACCTTTCAGTGATACCTTCCTCCCAGCCCATTTTTGGGTGAGACTGGCTACTCTGCTCGTTACCTCGTCCCAATTCTTTTCCACCTGGAGGTCTGGTCCGAAACAAACCCCGAGCAACTTTACTGGTCCGTCCGTCCAGCGCCCCACGACGCTGTTGGACGGCATGGGCTTGCCTCTCAAGGTTCCGAGCTGCAAGCCCACCGACTTTTCCGGGTTAAGTTTGGCTCCTGTCAACCTTTCATATTCTTTCAATAAGGTGCCGACCACCTCGATTCCTGAGGTGTTCGACACCATCACGGTGATGTCGTCCGCATAAGCCGACACCGCCTTTCCACGTCCCGGTTCGAGCGGGATGCCCTGCAACAGCTCCAGCTTCCGCAGTAAAGGCTCGAGAGTCAATACGTACAGAAGGGAAGAGAGAGGGCACCCTTGACGGACTGATCGGGAGAGCCGAAATGGTTCCGAGAGGTGGCCATTAACTTTGACCACCGACCGTGTGCCGCTGTGCATTGCAACGATCCAGCTTCTAAAGACAGGGCCGAAGCCAGCTGCTTTGAGGACAAACTCCAGATACCGATGGTCGACCCTATCAAATGCTTTCGATTGATCTAAATTGATCAATGCCCCAACGAAGCCAGGTTTACACCCTACCCTCTCTATGATGTATCGCATGAGGTGGAGATTGTCGTGTGTGGACCTGGCTGGGATTGCGCAAGTTTGCGCCTCCCCAACTAGATCCTCGACGACAAGCGCCAATCTCTTTGCTAACACCTTGGCCAACATTTTAAAATCTGTGTTGAGCACAGAGTTATGGGCCTCAAGTTGTCTAATGTATCCCTCTTGTTCTCGTCTTTCCTTATCAGCGTCACGACTCCCCTTCTCACAGAACTGGGAATACTCCCATTCTGCTGCCAGTTACAGTAGAGTGCTTCAAGGATTTCGGAGAACAAGTCTGGCATATTTACGTAAAGCTCGTAGGGCAGGCCATCCAAGCCTGGTGACTTGCGCCTCATGCAGCCGACAAGGGCGTCCTGAATTTCGGCTGAAGTAATCGGCCTTTCGCAGCGCTCAGCGTCGACCGTCGAGATGCGCGGCAAGCCGTCAAGGTAGGGACTGAAATCCGCTACTCTCTCTGGCCCGCCACTCTCCCCGAACAACCGAGCAAGGTGCTGGCGAAAGGCCTCACACATCCGCTTGGAATCGCTTATCTCGTGTCCGTCTCGGTCCGCCAAAGACCGAATTGTGGTTTTATTACCACGCTGCGCCTCCGCCACGCGGGCCCATCGAACAGCTTTAGTTCCTTCGTTTATCAGCGCACGCGCCTTAGCTCTGACAATGCAACCTTCCTGTTTGGCATTGAAGAAATGGTCTAATGCCATTCTCGCCGCTAGCACGTCAGTTGCGATGCCACTACAAATAGTCTCGTCTAACTTATCTACCAGCTCCTCCTCCTTTCTATTTTTCTCTAACGCTAGTTCTTTGCTGAACTCTATCGAAGTTACTCTAATCTCTCTTTTGAGAGCCCCCCACCATCTGTTGTTGATGATCCCCCCTGTCAACTTTTGCTTAACTAACTTATTGACTCGGTCCCTGTAAGCCTTACGTGCCGGAAATGACATGTTCAGCTTCCAGTAACCCGGTACTAACCTACGCGTTTTATTTAGGTCAACCGTACAGATCACAAACTTGTGATCTGTATAGGCGACCGTTTTAAAAAGTGGACAGCCCACACTATTTCTATCTATTTTCCTAATGAAGATTCTGTCTATATACGATCTAGATGACCCCATTCGGTTGGTCCATGTCCATACTGGCACATTGGGGAAATCTAGTCGATACCTGTCAGACAGTTGGAACTGGCTGAGTAGGTGCTTGAGGCTTTTGCACCCCCCGCTCCTATCGGCTACTCCCACACAATCCCAGCGTGCGTCTAAGATGCCATTCCAGTACCCCCCTAACAGTAAAGGGCGAGACGTACCCAGAAAGGTCTCCAGGCGCCTAAAGAGGTAGGTCGTCCGGCCCCTGTAGGGGCGTAGGCGGCCAGCAGTCTAAAGGCACCACCTTCGCTACTGCTCACATCCAAGACCACCAACTTACCGTCCGGGTCCCGGAAGATCGACCTTACCTCGAGATCCAGTCCTTTTTCTAAACAGCACTGCCACCCCACCCCCCATTCCCGGCCTGCTAACAGATGCGAAGATCTGATAGTCGTCGAAAATGGGGGCTAGTTCACGCGTGTCGGAAATTCTGGTCTCGCTTACCGCAATCACATCCATTTCCAGCGACCGGAGGTCGTTGAGCAGGCGACCCAGCTTCCAGGGTGACCCCAGGCCGCGAACATTTAAACTTCCTACTCTTAATATGGCCATATTGGTAAGCTAAGAGAGAGAGAGGGAAGGTTTACTTACCTCCCGGGTCTTGTGAAGGTCGGATGGTTCGACCTCCATGGTTGGTGGGGTTTCTTTTGGGAACCCCTTTAAAAGTCTTGATGTGGGTTTCACATTCGGGTTTCCCACGTCTTGAGGAAAGCTCTCTCGAATTTCTTTGAAATAATTGAGTGACATTCGGACCAGAAGCAAATCTTCTGGCACGCAAAATGTGCTCATTTCAAAAATCTCCCCCTCTGTTTCAATGTCCTCGCTTCGCGCTAAGAGGGCCATCAGTTTATCGTTGGCCCTTCTGACAAGCACGAAGTTTTTAACATTTTGTTGGTGTGGTTTTATTTGTTTTCGTTTTGGTGAAGGTGGTGGCGATGGTTTTGGTGGTGTTGTTTCAGGTATGTCTATGTTTGTTGTAGGTGTGGTGTCTGCAATTTCAGGTATTTGTGTGTTTATTTGTACTTGTATTTGTTTAGGTTGTTTGCGTTTCGGGGATTGTGGAGGTGGTGTCGATGTTGCTGATGGTGCTGATGTTATTGGGGAAGTGTCTGCGTTAGTGGTGTCTGTATTTTTTGTTGTGTGTGTTTTTGCGTTTTGTAGGGGCTTTTTTTTTTGTGTGAGTTTTCTCTGTTTTTTTGCACTTTTGGTTTCCTTCATCTTCGCTGCTGGAAGACAAAAGGTCTGTGTCTGTGAGTGTCTCTGTGTCTGTGTGTGCGTTTATTTTTGTTTTGTCTATGTATATAGTTGGGGGGGGGGTAGGGGGAGTGGGAGAGCTTTCCTCGTTTTCTCCTTGGATTGGTTTTGGTGTTGGTGGTGATCCAGCTGCTTTTGATGTTGGTGTCCGTGTTTTTGTTGATGTTGTTTTTGGTGGTGGTGGTGGTGCAGCTTTCCGTGCTGACACTGGCGTTGGCAACAAAGGAGGTTTGCGACCCCCTGCATTTTTGCGCTGAGGGCAGAAGGCTTGAAAATGCGTGGCTTCCCCGCAAACGAAGCAGCGTGGCCTTCTTCCGTCAATCATTAGTTGGATTGTTGTCCCGTCCTGCAGGCGGGCAAAATCTGGGATGTTATTTATATCCTCCGGTTTCATTTGGAGAAGAATCTCCAAATCCATTCCGGACCAGTCTTCTCTCTCTGTCCTTTTGATGTCCAGGAGGGTGGTGTCTGTCCCCTCCTCGATTACGCATCCCAGCAGCCACCATATGTTCATTCCTGGTGGGATGCTGGGAATGCGTACCTTCACTGTCCTTTTACCCATATAGGACAGATGCATGATAATGCGTTCCGTTCTGCAGGGGATCACCGAGTGCTTAATAGCGAGGGCCTCGGATTTGAACAGTACCGAGATAGTACCGAACTGTTTGCCTCTTGCTTTGTACTCTATGTTACTTCCGATGTACTCCAACGCAGCCTCTACCTCTGCTTGGCTCGCAAGTTCCACTTTTCGTGTCTGCACCGAAATACATCGAAAGAGCACCGTCCTCCTTTGCATGGCCGCTATTGCCTCGTCCGGGATGGTCAGGTTTGCCCAGGACTTCTCCCGTTTAATTAGCCTCCACGCTTTGGCTAACTGTTCGTCTTTATCGCTAATATCAATATCGATATTCAATAAGAGCTTTGTTTTTGCTGCTGCTGCTGCAGCACATGTGGTGTTTCTGATTCTCTTATTGTTGTTGTTGTCATTCTTGCTGTTGCCACCGCCATCCTTGTTTACATTGAAGCTGTCGGTGTTTTTGTCGTTATTGCTCTGAGTTGTTGTTGTTGTGGTGGTGGTGGTGGTGGTGGCGGTGGTGGTGATGTCGTTTTCAGATGATACTGCTGCTATGCCAGAAGATTGTGATGGTAGCTTTTTAGTTTTGCCTTCACATTCAGTAGAGTGGATGACAGGCCGTCGTAGTCGTGGTGAAATCTGCAGTGGCTGCCTTTAAACTTTTGACCTGAACGTTGTTTACCGTTTCAAGGTCGAACATTTCCATAATTTTCTTTTGGTGGGGAAGCGATTTTTTTTCGAAGATTTTAAAAATAAATTTGAATATTCGGGCTTAAAGCCCGAATATTGAGAGGTATCCCTCTCTTTAAATCAAGATGTGTACCTTAAGTTTCATTAATGACAAGAAAATACAAAAAAAAGACACTTTAAAACAGCTTAAAGCTACGAACCGTTTCCCCCGCAGACTTGTCTGTCTTCACACATGTGCGGCCAATAATAATAATAATAATAATAAGGGAAGGAGACGCACGTGGTGGATAGAGTGCTATGGCATGGCCCCCGTAAGTTTTTGATTTTTAATATATTTAAAACAATTGTGATATAACAATTCTTAGTACAAATGGGACATAAGGAACCACTCTTACTATCAGGAAACGAGACCCATAACACCCTGGCATATGGCTCAAATATTCAGTTTTGTATTAGAAATGTTATATTCAAAAAAGAAAATGGTTATAAATGGAACAGCCAAGCAACGACAATTTCACCACCTCAAACTTAGATACGCCTCCTACCACCCCCTCCGTGTACACTAAATACAACATCCAGATAACGGCCATTTCACCACCACCAATCCCAACATAATAATAATAATTATTATTATTGTATCTCAAGTTATGTCAAAATGTTTAATTCAAATTAAGGAGATATGTCAACATAATATATTAAACATAAGAGACGAACGACATAGATATACAGATCAAACAAACGCATGCTAGCTACAGTCTATTCAACAGAATTCAGTAGCGACAACGCCATCACCACAGTCACCTCCGCCACCACATCCATCATTGCTACTACTATCCCATCACCGCCAGCATCATTCCATGATTGCTACCACCACTATGCCCCCACTACCTGCTGTTAACTTAAGAAAGGGGAAGGTGGCGGTAACTCTAGACAAGTAAGAGGCTAGAAAAGATATAAATAGACTGATTTAGTGACCCAGTCAAACGCTAACGACTATGGCACTGCTACACCCCCCAACCTTTCCCTACCAACAATAGAAAAAGCAACAGCACCACCACCGACATAGCCAACAACAACAGGCAACTTCAACAAAAGTATATTATATTATTTATAATAATTTCATTCTTAACAACGCATGTTCACTTTAAGGATGCACTCATGATAATGACAATTTAAAAAACAAACAAAAAAAAACCCGGCCCAAGAAATACCGGGATGGTGGCCGGCGGGGAATAGCCGTGTCTCTAGGGAGGACGACCCCTCTAGTCTTGGTCAAAAAGGGCCGCGTCTCTCAGAGAGGAACGAGACTGGGGTCGACAAATCAGCTAATGGTTCAAACCTTCCCCTCAATTAGGAGCTGCAGAGCACCCATAACGGCAATACTCCTACTGTTGACCCTGCATGCTCACCACCAAAAAATCCAAAGAAAAAGAGAAGACAATAAAGAAGTCATTGAGGCTTTCTACACTGCTATAGATTGAATACAGAACAGACAAATATCAACTGGAAAAAGAAACATCCCGAAAACAGAGGCTATAATGTCAGTAACAAACTAGCCAATATACGAAGAAATATTGTTAAGAAAATGTTCATAACTGATATAGAAATTGATCAGATCAAGCTATTAGCACAAAGTCAGCGAAGGGAAAATGAAACATGTGTCAGTGAAAATGAGATAAATTGTAACACTTCGAAACACAGAGTTGGGGCGGAATCACTGACAACAGAACAAATTAAAGAAAGGATCGAAAAAGTGGAAGGTGTGCATGCTGAAGATGGTACTCAAAATGAAAAAAAAATGAAAACAATGAGATTGCAAATGATAAAGAAATGAATGAGAATGAACTCGCCAACTTGAAGAATGAAATTATGATCGAATCGATGAAAATGAAAGAATCTGACATGGGGGAACGCTAAACTCACCCTAAGATCCAGAACTCCAAACAGAATCAAAGGATAATAACAGAATTCTCAAAAAACATTATCATCATAAATAAACTAAACATTACTGATCTAAATCATCTCTATTTTGCATCGGCTAAAGTCACCACTCACCTATGTGGAGTAAAAATGAAAAAACAAAGGAATTCCCACAAGAAATCTACTTGGCAAGCGAACATCAATCGCCAAATAAACCTTCTCCGATCTGACAGAAATGTTAACAAACTACCAAGTAGGTGAACATCTTAAACAAACTAAACTTAGAAAATTGAAAAGAAAATACAGTATGAAATCAATAGGTGACATAGACATGCTGATAGAAACAATCAGGTAAAAGTGTCGGCCAGAGTTTCTCGTATAAGGCGCTTTGAAAACGATTTAGATTCTATAAGGCAATAATATGTTCAAAACAACCCCAGAAACTTCTACAGAAGAATTGGCAAGTCAACAATAACTGCTTAATCAATACCACCCAAGGAGGAAGTGCAAGAATTCTGGGAAAAGATCTGGGACGAAGAAAAAGTACATAATATACATGTCCCATGTATAGACAGACAAATAAAAGATACAGCTCACCTTGAGGAACAAATATGGGAAAATATAACAGTTGAACATTTGCGTTTAGCTCTTTGAAAAACCAGAAAATGGAAATCCCCAGGAAAAGACAAAATACCAAATGTTTGGATAAATGCCTTGACAAAGTCTCAACTTTAAAATGAAATGGTTATGGAGCCAGAAAAGATACCATCATGGCATTACATTCCTACTTCCGAAGAATGATGAGACAAACAATCCCAAAATTTACAGACCGATAACAAGCTTGACCACAATGTGTAACATTTTAACATCAATCCTAACTGAATAAACATAAGATCACCTGATAACAAATGATCTATTTCCCAATGAGCAGAAAGGGTGTAAACGAGGCTCATAAAGATCAGCTTATGGTTAAGAAAATGATACTGGAAGATTGTCATAATAGACAGAAAAATCTATCAATTGCTTGGATAAATTACAAAAAAGCATTCGATAGTTAGCCACACAGTTGGATTGAAAAATATTTGAGATTTTCAAAATATCTCCCGTTGTCAGCAGGTTCCTGTCTTTCAGTATGAAGACATGGAAAACGACACTCCTTTTGAATGGTGAAAAGAAATCACTGGAAGCTGGAGAGGTTAAAGCTGGAGAAGTTAATATTAATTGTGGAATTTTTCAGGGTGACTCTTTATCACCGCTTTTATTCTGCATCGCACTTATACCATTAAGTAAAATGCTCAATAAAACAAAACATGGATATAAAGTATATGACAAAACCATTAATCACTTGTTCTACATGGATGACCTGAAACTATTTGCCAAATATGATGAGCTATTGCAGGGCTTATTATCCACTGTGAACAGTTCAGTGATGATATTTAAATGTAGTTTGGACTAGATAAATGCGCCAAAGCCACGTTCACCAGAGGAAAGCTGCTGAAAAGTTCAGACATTAATCTTGATCGGGTGAATGTGATAAGAGAACTTGATCAAGAGGAAACTTACAAATATCTAGGTGTTTGTGAAGGAGACGGAATCAAGCACTCGACAATGAGGGAAAGATAAGGAAGTAATGTTACCGCAGAGTAAGAGCAATCTTAAAAACGGAATTGAATGTAAAGGATCGATGCCATAAACACGCTTGCCATACCAGTAGTAACCCACAGTTACAATGTCATCAACTGGTCAAGCACAGAGATCCGTAGACTCGATACAAAAATTAGAAAATTCTTAACCATGCACAGAATGCATCACCCTAAGGCAGATAGAATATATCTCCCTAGGAAAGAAGGAGGGCGTGGGTTAATCCAGTTAGATATTGCGTTGAAAACTGCAACAATTGGATTATCTACATATCTAAGGGAATGATATGATTGGACGATCAAACTCGTTTTGAAACACGAAAGCATCAAAAGATCATACTCAATTACAAAAGATGCACAAAGATACAGTAATGAATTACACATTTCAGAAGTTCTATTTACTGCGGAAATGAAAAACACAGAAAAAGCAAAGCAGGTAAAAGTAACTGCAAAGAAAGAACTGCTACAGAAACTGGCTAAAGAATGGCAAGAAAAGCTTCTGTATGGAAAATACCCAGAAAGAGCTAACAATTCTGATGTTGACAAAACTTTAACCTATAAGTGGTTGGCATCCTCTGGACTGAAATCGGGGAATTAAGGACTGATTATATCAGCACAAGATCAGTGTCTGCCAACAAAAAATTACCAACCCTACCTAATAAAAAATGGATGCAACCCATCATGCCGTGTATGTAAAAAACAACCAGAGACCATTGATCATATAATTTCAATGTGCAGTCCTATAGTTCCAACCCAGTACCTAAACAGGCACGACAGAGCTGCACAAAACATACATTGGATAATATGTAAGCATTTTCACCTGCCCCATCAAAAGAATTAGTAGGAGCATCAACCACCTCACGTACATGAAAAAGATCACATCTCAATCTTGTGGAACTTTAGCATCCAAACAGACCGAAACATAAATGCAAATAGACCTGATATAATACTGAAGGACTTTAAACAGAGGGTATGCCGGCTGATTGATATGTCCGTTCCAATAGACAAGAATGTATCCATAAAAACATTTGAAAACTTGAGTAAGTATAAGGACATGGAGATAGAAATTGGAAAAATGTGGAAATTGGTTGTAGGTTCTCTAGGAATGATATCTAAGAGGTCTAATGATTACGTATCGCAAATTCCAGGAAACCCGCGTATAGAAGAAATACAAAAGATAGTACTAATGGGAACTGCCCATTTACTAAGGAAGATTCTGTCGATATATGTATATCACAAGTCTAAACACTAAAGATGCATGTGCGTGTATGTATGTTCTCTCTTGAACATGGCGGATCTTGTTGTCTCTTGAGGTCACTGGTTGAGACTTGGTGATACCTCATATGAACATGAAGCAAGATAAATGCAAATGTAATAATAATAATAAGAAGAATAATAATAAGAAGAACGGGGATGGTGTTGCTCGTCAGTTGTCTATTGGGGGTTTGGGATATTTCAACGCTTGAAAGCAAATTATCTACCCTCAGAACGTTCAATAACTAGGTAAGTTATTGGGAAAACGGAGGAGAGAGCGAAGGGATTTAGAAGGGAAAAGGAAAAAAAAGGAAGAAAAGGGAAAACAGCGATTAAACAACAAACCGAAGAATGGGCGAGCAACTTATTTATATATATATATATATATATATATATATATATATATATATATATATATATATATATATATATATATATATATATATATATATATATATATAATTGGTTTAATAATTTAATAAACTAGAAGTAATTACTTTAAAATCAAATGGATTATAGATATGGTTTATACAGAGTAACCTGAATTTTTTTTGAATAATATCATAAAGGTGTTCGACCTGCCTAAATTAATCGAGAGTCTAACATGAAAATCATTGCGCAGCAAGAAATTCCAATGGAATGATTAGAAATCTGCAAAGAAATGTGGGAAGATATTTCGTTTACGAGTATGTACAGCCGCAGAAGTCTCATTCATATTTATATAAGTTAATCGACTCAATGCTGTATGATTTTTCGTATTTTGTCTGAATAGTTGCAACATGAATTCATCATAACATAACACAGTATGTTAATTTAAAATCCAATTTCTTGTAATGGTGTGCATGTTTGAAAATGTCCACCACGAATATGTTGTTATCTTGAAAATTCATATGAAATTCACACTGAGCACTCTTGTATTTTGGAAACCTATGTTCGCACCAAATGAAGATCATGTAACAATTTTTCTTAAAGTACAATTGTAGAGTAGATGTATGCGGAAATTCCATTCACGCTAGTATATGGTAAATATATACTTCTAATTGTAATTGCATGCAGACAACCGCTAAGAAGGATAAGGAACATCCATATCAGTTGTTCGAAATACTTCGTTAGCAACGTTTTCAAATCCTTTCGCATATGCGAGATGATAGTATTGAAATTCTCACGACAAATAAAATGCAGTTAATAAAGGTTGCATTTATATTGTCTAGTACAGTCATTGACAAATAAACTCATTTCCATTTCCGTATTTAATTATTAAACATCCAGAAATATTGAAGAAAATTTCTTATCGGAGATAATTATAAAAAGGTGCCAACTGAATTATGTGGGACACCTAGAATGGGCTTAATATTCTATTAATGTTTATATCGCCCATTCTAAGAATATTATCAAAATATTATTGAAAAAACAATATTGTGTAAAAACTGCAAATAACCGACATTTATTACGTGGATTTGTATAGATTGTGTTGTGCCAAGTTCTAAATAGCTACAGAAAAGCACTCTTGTTGTTTAGAAAATATCACAAACGTTCATGTTTTAAAAGTTATTTAATATTTGGATTTAGGAGAAATACTAACAGAACCATTTTTATCACATCCATCATCAATATTTGGAAGATGTAAATTTCATACGTTTTATCAAGAAAATTAAAGAAGTAAACAAGTAGAGAATCTCACCTCAATGTGAGACATTCTCCTACCTCATCCTTCTCTCCGCAGCTCCTCAACTAAAATATTCGACATATTGATCTTTCGTCACGGATTTAGCGAACAATAGTATGTGGTAAACACAGGAAACTATCTCATTCTGAACGTTATCAATCTGTCAAAGAGCAATCAACTTTTTCAGTTATATATGCTTTCATATTCAGTTCTGCTTTGGCTAAAAAAAAAGGAAGATAAAATAATTGTAATAGAAAAACCGTTGCTTAGATGCGACATCAATAATCAATAATCTCTCTTATTGACCTCTTGATATATTCTAATGCTTGTAGCTTTATGATTTCCTCTATAGCTTCGGGAGAAATTATGAAAAATGTCGAGTGTGTTCGAAAAGAAAAATGTCGAGTGTGTTCGAAAAGATAAAATTGTAGTCTTATTTTTGCGACATCGATTCAATGTAAGATTGATAGGATGTCATTTTCAAGTAGCAATGGAATTACTTCAAATGGACTCCTAAAGCATAAGAACATAGATTTGAAACACTAAACGTCATATATTAAACTCAGAAAGTTTGCAGTAAAATGATTATGTTGATAATTTTATATTATTATATGTTTGTATATTATTGTAATACATGCATTCCCTTGTGCTATTTTATTATTCGGTACCATAATCACAACATCATACTGTATTTTCTGTTTCCTATTCGAGCCAACTAGCACATGACATCAAACAGCCTTATAGACGATATATTTATAATAACATGTTCCAGAAATATAAATCCCTGGAGTAGTTTTCCTATTGACGCCTGGAGGCAAATATGGGAATTTATTCTCGGGATATCATAAACGTTCTCTAGTTATTTATTGTTGTCATGTCAAATATGCTACATGCACGTTTATAGTTAATACAGGCATATTTGAACATCCAAATATCATGGAAGGTAAATTCAACTTATTGAAGGTAACCCGATAAAATTCCCAATCGATTTTCATCTAATATATCTTTGGAATAACTATGTTACTTGCTACAGAATAATTTACATCTTAGAGCTGATATATAGTAGGTATTGAAATAGTATATAGTAATTATTCCTATTAGATCCATTATTTCTGCAAGTGGCGCAAATCGTATATATCGAAATAGTAGTTGACACTCGCTTATATGATCGAGATGCGAACAAATAAAATAGAAATATGCACATGGGGTGATTAGACATATGTTGTAAATTCTCTGTTGTAATCACTTTTTCTGTGTTGCTTAGGTCCCAAATAATTAAAAAAATTCTATTAAACAGTTAACATTTTGGGTTTGTAAACATTATAAGCTATTCAGTAGAATTATTTGTATGCTGGATATTACGTTGTATGTAAGTTTAATTTTCTTATGTTAAATGATTTTTTTAATATATGTTTCAGGTTAAATTAAAATTATAAAATAAAGAGTAATACCGAAAGAAAAATATAAAAGCGCAATAAAGTATAACATTGTTAAAAAGTGGATTAAAGAGACTTATTGATACTGGGGTACCAGAAAAAGTTCCTCACTTTCAAAACCAAAAAGAAGTCATGACTTGGTCAGGGATATGGGTCTGACCAAGTCCAATGCAGAGCTATTCATCTCCATGATGAAGCACTGGAACTGGGTCAAGGAGAAGTGCAGGTAACAAGTCAGAGAAGTCGACATGAACCTCTCAGGCGTTTACACTCTTAGGGATGGCCTCTGCTTCTGCCATGACGTGCCTGGACTGTTTGACGTTATTGGGGTGCCGTTTGTGCCCAAGGAGTGGCGACTATTTATAGACAGCTCCACCACAAGTTTGAAGGCTGTTCTCCTCCACAATGGAAACAAATTCCCGACACTGCCCCTAGCTCATTCGGTCTGCCTGAAGGAAGATTACTACAGTGTGAAAGTCATCTTGGAAGCTCTGCAATACAACCAGTACAATTGGAAAATCATTGGAGACTACAAGATGGTGGCTTTCCTGCTTGCACTCCAAGGAGGCTTTATCAAATTCCAATGCTTCATCTGCCTTTGTGACAGCAGAGCCACCTGTGACCACTACAAACGAAAGAACTGGGAGCAGCGAATAGAATTTGTAGTTGGGAGCCGGAACGTTATGTGGGAGCCACTGGTTGATCCCAGGATTGTGCCACTGCACATTAAGTTGGGGTTTGATGAAGCAGTTTGTGAAGTCTCTCAGCCAAGAATCAGCCGCTTTTAAGTACCGTCTTGAGTTCTTCCCCAAGTTATCTGAGGTCAAAATTAAAGGTGGAATTTTTGTTGGACCTCAGATAAAGAGGTGCTTCAGTGTAGCGGGTTCTCCAATAAGCTCAATAGAATTGAGAAAACAGCATGGAACTGTTTCAAGGCAGTTGTTAAGGGCTTGCTGGGAAACTACTGAGCTGAAAACTACCAGCAACTGGTACAGGATCTGATAAAGGCTTTTGGCGCCATGGGATGCAGGATGTCGCTTAAACTCCATATGTTGGACGCTCACCTGGAAAAATTCAAGGACAATATGGGCGCCTAGCAGAAAAACAAGGCGAACGATTCCACCAAGATGTGAAAGAGATAGAGCGGAGGTACCAGGGCCACTAGAATGAAAAAATGATGGGGGACTATATCTGGGGCCTAGTGCGGGAATGCGACCAGGACTACAACCGCAAATCCAGGAAATCCTGTCATTTCTGACGTGTATAAGTTGTTTTATAAGTGTTATTTGTTTTTACTTGTTTGTTTTTGATAAGCTTGTGTAATAAAATAAATATATACTCTGTTGATTTAATTATATGAACTGATAAATTAAAAAAAATATGTGTTTTTTCTTGAAAAATATGAAAATTTCGAAATATCAATCTCCTGACCCAAACTTCTGATTAAATAATAGTGTTTTTCTTTATAATAATGGAATATAACAACCCAGTAAATGACACTTAGAACCGGGGAATAAAAGATATGTTACAAGATGATTATAATCATCTCTGCATTAAAATTAGCCTAAACGGCGAAGCGTGCGATAGAACATTCGACCTAAGTTACACACTCCCACATCCAAAAACACTTAAAAGTATTTCAGGAAGGTTTTCAATTGTAAATGGAATTAGGAAGGCTGAATTAAATGCAAGAATGCTGGAGTTCGTGCAACAATGCGTCAGCTTCAGGTATGAGTGCCAGAAGAAATGGTGTAGAAAAGTAAAAGATACTACCTTCAATTCGGTGTTTGTGTCTACATTTATTTATCATAATGACAGAGAGAATACGGCCGTGAATACAAAAGGGTGAAATACCACTCTTCTGAAGTGTGTCTGGCGTAACGTAGCCCGGCGAGGAGATAATCGCACCAGATAGAGCCGCTCATTCTCCGGCCTGAGAAATTTAACACGTTGAAAATATAACGGTAGAAGACTTTAATTCAAGCGGTAGAAGACTTTGAGTTAAATATGGTGGGATTGTACCCATCTGTTCGACGGGGCTTGTTTGCGGATTTATCCCGAAAAATGTAATATTGTTCACTTTGATACAATCCTCTGGAAGGCCTATCTAAGGAATCTACCCTAATAATCCATCCAATAATCTTCTTCTTCTTCTTCTTCTTCTTCTTCTGCTTCTTCTTCTTCTTCTTATTATTATTATTATTATTATTATTATTATTATTATTATTATTATTGTTATTGTTATTCCTTGAATCTCAGTCATTGATGTTGGTTAACTGGAAAGTCCGTTGGATTGAATATCAAGCCACTACCTGCAGCCTCAGATATTCAGGACGTATCGGAGGGTTCTTGCTGTTCCAAGCAAGCATGCCTTTTGAAGCGTTCCAAAAAGCGTGAAGGGGCCGATTTTCTTTAACCATCCCTGGAAACCTTTGGAGATAGTCCCCAGTGCGCCTATGACAATCGGGATCACTTTGAAATCATGGCAGTTCCAGATCCTTTTCACCTCCCACTTTAGGTCCTGGTATCGGTTAATTTTCTCCCTCTCCTTCTCTTGCACTCTCGTGTCGAACGGGCAGGCCACATCCACAATCAGGCACGATCTTTTTTCTTTGTCCACAACCACCAGGTCAGGTCTATTGTGTTCCAGTTTTTTGTCCGTCTGTATCCTAAAATCCCACAGCACCTTCACCTGACTGTTCTCCATCACCGCCTCTGGCCTATGCTCATACCATTTCTCAGAATATGGTAGATTGTTTACTTTGCACAGGTGCCAGTGGATCAGCCTGCCCATATTATTATTATTATTATTATTATTATTATTATTGTTATTCCTTGAATCTCAGTCATTGATGTTGGTTAACTGGAAAGTCCGTTGGATTGAATATCAAGCCACTACCTGCAGCCTCAGATATTCAGGACGTATCGGAGGGTTCTTGCTGTTCCAAGCAAGCATGCCTTTTGAAGCGTTCCAAAAAGCGTGAAGGGGCCGATTTTCTTTAAACATCCCTGGAAACTTTTGGAGATAGTCCCCAGTGCGCCTATGACAATCGGGATCACTTTGACTTCATGGCAGTACCAAATCCTTTTCACCTACCACTTTAGGTCCTGGTATCAGTTAATTTTCTCCCTCGCCTTCTCTTGCACTCTCGTGTCGAACGGGCAGGCCACATCCACAATCAGACACGATCTTTTTTCTTTGTCCACAACCACCAGGTCAGGTCTATTGTGTTCCAGTTTTTTGTCCGTCTGTATCCTAAAATCCCACAGCACCTTCACCTGATTGTTCTCCATCACCGCCTCTGGCCTATGCTCATACCATTTCTCAGAATGTGGTAAATTGTTTACTTTGCACAGGTGCCAGTGGATCACCCTGCCCATCACATCATGTCTCCAGCCCTTATAGTGGGTCTGGGCTAGGTGTTTACACTCGGACACAATGTGAGCCACAGTCTCCTCTCTCTCTCCACAGATCCTGCACAGTGGGCTAGCCTCCTCCTTGTAAATATGGTGCTTCAACAACTTCGTTTTGAGGGCCTGCTCCTGCGCAGCCATTAGCATTCCTTCTGTAGCCTTTTTGAGGTCTCCTCTTCTCTACCAATTTCATGTCTGTGGATCTCTTAATTCAGTTTTCTCAAAGAAGGTACTATGAAGGGATTTTCCCTTAAGGCTGCTCTTCCTCCTTGATGTTATTTCCTCATTGGACATCCCCTGGCCTACTGTCCCCTCCTTCAGTACAGTTCTGAGCATTGGCTCCTTACTATAGGTCACGTATTTGTATAGGTTGTTTTTCTCCATCTGAACACAGTCCTCTATGCTGATAAGACCTCTTCCACCCTCAGATCTCCTTAGGTAGAGTCTATCGACATCACTCCTCTTGTGGAACATGTTGTAGGTAGTCAATAGCTTCCTAGTCTTCCTATCCATTTCTTTCTGTTCAGCAACATTCCATCTCAGAATTCCCGCACTGTACGTAATAATAGACACAGCTCGGGAATTTACTGCGCTTATGGCATTTCTGCTGTTCAGATGTGACTTCAATACGCTCCTTACTCTCCGAATGTATTCAGTTCTTAACAATTCCTTCATTTTTTTGTTCTTTATGCCATCAGCCTCCAGAACGCCCAAATACTTGTATCCTTCCTCAGAGTCAATTTCCTTTATCATCTCACCTGTTGGTATCTGGATCCCGTTACTTCTGCTCAACCTACCCCTCTTCATCACAATGACTCCACATTTACCAATACCAAACTGCATACATATATCACTGCTGAAAATACGGACAGTGTCAACAAGCACATCCAACTCCTTCTCACTTTTCCCGAAGAGCTTAAGATCGTCCATGAAGAGGAGGTGATTGATGGTAAGCTCTCCCCATCCCAACTTGTATCCTGCTCTCACTTTTCGCAGCATAATGGTCAAGGGCATCAGGGCAAGGACACACAACAGAGGGGACAGGCTATCTCCCTGGAAGATACCTTTCTTGATCTTCACGCTTCCCAAGGATACTCCAGTTCATGTCAACTCTGTCTCCCAGGACCCCATACTCCTGCCTAGCAACTGTCTGATGTTATCTGCCACCCTGAAGATCTCCAGGCTTTTGGTGATCCAAGAATGAGGCACCATGTCAAATGCCTTTCTGTAGTCTATCCATCCCATGGCAAGATCAGTGTGTCTCCTCCTGCAATTCCCCATTACCATCTTATCAATAAATAACTGGTCCTTTGTACCACGTGACTTCTTTCGGCATCCTTTCTGTTCGTCCGGTAACAAGTTGTTTGTGTGGAGGTGATGGTAGATTTCCTCAGACACGATGCTCGTCAACAGTTACCACATTACGAACAGACATGTGATAGGTCTATAGTTGGCAACATCATTACCCTTGATTCGGTCTTTCATTATCAGAACTGTGGTACCTTTTGTCAACCACTCTGGCACCTGACCCGACACCAAGCAGTCATTGAACATGGCCGTCAGCTTCGGGTGGAGGGATGTTAAATGTTTAATCCAATACCCCTGCACACCATCTGGGCCTGGTGATTTCCAGTTGGTTAGTTTTTTGGCCTGCCCCTTAAGAGTTTCAACTGTGATACTCAAATCAGTTTGTTGTTGTGCTTGCCCACCGATCTCCCTCTGTACTGTCTCAATCCACCCTGCCTGGACATTATGTCTAACATCCTGCTCCCATATTCCTCTCCAGAATGTTTTAGTTTGCTCCGCCCCAGGGATCAAGTCGTTGCCTCTTTCTTTCCCCTCAAGATGTCCAAACAGCATCTTCTGGTTGTTGTCGAACATGCGGTTCTGTTTATACTGACTGACTCTGTTCTCGTATCGCCTGATTTTTGCACTCTTTGCTACAATGCGTTGCTTCAGTTCCTCTATGATAATATTTAGCTTTTTACTCCTAGTTTTGTATTTTATTTCCAGTCTATTTTTAGTGCCTATGTATTTTAGTGTCGCATTCAGTAGTGACTCAAGCTTTCCTATGTCATTTCTCATTTCCCCGATTTGCCCACTCAGTCGTTTCTTCCACCACGGCTCTGCTCTTTCTTGTCTGTTGTTTCCTCTCGCTTTTATACCAAGTAGTTTCCTCACCGTATTTGCTGTTGCTTTGAGGATATTGTTGCACTGGTGAAGGCTCCTCGCCTCAAGGTATGGGATGACTTTGTTTACCTTAGCTGTTGTTTCTTTTAACTTTTTCCTGTATACAAATCTTAGGTTCATAGGCCTCCCACTATCATTGTTCAATTCATCTACCACTAAATTTAGGATGTCAACCGAATCTTGTCCTAGCCCGTCAGCATTCATCTCCTCAGTGGCCGTATCTCTGTTCCAGGTATTATTTATCTCAGTATTCAGATCATTGTCTGCTTCGGGTGGTTCCTCCGTTCTCAGGACCTCTTCACCTTCATTTCCCACTGGCTCGCTTGTCTGGCATACTACACCCGCCAACTCCAAGCCATTCTCTCTGCTCAGTTCCTCCAGTTCCAGCTCGCTTATCCACCCATTAGTTCTTATTACCCGAGCCTGCCCGGCCAATTTTTGTTCATCTAATTTAAATAAACCAATCTCGTTCCAGATGTTATGCATCCGTCTCCTGTAGCCCCTCTCCTTGGGGTTACTTTTCAGGTAACATTGCATAACAGTTCTATTCAATTCTTTCGTCCAGTTGGTTCTGGCCCCTTTCCTTCTTCTCCTTCCTCCAACATCAGCAGTATTTGGTTGACAGTCAGGTTCCTGCTGCTGAGCCAGGGGGCACCTGTTGGGTGAGAGTCTGTCACATGACGTTCTAGTCTCCATTTCACCGTTATTCGAACTGTTTATGTTCGATATTTAAACACTCTTATCGAGGATTGGCGAATGTATGGTTACATAGCCATCTGTGGATCCGCCATTCCACTTGGCCCTTGTGTGGCATTATCACCACGCTGTATACGAACACACATAAACAAACAAACACACAGACAGAAAGGGCCCCAAAAATGAATAAGCATAAGTTTCATTGTAATGTAGTGTTCGAATGTCTGACTTAGTTTTTGTTTTTTAAGTTTTAGTTTGTCCCTCCTCTTCTCTGTCCGTCCGCCTGCTTCTCTCTTCATTCTTATTTTCTGTACGTTTTTTGGGGTTTTTTTTTGTTTTTGTTTTTGTTTTTCTCTGTTTGTTTTTCTCGTTTTTTGCTGTTGTTGCTGTGCTGCTTTGGTTTTGTTGTTTGTTTTTTCTTTTTTCTTTTGAGTCTATCTATATATTTTGATGCCTTCCTCTTTTTTAGCAGTAGGGATTCTATAATGTGGTGGCAGCAGCCAGCTGGTTGAGGTGGGAGACTGGCGGCGGTAGCGATACTGAGACAGTGGTGGTGGTGATGTCGATACCGAGGCAGTGGTGGCGGTGATGTGACCGTATTACTGTAGTGATGGTGCTGTAGCGGTGGCAGCAGTGAAGGAGTGAAGGGGTGGTGGCGGCGGTGATGGGATAATGGTGGTAATGATGGCCGTAGTGAGCAATGGTGGTGAAAATGCCGTTATCTGGCTGTTGTGTTTAGTGTACACAGGTGATGGGGTGGGTGGTGTATCTAGTTTCTGGTGTTGGTGAGTTTGGCTCTTCTATATAGTGTAGACAGAGGAGAGGAGGGGGTTCTTCTTCGTCCATTTATAGCCATTTTCTTTTTTGGATATACAGTGTACAATACAAAGTTGAATATTTGAATATTTGAGCCTTACAACAATATATTTTGGGTCCGAATTTTTAGGGGCTCAAGCCGGGTGCTTTACGTAGCATTTGTACTAAGAGTTGTTATTTCACAAATGATTTAAATATGTTAAAAATTCAAAACTTACGGGACCGATTTCATGACCTCCGCCACCTCGTGCGTCTTCTTCCCTTATTATTATTATTATTATTATTATTATTATTATTATTATTATTATTATTATTATTGTTGTTATTCCTTGAATCTCAGTCAGTGATGTTGGTTAACTGGAAAGTCCGTAGGATTGAATATCAAGCCACTACCTGCAGCCTCAGATATTCAGGACGTATCGGAGGGTTCTTGCTGTTCCAAGCAAGCATGCCTTTTGAAGCGTTCCAAAAAGCGTGAAGGGGCCGATCTTCTTCAACCATCCCTGGAACTTTTGGAGATAGTCCCCAGTACGCCTATGGCAATCGGGATCACTTTGACTTCATGGCAGTTCCAAATCCTTTTCACCTCCCACTTTAGGACCTGGTATCGGTTAATTTTCTCCCTCTCCTTCTCTTGCACTCTCGTGTCGAACGGGCAGGCCACATCCACAATCAGACACGATCTTTTTTCTTTGTCCACAACCACCAGGTCAGGTCTATTGTGTTCCAGTTTTTTGTCCGTCTGTATCCTAAAATCCCACAGCACCTTCACCTGACTGTTCTCCATCACCGCCTCTGGCCTATGCTCATACCATTTCTCAGAATGTGGTAAATTGTTTACTTTGCACAGGTGCCAGTGGATCACCCTGCCCATCACATCGTGTCTCCAGCCCTTATAGTGGGTCTGGGCTAGGTGTTTACACTCGGACACAATGTGAGCCACAGTCTCCTCTCTCTCTCCACATATCCTGCACAGTGGTCTAGCCTCCTCCTTGTAAATATGGTGCTTCAACCACTTCGTTTTGAGGGCCTGCTCCTGCGCAGCCATTAGCATTCCTTCTGTAGCCTTTTTGAGGTCTCCTCTTCTCAACCAGTTCCATGTCTGTGGATCTCTAAATTCAGTTTTCTCAAAGAAGGTACTATGAAGGGATTTTCCCTTAAGGCTGCTCATCCTCTTTGATGTTATTTCCTCCTTGGACATCCCCTGGCCTACTGTCCCCTCCTTCAGTACAGTTCTGAGCATTGGCTCCTTACTATAGGTCACGTATTTGTATAGGTTGTTTTTCTCCATCTGAACACAGTCCTCTATGCTGATAAGACCTCTTCCACCCTCAGATCTCCTTAGGTAGAGTCTATCGACATCACTCCTCTCGTGGAACATGTTGTAGGTAGTCAATAGCTTCCTAGTCTTCCTATCCACTTCTTTCTGTTCAGCAACATTCCATCTCAGAATTCCCGCACTGTACGTAATAATAGACACAGCTCGGGAATTTACTGCGCTTATGGCATTTCTGCTGTTCAGATGTGACTTCAATACGCTCCTTACTCTCCGAATGTATTCAGTTCTTAACAATTCCTTCATTTTTTTGTTCTTTATGCCATCAGCCTCCAGAACGCCCAAATACTTGTATCCTTCCTCAGAGTCAATTTCCTTTATCATCTCACCTGTTGGTATCTGGATCCCGTTACTTCTGCTCAACCTACCCCTCTTCATCACAATGACTCCACATTTACCAATACCAAACTGCATACATATATCACTGCTGAAAATACGGACAGTGTCAACAAGCACATTCAACTCCTTCTCACTTTTCCCGAAGAGTTTAAGATCGTCCATGAAGAGGAGGTGATTGATGGTAAGCTCTCCCCTTCCCAACTTGTATCCTGCTCTCACTTTTCGCAGCATAATGGTCAAGGTCATCAGGGCAAGGATAAACAACAGAGGGGACAGGCTATCTCCCTGGAAGATACCTCTCTTGATCTTCACGCTTCCCAAGGATACTCCAGTTGATGTCAACTCTGTCTCCCAGGACCCCATACACCTGCCTAGCAACTGTCTGATGATATCTGCCACTCTGAAGATCTCCAGGCTTTTGGTGATCCAAGAATGAGGCACCATGTCAAATGCCTTTCTGTAGTCTATCCATCCCATGGCAAGATCAGTGTGTCTCCTCCTGCAATTCCCCATTACCATCTTATCAATAAGTAACTGGTCCTTTGTACCACGTGACTTCTTTCGGCATCCTTTATTTTCGTCCGGTACCAAGTTGTTTGTGTGGAGGTGATGGTAGATTTCCTCAGACACAATGCTCTTATTATTATTATTATTATTATTATTATTATTATTATTATTATTATTATTATTATTATTATTATTATTATTATTATTATTATTATTGTTGTCATTCCTTGAATCTCAGTCATTGATGTTGGTTAACTGGAAAGTCCGTAGGATTGAATATCAAGCCACTACCTGCAGCCTCAGATATTCAGGACGTATCGGAGGGTTCTTGCTGTTCCAAGCAAGCATGCCTTTTGAAGCGTTCCAAAAAGCGTGAAGGGGCCGATCTTCTTCAACCATCCCTGGAAACTTTTTGAGATAGTCCCCAGTGCGCCTATGACAATCGGGATTACTTTGACTTCATGGCAGTTCCAAATCCTTTTCACCTCCCACTTTAGGTCCTGGTATCGGTTAAGTTTCTCCCTCTCCTTCTCTTGCACTCTCGTGTCGAACGGGCAGGCCACATCCACAATCAGACACGATCTTTTTTCTTTGTCCACAACCACCAGGTCAGGTCTATTGTGTTCCAATTTTTTGTCCGTCTGTATCCTAAAATCCCACAGCACCTTCACCTGATTGTTCTCCATCACCGCCTCTGGCCTATGCTCATACCATTTCTCAGAATGTGGTAAATTGTTTACTTTGCACAGGGTCCAGTGGATCACCCTGCCCATCACATCGTGTCTCCAGCCCTTATAGTGGGTCTGGGCTAGGTGTTTACACTCGGACACAATGTGAGCCACAGTCTCCTCTCTCTGTCCACAGATCCTGCACAGTGGGCTAGCCTCCTCCTTGTAAATATGGTGCTTCAACCACTTCGTTTTGAGGGCCTGATCCTGCGCAGCCATTAGCATTCCTTCTGTAGCCTTTTTGAGGTCTCCTCTTCTCAGCCTGTTCCATGTCTGTGGATCTCTAAATTCAGTTTTCTCAAAGAAGGTACTATGAAAGGATTTTCCCTTAAGGCTGCTCTTCCTCCTTGATGTTATTTCCTCCTTGGACATCCCCTGGCCTACTGTCCCCTCCTTCAGTACAGTTCTGAGCATTGGCTCCTTACTATAGGTCACGTATTTGTATAGGTTGTTTTTCTCCATCTGAACCCAGTCCTCTATGCTGATAAGACCTCTTCCACCCTCAGATCTCCTTAGGTAGAGTCTATCGACATCACTCCTCTTGTGGAACATGTTGTAGGTAGTCAATAGCTTCCTAGTCTTCCTATCCATTTCTTTTTGTTCAGTAACATTCCATCTCAGAATTCCCGCAATGTACCTAATAATAGACACAGCTCGGGAATTTACTGCGCTTATGGCATTTCTGCTGTTCAGATGTGACTTCAATACGCTCCTTATTCTCCGAATGTATTCAGTTCTTAACAATTCCTTCATGTTTTTGTTCTTTATGCCATCAGCCTCCAGAACGCCCAATTATTATTATTATTATTATTATTATTATTATTATTATAACATAGATAATTTTAGGCCCATAACTCTGCTAAACACAGAGTCCAAGATTTTGGCCAAGGTGCTAGCAAAGAGGTTGGCGCTTGTCGTTGGTTGTCTGGTGGGAGAGGCACAAACATGCGCCATTCCCGACAGATCCATCCATGACAACCTCCACCTCATGCGATACATCTTAGAGAGGGTAGCTAGGGAACCTGGCACGGGTGGGTCTTTGATCAATATATATCAGTCGAAAGCCTTCGATAGGGTCGACCATCGTTACCTAGCGGCAGTCCTGAGGGCGGCTGGCTTTGGGCCCGTCTTCAGAGGCTGGATCGCTGCCATGCACAGCGACATCTTCTCTGTAGTGAGAGTGAACGGTCACCTTTCGGAACCGTTCAACATCATGCGCTCGGTCCGCCAATGATGTCCCCTCTCGTCCCTATTGTACGTATTGACTCTCGAGCCATTACTGCACAAACTGGAGACGTTGACGGGGGTCCCGCGCGAACTAGGATGCGGAAGATCCGTGTCAGCATATGCCGACGATGTCACCGTAGTGGTGTCGAACGCCAAACACATCGAGGCGATCGGCACTACACTAAGAGAATACGAAGCGGTGACAGGAGCAATGATCAACCAGGAAAAGTCAGTGGGCCTGCAGCTCGGCACCTGGAGAGGCAGGTCCATGCCGTCCAACAGCGTCGTCGGGCGCTGGACGGACGGACCGGTTAAATTGCTAGGGGTCTGGTTCGGTCCAGACCTCCAGACGGACAAAAACTGGGACGAGGTGACGAGCAGGGTGGCTTCTCTCACCCAGAAATGGGCCGAGAGGAAGCTATCCCTGAAAGGTCGAGCGGAGGTGGCGAATGCGTACATCGCATCCGTCATCTACTACCGCCTGACCGTCGTACCTTGTCCTAAGCCCCGCCTGACTGCGCTGGAGCGTTTGCTCTTTCGCTTCTTGTGGAAGGGACGCGCTCCGATGGTCAGGCGGTCCATCTGCTGTCAACACCCGCTACGTGGAGGGCTGGGCATGCCGTGGCTGATGATGCGCAGACACGCGCTCAGGCTACGACATCTCCACCTCTTCCTCGACGGTGATCAGGTGTGGTCGCCGTTTGCAAGACACGTTTTTCCCCAGCTCGTCTCCTCGACGGAGCTGCAGTCCTGGGTCAAGCGAAGACCGAGAGGGAGCGCTTGGAGACTGGAATGTCTTCAGGCGCTCACAGCCCTCGACCAATCGGGCAATGTTATCGGTGGAAACTCCACCTTGGCGTTCTATAGGGGATTAGTGGAGGGGAAGAGCGATGACGTACTTGGAGAAAATCTAGGCGTCGACGAAAATCAACTAGCCAATCTCTTCGGAAGGACTTTCGGGCCGGGGCCTATGGACAACTTCCAGAAATCCCTGGCCTGGCAGTGCTACCGAGGAGCTTTGCGAGTTCGGGATAAACTCTACAGGCATGGAGGTGCCGTCAGCCGGGCATGTCCGAGATGCGCGCAGGGCGACGAAACCGTCCTGCACGCACTCGTCCAGTGTCCGAGCATTGCTGACTTTTGGGTTTATGTCGAACACCTGCTGTCACGTGTAGAACGGATCCAGCTATCAGCTGAGTCCATCGTGAGGATTGCCCCGCCCCCTTCCTTTAGCCTGGAAGGGCAGGCAGTTTTTATCTGTCTGGTGGACATGGCGAAAGAGATAGTATGGTGGACAAGTTGGAAAGGGCTGAAGACGAGCACTTACCTCTTCGGTGATGCCCTGATTAACTTTTTCAAATTTCATTTGAAAAGGAAAATCAGGGTAGAGAGGGAAGTGCTCTCTTCCCAGCATTTTGTTGAAAGATGGGTGAGAGAAGCAAGTATGGCCCGAATGAATGGGCCTTCTCTGAGTATGTGTCTGTAAATTAAAGGTGGAAAACTGGGAGAGGGCACTTGCCCTAGTGGTCAGGGCCACTGTGGTCTTTTAATGGGCTTTCTCCACAAATGTCCCTTGGAAGTCTCCCCCCTATTGGGGAATTTTTCGTTGTTATTTTATTTCAACCTCTGTTTTTTTACACGCAGAAATGCCCATTTGTACCGTCCTGTATTGTCCTGTACTGTCCTTAATGTCTACTTTATGTGAACCCTTGTGGTTAATAAAGAAAACATTATTATTATTATAATTATTATTATTATTATTATTATTATTATTATTACAGTTGCATATATCTTGCTTTAAGTTCATACGAGTTATCACCAAGTCACAACCAGTGACCTCAAGAGACAACAAGGTCCGCCATGTTCAAGGAAGAACATACATACTCACACATGCATCTTTAGTGTTTAGACTTGTGATGTACTTATATTGACAGAATCTTCCTTAGTATATGGGCAGTTCCCATTAGTACTATCTTTTGTATTTCTCCTATACGCGGGTTTCCTGGGATCTGCAATAAGTAATCATTAGACCCCTTATGTATCATTCCCAGAGCGTCTACAACCACTGGTATTGTTTTAGTTCTCAATTTCCACAATTTTCCAATTTCTAACTCCAGGTCCTTATACTTGCTCAATTTTTCAAATGTTTTTATAGATACATCCTTGTCTATTGGAACAGACATATCAATTAGCAGGCATACCCTATTTTTAAAATCCTTCAATATTATATCAGGTCTATTTGCATCTATTTTTCGGTCTGTTTGGATGCTAAAGTTCCACAAGATTGAGATGTGATCTTTTTCAAGTATGGGAGGTGGTTGATGCTCCCACCAATTCTTTTGATGGGGCAGGTTAAAATGCTTACACATTATCCAATGTATGTGTTGTGCAGCTCTCTCATGCCTGTTTAGGTATTCGGTTGCAGCTATAGGACTGCACATTGAAATTATATGGTCAATGGTCTCTGGTTGTTTTTTGCATACACGGCATAATGGGCTGCATCCATTTTTTATTATGTTGGCTTGGTAATTTTTGTTGGCAGACACTGATCTTGTGCTGATATAATCAGTCCTTCAGTCTCCGATTTCAGTCCAGAGGATGCCAACCACTTATAGGTTAAAGTTTTGTCAACATCAGGATTGTTAGCTCGCTCTGGGATTTTTCCATACAGAGGCTTTTCTTGCCATTTCTTAGCCAGTTTCTGTAGCAGTTCTTTCTTTGCAGTTACTTTTACCCGCTTTGTTTTTTCTGTGTTTTCCATTTCATCAGTAAATGGGACTTCTGAAATTTGTAGTCCATTACTGTATCTTTGTGCATCTTTTGTAATGGAATATGATCTTTTAATGCTTTCGTGTTTCAAAACGAGTTTGATCATCCAATCATGTGTTTCCCTTAGATATGTAAATAATCCAGTTGTTGCAGTTTTCAACGCAATGTCTAACTGGATTAACCCACGTCCTCCTTCTTTCCTAGGGAGATATATTCTATCTATATCTGCCTTAGGGTGATGCATTCTGTGCATGGTTAAGAATTTTCGAATTTTTGTATCGAGCTACGGATCTCTCTGCTTGACCAGTTGATGACATTGTAACTGTGGGTTACTACTGGTATGGCAAGCATGTTTATGGCATCGATCCTATTCCTTGCATTCAATTCCGTTCTTAAGACAGCTCCTACTCTGCGGTAACATTCCTTCCTTATCCTTTCCCTCATTGTCGAGTGCTTGATTCCATCTCCTTCACAAACACCTAGATACTTGTAAGTTTTTTCTTGATCAAGTTCTCTTATCACGTTCCCCCGATCAAGATTAATGTCTGAACTCTTTAGCAGTTTTCCTCTGGTGAACGTTGCTTTGGCGCATTTATCTAGTCCAAACTCCATTTTAATGTCATCACTGAACTGCTCCACAGTGGATAATAGCCCTTGCAATTGTTCATCATTTTTTGCAAATAGTTTCAGGTCATCCATGTAGAACAGGTGATTAATGGTTTTGTCATAGATTTATATCCATGTTTTGTTTCATTGAGCATTTTACTTAATGGTATAAGTGCGATGCAGAATAAAAGCGGTGATAAAGAGTCACCCTGAAAAATTCCACAATTAATATTAACTTCTCTAGCTTCCAGTGATTTTTTTTCACTATTCAAAAGGAGTGTCGTTTTCCATGTCTTCATACTGAATGACAAAAACCTCCTGACAACGGGGGATATATTGAAAATCTCTAAACATTTTTCAATCCAACTGTGTGGCAACCTATCGAATGCTTTTTTATAATCTATCCAAGCAATCGATAGATTTTTGTGTCTATTATGACAATCTTCCAGTATCATTTTGTTAACCAGAAGCTGATCCTTACAGCCATATGAGCCTCGTTTACACCCTTTCTGCTCAATGAGAAATAGATCATTTGTTATCAGGTGGTCATATGTGTATTCCGTTAGGACTGAAGTTAAAATTTTATACATTGTGGTCAAGCAAGTTATCGGTCTGTAATTTTGGGGATTGTTTGTTTCATCATTCTTCGGAAGCAGGAATGTAATGCCGTTAACTAGCCATGATGGTATCTTTTCTGGCTCCTTAACTATTTCATTGTAAAGTTGGGCTAACAGCTCATGAGACTCTGTGAAGGCATTTATCCAAAGGTTTTGTATTTTGTCTTTTCCTGGGGATTTCCATTTGCTGGTTTTTCTTAGAGCCAAGCGCAACTGTTCAACTGTTATATTTTCCCATATTTGTTCCTCAAGGTGAGCTGTATGTTTCATTTGTCTGTCTATCCATGGGGCATGTATGTTATGAACTTTTTCTTCGGCCCAGAACTTTTCCCAGAATTCTTGCACTTCCTCCTTGGGTGGTATTGATTTAGCAGTTATTGTTGACTTACCAATTTTTCTGTAGAAGTTTCTTTGGTTGTTTTTGAACATATTATTGTCCTTATAGAATCTAGATCGTTTTTCAAAGCGCCTTATACGAGCAGCTTTGGCCGACACTTTTTGCTTGATTATTTCTATCAGCATGTCTATGTCACATGTTGATTTTATACTGTACTTTTTTTTTCAATTTTCTAAGTTTAGTTTATTTAACATGTTCACCTACTTTATAGTTTGTTAAAATTTCTATGTCAGATCGGAGAAGGTTTATTTGGCGATTGATGTTCTCTTGCCAAGTAGATTTCTTGTGGGAATTCCTTTGTGTTTTCATCTTCACTCCACATAAGTGAGTGGTGACTTTAGCCGATGCATAATAGAGATGATTTAAATCAGTAATGTTTAGTTTGTTTGTGATGATAATGTTTTTGAGAATTATGTTAGTCTTGTGTTCTGTTTGGAGTTCTGGATCTTAGGGAGGGTGTCTCGTTTCCCCATGTCAGATTCTTTCATTTTCATCCATTCGATCATAATTTCATCCTTCAAGTTGGCAAGTTCATTCTCATTCATTTCTTTATCATTTACGATCTCATTATTTTCATTTGGAGTTTCATCCTGAGCATGTACTCCCTCCACTTTTTCGATCCTTTCTTTAATTTGTTCTGTTGCCAGTGATTCCGCCCCAACCCTGGGGTTCGAAGTGTTACAGTTTATCTCGTTTTCACTGACACATGTTTCATTTTCCCTTCGCTGACTTTGTGCTAATAGCTTGATCTGATCAATTTCTATATCAGTTAGTAACATTTTTGTTACAATATTTCTTCGTATATTGGCTAGTTTGTTACTGTCAATATAGCCTCTGTTTTCGGGATGTTTCTTTTTCCAGTTGATATATGTCTGTTCTGTATTCGATGTATTTGATGGGTAGTACATGGCAGTGTAGAAAACCTCAAGGACTTCTTTGAGTGGTTCCTTAATGTGAGCATTGCGTGGCTGAAGAATGAAATTATTAATAATTGTCTCCACTTCAGGCACAAGGCCAGCAATCACGCAGTGCATTACAATAATATAATATACTTTTTGCTGTAGTTGCCTGTTATTGTTGTTGGCTATGTCGGTGGTGGTGCCGGGGCTTTTTATATTGTTGGTGAAAAAGGGGTGAGCCAGCAGTCCCATAGTTGTTGATGTTGACGTTTGGCCGGTGGCCAGGTCACTAAGTCAATCTATTTATATCTTTTGCTAGCCTCTCCCTTGTCTAGTGATACCGCCACCTTCCCCTTTCTCTCTCAAGTTAACAGGGTAATAGTGGTGGTAGCAATGAAGGAGTGGTGGCGACGGCGATGGGATAGTGGTAGCAAGATGATGGATGGGGTGGTGGCGGCGGTGGCTTTGTGGTTAATGGGTTTTGTGATATGTAGTATCTATGAGTTTGTGTTCGTATGTTTAATATATATTGTGTTGACATATTCCCGTAAAATTGGAATTAAACATTTTGTTAAAATTTGAGACAATAATAATAGTAATTATTACTATCATGCCGGGATTGATGGTGGTGGTGGTGAAATTGCCGTTATCTGGCTGTTATATTTAGTGTGATGGGATAGGTGGTGTATCAACTTTCTGGTGTTGGTGAAATTGCTGTTATTTCGCTGTATTTAGTGTAGACAGAGGGTGTTTTCTTCCATTTATAACCATTTTCTTTTTTTGAATACAAAATATATAATACAAAATTGAATATTTGAGCGATATAACAATATAATATGGATCCGAAATTTTATGGGACTTCATTCGGTGGATTATGCAACATTTGTACTAAGAATTGTTATTTCACAATTGATTTAAATATGTTAAAATTATTATTATTATTATTATTATTATTATTATTATTACAGTTGCATTTATCTTGCTTTATGTTCATACGAGTTATGACCAAGTCACAACCAGTGACCTCAAGAGACAACAAGGTCCGTCATGTTCAAGAAAGAACATACATATTCACACATGCATCTTTAGTGTTTAGACTTGTGATGTACTTATATTGACAGAATCTTGCTTAGTATATGGGCAGTTCCCATTAATACTATCTTTTGTATTTCTCCTATACGCGGGTTTCCTGGGATTTGCGATATGTAATCATTAGACCCCTTAGGTATCATTCTCAGAGCGCCTACAACCACTGGTATTGTTTTAGTTCTCAATTTCCACATTTTTCCAATTTCTATCTCCAGGTCCTTATACTTGCTCAATTTTTCAAATGTTTTTATAGATACATTCTTGTCTATTGGAACAGACATATCAATTAGCAGGCATACCCTCTTTTGAAAGTCTTTCAATATTATATCAGGTTTGTTTGCATCTATTTTTCGGTCTGTTTGGATGCTAAAGTTCCACAAGATTGAGATGTGATATTTTTCAAGTATGGGAGGTGGTTGATGCTCCCACGAATTCTTTTGATGGGGTAGGTCAAAATGCTTACACATTATCCAATGTATGTATTGTGCAACACTGTCATGCCTGTTTAGGTATTCGGTTGGAGCTATAGGACTGCACATTGAAATTATATGGTCAATGGTCTCTGGTTGTTTTTTGCATACACGGCATAATGGGCTGCACCCATTTTTTTTATTATTTTGCCTTGGTAATTTTTTGTTGGCAGACTCTGATCTTGTGCCGATATAATCAGTCCTTCAGTCTCCGATTTCAGTCCAGAGGATGCCAACCACTTATAGGTTAAAGTTTTGTCAACATCAGGATTTTCAGCTCGCTCTGGGTATTTTCCATACAGAGGCTTTTCTTGCCATTTCTTAGCCAGTTTCTGTAGCAGTTCTTTCTTTGCAGTTACTTTTACCTGCTTTGCTTTTTCTGTGTGTTCCATTTCAGCAGTAAATGGGACTTCTGAAATTTGTAGTCCATTACTGTATCTTTGTGCATCTTTTGTAATGGAACATGATCTTTTGATGCTTTCGTGTTTCAAAACGAGTTTGATCATCCAATTATGTGATTCCCTTAGATATGAAGATAATCCAATTGTTGCAGTTTTCAACGCAATGTCTAACTGGATTAACCCACGTCCTCCTTCTTTCCTAGGGAGATATATTATATCTATATCTGCCTTAGGGTGATGCATTCTGTGCATGGTGAAGAATTTTCGAATTTTTGTATCGAGCCTACGGATCTCTGTGCTTGACCAGTTGATGACATTGTAACTGTAGGTTACTACTGGTATGGCAAGCGTGTTTATGGCATCGATCCTATTCCTTGCATTCAATTCCGTTCTTAAGATTGCTCTTACTCTGAGGTAACATTCCTTCATTATCCTTTCCCTCATTGTCGAGTGCTTGATTCCGTCTACTTCACAAACACCTAGATATTTGTAAGTTTTTTCTTGATCAAGTTCTCTTCTCACGTTCCCCCGATCAAGATTAATGTCTGAACTCTTCAGCAGCTTTCCTCTGGTGAACGTTACTTTGGCGCATTTATCTAGTCCAAACTCCATTTTAATGTCCTCACTGAACTGCTTCACAGTGGATAATAGCCCTTGCAATTGTTCATCATTTTTTGCAAATAGTTTCAGGTCATCCATGTAGAACAGGTGATTAATGGTTTTGTCATAGACTTTATATCCATGTTTTGTTTCATTGAGCATTTTACTTAATGGTATAAGTGCGATGCAGAATAAAAGCGGTGATAAAGAGTCACCCTGAAAAATTCCACAATTAATATTAACTTCTCCAGCTTCCAGTGATTGTGTTTCACTATTCAAAAGGAGTGTCGTTTTCCATGTCTTCATACTGTATGACAAAAACCTCCTGACAACGGCGGATACTTTGAAAATCTCTAAATCTCTAAATTGTTATTATTATTATTATTATTATTATTATTATTATTATTATTATTATTGGCGACGTACGTAGTAAATCGTATCATCGTGAGCTCCGCAAAGGTTTGTTATTTCCGTTTGTTAAAAATTTCCATTTATGGAAAATTTTTATTGTTAACTATATATAAGCGCACATACATTGTTTTCCGAAAAGGACACCCAACAAGATTGGGGCCTTCTGCACAAAATTGAACTTTTATGATTATTAAAAAATTTCTTTGAAAAAAAATGGCTAATTCACCTCTGCACCAAGCAGCTGAAAGCCTTTCTCACAAATTAACACCTCACACCGACACCACCATTGTAAATGTTACTACGTCTGACAACACTACAAACAAATATAAGAAGTAGCAATATTATAAATTTGTCTCAGGCAGACATTCATTTCCCGCACTTACCAATGACTCTCAGGTGTTAAAGCCTCCACCACCACCACCACCACCGCGACAACCACCACCCCCACCACCACCGCAACAACCACCACCCCCACCACCACCGCGACAACAGAAACAAAAGAAGAAAAAAATAAATTAACTCCTGATGTCGAAATGAAATCAAGCAAAATGGACTCTTCCCCACCAAAGACGACTGACGTCACCACCACCACAACTGAAACTAAAATTAATATTAACACTAATAACGATAGCAACAACAACAACAATGACATTATAAAAACCACCCTCAGTTTTGCCAGAGTAGCAAAACAGTCCGAAGCATTTACGGTAACTCAGGAAGATTTAAAAAATGCCAAACAAATGGTAAAGAAAGATGGGTACAGGGTCAGCCTCACCCCGCCACCTAAGAAAATGGAGCAAAGGCGCCTATGCACCGTGTCGTATCGAACAATAAATGTAAAATCGCGCCGAGGGGAACGGGTATCCGAGTCCCAAATCCAAAAAGCTTTGGGACATGTGTGGGCAAGAAAAACCCACATCAGACGTGGGCAGAAGTATGGAACCGTGGACGTATTCTTTGAAACACCAGAGGAGGCTAGAGAACACTCCATGGCCCCATTAAGAAGTGACGACTTCACACTCGTCCCAAGCTATTGTGGCCAGAGACTCGTAAATTCAGGGTGACCCACGTTCCACCGACCATCGAAATTCCCTGGCTAATAGCGGCCGTCCTCACCGGCATCGAAGCCAACACAAAAATAATAGCAATAGCAAAAGAAAAGCAGGAGAACTGGTCCGGATCTGGGATGGTGCTCCTGATCCAAGCGGACCAAAAAAGCATTGAGATCCCAGAGGTAATAGACCTCACTGACGGCAGCCACCTCACGGTAAATGTCGAGGGCAGAAGACCTATGTGTGTCGTTTGTGGTGACCACATAGAATGGTATAGGAGACCACTTAGAATGGTATAGGAGACCACATAGAATGGTATAGGAGACCACATAGAATGGCATAGGAGGTTACATAGAATGGTATAGGAGACCACTTAGAATGGTATAGGAGACCACATAGAATGGTATAGGAGACCACATAGAATGGTATAGGAGGCCACATAGAATGGTATAGGAGACCACTTAGAATGGTATAGGAGACCACATAGAATGGCATAGGAGGTTACATAGAATGGTATAGGAGACCACATAGAATGGCATAGGAGGTTACATAGAATGGTATAGGAGACCACTTAGAATGGTATAGGAGACCACATAGAATGGTATAGGAGACCACATAGAATGGTATAAAAGACCACATAGAATGGTATAGGAGACCACTTAGAATGGTATAGGAGACCACATAGAATGGCATAGGAGGTTACATATAATGGTATAGGAGACCACATAGAATGGCATAGGAGGTTACATAGAATGGTATAGGAGACCACTTAGAATGGTATAGGAGACCACTTAGAATGGTATAGGAGACCACTTAGAATGGTATAGGAGACCACTTAGAATGGTATAGGAGACCACTTAGAATGGTATAGGAGACCACTTAGAATGGTATAGGAGACCACATAGAATGGTATAGGAGACCACATAGAATGGTATAGGAGACCACATAGAATGGTATAGGAGGCCACATAGAATGGTATAGGAGGCCACATAGAATGGTATAGGAGACCACATAGAATGGTATAGGAGACCACTTAGAATGGTATAGGAGACCACATAGAATGGCATAGGAGTTTACATAGAATGAGGCCACCTCTCCTACCCACCCCAGTGACACAACCATCAACACCACCAGTAGCAGAGATGGCAGCAACAACTGTAGCAGCAACACTAGAAGCAACTATAACAGCAACAACCCCAGCAACAGTAGCAAAACCAACACCACCACCACCACCAGCAAAACCAACACCACCACCACCCAACACATCAGAACTAGCACCAGCGCCTACACCATCCACCACGCCACAAGCAAAACTAACGCCTGTGGAGGATTTTCCACTCCCCGGACTATCACAACTGGAGACAGATTGTGACGACGAGGAGTGGGAAACGATATCCGGAAAAAAAAAGAACCCCCCCCCCCCCCCCCCCAAAAAAAAAAAAAAAAATTCTCTTCCTTCCCCATCCAAAAACAAAATACAGAGGGAAACAAATAAATTAAGAAACAAAAAAGTTAGGACAGATATGCAACCATCCACAGCAGCATCACCAACCCCATCAACCCAAACACCAACACCATCACCATCATTAACCCCGACACCACCATCACCTACACCACAAAAGTCACCAAAATGCGAAACAGAAACAAACCCACAACAAACGCAAACAAAACAAAATAACCAAAACGATACACACTACACAGCATTAAATTTGAACAACAAGCAATTATTACACTACATCCAACACAACACCAGCATCACAGAAAAAGACTACACAACAACCCCAATATTCACACCACCTCCACACATACAAATCACTCGCATCACACAGAAAACGTACATGACACTAAAAATAAAATTCCCCAAAGACATCGGAGACTTCCGACAAGCACTCACCAGGAGGATTTATAAGGACATCCTTCCTGAGGAGGCCACAAGCAGTGAAAAGGATGGAAAAACCGTCCTTCCCCTACGAAGAGTAAGGTAAGTGGTCTTTCCCATCTTTTCCACTCCTTTTCAACATGACCTCACTCAGAATAGGCAGTATAAATGCGCGTGGCTTGGGGTCGTCATGGAAGCAGAGCCACCTGCTCAACGACCTCAGGTCACTAAACATAGATGTAGTGGCCATCAGCGAGACCAGAATCTCCGAAGCACAGGCTTTCGCACCGATCTTCGGGGGCTACGATGTGTACGCATCTCCCAGAGGTTTGGATCTTGCCATACGGGCCATCTTCCTGGACCCAGAAGGTAAGTTGGTGGTGCTGGACGTGACCAGCGGAGACGGGCAAGCTTTCAGGTTAGTGGCTGTCTATGCTCCGACAGGAGCAGGGCGGCCTGATTTCTTCCGGCGTCTGGAGATCTTTCTTGGAACGTTCCGCTCTTTAGTGTTAGTGGGCGACTGGATCGGGATCTTAGATGCACGCTGGGATTGTGTGGGATTAGTGGATAGGGAAGGAGGGTGCAAGAGTCTCACCAACCTGCTCAGACGTTTTGAACTGTCTGACAGGTACCGAATGGATTCCAGAATCTACCAATGTGGACTTGGACAAATCGCATAGGGTCATCCAGATCATATCTAGATAGAGTATCTTGTAGGGAAATAGATATGTCTAGCATAGGCTGTCCACAATTCAAGATAGTCAGCTACACGGACCACAAATTCGTGATCTGTGTGCTTGACTTAGATAGGCTTCATAGACGAGGACCCGGCTACTGGAAGCTAAACGCGTCCTTACCAGCGCGCAGCGCCTACAGAGACCGGATTAGCGAACTAGTTAAGCGGGCGTTGACGGGGGCCATCGTCAACAACAAGTGGTGGTTTGCTCTGAAAAGAGCAATTAGAATAGAGTCCATTAGGTTTAGTAAGACTTTAGCAATAGAGAAAAATAGAGCAGAGGGAGAATTAGTTAGAAAATTAGATGAGGCGCTTAGCAAAGGCATCGCGACCGACGTACTTGTGGCGAAATTGGCCCTTGACCAATTCTTCAATGCAAAGCACGAAGGCTGCATTGTCAGAGCTAGGGTGCGTGCTCTCAGACACGAGGGGACGAAAGCCGTTCAATGGGCCCGAGTGGCGGAGGCGCGTCGTGGCAACAAAGCCACGATCCGGTCTTTGGTGGACCACGACGGGCGCATGATACTCGATCCCGGGCAAATGTGTGAAGCTTTCCAGCGACACTTCGCTCAACTGTTCGGGGGCAGTGGCGGGACGGATCGAGGGATGGACTTTAGTGTCTACCTGGACGGAGTGCCGCGGCTTTCGGCCACTGAGGCGGAATGTTGCGAAAAGCCGATAACAACCGCTAAAGTACGGGATGCAATGACTAGTTGCACAAGGGGTAAATCGCCTGGTTTGGATGGTCTGTCCTATGAACTTTACGTACAGATGCCAGACTTGTTCGGAGGCCTCTTGGCGGATGTCTACTGCAACTGGCAACAGAACGGGAGAATCCCAGTTATGCGAGCCGAGGAGCGGTGGCGCTGCTGAGAAAGGATGCGAACAAGGGGGATAACGTAGATAATTTTAGGCCCATAACTCTGCTAAACACAGAGTTCAAGATTTTGGCCAAGGTGCTAGCAAAGAGCTTGGCTCTTGTCGTTGGTGGTCTGGTAGGAGAGGCACATACATGCGCCATTCCCGACAGATCCACGACAACCTCCACCTCATGCGATACATCGTAGAGAGGGTAGCTAGGGAACCTGGCACGGGTGGGTTTTTGATCAATTTAGATCAGTCGAAAGCCTTCGATAGGGTCGACCATCGTTACCTAGCGGCAGTCCAGAGGGCGGCTGGCTTTGGGCCCGTCTTCAGAGGCTGGATCGCTGCCATGCACAGCGACATCTGCTCTGTATTGATAGTGATCGGTCACCTTTCGGAACCGTTCAACATCATGCGCTCGGTCCGCCAAGGATTTCCCCTCTCGTCCCTATTGTACGTATTGTCTCTCGAGCCATTACTGCACAAACTGGAGACGTTGAAGGGGGTCCCGCGCGAACTAGGATGCGGAAGATCCGTGTCAGCATATGCCGACGATGTCACCGTAGTGGTGTCGAACGCCAAACACATCGAGGCGATCGGCACTACACTAAGAGAATACGAAGCGGTGACAGGAGCAATGATCAACCAGGAAAAGTCAGTGGGCCTGCAGCTGGGCACCTGGAGAGGCAGGTCCATGCCGTCCAACAGCGTCGTCGGGCGCTGGACGCACTGACCGGTTAAATTGCTAGGGGTCTGGTTCGGTCCAGACCTCCAGACGGACAAAAACTGGGACGAGGTAACGAGCAGGGTGGCTTCTCTCACCCAGAAATGGGCTGAGAGGAAGCTATCCCTGAAAGGTCGAGCGGAGATGGCGAATGCGTACATCGCATCCGTCATCTACTACCGCCTGACCGTCGTACCTTGTCCCGAGCCCCGCCTGACTGCGCTGGAGCTTTTGCTCTTTCGCTTCTTGTGGAAGGGACGCGCTCCGATGGTCAGGCGGTCCATATGCTGTCAACAACCGCTACATGGAGGGCTGGGCATGCCGTGGCTGATGATGCGCAGACACGCGCTCAGGCTACGACATCTCCACCTCTTCCTCGACGGTGATCAGGTGTGGTCGCCGTTTTCTAGACACGTTTTTCCCCAGCTCGTCTTTTTGACGGAGCTGCAGTCCTGGGTCAAGCGAAGACCGAGAGGGAGCGCTTGGAGACTGGAATGTCTTCAGGCGCTCACAGCCCTCGACCAATCGGGCAATGTGATCGGTGGAAACTCCACCTTGGCGTTCTATAGGGGATTAGTGGAGGGGAAGAGCGACGACGTACTTGGAGAAACTGTAGTCGTCGACGAAAATCAACTAGCCAATCTCTTCGGAAGGACTTTCGGGCCGGGGCCTTTGGACAACTTCCAGAAATCCCTGGCCTGGCAGTGCTACCGGGGAGCTTTGCCAGTTCGGGATAAACTCTACAGGCATGGAGGTGCCGTCAGCCGGGCATGTCCGAGATGCGCGCAGGGCGACGAAACCGTCCTGCACGCACTCGTCCAGTGTCCGAGCATTGCTGACTTGTGGGTTTATGTCGAACACCTGCTGTCACGTGTAGGACGGATCCAGCTATCAGCTGAGTCCATCGTGAGGATTGCCCCGCCCCCTTCCTTTAGCCGGGAAGGGCAGGCAGTCTTTATCTGTCTGGTGGCCAGGGCGAAATAGATAGTATGGTGGACACGTTTGAAAGGGCTGAAGACGAGCACTTACTCTTCGGTGATGCCCTGATTAACTTTTTCAAATTTCATTTGAAAAGGAAAATCAGGGTAGAGACGGAAATGCTCTCTTCCCAGCATTTTGTTGAAAGATGGGTGAGAGAAGCAAGTATGGCCCGAATGAATGGGCCTTCTCTGAGTATGTGTCTGTAAATTAAGGGGGGAAAACTGGGAGAGGGCACTTGCCCTGGTGGTCAGGGTCACTGTGGTCTTTTAATGGGCTTTCTCCACAAATGTTCCTCGGAAATCTCCCCCCTATTGGGGAATTTTTCTTTGTTATTTTATTTCATCCTCTGTTTTTTACACGCAGAAATGCCCATTTGTACCGTCCTGTATTGTCCTGTACTGTCCTTAATGTCTACTTTATGTAAACCCTTGTGGTTAATAAAGAAAACATTATTATTATTATTATTATTATTATTATTATTATTATTATTATTATTATTATCCTCCTTCTTCTTCTTCTTCTTCTTCGCTCACTTATTGTGGCGTTATCGCTTGGAAATAAAGCCGGATTAGTGTGAGAGAGTTGCTTCTGACAGGACCCGCTGGAAGGAGTCTTTCAGGAATCTTCCCTTACGACCCTCTTAAGAAGAAGAAACACGTCTATCAATGAGAACTTTTCTATTTATTACAGCTTTCTTGCTTGTATTTCATATATATACTTGTGCGTTTTAGACCTTTAATTGTAACAATTCACATTAACACTACACGATTCCTTGAATGTAATACGCCCTGATAATTCCTAATTAGTGAAGTTGATATCATTCTGAGAAACACATCCGTTAAATTCCCAGGAAAACTACTAATATCATTTTCAACTCTCCAGATATAATATTCATATACAAAACATTATATTTTCAAAACGATTTTTTCATCAGATGATCTTTCATCATCACATCTTAATGATGAAATATTACTTATGAAACGACATGCAAGTTTTGGAGGCAAACCTATTGAACATCCACTTAAAATATATTCCTTGCAGTTCCATAACTAGAAAGGTAATATATAATATATCATGCAATCTATTCTCATCTACAAGTATTTCACTTGCGATTCGGTTTTAGTTTTCATACGTTTAATGTACGAGCATAACGTAGATATATTCTCCTTTATAACATAAGTCTGTGTTAGAAAGTAGAAAATCTAATTAAGATGCAATCTATGTTACTCCTATAGTTGAGTAACATGTTTGCCATGTAACACGTGGAAAAGGATTGAAGTATAACATGATACCAAAAGGAACGTGTTATGCATGTTTAGTTTGAGAATAAAGTGAGGAGTGCTTGTTGATAAGGAGGCCACAACCAGGTATGTGGATACGATTGCATCCAAATTCATCAAACCCCATTATCAAACTAAGGATGGTGATTATTTACCTGATATGTTCTGCTACATATGTTACGTTTTGCAATCGAATCGCTGTGTCACCAGGTGGCAGTAGGAAATTAAAGATGCCACCCGAAGAAAGAATGCTGCTTACAAAGCATAGCTTAGAAATAGGTTCTCCTTCTTGCTCTTGCGGTACATGCCGTCTTAAATAGCCGCAGCAGAGACAGAAAGGTTTCCCACGTTAACATATATAAATAATTGGGTGTTTAGGTGGAATCCAATTTTAGGCCACCAAACAAAACATTCTAGCATTATATTTAAATCAAATATTAAATCCAATGCTGATGAGAGATAATTCTAATCGAGTTAACCATGCAAGAGTGTGTCCGGTACATTATCCTGTATAAAGATGAGAATGTTAATATTATAATTCAACAAGACGTTTTTCAGTATTTCATAAGTGTTACCTCCACCTATATACGTGTCCGCTTTAGTAGGTGGTATTGAATCACCACTAAATGGAACCTGTCTATGACACGTTATATCTCTGGCAGTATAAACAATATACTTACGTCATCTGTTTTCTGTCTGAGTTGACGGGTGCAGTAAACACCCCAGTGTGATATATTTCTCCCAAATAAATAAATATTTGATTAGATAAATACTCCAATTTCCGTATTTTCTCTTCACATTTGAGTTTCCTTAAAATCGATTAAGTCCCACAGGTTCAGGTGTTCACGTTTTGATTTAGGATGGCAAGTGATGTGTACCACAATCAACGGTCAACGTCGTGCCTTTTTCAATAATTCTATTTCTGAAGCTGCGCAATAGATTCGCATAAGAAGGGTTTGCTCATTAGGTAAATACTTTCTGAGATAATTATCAGTGAAACTTGAATATTTGCGTAGAACGGCAAAATTGAACAGAGAAATTTATGGAAAATCGAACCACGTATCACTAGTTTCCCAGTCCAATGCGTTTAATCAGTGCGATAAACGGCCGTTATTATTATACATAATAGCCATGAATAACACGTTTCAATGTAAGTTGTCAACTCAGGCGTATCATAAGAATATGCATCATGCTTTTATTTGAGCGTCACATAAAAACCAAACGCTAAAACACAATAAGTATCATTGAACGAGTATTAAATTCACAAAAGGCTGCTTTAACCATAGACAATACAGAAATAATTATTTACTATATACATTACGTTTATCCTTCCTTGGTTTCTTTCTATACCTAATAATTACTCTACCGTTTAGATTTCCATTGCCTTATTCATCTGTTCATTCAATGCGAATGTAGAACGAAGATAATAACTTGAATATATATTACTTGTAAATTGCTTAATGAAATGATTGCCAAATATTCAATTCTGAGAAAGCGGAAACTGTGGAATCAAACTGATTATATACAATCATATAAAATAATATATTTAAATGAAATTGCATCACCGTAAACATTTTTATCAAATTAAGTAGGAAAATCAACTTTTTTTGAAATGAATGAATACCGAATTAGCCAAATAAATGATAAATTGAGATGTTCAAATAACACATTTAAGACATAAACAAATACTGGCCCTGGCGTGTGTAATATATATATCATTCCTCATAGATGTAAACGAAAATATTAGGTCCAAGTGTAATTAGATTAATAGGCAATGAAGCACAGAAGCATTATTCTTATTGAACGTAAACGCTAAAGTCTGTATAATAACTACTGCTTATTCTTAATGGTTCAAGAAACCTGAATATAGTAAATACAATTTAAATTCCATGTCACCATGATTCTTACTCGTATCTCCCTCTAACGTGTTTCAACTTATGTGATACTGCATTTGTCTTTTCACTCTCCTGCTTCTACCGCCGTTTTTCGACGGTATATGCTATGAAGATGTTAACTAAGCAGTATTATATGTAGAACGTATAGTGATTTGGATTGAATATGCATAGATTTATACGCTATAAAAGAAGACGACTCACTGCATAACTTACGGCACCATTTTGCAGAAAAGAGCTGTACTTAATCGACCACTCGTTGTCTGTATTATGGCAAATGTCATTCGTAAATGGAAATAAGGTTCAGCAAAATACATGACACGAATTATACTACGAGTACTGCGAAGTAAAAAAAAAAAGGTTTCATGCTCTTACATAAAAAAGAATTGCATTCTATATGAATGAGATATTGTGATATTCAATATTTACCCAATATTGATAAGAATGAGAACGGAAATAGTGTCAACGAGAAGAAAAAAAATCACTGTTACGTTTTGAAATGCCGACATATTCATTCCATCTAGAGGCGCATGCTTAGCATACAATCAACCAATGATGGCAGCCCAAACATTCATTCTGTAATGGTAGAAATGGAAATATTGTTAAAATGAGAAAGAAGGTGAATAAGAAATACAAAATGTTTTATCCAATATATATATATATATATATATATATATATATATATATATATATATATATATATATATATACATATATATATATACATATATATACTTAGATGTATGCTCTATTGATCAGTGGCATCTTCTCTGATTGATAAAAAAATCTATTTATGTATGTATTTCTAAATTAATGTTGGTCGCTTTTAATATCCTGTCATTTGGGTGTTCAGCGTAGTGAGGAAAACGTGGGAATTCATATACATAATCACTGACACTTACATTTACACAAACACGTATGCGCAAATGTATATGTGTTTATAATATATATATATATATATATATATATATATATATATATATATATATATATATATATATATATATATATATATAGGAAAATGCATGACCCCAACGGCAGAGCTCAATCCGATTCGACGGCTATTTCTGGACTGAAATAGCCGTCGAAACGGCTTGAGCTCTGCCGTCGGTATCATACATTTTCCTATTACCCACTATACTACCCTAAGTATTGAGTACTCTAGTGCATTATGGTCCATCTGGTTCCTTACCACACGACAACTCCTTCGTTATATATATATATATATATATATATATATATATATATATATATATATATATATATATATATATATATGTGTATGTATGTATGTATATATGTATTTATGTATAATTATATACATATATAAATACATACATACCTATATACCTATATTTCTGGTTACATAAATACAGGCATGCATAGATAGATACATACACACATGCATACATAAATAAACACATGTGTGGTTATATATATATATATATATATATACTTACAAACATACATATTTGCATACATACAAACAAACAGATGGCGTCTACGGACTTCAGAATTTGTATGCGGAACTTTGTACTTGATTTTGTATTTCAGAAGAATTGTAATATAAAAACGATTACGCACAATATATATAAAGAAAATAACAACATACAATAACAACAATCAAATGTGGCAAAACTTGGAATAAATTGATTCACAAAATTGTTCAACTCATGTCAGTGGCAACAGTGGAATATCATTTTTCATAGACGTTATATATAAGTGTATATGTGTATGTGTATCTAAATACACATATACAATTATATATCAACATACCTACACACATACAGCCCCACGTGCCCCCTCACCCCCCCACACACACCACACATTTATATATGTGCCTATTTATATATATATATATATATATATATATATATATATATATATATATATATATATAAATATATATATATATATAAGTATGTATACGTACATACCTATATGTATAGAGACGTACAGTAGTATGTCTATACATACATACATGCACACATATATATATATGTACGTATGGGTTTACAGAACACTTATTATAATGTTCGATTTGTTTCTAAACAAACAGCCCGAATTAACCCGTACAGTGTTCGACAACCATCGTTGCCCTTTTGTTCAACACTGACAAAGGAACGATGATCTAGTTTCTAGCTTATTAGCTGTCATCAGCACCGTATACATTCCTGTAAGTCGATTGAACGTTTGAAAGTATATACTGTCCTTATGCATGTTAACGGCTAAGCAGCCTAATTTGCATATCGAATAAGTTAGTCGGCCGGGCGTACCGAAAACGATACATGGAAAAATGAAATTGTATGCTCACTCTTAGTACGGCTGATACTTAAATATAAGTATGTATATGTACATACATATATGTATACAGACGTACAGTAATATTTATATACATACACACATGCACATATATATATATATATATGCACGTATGGTTTTACCGAACATTTATTATAACGTTCGGTTTGTTTGTAAATAAATTGTGAGAAATGTAATTTCATTTTTCCATTTATCGTTTTCGGTACGCCCGGCCGACTAACTCACTCGATATGCACATTAGGCTGCTCAGCCATTAATATGCATAAGGAAAGTATAAACTTTCAAACGTTCAATCGATTGACAGGAAGGTATACGATGTGGATGAAAGCTAATAAGCTAGAAACTAGTTCATCGTTCCTTTGTCAGTGTTGAACAAAGGGAAACGATGGTTGCCGAATACTGTACGGCTTAATTTGGGTTGTTTGTTTACAAACAAACCGAACATTAAAATAAATGTTCGGTAAACCCACACGTACATATATATATATGTGCATGTATGTATGTATATACATACTACTGTACGTCTGTATACATATATGTATACATATACATACTTATATTTAAGTATCAGCCGTACTAAGAGTGAGAAATTACTATATTCGAAATGGGACAAGAGAATATTGTATATATATATTAGATTTAAACGTAGAAGACTTAGTTATTAGATGCAATATGCAGTTTATCATAAACATGATCACGTCAACCACCGAACATTCCCCTAGTCAGTTCCAATGTTTTTCAACCACAATTCACCACAATTTTCCAACCACAATTCTTGTAATGTCTCCTACTAGAGTACCATGGTATTCCCATTAAGGATCTAGCAAATTGACCCACCCCACATAGTCGCCATTCACTAAATCCTTCAAATTAAAACACTCAACATACTTTCCAATCAACAAGAATAAGTTCTACAAAAACCTGTGTAATTTGAACATGGCGTACATTAACATCACAGCAAATCATTTCTTGAATTCACCTTATCGAGGAAAGGTAGTTGACCACAATTGCCACCTGCATAACCAAATGTCTGCCTAGTCCATCTATTGAAAAATTTAACAAATAGTAATATGTTTTAAGTAGATATAATATAATTCTCAAATTTCATTATCTACCCCGCCTATCATACCAACAATCACCCTATTACATTTTACATTATTTTCTATCAATTACAGCTTTTTTCTCCGTTTATTTGTTAATCGTCCTTTGGGCAAGCACCCATTACAAGCGTGCCTAGAGACACCATACACCCCACTCTCGAGTATCCCCAATCCTCCAACCCTGAGGCCAGCGCCAAGCATTTGCGCGACGAGTAAATACTAAATTAAACATGGGTGATGTCTCGGCATCAGTCAGAGGCGTTGCCTCAGAGGACACTGTCCTACAACCCACCGAGGAGGTCCTGGCTGCCCTGCGACTCAAGCACCCTGAGCCACCCGCTGATCGCAGACCCATACACCCACCCGACACCCACTTGTGGCTTCTGATGCAGACATCATGTCCGCGATCAAGTCCTTCCCAGCTAGCAGTCGCGGCGGTGCTGATGGTCTCCGACCAGGCCACCTCAGGGAGCTGCTATCACCCTCACCGCTGAGGCGGGGCTCCGCCTTCTGAGTGCTATCGTGGCGTTCACCCCATGGCTTAGCCATGGCAACCTCGACCTTAACGCCCGGGGCCTCTTTTTTCGGCTAGCCTCACCGCTTACAGGAAGAAAGAGGGTGGCATACGCCCCGTCGCTGTGGGCAATGTCTTCCGGAGGCTGGCTGCCAAGGTGGTCTGCAGGTCCAAAACACCCGAACTGGGTGAGGAGTTCAGTCCGGTGGAACTGGGTGTCGGCGTGTCCGGTGGTTGTGAGGAGGTCGGACATGCAGCCAGACAGTTATTCAACAGCTGCCCACCGAAACCAGCATCCAGAGACTCCACGCACCTCATTGTCAAACTTGACATGAGGAATGCCTTCAACTGCTTACGCCGGGACCATCTGCTCGATACCTCCCTCAGCCGAGCCCACGTTGCCTACCCGCTGGCCTACCTGTCGTATGGAGCACGAAGTATGCTCCTTGCTGCTGATACGGTCATACGTTCGGCCACTGGGGTCCAACAGGGCGACCCTTTTGACCCATCCCGTTTACCCTTGTTATAGACCACATCGCCCGGTGTATCACGCCCCCCTCAATGTTTGGTATCTGGATGATGCAACGTTGGGCGGGTCCGTACAGATTGTCTGCCATGAACTACAACAGTGGTTTCTGCCCTGCCGGGAATCGGCATCCAGGTCAACTCCGCCAAGTCGGAGGGGGTGAATGTCAGCCGAGAGCTTTGCAGCCTCCGTCTGGGACGCGCGGTTCATCCTCCACCAAGTACAGGTGACCCCCAAAGATGGTGTCCATATCCTCTCGTGTCACCGATCCACGCGCCGGCCATCCGTTCCATCATCAGGTCAAGGCTTCATCAAAACCAGACTCTCACGAGCCGACTGGGCTTGATCGACGGCCCCCCAGCCCTCTTTCTGTTGAGGCACTGCTTTGCCATGCCGAAGCTCCTCTATGCCCTTCGCAGCGCTCCGTGCTACGCCCACTCATCTCTCCTCGTTGACCTCGATACTTGTATCCGAGCAGAAGCCGAGGAGATATGCAACGTCAAGTTTGACGTCATTGTATGGCAACAGGCCACTTTATATTTCAGTTATGGCGGCCTTGGCCTCCGGTCCCCGATCTCACTGGCTTTGCCAACGTATCTTTCGTCGGTAAGCTCCTGCCACGTCCTCGTCAGCAGGGTTCTCTATACACAGAGGGTTCTATTGTTCTAAACACAATAGAACCCTCTGTGTTTAGAGAACATGAGGCTGCCTGTGAGACGTGAGACCGGCTGCAACTTAGCCCAGTAGACGTCCCTCCTCCTTCTCCCCCTCTTGATGTCAAGTCACCCCAAAGCACTTGGGAAGCCATACAGTGCAGCTTGGCCTCAGACAAGCTCACATGCCAGCTCGAACAGCACAGACTTGCCTGTTTTCGTGCGGCCTCCCAACCCCACAAACGTGCCTGGCTCCACGCCCTACCCTCCTTCTCCACTGGCACTAAGAACTACAATAGCCTGCGCATCGGCGTTTCCTTATGGCTCGGCCTCCGGAACTGCGAGCCACACCAATATCGCTGCGGATCCACCGTGGACACTTTCGGCCTCCACCCGCATTCCTGTCGCCTTCCACGCCATGCTGCCCTCAACGAAGACGTAAACGTTGGCTTAGACGCTGCAACCTTCTCTTTCCAGCTCGAGGCTGTGGGGCTGGACCGAGGGGACGGCAAAAGGCCAGGTGGCATGACCATATTCTCGTTCCGCGGTGGCAAACCCCTCGTCTGGGATGCCACTTGCACCGCCACTTTCTGCAGCTGCAACCTGGTGCAGTCTGCGATGAACCCGTGTTCTGCTGCACGTCGGGCTGAGGAGGTTAAACTCCTCAAATATCGTTCGCTCTCTGACAGGTTTGCGGTTATACCCCTTGCAGTGGAGACTTCTGGTGTACTCGACCCTAGGGCTACCTCCCTACTCCCTACCATAGGCGCTGAGTTGGCCAGCCGCAGGTGTGAGCCCCGCGAGTTGGAGTGACTTTTCCAGCGCGTCTCCCTTGCCGTCCTACAGGGTTATGCCTTCTCCATTCTGACCGCCGGGGTTGCGGTAAGGCCCCATCGCGTATCATTCCATATTTAAGTATGGTCGATATTATCCCCGGAAAAACTGAGGACTTATATTGCATTTTATCTGTTTTCTTTATTGCTTTATTTGTCCGAAGATAATACATAGATGAATAAAGTTAAATAATATAACTAGGGATTGCAGTCAACCAGATATATCGATGGGTAGGTAGATAGATAGACAGACAGGTAGATAGATAGATAGATATATTTCTATTTATTGCCACGAGGGCGCAAAAGAAGGGGACAAATACATATACACAAAAAGGCGAGTAAGGAAAACAAATTACAAATGTAAAATTAATAATAAAGTTCTCAATAGGGAGGAGGCGTTTTCGGAAGTCGCACACACCCCGAAAAAAGTGTGCAACCCTTCAACTCAGGAGCACAGAGAGAGGATGCTCCTTCGTTCCTTCATCTTTTCCACCTACAGGCTGATGTAGAGAGAAGGCCCATTCACACGGGCCATTCTCGGCACTTTCACCACCTTTCATAAAAACGACTGGGATGGAGCAACTCTCTCTCCATCCTGATCCTTCTTCCGAAATGATATCGGAAGCAACGGATCAGTTGTTGGCCAGAGAGAAAGCTGCCTGACCTCAGTCCTTTCAGACGCGTCCACCATACAACCATGGCTATTACGCACAGAAACACATTCTCTCCTTCATTTTTGACGGGGGGAGGCGGCTTAATCGTTACAATGGCCTCGGTGGTCAACCGGATCGGTCCCACCCGTGACAGCAGTCGTTCGACATAGCCCCACAGATCGGCTACGCCCGAGCAGTGTACCAATGCGTGTGCAACGGTTTCCTCGTCGCACACGCATCTGGGGCAGATCTTTTTGGCGGGGTCCCTACCCGGTCGCCCGTGTCTGTAGAGCTTTTCTCGAACGGGTAGAGCCCCTCGGTAGCAGTGCCAGGACAGGGACTTCTAGAAGTTGTCTATAGGTCCTGGGCTGAATGTCCTACCGAACAGGCTGTCCAGTTCGTCTTCCTGCATGTCTATGGCTTCTCCGAGGGCATCGTCGTACCGGCCCTCTATAGAATGTCGAGGTGGAGTCTCCACTGATAACCGGATCCGCCTGCCACCGGGTCTTGAGCACCTGGGCACAGTCAGTGTGCCAGGCGCCCAGTTTTCTCGGTCTTTGCTTGACCCAGGATTGCAGCTCAGTGAGTGAGACGAATCTGGGAAAGGTTGGTCTCGCAAACGGGGCCCACACCGGTTGACCTGTGAGGAATACGTGGAGGTGCCGTAGCTTTAATGCGTGTTTACGCATCATTAGCCACGGCATCCTCAGCCCTCTTTTCGAAGGGTGTTGACAGCAGAGGGATCTCGTCACCATAGATACATTTCATTATTAGCCACAAGGGCACAAAAGAAGGGGACACATACAAATGGGGAGTTTACATATATGAAAATAAAACTATTAATAAAATAACAAATAACAATTGAAATCCCCACTAGGGGGGAGACGTTACACAGGGGTTGTACACACCCCGAATAAATGTACAACCCTCATCTCCAGGAGCACCAACAGTGAGTACTCCCTTCTTCTCTTCCTCTTCATAGATAGATAGATAAATGCTGTATTTATTGTCCGAATATTGAGATATTCACAGATAGTTATCTATCGAAAGTTGATTAAGGCTTTTGCGGTGCTGTCCGCAGGGCGCAGCCCTAACAACGCCGTGGCCTAGGCTTGGGCCCCATCACACCCCTTCCTCCCACCATTCGTCTGTGACACCAGAGCCTTTGCTCTTCCCTTCAGTTTCCGTTTTAAAACATCTGATGTGTTGTTATTTGAAATAGATTTATTTATGATTTTTTAAATTTATTTTGATCTTTTATGAAATAATTGTAACAATAAAAAATATATAATGTTTAGAAATGCCCACTGAACATAAAAATTGTGGGGAAGAGATAGTAGAGAGGTTGATATCAAATTACCACTTCCCTATCACAACTTTGTATCTGATTATTAAAGATATTTATGTGGATGTGTGAATATGTTTATGCCTTACTGTCTCTGCAAATCTTGATTTTTTTATCATGTATGTGTTTGCAGTCAACACGAATTTTGACAAGAAATACTTTCGTAACCTTCCATAAAATAGCATTTCACTACAACTTCAACCACCCCACCAGCAACTCACATGAATAAACACACTCAACGCCCTGACAGCTAAACTCTTGCAGTTACATATACACGAAACATGCCAGCCCACACTTTTGATACGCAAAATTTACTCCTGTAGAGTTAGACATCTCCAAATATGTTCAAAATCCCTTGCTTCTTCGACTGCTATCGTCTTCCGTATGTTACTTCACTTATTGTTTATTGTTCACGGGAAACCAACTACCATACCTTCGTTTTCACCGGAAGTCAGTATAAAGGTATTAATAACGACATGCATTTATTCCGATATAAAGGATTTTTTATTGGGGATTTTATGGTTAACTAAATACATAATTACATTGAATTATTTCATTGCCCGATTCTAACATAACCACAGCTTACCATACACAAACTCACTCATACAAGTAATTAGCTATATATACAATCTAGCACTCAAATATATAGGCAACACTAACTCTCCTTCTACTTCTACTGCCAATGAAACAGCAACATGAACATGCATATGTCCAAATTATACGTATATAAATAACAGTATGTAATTCACACAAACAACCAGTCAATAAGCGAAAGATAAAGGCGTAAACAATGGAAACATTATAAATAAAGCAAAAAGCCAATCCTAATATCTAACCACTTCACGTGTATATATATATATATATGTGTGTGTGTGCGTTTGTGTGTGTGTATGTTTGTGTGTGTGTGTGTGTGTGTGTGCGTGCGTGCGTGCGTGCGTGCGTGCGTGCGTGTGTGCGTGCGTGTGTTGGTGTAGGCATATGTAGGAAATCAATCTGCAATCTTTTGCAAGACAGTATTATGTTTAGTATATATAAAGATTCATACAACCAACATGTATGTGCGAGGATGTTCTAACAAACCGGCCCCTCATCAGACACTCGGACAATAATACGAAAACGGAAAATCCTTTAACCGAATATATTTTATTCTAAACAGAGGGGATGTTTAATTGGAAACAACGTAGGCTATCTTGGGGTGCTTGACCTCTCAATCATAAGCTATCTTTGTGTAGAATGCATCTAGTATGAGTTGCGTGCTAATTATCTAAAAACTTTAACTCCCTTGAATGAGGTTCCTACCAATGAGGGAGAGGGGGTTAATAAAGAGAGGCGAATTTAGGATTTTAAATATTGCAAGTACCTAAACTAATTAAGATGAAATATTAAAAATATTTAAAACATTCATACATCATGTCATAATTCCTTTATAGTTAAACTCTGAATATGTATAATGTTGATTGTTTATCGTTCGGTTATACTTTCAACGGGCTATTATTTAGTGAGGGTGTAATGTGTTCGTTGAAAGGTAACAAGAGGATAGTGTCATGGAGGAATTAGCAGATCTGGAGAAGCGCTTCCACTTAGATAAAATGTGAACCCTACGATGCAAACAATGTCTAAAGACCTCATTCTTGTAAGATAGGGTCTTTTCCCGTGAGTTTAAATATTTCAAATTCCTATATTTCTCGTTAATGCCGAGCGGCATACCTCCTTTCCTCATTTTTTGTTTTTTATTTTTGTTATGGCCTGGACATTCCATGCGATAATCACCTTTCTTAAAATTGTCATTTCACTAGCGGTGTGGTGGTATTCATGTTGGGATGCCTAAATGAGTAGACGTGCAATTAGAAACTTTCCTCAAATCGGTCCTGGATCTTACCTTCATAATTTTCACAGTTGTTTGCGCTTGTGTGTTTTATCTTAACCTCGTGGGCTTACGATACAGTTTAGTTGTAATGGACAGTGTTCTTTCATTCTGTAAAGCATCGCAGATCATCATCTATTTGTTTTTGCCATCATTTTTTATCTCATTGATGGCATGGAAATTGACGATTTTATTTTATTTATGATGTGGGGTAAAGTGCTTATCACTAAGGTCTAAGAGTTTCTTAACTAGATAAGTCTTTATATTTTGCGAGAAACGAGGCACGAAACAAGTAATTTTTCTGCTGTTGTTTTTTTTATTTCTAGGCGGGTGTCAATTAGATATATATTTGATTAGTAGTTGAGTCCACTAATTCGGAGGGCCTTGCTATAGTGCAGCGCTGCCTTTTGAAATATTTCTCTACTGGATTATAATGTGTATTATTTTGCAGCTAATGTTTGGTACTAGATTTCTAAAAGCCGTATGTGGATTGCAGGGTCCTCCCTTGATATATATTAACCTCTCATTCGGTTTATGATAGGGTTTATGTGTGTCTGTTGTTAGTTCCAGATTAACGTCCTGAAAGTCTGTGTTAATGATGCTCGTGTTGGCTGCGATTTTGAGTCCTAAGGCACTAAAGGTTCCTATCAGGTATTTACGGAATCTGACCATATCGTGCGTGCTGCGGTCGTGTAAGGATAAACAGACAGACACTCTTTTTGGTATAAACCGATTGTGAAGTTAGGGAATTTACGTTTAAATGTATGGAACATGTGTAATCCAACACGACTACATGTGTAATCTGCACTGTCGTCTGATCCTATTGAAATGTCGAATGAATCGTGTGCCAGATTATTTAACCCAAGTCATGCCGTTTTGGAATAGAAATGTGGTTCGTGTGTGGTAAATCGGTCAAGCTTTTGTTTACTGATATATCTAACATTACGAGCAAAATCGAAGTATTTGTCTAGTAAGTATATACTAATAGAGCAGTAAAAGTCAGTTATATCGAACTGGGTGAGTTTCGATCCGTTCTTAGATGGGATATATTTGATGTAGTATTCTTCTAGATATCTGAAATTATCTTTACTCAATAACCTGAATCAAGTCGGAATTATGAATGTATATTATGATAGAGCGGACTTTGAGGCAACCCTCATGTAAGTGGGATTGACACTCCACTAGGTGCGTGTGATGTTGAACAAGGATGTTCTCATCCATGACTTACCAAGCCCCCCGTTTATCAGCACAACAATACTCAAAGCTCATGTGAATGAACTGCGCCAGATTGGTGATATGGTTTGGAATCCTGCCTTTGAAAGGCATGTTCGGACATACCCATGACAAACAAACTGAGGTACCGCTTGGTTTACTATCTCTCATTTGCAGGCAGCTGTTCTGGTCTTTGTCCAGTTTATTTACTTTGCATGGAGTGATTGTAATGTCATACTTCATATATTTTTCCTTCCCACTTGTTCCGGTTGCCATCCTTCATTTCCCATTCATGAAGGTTGAGGTTAAGTTGCAACAACCAGTCTCTGAAATAGTCCTTGAAACACTTCTATGGGTTTTGTTGAGTCCTTTTTCCAACTGTCCGTAAAACATCTCCTTGGGGTTACGGCTACGGTCCAGCCATATCAGATGTTCTGACTAGCGAAGGCGGTGCATGTACATACATATATAAAAAAAACATATATACATATACATACATACAGACGTACCTACGTACTTGCATTAAATATACATATATATACACATACATAACTACATGCATCATAATGGTACTTAACTGCAGGGCATCATATTTAATTCGATGTTAGTTGTCCAAATCGAAATGTAATAAATGCTAAATATTATTCTAGATATTATTTTACACAAACAAGATAAACAAGATTGACATGCGCAGCCGTGTTTGAAGTAGTATCAGGACTGGGAGCTGTAAAATTAGTCGGCTGTAATTTTTAGATGGCATTATATTATGTAACCCAACAGAAAGTGATTTCCGACATGCAGTCATTACGTTTGATGCCGAATGCTGCATAGCTGGAATAATTATTAGTACTGCAAACACTGAGCCATTCGCCCTCTCAAGGAGCCCTGAACAGTGCCCTCTATATCTCAATGGAGTTCCTCCGAAGTAGGTGGAGGATTTCAAGTATTTGGGGCGCGTGTTCAAGTAGAAGAAGAAGAAGAAGAAAAAGAAGAAGAATATGATGACGATGATGATGATGATAATGATGATGAAGATGATGATGATGTACGCCCACTATTATTTAAATGATGTGAATTAATGTTTATTTCCTTTTATGTGGGGGTGGTCAGAGTTTAATGAGTAAATTATTGATATTAGTTACATCTCATTGAATGTATACAATATCGGAATTTGAAAGTGGGTGTGTGTCGGTAAATCATTTTCAAAGTGTTCTTTGTGATAATATTTAGGCGATAAAAATCCAAATGCGGAAGACACATCATAGTTTAATTCCTATAATGATTAATTCATTAAAACATGATAAATTGGAGACGGGGAAATATTAAAAATTAGGGGAATTAAATATTGAACACGGAGAGCTTCAATAAATAGAGGAAACTCGATATCAAATCCTGGGCGGTTACTTTTAGCTGCCTCCCACGGAGATAATGGCGAAAGCTCAACGGCAGAAACATCCAGCAACATTAACGTGCATCTTTGTCGTGTGGGATTCCTTCCTCCAGAATTTGCAGTGAAAAATGGTCCTGCACTGGCGGAGGACATCGGATGCCTCGATGGCAAACGATTCACATTGGAAATGGTCGTTCGAATCGCGAAATATGTTTAATTTCTCTTCCAATGCGTCCCGGTGCAATGTGATTAAGAGGACTTCAAATGAGCCAAGTGCCACCGTTAGATAGTGGGTCGAAGTAATGGCAGGTGAAACGGTTTTGTCCCAAGGAAGATTTGCTTCCCCTGATAGCTGAGTGTAGTTGGTGTCATTCTAGATGCTCCGGTATTCTGCTTACTGGGAGAGAAAAAGGTTATCGGCATTGCAAATGCCAAGAGTAAACAAGAATTCCCAGTCCGTATTTGTTCTTACATTTTCTGTAGAACGTCATTGATGAGGATGCGGCTGAAAATCAATGGATAAATTTTCACCGGCTGTATTAGGTCCACATTTGAACGATGGTGGAGCCTAACGTAACGCTCTGATTGCTTCGATGTTTGATGGATTATGGAGCTAATTTCATTGAGCTCCACCCGTATCAAGGATGTTAAAGAACATTCCAAAGCACAATCATTTTTGCCAGGTCAGCTTGTTTACTCTCTACGCACTCTCACATAGTTTTGGAGAGGCTTCAAATACAAAAATGCAGGCATTATCAATTTAAATGAAAAGTGCCTCATTCAGAACGGACCGAACGCTTTGCACAACATAATCATCTGGAGTTTATTAGTATCTCACGTCTCTTACGTCTGGCACAAGCGAATTATTCTCGATTCTGAGCATCAGTAGTGTCGGGGGATGGCGTGTTATAAATTCCAGCAAAATCACCCAGTGCGTTGTATATCACATACAAAAGAAATATAAGGCCTAACAAATAAGTTGGCAATATAATCGTCAGCCAAGGCACACTAGAGTAGATCCAGTGGACACGTTACTGGACACCTACATTGGATGTGATGATATGGCCAGCTGCGGGGCTAATGCTGTGTATCTTATAAATAATGAGTGACAGAGCAGTGAGGAAGCCTATCTCTAACACATTCAAAGCATCAATGATGAAGACCAAACCTGTTTGATCTGACTCTCAGATATTCTCTTTTGAGAGACGAACTAGTATCCTCTAATTTCACCGCAATATTTAAAGTACTTTTCGGGGGGTGGGGGGTATTGAAGAACGATTTCTATATTGGTTGAAGCGAATTAAATGACCTTATCATTTCGGTTAGAGCATCGATTTCAATGAACATAACACTCAATTTGCTGCGTCATTAGTAAATGAATCGTTGAATTTCGGACCGTCTCCACTCTGAATTCAAAAGGTTAAGGACAACGTTTCACTTCATATCATCGGATTGAAATAACATACATACATATGTACTCCTGCGTTCAAACTTTTAATGTCTTCTAATATATTCTAGCGTCTTTTTTTAAAATAAAATGATGGATGTGGTAATATTACAGCTGGGACAATGTATATGTCACATTTGCTCAAGGGAATCATGTTTCTATATTATCTAACAACTTTCGTTGTAATCGTATGAGTTTTGATTGTGAGTGCAATAAGTTTTAATCCCATTTCTTTTCACTATTTCAAATTTGTGTGAAAATATGTTTTGTTTTATTTCGTTTTGGAAACAAAATCAATATATCGAATAAATCAAACATTTCTTGTTTAGACTCGATCGTATACTGAAATATTGATTTTCAAACACTCACATAATTCCACGGCAACTTTTGTATGGGTTTAAGTTTATATAATAGACGACAACTCTAGAATGGTACACATTGGTAAGATTGATGAATGATGTGAGAGAAACCAAATTTGTCTAGATTAGATCGCTTAACTTAAAAGAATTTCTAATATGCTGTACATTTTGAATGCCGTCCTACTCTCTCCGTATCCACCAACCGTGGTTGGATAATGTAAGAAGGGTTATATTTGTTGAAGAGATATAAATAAGTGTGAATCGATGACATTACCTGCCTTCTAGTTAAATATTTAGAATCAGATGTTAATGTGAATAAATTTTAATAATCAGTAGTCAATAAAATAAGGCAGTTAGTTCACTGTTCAAACCTTCAGCATATGTTCCCGAGGTCATTCGGACAATTCCCTTTTGACAAGAATATTTGTTAATAATTGCAATCTTAATGGATACACATTTTGAAACGCTTTTATTCTATCTGTTGCTGGCATGTTGCAAAATAGCATATGCTTATAGAAATCTAGATGCTTAACAGCTACAATATAATAATGACACAGTTTAGTTTGCATACACAAATAACTGAATTTGGAATATTGTTAAACTATGAAGTCATGGCTCATATCAAACTAAATAAATTCATTATTCTTTAAAGGGTTAGAATAATAATCCAGCGGAGAAAGAATGTAGTAAAATGTGTGTAAATAAATAATGGAAAAGAAAGGAAGTGGAGCAAATTCAAGCGCCCTGGTTAGGCATACCACCCAAACTATGGCGAAAGCATTGCATCATAGAGCTGCCAAAGAAAATACTGCATCAATCATTCTACATCACTGGGTTGCTTCCTTACAAGAGATGAATGCTTCTAGATTTTAAAGAGGTTGCGAAGCCGGTGGTATGTGTGGAAGTGCTCGAGTTTCTGACCGAAGTAACAAGTTTGGAATCAGAGAAGGTTTTGCATCATGTAATATCATATATTAGAAATAAAGGGTAAAAGGGGTAACTCGTCTATGTGCTTACCGAGAATTCATGGAGTAAGTCATAGCTTTCGTTTGAAGTCGGTATTAACAAAAGTATGCTTTATTACAAAATTAAATCGTAAATACGTTCCATCTTTATCATTGTTATTTGAATGCAATTTTGGAGCATATATTAAATATCAAAGTCATCCAAAATTAAATTTATATAATCGGTATAGTTTACCATTAAATAGGTTGGTTGATCATATATTTATATTTGCAGATAAAACTCACAAACTTTATTCAGATAAAATTTATAAATATTAACAAAAACGTTTATTCAGATGAAAAATATAATGTTCCTATGTGTGATTGGCGAATTCAAAAAATAAATATACACATTAATATTTAAAAAAAAATTTGTATTGGGATAGAAATATTAGCTTTTAATATGACAACCAGAGTGAGTCTGCGGAGTCCATAGAAATTTGATAACAATTGAAGCAACAATTATATTGATATTTCATATATAGCTGGTATATTTCCATAGCAATTATTTGTATATCGAGTGAAAAGAGATACAGAACGAAAACTTCAAATATATAAGCTTAATCTAATTGTTTTTCCTCTGAAATAAAAACACTGAATTTGAAAGCTAGTCATGTTATTCGTACGAAGTTACACCCTTGTTTAGTGAATATATTGAAGTCGACTTTGTATATATTAGGTACAACGAATACTATACGATAGTTCAGGGAAGATCATTTCTATTATGTGTGGATTTCAATGAGGATGGATACAGAAAAAAACTTACAATACACGTTTATCTGGACTTTAACCGTAAATATATTGACTAAAAGCAAAGAAAAAAACTAACTTTGAATACTTTAATTTTGGAAAATGGTCCCTGTATAATTCCCGTCAGTTTAGAAAGCAGTATAGGATCCCCATGTATTTGGTAATAGTACTTTCAATGTACACACCATATTTGTCTAATTAATTGCACTGATATGTTATAGTATGAGATTATTAAATCCAAATATCGTCGTGCTACACAAGGAAATATATAATTTAGGCTTAATAATTTTGTGAAATTATAACTTTTCAGCACATTCAAGATGTCAAGGAAAATAAATGTCGGTTGACACAGTGAATATGGTAATGAGATATGATGTGTACATGTAGGAGTAAGAAGAAAACACATATATGTGTGAATAATGTGAAATAATGTAAGTTTCTATTCAACTGTCCTCGCATTCCTAAATACATCTTAACACAATTTTTAGTGGACTTGTTGATTTTGTCCACATATTCTCGTCTAGATGGGGATATTTCCAAGGGATTCTATTTGACAATTTGCCACATTCGTTCTTATTTATTCATTACTGCGTAAATTATTCATTTTCATCGAAAGATATTACTGAGAATATGGAGAAATATGTGTCCGATGTCTCTACTTCTATCAGGGCACGGGAAATTCTAATAATATATTAGTTCAAATAATACATTTTAATTTGTTTCTGTAAGACTTTTGTGAGGAAACAGTCTTCTATATTATGATACAAGTATTACGAGTACTTCTAAGGAACGCATCCATTCAAACTTACTTATTTTCGGATACGAAGATTTATATCATGCTATGAATTTATCAAAACAGGATCATTTGAATTTCTTTGTTTTACTTTGTGAAAAATGAAACACCCGAGTCAATGCTACAATTAATGAAGTTATGGTATTACAGTTTCAGTGATATTAATTTCATAATTCTTTTCATCATATATACGATGTGATGTTTTTAAAAGAATATTTCCATACATGACGATAGTTCGTTGCCAACTTGAGACAATTGTGTAGACTAGGTTGTTGAATATTCTATTGAAAATACATTTCTCAAGGCAGTATATGAATTCTGAGTACTGCAGTTTAGAATCTCAGTTACATACATACTCTCTGATCCTGTAGGATCCGGTAATTGCGTAGCATTAACAACTTGTAACCGATTCGTTACACAACGTCGTCAACTTTCCACAATGCACTTCGAGTTTTCTGGGAGCGAATACTAAAGCAGTACTATAGAAGCGTGCATATAGATTTCAAGATTTTGGCTGAATAATTTCTAAAGATAGCCAACGAGTGAAGGTTATTACATTATAACTAAACCAAACTTATGAATGATAGATTCGCTAAAGTTATTATGCTTCTATCTTGATCTTTGTGTTTCCTCGCGTTAAGAACTAACCTATACTTTCCATTGATGAAATGATGTTGGTTCAGTTCATTGCGCAGTGTGCTGTATAAAAATTAATTTTATTTCTCGGTACACCCACTATGTACAGTTTTATGATTTCATAGCGTTTATCTTTAGCTACGTAGACAAAATATTGATCGTAATTCATATTATTGAGTTATATAATTCAGCGTGCACTGACACTGATATCATTTGAGCACTGAATCATTTGATATTAAAACATTTAGTGCAGGCATAACACTTTAGTTCCAAATTTCCCGTTCCAATCACGTGGTTTCCAACACACTGGTCTGTTTTCTCATAAACTGAAGATGAAGCCACTTTTTGCAATCAAATTGGGTAAAGATAAACTGCGGAAACCCGTTGAAAGCACACTTTCTCTTCTTTTGTGGATATTCAAGTTATCATGCACTTACCCATGTCCAAATAAAAGTTGAATGTAGTCCACACAACACACATAATTGCTACGATTATGAAGGCACCTACGCCATTGGGTATATTTCCCCATGTGTTTATTTTCTTGTGTATGCACGAGTGTGGCCAAGTGAGTTTGTGGGTGAGCCTATGAGTAAGATTTTATTGCATATGTTTCGCCGAGCAATTATAGTCTGACCGAATCAATATTTGCCCCAGATTCTAATTCTCTTCTTTAATGTAATCGGCAAAATTATCTTCTAATGTTACTGAAAAAAGCTGAATTAAATAAACCTAAATTGACTCATGATCTCCAAGCTACAAGAAGTATGGAGTAAACTTACTCTGGTACCCTTCGAAGGAACTACGTTTATGCCTCTTGCATTCATTATCGTATTATTTCAGTTGTTACCTAATACTTATGATCATAGTTAAGGATAGGATCGAATACTTAAATGAAGACACGGAGTACACGTATTTCTACACGTTATAAGAAACAATTGACAAAATATGAGATGAGCATGCATAAAGATAGCGGATCATTTCTCACACGAGACAGACTCCAATTCATGTGTCGTTTCTCATTATTGCTTATCCTTAAACTAAATATAACTGAAATACGTAACAATATCAGTCAGTCCTGATATAATATGCACCATTTCTATATATTATTTATAAATTGGCAACATTGATAACAACTCTGCAATTTGAACACATTTTCGCTTTAATTTAGACTTATGTTTGGTTTAACAAAATTTATTCTAGAGGCAAAACACTCAATTATTTATTAGAGATAAGAATGAATTCAATTTGATTTAGCTCCGAAGAAGAAATCCTATTGTATGAATACTAAACTGTTTATTTTAAATCTATCAGTAACGAACGTCATTTAATATTAACGTATATCACATAAGAACTGCAATATAGCAAATGCTGAATATATATTCATATAAGGGATATTATCAACATTGAATCAAATGGCCAATTACAGTATGGATATTTTTATTTTTCGTAAAAGAGATTTCTCAAATTGAGTTCTGGTTGAAAACGCTGTAGGGAAATTGAATAGAGCAATGGACACATATTTCAATAAAGTTATGGTTCTGCTTCAATACCTATCATATGTCGCTATTATAATCTGAAATTTCATCCACAAAGCTGCTGCACATTAGCTAATATATAGAATTAAGAAATATATATATATATATATATACATTCTTCTTATAGTACCTCGTGTTTTGATGATATTGCGTGATTGAAAATGTGTATTAATTCAGGATATTATTAGTAAATACGTAAGTGTTGCTTTATGCATTATATTACGTACTGTTGACAAATTATCTAACATTTGTGACCAGTGTCTAGGAATATAATACTATCAAGACACTATGAATTGAATTTACACGCTTTCGAATAAATATTGGTGACATATTCCGGAAATCTGACCTTCCCATGTGAGAAAAATGTTAATAAGACAATACAAAGTAATGTAATCTTAGAAACATAATGACTGGAAAACTTCGGCGTTTTCTTATCCGTGTGGCAAATGATTGATGTGTCACTAAACAACACAGATAACAATCACAACAAAATTGTTTCAGAATGACAATTGAAAGCATGTTATTGGCTTGAATACGAATGGCATAGCCCTCTTAAAATGAAGGATCCGCAACAAGAAAGCTTCTACGCTGTTAGTTTTCTTCCTAGCAGGAGCAACAATTTCACTCCTGAATCAAAGCTTTCTGACTTGAAAATGAATGATATAAATCTGAAAACAAGACAAAAGTGTAATGTAGTAGCAAAATATTAAATATTATAACTGACTAAGAGTGAGTAGACGATTATTGGCAAACAGGGCTTAAATATATATGAATGGAATTAAAGAGGTTTGATTGGTTATATATTTATATATATATATATATATATATATATATATATATATATATATATATATATATATATATATATATATATATATATATATTTATATATATATATATATACATATAAATGTGTGTGCGTGTGTGTGTGTATTGGAATTTGGTATTTCTAAAGAAATATGGTATGTTTATAAGTAAATATTTAGAAAGCCGTGGCTATACGAAATCACCGGTGGGTATCGCCACCTGGCAATGTCCACCAGATGCAAGGGAGACAATCAACGATACATTACGAAATGAAGTGGTACTCATAAGGATGATTCCTCCCGCTTTTGCAACTGATGGACTTGAAAACAGACGATAGCCGCTGGTGTTTCAGTATAGCAACGTCTTTCAATATATATATTTATAATCATACCGTATTTCTTTAGAAATATGAAATTCCAGTACATATCTGTATACATCTATGCTTGAAGCTAAACTCTAATTCTCTTCTTATATATATATATATATAAATGGAAAAAATTAAACGAAATTTCATTTCTCACTCTTAGTACGGCTGTTACTTAAATATAAGTATGTACACGTACATACATATATGAGTACAGTAGTATGTATATATATATACATACATGCGCACATATATATATATATATATGTACGTATGGATTTACTGAACATTTATTATAATGTTCGGTTTGTTTGTAAACAAACATCCCGAATGAATCCGTACAGTGTTTAGCAACCATCGTTACCCTTTTGTTCAACACTGACAAAGGAACGATGTACTAGTTTCAAGCTGATTAGCTATCGTCAGCACCGTATATGTTCCTGGCTGATGATTGAACGTCTGAAAGTATATACTTTCCTTAGGCATATTAACGGCTGAGTAGCCTAATTTGCATATCGAGTGAGTTAATCGGCCATGCGCAACGAAAACGATAAATGGAAAAAATTAAACGAAATTTCATTTCTCACTCTTAGTACGGCTGTTACTTAAATATAAATATGTACACGTGCATGCATATATGTATACAGACGTACAATAGTATGTATATATATACATACATGCACACATATATATGTGTACGTATGGATTTACCGAACATTTATTATAATGTTCGGTTTGTTTGTAAACAAACATCCCGAATTAAGCCGTACAGAGTTTAGCAACCATCGTTGCCCTTTTGTTCAACGCTGACAAAGGAACGATGTACTAGTTTCAAGCTTATTAGCTTTCGTCAGCACCGTATACCTTCCTGGCTGATGATTGAACGTCTGAAAGTATATACTTTCCTTTGCTAAACACGGTACGGCTTAATTCGGGATGTTTGTTTACAAACAAACCGAACATTATAATAAATGTTCGGTAAATCCATACGTACATATATATATGTGTGCATGTATGTGTATATATACATACTACTGCACGTATGTATACATATTAATATGTACGTGTCCATACTTATATTTAAGTAACAGCCGTACTAAGAGTGAAAAATGAAATTTCGTTTCATTTTTTTCATTTATCGTACTCGGTGCGCCCGGCCGATTAACTCACTCGATATGAAAATTAGGCTACTCAGGCGTTAATATGCATAAAGAAAGTATATACTTTCAGACGTTCAATAATCAGGCAGGAAGGTATACGGTGCTGACGATAACTAATAAGCTTTAAACTAGTATATCGTTCCTTTGTCAGTGTTGAATAAAAGGGCAACGATGGTTCTAAACACTGTACGGCTTAATTCGGGATGTTTGTTTACAAACAAACTGAACATTATAATACATTTTCGGTAAATCCATACGTACATATATTTATATATATATGTGTGCATGTATGTATATATATACATACCACTGTAGGTCTGTATACATATATGTATGTACGTGTACATACTTATATTTAAGCAAGAGCCGTACTAAGAGTGAGAAATGAAATTTCGTTTAATGTTTTCCATTTATCGTTTTCGGTGCGCCCGGCCGATTAACTCACTCGATATGCAAATTAGGCTACTCAGTCGTTAATATGCATAAGGAAAGTATATACTTTCAGACGTCCAATCATCAGGCAGGAAGGTATACGGTGCTGACGAGAGCTAATAAGCTTGAAACTAGTACATCGTTCCTTTGTCAGTGTTGAACAAAAGGGCAACGATAGTTGCTAAACATTGTACGTGTTAATTCGTGATGTTTGTTTACAAACAAACCAAACATTATAATAAATGTTCGTTAAATCCATACGTACATATATATATTTGTGTGCATGTATGTATATATATACATACTACTGTACATCTGTATACATATATGTATGTACGTGTACATACTTATATATATATATATATATAATAGAATTGGTGCTCTGAAATAGCAACGTATACATGAATGTATATATAGTATATTTGGCAATATACCGTATCTTTAATTAAACACATTTAGAAGACCATACGCTATCGGTCTTAAAGAAGTAACTATGACACTTACTTCTTTTCGGTGAATGAAGGGAGAGAAGCTCATCAGAGCCACGCTCCCCCTGCTTCAGCGAAAATGATAGAAGCTGGATGATCCTTATAGTATTCCAGTAATAATCAGGAGCTGATTATACAGAGCGATTGCCGGTCCAGCAAAATTTAGGTATTAGGATTGGTGCTCCGAGAGCGCGATGCATACATGAATGTATGTATGGTATAGACCATACGCTATCGGTTTTAAAGTACTGACCGTGTCACTTCTTTTCGGCGAAAGAAGGGAGTGAATCTAACAGTAACTTATAGAAGCTGGATACTTATAGAAACGTTATCCAAGCAGTTGGGTTAAAAACTATATCGGCTATTACAACCGCTGTAGAAGACGCTATAACACAAGAAGTGGAGATAGCACCACTTCGTGTGTTTGTATCTATAATAACGCCAACCACAATAATGGCAGGTATGGTGATGGAGATAATAATAGTAATAGGTTTAACACCAGCCCTCACCACCTTAGAGGTGACAACAAAACACATTGCAACTGTCGTAACCCTGTCAACTCTCCACTCCGAGGCTACTGCTTAACTAGAAATATTATCTATAGATGCACGGTTACGAGTTTAATAGTGTTAAATCTTAAATAGGAGCTACTTCTGGGGCATTCAAGAATAGATTTCGAGCGCATCTCCACTCTTTTAGGAATAGCAAGCGCTTAGATACTCTACTTCCATCGCTAATTATATTACCCAATTAGTAGACTCTAACATTAGCTACACCGCTCAATGGAAAATTATGAACCGAGCTCCATCATATAATTTCAGAAAAAACTGAACACTGCCTAATGGAACTGTTTTATATAGTGCAAACACCCCAGGAACTAATAAATAGTAGAGCCGGAACTCTCAACAATTCCGGCCATCGACTACAACAATCTTTCTACAGATGGACCCCAAGAACTGAATAACCACTATAACACCTGATGCTCTCAACACCGCACCCTGGCCTCACTTACAGGCAGTAGATTTACCATTAAACAATGTGGAATAACACCCTCATCCACCCACTTTCTCTCCATCTCTCTCTCTCTCTCTCTCTCTCTCTCTATATATATATATATATATATATATATATATATATATATATATATATATATATATATATATATATATATATATATATAGTTATGTAATAAACAACATAAGGCAATTATTCCATTTACCAGTGGTTTCTTAAAAGCAAAAAATGTTGGTTTCAATCCTCAGAATGAAAAAATCCTGGTCTGTTTATTGAATTTGGATTTTAAAAACAAAAACAAAAGATTTTTGTTTTTAAAATCCCAATTCAATAAACAGACGAGGATTTCTTCATTCTGAGGATTGAAAGCAATTTTTTTTGCTTTTAAGAAACCATTGGTAAAGGGAATAATTGCCTTATGTTGTTTATTACATAACTAATAAGCTCTGTTACCTACATAGAGCACTCTTTTTTCCAGGACTTTTTCCCACGGAATTACTTCATATATATATATATATATATATATATGTATATGTATATACATACACTCGCGCGCGCACACACACACGCACACACACGTATATATATATATATATATATATATATATATATATATATATATATATATATATAAGACAAACAATCTCATATATGCCTAAGGCTGCTTTGATCCTGTCTAAGACAATCTAGCTGCAGACTAGGAAAGACTAAATTAATAAGACTAAATCTCTCAAATTCAAAAATGTAGGCACGTTCCCCGAGTAAAGTTACCACAACACTTTGCAACGCATGATGATCTCATTATATTTCGTATCAATGCAAATAAATGTCTCTATGGCGAAATAACTCTATCGCATTAAATTTAAACTTATTTTAAAGTAGTTAATATACGACTCGATATCAATAATGAGCCAGATAGAATATTATTGTTCACATAAAAAAACTATTGTTTGTTTGAGGAGAGGAAATGTGTTAGTTGTCCTAAATTAATGTAATGTCCCTCCAAATATACTGGAGACTCATTTATCTATGAATAAAACAGCAGACCTTTAATAAAATAGCAACTGTGACAAACATTTCTCTATTAATGCTTGTCAACTCATGACTGAAGTATAAATGCATTAGTTTGTAACCATTATGCCTTTCTTTATCTCAATTATTTCAACAACTCTGTACTTGTTATGGGAACAATTGCGACATAAACCTTACCATGAACGGATTTAGTATGTACATGACGTATGTTTGCATGACGTATAATTCTTCATAATATTGCATGAAGGAAAAACAAGAAATTCATAATTTGTTTGTATACGTTTTAGGCTGATGGATATTTTTTAATGTTAGAATAAAACATTTTTTTGAGACACGGGTTTATAGTGGAGAAAACAATATAATTTAGTTGATGTATGAAATATTGTATGCATTAATAAAATAAAGAATATTAAGAAACTTAACGCATTAAATTTATTTCATCTGTACGGGTGTAACACAGCAATTGAATAGTTCTTATGATACTCGTGCAGATTTCAAAAGGAAAATGATTGATTTGTCGAATGGTGAATGTGCTCTGACGATAAGTTAAAGCTTACATTCTACTTAACGGACGTTTTTTTACATAATATATAGAATGTACGTGTGTACAGTGGCAATAAGTGTCATTTTTGTGTCATTCTTTTCAAGATCTTGACTGCTAAAACAGCAGAAGGCAATAGGTTATCTGAATGATCTAATTACTGGTGAGATATTTGTGAACAACATTCAGCTCCTGCAAATAAGTCTCGCATTGAGTAGAACGATTTCATAGCCTGATAGGCAACAGTTAACTGTAGCCCTTTTCATCATGTTAGACGTAAAGGCTGCCGTCGGGGTTACACTTTTCCCTATATATATATATATAAATATATATATATATATATATATATATATATATATATATATATATATATATATATATATATATACACATGTATATATATGGTATGTAGAGAAGTGACCCACGAATTGATATATATAAACAAATAGTAAAAAGGTAAAAAATACAGTAGAAAAAGCTAGCGGGATTTTTTTCAGTAAAACAATAAAACATTTATTTACAAAGTAAGGATTTTCGCATTTAATAGTGTACTGGTTTCAGCTTTATATGCTTTGTAAACGATGGAAGTGTATAGTGCAGTTAAATTGCATATGTATTCGAATATTACTAAAATGGAGAAAAAGATTGTTTCTACATTCATATATAGAGAAGAAATTACATATTTTTGTCCGTAGTTTTCTTTCGTTCTCAGTTAGTTTTGACAAACTTTATTATAATTAGTATACATTTGCAATTTAACTGCACTATACACGTCCGTTGTTGAAACCGCATATAAAACGGAAAACGGGAAACAATTAAATGCTGGAATTTCTACCTTGTAAATAAATGTGTTGATGTTGTACTGAAAAAAATCCCTCTAGCATTTTCTACTGTAATTTTTCCTTTTTACTAATTATTTATATATATATATATATATATATATATATATATATATATATATATATATATATATATATATAAATATACATACACAAACACAAACACACATACACACATAAACACACAAACACACACACACATGCATACATATGTATATAATGAAGGATTAACCATTAGACTAGGGTGCAAATATTATAGATACACATATTTATATACATATACATATATGTATATATATATATATATATATATATATATATATATATATATATATATATATAAGTTGAAAAAAATGAAAACGAAATTTCATTTCTCACTCTTAGTATGGCACTTACATACATACTTACATATATATATATATATATATATATAAATATACATGTATATATATATATATATATATATATATATATATATATATATATATATATATATATATTGTTTTATTTTAAGATGACCTCCCTTTACCCTTTTGGGGACAGCGTGTATGTTTTCTTTGAGAGAACTGCTGGATTCAAATCTACGAGTCTCTTCTTAGCGATGAGGGAGACCATCACCATTCTGTTAATGCCGATATAATTCTTATATCGTTATTGATTGGGCATCGACTGATGTGTTTATAAGAGCCCGCTTGTGTATAAAACAATGGATTATATACAAGTTTCTACATAACCTGGAAATTATTTATCCCAAATTATAGAAATCTTATAACGAAACGGCCGTCTGGAAGAAATGAGATATTTATTTAATAATGTCTCATATAAAATAATACAACCAATTATCCACGAAATACTTATTAGTTAGCATCCCAAAAACTAAATTTGGATAATACTTAAGTATATCCTGTTTGTTGAGTGAGATGGAGTTGGTCGGAGTTTCGCTTAAGGCTTTCTCTGTTTATGTATTGTATATATATGTCGAGCAATATTTGGCCATGACTGCTACTATGGTAGTAAGCTGGCCACTGCCTTAATAACCACTCGCTTTCCACTGATTGACCTCGATGTCACGTGATTGATTCTTTTTGAATTTGCCACAGACGAAGAGGCAGTGATTTTCTCAATGGCTTGGAATCCAGTCCACGCTTTGCTATTTCCATTCCACTGAATTATTTTTTTAATAAGTTTCCAGTGTCCTCGCTATGCCTGGAGACCTATACGGAAAAAGACTTTCCTGATGACGGAATGATTTTCAATATGATTCTTCGGAAAATATATTTTTACTCCATTCCAGAAACTAATTAGTTGGAAGTGATTTTTTAGTAAGTAAGTTAATTTTATAATTTTCTTATTTTACGTCTCTCATATATATATATTTATATATATATATATATATATATATATATATATATATATATATATATATATATATATATATATATATATGTGTGTGTGTGTGTGTGTGTGTATGTATATATGTGTATATATATAAATATGTGTATATATAATATTTGCTCCCTAGTCTAATGGCTAATCCTTCATTTCAAAATGAAGCGACAGGAAATGTTGACTCAAGTATAATCTATACTTTAAAAATGACAGAGGAATGTAAGTCTTATGATCAGTTGTCATTTTGAAAAGCAAGCCGTTGCACAATGAGTATACGCCACGATAATAATTAAATAAATGTCATCTAAAATGCGTATTTCATATAAATATGTTGTGTTTAATATCGTACTTAAATTTTCGTGAGGGTTAAAATGCCTATGTTTTGAATACATTACTGTCAGATATTTTCAAATTGTTACTATTCCTAGCTGTTGGGAAAAACATACAGATTATATGTCACTATTCGAGAAACTTTCAAAGCACAATATTACTAGCAAGTAATGTTATAATTCGTAATGTTATGTCGAACATTTCTCATATCAGATACAATGGAAGGTTTTGTTTTCAGTGAATTTAGGATATCAGTCACTGAACAATTCAGAAAACTGCCTCATTCAGCAGCAACACAGGAATTAAATATCTATTTTCTAGAGGAAATTTTAGAGTAGAAATATTAATTTTATAAACGGAATATAACCGGTTTAATATCCATTACTTGTGATGCATTTTCACATGACGAGATGCCATTCACTTAATCTGCTACAATTTATAAGTTATCACCCTCTCCACAAGAATGAACATGTACACAAACAAACACATGGACATATACATGCTTGCCTATATTATATATATATATATATATTTATATATATATATATATATACTCACACACATGTTTGTGTATGTATGTTTATGGCTTTTGGTGTTTGTGTGTTTATAAATCTATGTTTTGTCTACATCACAGAGACTATTTACACAAACAACATTTATTTGTGGTATGGTAATGAATATATTTACAATAATGTATTCCTATAGTTTGCATATGAGAAAATAGGAGCACATATATAATGCAATATGTGATGGGAAAACATGAATAAAATCATGACGGAACATTCGCTCGCTCTATAGAGGAGAGAAGTGTTTCATAATATGTATCTAGTAGTGCCAGAAATCTAATGCGTTATTACTAACATAGTGAGGATAAGCAAAAGTATGCAATACTAAATTATGTTTTACAATATATTTATATAATGAATGGCGAGTATGTTAAACCGTATTCAAATATCAATGACGCGGTAGTTCGGCTGATTTGTCTGGAAACATACATATAGTTTTATGTACACATATTCATTGACTAATATACATTCATTCATCTTTTCTTTCATTACACATGTATTATCTTGTGGTATTTTGAAGTTTGATGTAATTTTCCAGTTCAATATATAGAATTAATGACGTTTGTATATTGCTGCAGATTACTGAGGAAGCTACACTGACTGGGGATAGTTTTATTTGAACATGATTAGAACAATTATGAGAATGTAGTGCTAATTCCGAGTATCGAACCCCAAAACGTTCTATGTATTAGCGAATTAAAGGAAAATGAGTTCATATCAACCTGGAAACTAGAATAAGTATAACGTTTTAAATACCTAGTAGTTTAAATACCTGAGGCGCTTCAATTAAGAGCCTTGAAGGTGGGGTAACAGTCACAATCCTCCGAGATGGTATCATGTACAACTAGCATTGAGTATAACACACATGCATAATTAATTTGACGACTACGTCTATTTTACTGATTTTAACTGAATTACAAAAATGACAGACTTGTGAGCTTATTTCAAACAGTTCTTATTAAATATATGACAGATCTCGCTATCATTCGAGTCTATGGAAGATCTAAAACTGTCACCACACATTAGCAGGAATGGTGTTATGCCAATTTCGACCTGATATATCTAGCGAAAGATACCTCATGGCGAACACATTTTAGAGACTCTTCAAACACCGCTTGAAGATGGATGCCCATACATTTTCCGGGAAGAGGAATATTTTCAATAAATTCAATGCGGTATAGTAATCCAGACATTTTTCTGGTTGGGGGATTCAGGAAATTATCGAAGAGTGTCTTACACTGTTAATGGAATATTTTAATTGGCATGGTATGTATGTTATATAATGTTATTCTTAATACTTCTTATAGTTGTTTTTATTATTAGATCTTCTTGGTTGAATTTCCCAAATCATTACACGATGCTAACACAAGTTGTACTGATCTTCGACCTCGTATTGACCAGAACCTAGTTGACTTTATGGTTAATAAAACCTGATTGATGTTGTTGTTGTTGCGGCTAAGTTTATTATTTGTTTAAATCCATCCATGGTCTAGTTACCTTATACTCTGCCGGTATCATTTTTTAAAATTATATACTAGGGGCCGAATTAATCGCCTTACACCATCCCTCAATATGCTGGTCTTATTAGAAATAATTATACATCCCGCTCCACATTGACGGAATACTGGATTGTAAAAATATTTCTTACGTGCAAACTGTGATTCAGAATATCAGCAAATGTCCAGAGAGCAGCAACATGAATGTCACTGATGACACCACCACTACTGAAACAACCAGTAATCAATCACTACCGTCAATAAAATCTGTAACAATAACAGTAGCACCAACAACAGGAGCATCAACATCAGAAGCAATAATAATAACAATAAGAGGACAAACATCAGCACCAACAATCACGTTATCAGCAACAAGAACAATATCAGCGAAACATAACAGACAAAATGCGATTTCAAAAGAAAATGAGCTGCCTCCAGCAACACACAGAAACCTGCCTCACAGATGGCCACATCCTTTGCTGGGGTGACAGAAAGTTTAGAAGAAAATATTACTACGTGGCCAGGGTCCATATGGGGAGGCAAAACGCATATCACCCAAGGTAAATATTTGGCGTAGTAGTTGTGTCCTTCGCAACCAAACAAGAAGCCAAAGCGCACAAAATAACATCCATCAAACGCGATGAGGCAACTAATGTGCCGTCTTATTATGATCAAATGTTAGTAAAGATCAGTATGACTCACAGGCCTCTGTATTATCATGGATGGAAACTCCACCTTGGCTTGCTGTAGAAGACTAATGGCGCGTGGAAGACATTCTTGGAGATTGTCTGGGCGTCAATGAAAATCAACTAGTCACTCTTTTCCGAAGGAATTTCAGTCCAGGGCATAGTGATAATTTATGGAAATCTATGGCATGGATGAAATTAATACTGGGGAGTATTGCTAGTTCGAGATAAATACTACAGGCATGGAAGTGTCATTAGCAGGGCTTGTCTGAGGTGCACGTAAGCTGACGAACCCGTCGGGCTACGTACACGTGGAGAATATGATTATTGCAGATTTGTGGGTTTATGTCGAACATTCAACCCACCACCTGTCTTTACCCCGAAGTTAAAGGTGATTTTTCTTTGTCTGGTGGATATGGTGATAAGCTCATGTGGCAAACATGATTGAAATGTTTGAAGGCAAGCATGTATCGCTTCATCGAAGCGAAGCTTAGATTACATTTTTAATGTTTCACTTCATGTGCTACATTCCAGCCTCTCGGACCATGCTCACCATTCTCATCAACTATTTTTAAAGGTGGATGAGAGTGACTAGCATGGTCCTAGCTAATGGGCTTGTTTTGAGTATGCGACTGAATAGTATGGCAACTGGGATGTGTGAAGTAACCGAGTCGTTCAGGGTGACTTCGGTTGTTTGTAGGCCTTATTGAGTGGGTCGTGAAAGTTCCCCTTTTATTAGGGATTCTATTTTTGTTACAATTTGTACGTTTCTTCGCTTCTCTGAATGTTCTTTAACACGAAATAACCACAGGCTATTATTCTGTACAGTCCTGTTTTCTCAATGTGAGCCTAGTGTGGCAAATAAAGATATTCATTTATGTTCATAATAATCATCGTTGGTATTTAGTTTTATGCATTATCTCTCAGATAACTGAGAACAAAGGGAGAGATAGCTTTCTATACAAAGAGATTAAAAAAGGTTTAGAAAAACGTGTAGAATGTCTGACAGAGTGAGATAGAGCTAAAGGGCAGAAATTAATTGAGGCGAAATAGATAAAGATATTTATCTCAAGGTAATTCAATTAGGTCAGGACAAGGAGAATATTTAGTAGAGATAGTAGACACTTGTGAATAAAGAAACATATAAAGATGTAGGTGAAATGAGAGAATAAATAAATACATATTGGAGGAAAGAAAGAGTTCAAAACGTTTCGTTATACAAATAGTAACCCATGGGAAATGTATGCTAACCATCCAATGATTTCCAAAAAATTCTCGTACACTTACTTTGCTGGTAAAAAGAAGTATTTTCAGTGGGTGACCATCCAACCATCGACATTATCAATATCCGCTTTTGACATTGAATTGGAATTAAATATCCATTCCAAAACTACCATGCTAAATATTAAGAGAATTTGTTTGGAAAAAATTCACAATATATTTGAAAATAGAGAAGCAGATAGTATTAGTATGTGGTAAGAATGTCAGAGGAAAGAATCACCAGACATATTTTACGCGTAAAACCAACCGATAGGAAACCCAGGGTTAAACCCCGAGCAAGATGGTTGGCTAACAACCCGGATCAGTTGAAAACGGTTGCTTCTGACAGGATCCGCGGAAATAGTGCTTGAGGGTTCTGCCACTACGACTCTCTCAGGAATAAGTGAGTGAAGAAGAAGAAGAAGAAGAAGAAGAAGAAGAAGAAGAAGAAGAAGAAGAAGAAGAAGAAGAAGAAGAAGAAGAAGAAGAAGAAGAAGAAGAAGAAGAAGAAGAAGAAGAAGAAGAAGAAGAAGAAGAAGCGGCACCCACGAAATTATTTGAGTGTATACCCTTACAACTCTGCACAAACCGGCTCATATCGGACGCCTAATTCTAGGATTGAAGCACGGAGGTCCGTTAGTTTGGAAGATGAGTGTTCCCATTGCACGTTGAATTAACGTAGCCTGGTTATGAAATTAATGCGTAATTGACTGAACATTACACAGACACGTGCAGCCGTAACGTGGTTTTCATGTGGATTCAGCGTAAGAAAGTATATACATGCTATTACACCTGATTGCTGGTAGAATTCTTCCACCAGAATAATATGGTGGCGGAGTGCCAAGTACAGTATCCATAAAGGAAAATAAAGGGAGATTAAAAACTCAACAATAAACAAGACTAGAAAGATCACACTGACAATAAATAAAACAGCATCGAAGCCAATAGCATGAGCAACACGAGAGTAGTAACGAAGAATTATAACGCATTCGCTCTTAAATCACGTACCGAACATTCGCTCCAGATTGTAAATAAATTCTTTAAAAAATATAAGAATAATATTGTGCAACGGAATGCTGCGTTACCATCATAAGAATTCCAATTGATCCAACAATTTTGCCTTTAGTTTTTCATTGCTGATAATATCTATTGGTTTCATCTTTCGGTAGAAGCCCCACAGCTTTGCCGGTAACAATCTTATTTTAACTCAGGGATATAGCTATAAGAGCTAGGTGTGTTGTGCGACTTCGGTCCGTGATTTCCATTCTGATTATAGGGAGGAAATTTAATCGTATGCCTCCGTATGGAAATTAAATATTCATCAGATGGAAGACAAAATACCTAGACGTTTCCAAGCCAGCTCAAGCTTTCAAACACCGGGAAGAGATATACGCGACTGTATCATAAGAGAGGTGAACAAACCACAGGGGAGATTTAGGAATTTGACTCACTCTGCAAGTGGCACACACAAGCGTCACCAACTTGAAGCACTTATAAATTTATAATGATGTTACTCTTCGAAATTAAATAGTACTAACATACCAACTCACAGAATCCCAACCAGATTTATGGCAATGGTCGGGGAATACACGTAGATCGTACCCCTTAATACAATTGAACGGGAACATACATGGATTTCTAGGTGTTTCTTGCAGCTAGATATTTCTGTATATTTATAACTGGACGAATGCAGGCATATTATGAGTAATTTCGAAGGGAGAATAAGGCAGAATAAAATAAGGATAATAAGGCAGAATAAAATGACTTATTGGCTTGGGTTTCACGAGAGTTAAAAAGAAAATAGTTTAAGGCTTCGTGCATTGCATCCAATATAATTATCCACAGCCACAAAATAATTAACAACATCAGACTCAAAACAGGGAGAGCAACACAAACTACAAGAACGCTACCAAACACCATCAACCGACATTGGAAAGCCTATATTTAAGCGAGCATAATCTCGCTAAGTTCATAGTCCCCAAGTGGAGAGGACGCCATAATAATGAAGGTATATTTAGAAAGCCGACAGAATATAGACACATCGATATTTGAAAAAAAGTGTAACATGTGAAACCTACGTTTAAAAATTCGAGCCCCCAAATGTGGTGAGCTGGGTGTTTGACAAAATGTTAGATGTGGGTAAAATCGATGCGTGAGAAAACAGATGACAACATCAATAACATCACCAGAATCACACACCCCATACACAGACAGTGCCAACCTCTAGTAACATCTTCAAAACGAAAATGTACAAGAGAAAACCAACAGCAACCACAGGCGTATAAGCAATAGCGTCAAAGAGCTCTGTACAATTTCAGTTTCTTTAATGAGTAATAGCGATTCACTCAAGACAAAATTCATGGTCTAGTGATAAATGATTTCCGCCTGAACAAAATAAAATATTACAGCTCCAAATTATCCATGAATGAACTAGTAAATCCTAAAATGTATCACACGTGATGTCGAAAATATTTAGGTATTATCGCATATCAAATGCACTTGACAATCCCAAAGGCGAGAATTAACATTAAACAGAACATAGATGGTTATCCTACACGATCGTTATCCTGCATTTTCAATTATTAAAGGGAAGTATAAAATATGGAGTGTGATATCGGCGGTAAGCAGGAATATTAACTTAAATATAGATTCTTTATTCATAATAATTACCAAATATGTGGGACATACTTGCTCGCAATATTTATATAGAACATGGCGGTGGATTGGCAGTATCGGTAGAGGGAGTGACGCCATGCTTTGCAGCAAAGGGTTACGGCCCTTTATGGTCTTAGTTCAAATCCCATCGTGGTTAACTTTGCCTTTCATCCTTACGGGGTCGATAAAATAAAGTATCAGTAATACACTGCGATAATTGCTGGCCTTGTGCCAAAAGTGGAAAAAAATATTTATATAGAACTACCTTATTTACACATTATTCGGCGGTTACGTATCATGTGGGTCTGTCAATGGTGTTCATGTTGAGTTTGTAATAACCACCACACATTTGGAAAGTGCACACTTTCCCTTCTTTTAGAAATAACATATTTCGCATATGAAGAGGGTTGCACTTGGCAATGCCAATGATGCGTAGGTACGCGCTAAGGCAGACACATATGCAGTGACACCAATATAGTGATGACGGATATTAGGTAAGGATGCTGATTGGGCAATCTTTTTTTTCGGCACATCCTCTCTTTGGTGCAGCTGTGTCTTATTCGGATATCCTTTATTCTCCTTTTTGAGTTGTTCGTTTGTTCATGCATATTACTGTTATTCTTCATCTCCCCATTTTACTCGATGTAAATTAACGACAATTGTTTGATTGTTGGTCTCCTATGTGCCTCGCGTTTCTATTTTGATGACCCCTTTCATCTCTCCTGGTTAAAAGAATGTGTATATATATATATATATATATATATATATATATATATTGAGTATATGTTGGTTGTATACCAACACCTCATTATGCAGTGGAGCACTCGGCGAAGTGCGCATGTTGGTTTGGTGACTCCGGAGTAATGTAAAATAAAATAAAATAAATAAATCAAATGTTTAAAATTTGGCTTCGTTTATTACCTCTATATATATTTCGGTGACAGCCATCTTTGGCTGTGACCTCTTCAGGCAGTCCGAATTAGTGTGGTAGAGACGAGTACACATGTTGTTGAGGTGTTTAACTTTGTCAATACTCTGATATGCCCAGTTCCTAGTTGGGTTATTATATCACTGAAGAACTCGAATCATATGAATTTAAACAAACGAATTTCAGCGTCAAAGGGCCTCTTCTCCTCTCATTGGTCAGTTGTTAGAACATTCCTCAGTCAAAAGTGTATAGAAATTCGTTCTGAGGCAATTCAATCTGTAGTGGTTGTTCTTGTTATTGTTAGGTACATCTGACCTCTATTCTTATGATGGTAGTGGTGTTGTTGTTGGAGTCAGCTAAAAAAAATGATAAAGTGGTAGAAGGAATAAGATGGTAAAGGAACAAAATAAAATAAAATAAAATAATCAAATAAAATGTGTGTGTGTATTATACCCATCTCAATGTTATAAAGATTTGTAAGGTCACTCTTCCCATTGGTCAGTTTTGAGAGCATTCCTCAGTCAAACGTCTATAGACATTATTTCTGGGTTTGGGGTCTCTGTAGTGTTTGCGTTTGCTATTGTTAAGTACATCTGACATCTACTCTTATTTAGGTAGTGTTGTTGGTGTTGTGGTCAGCATATGTCTTGCTACTGCTGACATTTAGAAGTATCTGTGTGTGTGTTTCTTAATCCCTCCTGCCACCATCTCCCGTGGTGGTGGTTGGGGGGGGGGGGGGTATGCCATGTATATGAAGAAATAGAAGGCAATAAAATGAAGAAAACAGAAAATAAATAATACATAGAAAATAAATGAAAAATTAATGAAAAAGTAATGAAAAATGAAAATGAAAAATGAAAAAAGGAAAATGAAAATGAAAAGTGAAAAATAAAAATGAAGATTCAAATAAAATAAAATGTGTGTGTGCTATAACCATTCTCAAGATCAGAAATATGTTGGATAAATTGGTATGAGGAACAAGATGGTAAAAGAATAACACGAAATAGGATAATGAACTAAAATGTGTGCGTGTTATAACCAATCTCAACTTAAATATAAGGTGATAAAGTGAAGAAAACAGAAAACAAATAACAAATGAATAATCAAAAATCAAAAATCAAAAATCAAGTAAAATATAATGTGTGTGTGTTATAAATATGTTGGCCAAATTATAAAGGCTGTGTCAGAATCAATCACTAGGCTGTCATGGTGTCTACTCATCCTGGGTTGGTCGCTATGGCTTCAGGGGAGTTCCTAACCTATGGTGTTGTTACTGACCATATAGCTTGAGAGAGGTCTGGCCGAGAGGTGTCTACATGTTCTGGAGAAGTCCCCATAGCTGGAGGGGATTTCACATCTTATTGTGTTGCTACTGTCCATATATCTTGACGAACGTCCCGGCCCTGAGGTGTCTACATGTCCCGAAGAAGTCGGTTCTGAGGTTTATCAGGCGGCTTCCACCTCTTAGTATCTCGAGGATCTCGTTCAGACATAGTTTGCATATGCCAGATCCCCCTTTATCGGGTGGTACTTTCCTGATTATGGACCAGGCCAGAGAGTACGGGGTCCTGTCCAGCTTAAGCTTCCAGATCAAGTCGGAGAGAGCCGTACTTTTCGTTTTGGCCTCCTTATTGAAGGAATGGCGATGGTTATACCAACCGTCTTTAAAGCTCGTTGATGTGGCTCCTATGTAGAGGTGTTCGGAGTTGGGGGTTTTAACCCTACAACCGTATACTAGGTTCTTCTTAAGGTATTCATTACTAAGGAGGCATGATTCGGGGTTTCTGCAGTTGGAGAGGGTGGTCGACCCCTGCGTGCCTAGAGTGGGGTTCACGTTAAGTGTTACATGGTGGTCTTCCCCCGGGCACGGTGGGGTGTCCCCGGGTATGTTTGGATTTATTGGGTGGGCACTGGGTCCCCCCTTCTCTCCTTCCACATGGTTCTGCTGTGTGCTTGTATTGCCATCTTCTGGTTGGGGGTGGTTTTTAAGCCTACTCCTGTTGATGCTAGCTATGTGTTGGGTCAGATTTCTCGTGGTGGAATGCCAGAGCTTCACAGTGTGTCTGTTGAATATCTTGTGTTATCTATGGTTTCTCGGGAAGCATTTATCAAGTGCTCCAAAGAATGATCGAGCCAAGCTGTTCTTTAGGGTCGAAGAGTAGGGTGGGTTGTACCACGTGATTTTTCTGCGTCTCCTCCTATATGGGTGGGTTGGAGGCGTCGTGAGTTGTTGGAGATTTGGTGGGTTGCACAACACCAACAACACTACCAAAATAAGGGTAGAGGTCTGATGTACTTAACAATAGCAAACACAAACACGACAGGGAGCTTCACCCCAGAAATAATTTCTATAGACTTTTGACTGAGGAATGCCCTCAAAACTGACCAATGGGAAGAGTGACCTTACAGATCTTTATAACATTGAGATGGGTATAACACACACACACACATTTTATTTGATTATTTTATTTTATTTTGTTCCTTTACCATCTTATTCCATCTACCACTTTATCATTTTTTTTAGCTGACTCCAACAACAACACCTCCACCAACATAAGAATAGAGGTCAGATGTACCTAACAATAACAAGAACAGCCACTACAGATTCGCTTGCTCAGAACGAATTTCTATAGACATTTGACTGAGGAATGTTCTAACAACTGACCAATGAGAGGAGGAGATGTCCTTTGACGCTGAAATTCGTTTGTTTAAATTCATACGATTCCAGTTCCTCAGTGAAATAATAACCCAACCAGGAACTGGGAATATCAGAGTATTTTACAAAGTTAAACACCTCGACAACATGTGTACTTGTCTCTACCACACTAATTCGGACTTCCTAAAGCGGTCACAGCCAAAGATGGCTGTAACCGAAATATATATAGCAGTACTAAACGAAGCCAAAATTTAAATATTTGACTTATTTATTTTATTTTATTTTATACATATATATATATATATATATATATATATATATATATATATATATATAATATTTAATTTTGCCAGTGTCACCGCCCAGGTGTGCTTTGCCTTTCATCCTTACGAGATCGGATAAAAGGAAGCACCAGTAATTCAGTGATGTCGATATAATCGACTTTACCCTTCCCTTCAAACTGCTTAGAGTAGAAACAATTATTATTATTATTACTATGAACATCATCATCGCAATTTTCATTGTTATCATCATCATTATCATTATCATCACCTTCATCATCATTATTATTGTTATAATCATAAGGATATTGCATATGGATAAGGTGGATTGTACGAATTCCAAAATTTAACCAATAATGTTTAAGAAAAATTATAATAAAAAAACGAAGTTTAAAATTTAATATATACATATATTATGTCTTCTCTGATCCTCTCAAGTTAATAAATTTCAATCAATATCTGTTTTGAAACCTTAAGAGAACTAAACATAAAAAGATATAACATCGAGAGCAACAAATTTGGTCCCATTTTGAACTATGATTCTGTAAATAAAAATAGACACACGCACACACACACACACACACATATACAGACACATATATATATACACACACACACACACACACACACACACATATATATATATATATATATATATATATATATATATATATACATACATATATATATCCTTGTGTTAAACGAGGGAAACTTCTGTAAAGCAAAAGCATTAACATTTCAAAGTTAAAATAAAATAAATATTTCTTGTGTTAAGCAGAAACAAAAGCAGATACAAAGCCCATCTATGTTAGAGAGTAAGCATGGATTAGCAAAATTCTACCATATATTTATATATATTAAAGCGTGGAATTTTTGTGTGTCTGTGTACAGCTTTGCATGCTTAAGGCTTTCACAATTACCAACTGAATTTGACCAAATTTTCTATGCACGTTGCACCGGTCGCTAAGATTGTCACATCACAAACATTTTTCAAATCGGCCCACGTTGAGCAATAACAATCGATATCAAATTATCGGTAGAAAAATTGATGTAAGGGAGATAACAAACTTTATTGACAATCCTTATACAAAAAGGGAGATAAACAACTTGTCAAGCGTTCTGGCCAATTTTCGAATTTTTTATCCATCAACGGCATCCTGCTGTTCAAAAACTTAAAATGCACCTGGAGAACGTTCAGAGAGTATATTTTACGAATGCATCAGCTGCTCAGTTAGCACTAGAACCAAAGGATACTACTCTTACCGTTTTCTTTAAAATATATCAAGATCCATTTGCTAAAACCTTACTTTATCCACAAGTCCCATATTACTATACTTGGGAAAAATACATGGAAGCGCAGAAAAAAAGGACAGTGTGTCGAAGTTATCCAGGCATCAAGTTCAACGAGTGCTTGGGCAGAGTTTATACTGTGCCCCCAAACTAACACGTGTGCTTCCATCTTCGCATGCTACTACATGTGGTCAGAGGACCTACCTGCTTTTATGGTATCCGAACGTTAGACGGACAAGTTCTTCCAACATGCACAAAGGCATTTTTGAGGCGTGGATTGCTGGAAGATGGTTCGCAGTGGGATGAAGTGATGGCGGAAGTTTCTCTTTCACATTCACCTGCCAGCCTAAGAAATTTATTTGCGGTACTTTTGCACTCGTGCAACTTATTTGACCCTCTGTCCTTGTGGATGAAATATAGGGATGAACTAACAGACGACTACAGACACCAAACACAATTGCTGCTTCCAGAAATAGAGGTCGGCTTTAGTAATGAATTATACAACAGAGCTCCCATTGATATTGAGGACAAGTTAACTCTGATTGGAGGAAAGGTTTTACGTTACTACGGTTTACAAGAAACTCATCGCACAGACTCAAACAAACTTCCCACAGATATCATACAAGAGACGTCTTATGACATCCATGATCTTGGCCTTTACGTCTCAGATAATGAGCCAAAACTTCTAGCTGATCAGCGACTGGCTTATGCCACCATTACTGAATTGGTATTTCAAAGAAGAGGTGTCATATTTTTCCTCGATGCTCCAGGCGTGACAGGAAACACTTTCGTTACTAAACTTCTTCTTGCAAAGGTTTGACAGAATAAAGACATAGCAATAGCATTTGCGTCCTCCGGAATCGCAACAATTTGCTCCCTGCTGGAAGGACGGCACATTCAGTTTTGAAATTGCCCCTGATTTGGCAAAATTGGAAACTCCTACTTGTTATATAACCAAAGACTCCGAAAGGGCTCATCTGCTGCGAAGGTGTCACCTTATTGTTTGGGGTGAGTGCACAATGGCACACAAAGGTGCTCTTGAGGCACTAGATAGGTATTTGCAAGACATACGGGATTGCAATGATGTTATGGGGGGTATCACCCTTCTGCTATCAGGAGATTTCGGACAGACTCTTCATATAATACCGAAAGGAACAAGAGCATATGCGGTAAATGCATGTCTTAAGTCCTCACCATTGTGGCGACAAATGACCCCATTAAGACTAACTACCAACATGCGTGCAAGGTTGCATGGTGAACCTCTGTCATCCACATTTTCTGGAGAAATTCTTACAATCGGAGATGGTAACCTACCTCCAGATACAGATGGACACATAGCAATTGATCAAATCTGCAATGTAGTTGAAACTGTCGATGATCTCAAGCTGAGTGTATTCCCGAACTTGCGCGATAACTATACGAATCTTGATTGGCTGTGCGAAAGAGCCATTCATGCAACCAAAACTTTTACGGTTATTACGATCAGCTTCTTCATCTTCTTCTTGGATGTCCAGGGATATATAAATCTATTGATACTGTATGTGATCCACAGGATGCGGTCAATTATCCAGTTGGATTTCTAAATTCTTTAAATCCTCCTGGTTTACCTCCTAATACATTGGTTCTGAAAGTGGGAACACCAGTTATTTTGCTGAGAAATATCACTCCACCAAATCTATGCAATAGTACACGCCTTGTGGTTAAATATCTGTCTCCACTTAGTATTGACGCTACCATTTTATCCGGATGTGGAAAAGGCGAGGATGTGACAATAACAAAAATTAGCCTGACTACATAAGGCGTTGATACTCCCTTCTCCTTTCGCCGAACCCAATTTCCCCTTCGTGGTGCCTTTGCGATGTTCATAAACAAGTCGCAAAGTCAAACTCTGTCCGTTGCTGGAATTCACTTTGATGAACCTTGCTTTTCGCATGGACAATTCTACGTTGCCTGCTCACGAGTTGGCAGTCGAGATAATCTCTTTGTGTTTGTTCCGAAAAGAAAAACAAAGAATATCGTCTATCCTGAAGTGCTTTAGTGTTAACAAAAAGACTTATTACAACTCTGCCTTGACTTCACCTTACTCATTACAAAACATACCAATGAATATGTCATGCAGGATATTTAGGATTATAAGTTAAAAATGTAACCATACACAGCAAAGGATGCTCTTAAAGAATAGATTTTCTCTTATTCTACTCTCATTGTTTGTATACAACTCTGCTTTCATTACAACTTTTTGTACTTTAGCAAAACTGCCTGTTTTTTTACAGATTTGCAACGTGTATTGTCTTTAATCATTTGTATAACTACATCCTGTTCAGTGTTTTACTTCATTATCAGCATAGTTTTATGTGTACAACGATTGCACTAAATATTCGTTTGCATTAATTATTGAAGACTTCTGCTTATTTTGACAGGTTGGGGACAAATAATGTTCCTCTTTTACTTCCAAGCTGTATATTCTAAGCATAATTTCAAACCCCGAGCAACGCCGGGTACATCTGCTAGTATTGACTAAAGACAAACAGTTTTGGCGAGTAGGAATATAGTTATAAAAGAGTAAAGATGCAGTTCGGTCGCACAAAGAACTACAAGTAATATACACAAAGAGAGAAACACAGATGGTTAAATATATACGATTCGGTCACAGGGTGTGTATTGAGATTCCGTTGTCAAGTAATTATTTCATTGATTGTTTGATTGCACAACTAATTCTCAGCATTTTTTCCAGATCAATAGTAAAACCTAACAGGTGCGTGTGTTTTAATTGGCATAATGAACTTATCAAAGAACAAGTGTATCAATACAACGCAACAATGGTTGATTCTGTTTTGAATCATTAGATTGGTAAATATATATTAAAAATATAAATATCCCATAACTCCTTTTAGAGTTGTAGAGGCATCATCATTCGGCATTCGTAGAACGCATTTCAACCTGGTGAATCCATCCCTCTCCAAGTCTGAACACATCCGATTTTTTCTATAGAAGAATAATCAACGTCAGTACTAGAGGGGACTTTTTTTATCGACTGGAAAGGATGAAAGGCTAAATTCACTACGGAGGGATCAGAACTGAAACGCGCAAAGTGGTGGGACGAATATCGTAAATATTTTATCCGTCGTCTTAACGACTCTGCCTATTCAGCGCCTTAAATATATATTACATGGTATTATATTTGTTTGCCCCTTATCCATATATTAATCATCACGTTCTGTGAAGGTGTCTGTTCCATTTAACACATTATCAATAACATTTTAGATCATGCACATATTTTGTATTTGTTTATTTATTCACATTCACGTTCCCTTCTCTTTCATTGACTCTCCTTGTTTCAATACTAATTCATTGAATGTGGCAAGATATACATTCAGCTATTTCGTCACTATATACACTCTGCGTTATATACCTTCCTAAGGGCGGTGGATTGGCAGTATCGTTAGAGGGTCGGACGCCATGCTTTGCAGCAAAGAAGTACGGCTCTTTATAGTCTGAGTTCAAATCCCTCCGAGGTTACTTTTTGCCATTCATCCTTACGAGGTCGATAACATAAAGTACCAGAAATACACTGGGATAATTGCTGGCCTTGTGGAAAAAGTAGAAACAATTATATACCATCCTACTACGACAAGGGCCATAATTTGGCCCGAGGGAAAAGAGAGAGAAATCCCTTGAAGTAATACGAAGGGAACGATCACGCAAAGCCTGTTATGTGTTTATATTCGTTTCCACTACGTTACAAGCGGCGGGTTCGATGGTTTTAATTGAGGTGCTGAGATTGGTCTTCAAGAAAAAGTAACATTGCACAACCTACATTAGTGAATTATCTTACCGGGACAAATTATAGATAACCCAACTCGGTGACCTTTGTCAAGGTGATAAGGTCCATCGGGTTCGAATTGTGATAGGAAACCGGTCGCATTCAAAGCTCCATCAGCAAACTGCTAGAAAACGGAAGGTGGAGTGTGTGGAGTAATTAATTCATCAGTATGCTATTTTATTGAACCAGGAAAGATAAAAACACAAGTTGAACAAGTTTGGTATGGAAATTGAATTGTAACTAACTCGAAAATGTAATGCACGGTATTTTTATTTGATAGTGAGTCATATCCGATGTCATTAATGTTATTGATCATTCTGGGTTCAAATCCCGCCGAGGTTAACTTTGCCTTTCATCCTTACGGGGTCGATAAAATAAAGTACCAGTAATGCACTGGGTAACTGCTGGCCTTGTGCCAAAAGTATAGACAATTAATGTTATTGACCACAAGGACCAAATGTGACATCGCAGTTATGTCGGAGACTTGCCTCGAAGGCGTGGTGTTTAATTGCCACAAATTCACTCAAATTACAAGAATGGGAGCATTCTTCCCGATCTGCATTTTTAGACCTCCATCGTGTTTAGTATGGAACTCTTAAAATGATGAGTGATATTTAAACCTCTTTTCCTCTAATTGTGTACCCGTATTTATTATAATATACATGGTCTATTTGTCAGCTAACTTGGTACTCAATTTACTCTGAAACGTCTTTGGAAAAAATTACCTATAGGTTCATAAAATTAACTAGACAATACTTTCATCATTATATGTCGAAATTTGTACTATGATATGAGGGGAACATTGCGAGTAAAACATTTAAAAAATGATGCCGACACATACGTATGACCACAAAAGTTACATATTTATAGACAGAGAAAGAAATGAATATAGACATTACGAAACAATGTATTTTGCATCTCAGTTCGCTTGGTGGTATAATTTATTCAGACATGTCTACCAAATAATGAACTGAAAAAGAAAATTGAATATTTCTACAATACGTCAAAATCTCTGTTTATGCAAGTAAACAGATGTACTTGCGAAATAGTATGTTTTTCCCACTCACTGAATAAGCAAAAATAGACTTAGTAAATAATCATAAATGAGAATGTATTACTTGATATAATGTCTGCTGTCATGACAGCTACTGCAAAATGATAGTAATATATAAGGATTATATTAACCGTTTTAAATAAGAAATATAAGCACTGGCCTTATCTTCCCACACACATTGAATACTTCTGACAAGCAACATATATTTTTCTTTAAGTAAAGGTTAACATGTATCCCTTAGAGCAAATAATAGGGAGACTAGTAGCCGAAGAAGCCGAATGTATTTTTAAGACGACATCCGATTTTCCATTGTCTTCCTACGAAAGAAAATAAATGAAAAGGGACATATATACTGCTGATGAAGGCTTAATTAATCTTACGTATTGACGCAATAATCTAAATTATAAGTGGTCGAATACGCTGCCGCTATTCGTAATAGAGTATTTGTTTTAATCCTTCTTTTATTTTCGACTTTCTTATAAAATAATCTTGTATTAAATGGGGAAACTTAATTGGATATATTATAATATGTCTAACGTATTCCTCTAAAAGTATGATATATAGTCCATTAATTCACCTCAAAATACGTTGTTGGTCTCACACGGTTTATTAAACGTGATAAATCCTAGAAGATTATAAAGTGTTGCATATATAACATTTTAAATTCAGAACTGAGAAGCCTCATAAGCCTTCGCCATACATAATTATCTTATATATTTACTAGAAATAAGTTTTCTCGTTTGAATAATACAGGTTCGCAGCAATGCAAAGGTAATGTTGGCATGTATATTTGTCACCCTTTGGTTTTTGCATCATGAATACGCTCGACAAAGCCAAACAATCAATAAGGAATACTACCGGACTTGTGGGCGGCAAATACTTATCAACTTCACCGCGTGATTGCGAACACTCACTCCGCCCATATAATCCAAGCTATCCTGGATGAGAACAACAACACTTGTTCGACAGGCTCCGGAAAAAAGTGATGGTGGAGCTCCATAGCATTCCAGAAGTGTTACCAACCGTGACACAACAGTTGGGAGACTATCATAATCTCCCAAGGTGAGTAATTTGACGGTGATTAAATGAATTTGTCAAAATAAAATTAATGTCTTTTTCACACCTCATACAAATGTATTCCTTTCTGTATAAATGTTTATATAAATAAATGTTGACAATAATAACAAACCACCGATGTTTACTACTTATCTCATAATATCGATATGTTAACACATGTTAAGAGGGTGCAAGATAACTATGTAAAGAAAATTAATATTTATGAACAAACCCAAGGTCTTATTCAATAATTAATGTAACGCTTCGTCTCAGATTGACAAAAAAACCTGAAAAAAAAAAACAAGTACTCGACTGAATGTTGTTCTGACAATAATTCTCATATACATTATAGGTCGTTATCAGATCATATGATCGAAACTCAATGGAATCTATTTCAGGAATTGTGACATTTATTTTACGAATTAATTTCTGGTGAAGAGCTATAAACGATTTCGTAACTTTGGAAGTGGTAAGCAATCATTTCTGTCACGTATAGTCTGTGCAGAAGACATTAAGCTGTCGATGGCAAAATATATGACGATTCATATCCGGCAGAAATTATACCTACAAATACCAAACTTGCTAAAATAAGAATATGGGTCATATGTATAAAGTTCAGGTATTTGGTAGGCTAAAGTCTTTTTTTCCTGAATATTCTCTGGTGTAATGCGATGGAGGACGCATGTAACAGAGGTTACTATATGTTACCAACATTTCATAAACATAACGTATACTGTTAAATACACATTGTGTACATTAATATGTTCATCGCTATTTCAGAGCGCCATATGTATGTACATATACATACACATACACACACATATATATATATATATGCACATATACATATATGCAAATATACATACATATATATATACATACATATATGTATAGTGTATATATATATATATATATATATATATATATATATATATATATATATAAGTATGTATGTATACGTACATAGATATATGTATACAGACGTACAGTAGCATGCATATATATATATATATATATATATATATATATATATATATATATATACACATACAGGTACACATACATATATGCACGCATCAGTTTAACGGACGCTTATTATAACGCCGCTTTGTTCGTTTGTCAACAAACTGAACAGCCTGAATTTATGCCAAACGGTGTTAAGGCAACCACGTCACCTTTTTGTGCAACACTGACACAGGAACGATGTACTAGTTTCAAGCTTGTTAGCTATCATAAGCACCGTTTAACCATCTGCCAGATAGTTGAACGTTCGAAAGTATATACTTTCCTTATGAAAATTAACGGCTGAGCAGCCTAATTTGCATATTGAGTGAGTTAAATCGGTCAGGCATACCGAAAACGATAAGTTGAAAAAAATGAAAACGAAATTTCATTTCTCACTCTTATTATGGCACTTACTTAAATTGAAGTATGTATGTATACGTACATACATACATGTATACAGACGTATAGTAGCATGCATATATATATATATATATATATATATATATTGGAATAAATGCTCTGAAATAGCGATATATATGTGAATATAGACATAGAATATTCGAAAATATTCTGTATGTTTATAATAAACATTTTGAAGACCTAATCGCTATAGAATAGAATACGTCACGTATTACAATTAGATTCTCGATAAAAGCAAGGGAAGTAATCTACGCGTTTCATTCTTATTAGAAATCTTCAGGACTACATATCCAGTGCTTTTATCGAGAATGACACAGCTAGAGACTTATAGAATACTTAGCTGTGTACAGGAACTGGTTTGAAAGAGCGGTTGCCGGTCCGGCAGAAATTAGAAATTGGAATAAATGCTCTGAAATAGCGATATATATGTGAATATAGACATAGAATATTCGAAAATATTCTGTATGTTTATAATAAACATTTTGAAGACCTAATCGCTATAGAATAGAATACGTCACGTATTACAATTAGATTCTCGATAAAAGCAAGGGAAGTAATCTACGCGTTTCATTCTTATTAGAAATCTTCAGGACTACATATCCAGTGCTTTTATCGAGAATGACACAGCTAGAGACTTATAGAATACTTAGCTGTGTACAGGAACTGGTTTGAAAGAGCGGTTGCCGGTCCGGCAGAAATTAGAAATTGGAATAAATGCTCTGAAATAGCGATATATATGTGAATATAGACATAGAATATTCGAAAATATTCTGTATGTTTATAATAAACATTTTGAAGACCTAATCGCTATAGAATAGAATACGTCACGTATTACAATTAGATTCTCGATAAAAGCAAGGGAAGTAATCTACGCGTTTCATTCTTATTAGAAATCTTCAGGACTACATATCCAGTGCTTTTATCGAGAATATATATATATACATACAGGTACACATACATATATGCACGCATCAGTTTAGCGGACGCTTATTATAACGCCGCTTTGTTCGTTTGTCAACAAACTGAACAGCCTGAATTTATGCCATACGGTGTTAAGGCAACCACGTCACCTTTTTGTTCAACACTGACACAGGAACGATGTACTAGTTTCAAGCTTGTTAGCTATCATCAGCACCGTTTACCCATCTGCCAGATTTAAGTAAGTGCCATACTAAGAGTGAGAAATGAAATTTCGTTTTCATTTTTTTTCAGCTTATATATATATATACATATAAATATAATCTGAGATTTTGGAATATGAAAAATAATATTCGATTCGTTTGTAATAATGCAAACAATCCTCATTGTTAAAGCTGTCAGTAGAATGAGCCCATAATTCTTGCTCCCGTGTTGGCATGTAAACACATCTGCTGACACTAATGTGTCTGGGTATTACGCTTAATCATTGTTCACCTGCACACTGTCAGAGCTAGTGAACATATATGATATTTTCTAAAATATACAGTGACTGATCAGCCTGATTTGCATATTAGCAGACTGGCTGATCTGTCAGATCTGCATATTAGCAGATCCACTGATCATCCAAATTTGCATATCAGCACACTGGCCAGTCAGTTTCCTGTATACGAGCGATCAATGTGTGAAAGTAAGAGGAAAATAGATCTAAAACGCATCTGGAGTTTTATTAAGAATATTTATTTATTACCTTTACCGCTTTCATATTTCTTATGCTTTTCAAAAGTAGAATTGAGATGGAGGGTTTGTGATTTTCTCACAACAACCAACAAAAAAGATACAAACATCAAACATACTCCCAGAAAAAAAACTATGAGAATAATCCCAGAATCCACAGACAAAACTATAACCCCATTGAAAAAGCGCGAGTGCCCCCTGAAACAAACAGGTGCCGATCCGTAGACCACATCCCACACAGAACTTGTTCCAAAATCGTAGACCCCAACCCACACAAAGTAACAAAATTACACCCCGGGCCATCAGCGACCCGAACCTAAGTACGCCCGAAACTTATATGTAAGACCACGCTATAATAGGAAAATGCCTTTAGATGTATTAATACCCATGAGAAACAATTGAGAAAAATCATTTTTTTTATATCACGACTACAGGACATACGACATCCGGTGGCACACAACGATTCTGGAAAACCCAAAATAAACAAACTTTCAAATACAATATATATATATATATATATATATATATATATATATATATATATGTACTAGCAACAGTACTCAGCGTTGCCTGGGTAGGTAAAGTAATATTTGCTTTGATGAAAGGGTGTTGATCTTAGCGACTACTTCTCGATGACTCATCTATGGCCACACACAGGCCATGCGGGGAGGGTGGTGATGATCTCTACCACTGAGAAACGCGGATGACTGACGAAGGGGAATGCTGGGGGAGGGAGTTTCGAATTTGAATGAAATCGGTTGAAAAAAGTTATAGAGCCGAAAAAAGGTTATAGAGAGGAAAAGGCGGAAATTTGACCGAAAAGCTGGTATTTTCTAATATTTAAGCGGCTGCCCCGCCGTTCCTGAACAAGAAATGCAAAATATAAAGGCAGATTAACACGTGAAATAATCCTGATCTAGTGTAGTCTAAAATTTGAACAAAGTACGTTGATTAATGTGGGAGCTAGAGCCGAAAGAGTGGAAATTTGAGTCTAAAAGTGGTATTTTTTAAATATTTAAGCGGCTGCCACGCCGTCCCTGAAAGACAAATGCAAAGTATAAAGCCAATACAGGATGTGCAATGATAAATTATATTTTGATTAAAATTTGAACGACATCGGTGGCAAAATGTGGGAGCTAGAAACAACAATCTTATTTTTCGATACCTAAAAAAATATGACACTCCCTATCGAATGTTGTCTGCAGAATGACCCCGGAATAAAAAAAAAAACGATACGCTGATATATTGAAAACGCTCCGCGATGACAAATCTATGAGCCTGTAAAGTTTCATGAAAATCGGTCGTAAGATGTAGGCCCCTATAGGTAATACACAGACATACACACATACTTAATTTTGTATATATACAGATATATATATATATATCACACACACACTCATCCAAACACGCACACACACACCAGTACACTACACTCCCGCCACCGGCCCCCACACCTGTCTCTCCCCATCCCCATCCCCGCTCCACCCACACCCTTCTCACACATACACATCCCACTAACACCTCTATTAATACACACACACCCCCTCCACACTCCAACTGTCACACCTACCCATCCTCTTCCCCGTCCACCGCACCTCCGCACACACTGACATCCCGACTTTCTTCACTTACCATTCTCCCCGACTGCTGCTATGCGCTGAATCTCTGACCACCTCTCCGCACACACAGACACACAACCCTCCTCCTGCCTTGACCCTCTGACCACTTCCTGTTGCGCGCGCACCCCACATCTCCCCTCTTCCGACCAACACAACCACGGATTACACACATTGGACATCGCTCACAAGAATACACCACATCACACGGAAATTACCCAGCAGCCCACCACATCCTCTACGGAACTACCTCAGGCACCCATCCATGGCCATACACCCAACACAATGTTTTTTTCTACACGCCACCTATATCGACGACACGTATAAACACCACACACGTGCGCACCACCACATATTTACACACTCAGACTCCGGAATCCTCTGCCCACACCCCTCTGACTCCTCCCTATCCACACACGCACACACACACCGACCTACACCCCACCCCACACACACCTTTTCCTGAACATGCAACCCCGTTCTTCCCCCGACTCTTACTTTCACATACACACACACGCACACACACGTACACCTACACACACCACCTTCAGCCATCCCCGCTCGGACACCACGCATCCCTCTAACGACTCCACCCGCCACCACCCCCATACACCCAACACCCTTCCACCACTTGTTTTACTTCAAATTAATTTTTATTTTGATTATGCTTTTATATTTAATTTCATTTGTACCGTTTTGTCTCACCCCTTTTTTTCTATATGTCTCTCCACCACTCCCCTACACACCCTTGGAACTCTCTTCCCACACACCACCCCACTCTCAAGAGCGTGAAACTAATAAAACTTTGTTCGTACTGCCTCTCTGTTTTGTTCCCATTCAATTTTTTACTATATATATATATATATATTTAACACACACACACACACACATATATATATATATATATATATATATATATATATATATATATATATATATATATATATATATATATATATATATAATTATACTTAACGTATATATATTTATATATATATGTAGGAGGTGAGTTTTATTGTAGTACAATAAAGCAATGCAGATATCGGATAGGAAGCACTCTACAGGTTGTAGGACTGGGGTATACATAATATATAAGATCAAAATATGGTTAAAAGAGTTCCATGTATTTTATTATGCGCATTTCAAAAACAAATATCATCATGCAATAATATTTGTGTTTTCATCAGATGAAATAGGAAGACATGATATGAAGGTTAAAAAACGCTTGTGAATAGTGCAGTTTTAAATCAACATATGAAAAGTAGTTTTAGATTGACGTGTGATATCGGGTAAACAAATTTGTGAGGGGGGGAATGAAAAAGAGGAGGAGATCAGAGTAACAAGTGGAGGGGGAGTAGTATAATGAGGAAGGATGAGATAGGAGGAGAGATGGGTGATAGAGAGAGAGAGAGATAGCTTTTATAACTGAGAAAACTATATTGTTTTACATAGAGAGGTTGAAAAACCGTTGGAAGATAATGTATAAATTAAAAGAATTTCAAAATTAACGAACAGAAAAAATAACGTAAAGTTAAGGTTTGTATATTGAAGGGTTTAATAATATGTACGATGAAAAGAAAATGTTAATATGTATTAAGAATAATATTTAAGGGTTTAATAATATGTGCGATGGAAAGAAAATGTTGATATGTATTATTAAAAAAACACAAGTAATGTAAGTAAGGATATATTGTGAGATGTGCATGAGTAAGTTAGATGAAAGGGAAATAATAATGAATTGAGGATGAATAATCTAACGTAAAAAAAAAAAAATGTTGATGTTTACGAAGGATTTTTTCAAGGTGATATAAAGTAAGAATTTATTGTATTGTGTTATAATTGTTTCAATGTTAGGCACAGTGAGAAAAGGTACAGATTAGCGGTTAGAAATTAAAAGAAAAAGAAAAGAAAAGGAAAAGGAAGAAAAGGAAGTGATAAATAGGAGTGATATAGAATGAGTAACAAGTATTATATAATGTATAATACATAACTTTGAAATAAGGTAGAAAGATGGGTATATTTTTAAAGATGTATACTCCAGTCCTACAAATTGTAGAGTTCTTCTTATCCGATAACTGCATTGCTTTATTGTACTACAATAAAGCTCACCTACATTAATTTGCTCCTTAACGGTTGAGCGCTAACTCTCATATTGGATACCTTTTGATGGTTCTTTACCTTTTTTTCTTCTACAACATGGATTATTACAATATAACCAATTCAACTAAAGACATTCCTATACCTGGTAAATCTGAATTCACTAAACTTCTAATCGAAAAAAACTGACTCCTTTGTAAGAAGACTTAGATGGATAGCTTATTTCTATGACCAGCGCCTAAAAGGGAACCTCTATATCAAAGAACATAACTTCCTCGATCATCTATTTAATTCTAGAAGAAATCCTCCTTCCAACAAAAATCTAGTGCAATTCGACGAAGAGTTAACAAAAATTATAAAACATCTTAAATTCAAGAGATACCCTTACAAAGGACAAGAGCACCTTGTAAATCTCAGGAACACAATTTCAAACCTAAATTCCTCAAAAAAAGTTTTAGTCCACTCTGACAAAACCAATAATTTATATGGTATTTCCAAGGATAACTATAACAACCTTATCCTAAAGGAACTTATGAAAAAATATCGTAAAACCAACCATGATAATTTAGAATCCATAAACTTTGAAGCCTCTGAGATTATGTCAAAACTTGGCATCGGAAAAAAGACCGAACCATTCCTCCCAAGAACTCCGAGGATAAATCTCAAGGATCACAAAAACAATTTTCGTACTGAACTACCTGTTAGATAAATCGCCCCCTCTAAATGAGATCTGAGGATTGTTAGTAAAGCCATCTTTGAACTTAAATTTATGGTTTGGTACTTCTGAAGTGATTGGCTGGTTCAACAAATTGAATAATAAAAACAAACTAAAATGTGTTCAATTTGATATTGCCAGCTACTAAACTTCTATTTCGCCTTCACTTCTCAACATTTAAATATTTCGCATTTAAATATTCTGACATCACCACAGATGAACTTCACATCATTCTCACCGCACGTAAAACCATCCTAGAATTCAACAATTAATATTGGACCAGAGCTGATACTTCTACCAACTTCGACATCACAATGGGAGCATCCGATTCATCCCAATTAACAGATTTAATTGGTATCTTTATTTTGAACTCTTTGAGTCGGAAAATTCCTCAATTTCGCGGTGGAATTTATCGTGACAATGGACTCTTTAATATCTTAAATTGCAACATAGTTAACCTTAATATTATTAAGAACAATATACGTAACCTCTTTAACCAACATAACTTAAAAATTGAATTTGATAACAGCATCAAACTAGCTAATTTCTTGGATGTATCTCTTAATCTTGACACTACCCTTACCATAAAAACAATGAGAACCTAAATTATGTTAATTTTAGATCTAAACACCCCACTAATATTAAGAATGCTATAGTTAGTAATATTGGAAAAAGAATATCTAACCTATCTTCTAATAAAAATATATTTGATGCTAACGCCAATTACTATAATAACGCGCTTTCTAAAGCCGGCTATCCTGATAAAATCAAATATAGTAAAGAAACACAATTCTAGAAGATCTTACAGTAGAATAATAAATCATGATCATTCCAATAACTTTAATAAAAGACCTAGAGACAAAAACATAATCTGGTATAATGCTCCTTTCTCCATCTCTATTAATAATAATATTCCTAAATTATTCTTTAGTGCCTTAAATAAATGCTTCCCTCCCTTTCATATATATAGTAACATATTTAACAAACACACTATAAAATGTTCCTATTCGACATCCTCCAACATTTCCAACATTATCTCTAAACACAACAATAAAATACTAAATACTAAATCTCTTCCTTCCAACACTGAATATCATAATAATAGTAATAGTACTCCCGACGTCATTGTAAACTCTAGGCTAATTTCTGCAAACCCAAATACAACGTCAAACACAACTTCGCTAAATGTTCTTAATCCCATTCTAAATCAAGAAACTATTATTCCTATCACAAATAACTTCTCCAATCCAATTCCTTCTATAGATAACACTAGGTCACCCGTTAATAATCTCTCTAATCGCAATTGCAATTGCCCTGTTAAAAATAAATGTCCTCTCAACAACCATTGTCTTGATAAAAACTTAATCTACGAATGTAAAGTTATAATTGACACCAATTCCTTCACCTATTCTGGCTCCACTTCCACCTCCTTTAAAGCTCGTCTTTATAATCATCATTAGTCTTTTAAATACCAACTTAAAAGAACCAACACGGCTCTCTCAGAACTCATATGGTCCTTGAAAGACAAAAATATTAAATATAACATATCTTGGAAAAAGTTTTCTTCTGCTTCGTTATACTTGAACTGTTCTCTATCCAAGACGTGTAATCTCGGTCTAAATGAAAACTTTACCATTATTTATAATTTAGATTCTATAATAGATAGACGCACTGACTTGTTTTCTCTCTGCTTGCATAAATTCCACAGAACATTGCATAAAGTATACAGCTAATATCCAATAACTTTATCAATTTAGAAACCTTTTCTCAAAGGCACATCTTTAAAAATATAGCCATCTTTCTACCTTATTTCAAAGTGATTTATTATACATTATATAATACTTGTTACTCATTCTATATCACTCCTATTTATCACTTCCCTTTCTTCCTTTTCCTTTTCTTTTCTTATTCTTTTAATTTCTAACCCCTAATCTGTACATTTTCTCACTGTGCCTAACATTGAAACAATTATTATACAATACAATATATTCTTACTGTATATCACCTTGAAAAAACCTTCGTAAACATAAACATTTTTTTTGACGTTAGATTATTCATCCTCAATTCATTATTTTTTCCCTTTCATCTAACTTACTCATGCTCATCTCACAATATATCCTTACTTACATTACTTGTGTTTTTTCAATAATACATATCAACATTTTCTTTCCATCGCACATATTAAACCCTTAAATATTATTCTTAATACATATTAAAAATATTTTTTCCATCGCGCATATTATTAAACCCTTAAATATTATTTTTAATACGTATTAACATTTTCTTTTCATCGCACATATTATTAAACCCTTCAATATAAAAAACTTAACTTTACATTATTTTTTTCTCTTCGTTAATTTTCAAATTCTTTTAATGTATACATTATCTTCCAACGGTTTTTTAACCTCTCTATGTAAAACAATATATTTTTCTCAGTTATAAAAGCTACCTCTCTCTCCCTATCACCCATCTCTCCTCCTATCACATCCTTCCTCATTATACTACTCCCCTTCCACTTTTTACTCTGATCTCCACCTCTTTTTCATCCTTTCCACCCCCACCCCCCTCACCATTGTTTTTCCCAATATCACACATCAATCTAAAACTACTTTTTATATGTTGATTTAAAACTGCACTATTCACAAGTGTTTTTTAACCTTCATATCATGTCTTCCTATTTAATTTGATGAAAACACAAATATTATTGCATGATGATATTTGTTTTTGAAATGCGCATAATAAAATACATGGAACTCTTTTAACCATCTTTTGATCTTATATATTATATATATATATATATATATATATATATATATATATATATATATATATATATATATATATATATATATATATATATATATACATATGGGAACAAGTATGACCCCGACGACAGAGGTCAAGCCGTTTCGACGGCCATTTCAACGAAATAGCCGTCGAAACGGCTTGAGCTCTGACGGCGGGGTCATACTTGTTCCTATTCCCCACTCTACTACCCTAAGTATTGAGTACATTCGTGCGTTATGGTGCATCTGGTTCCTTACCACAATTCCTTCGTTATATATACATATATATATATATATATATTTAACGTATATATATATATACATATATACATATATATAACGAAGGAAGTGTGGTAAGGAAACAGGTGGACCGTAACACACCATATTATTCGATACATAGGGTAGTAGGTTTGCTGATAGGAAAAGAGTCAGGACCCCGAAGGTTAGCGTTTAGATCATCCTGTCGAAATGGCCGGAACTCAGTCGTCGGGGTTCTGACTCCTCCTCTCTCTCTAGCTATATCTCTCTCTCTCTATATATATATATATTTATATGTATATATATATATATATATATATACATTTATATACCTTCAAAACTATTGGTTTACCACTGGGTTGAATTGGTCATTCTGCAATGTTAGCCATGGCGTAATATATATATATATATATATATATATATATATATATATAAAATATTAAACAAATAATGAACAAACAATTCCTTATATTAAACAAAAAAAGTTCACTATTTAACGATCGTTTCTAGGGCATATATGTGTTATAATTGGTATGCATATTTAACAGATCTATGTACAAAATTATACAAAATTATACAAATTATCAAGATTAAATATACATACCTAACTCATATATACGCCGTCTTCAGAAATAATGAAGTATATTTATTGATAATAACAACAATTCAAAATATCAGTTCAAAATTGACCAATGAAAACACAAAGGGTTAAAAAGCAGTTTGGTGTGTGTATATACATGTAAAACCCCACACACATTTTACAATAATGTGTGTATAATCTGTATGTGCATACTAAAAAGATGGATGCAAATAAAAAATTTCAAGGTTAATATCTCTGTAAGCTTAATGCGCTGATAAGATACGCAATGATACTTATGGAGTCAAGCATATAAATATATTTTTTTCATACTCACACATATCAGTATAATCACACATACATGTGCGTATATATATAAATATACATATAACCCTCAAAAAACTACTCATCATAAGACTATAATAAATATTAATAATAAAACTCCTAATAAAAAAGATAAAACACCTAAATCTACAAATATAACTAAAAATAGTTGTGGTGAGATCATTAACATTATTCCTCCTAGTAAAAATCATGATACAACATATAAAAATAATAAAAATAATAAACAACATAGAAACCGTAATAGACGAGTTACTTGGTATAATGCTCCTTTTAATTTACAAGTTAAGGATAATATTGCTAAAAAATTTTTTTATATC
>OZ024743.1:303701941-303736941 GCA_964016885.1 Eledone cirrhosa | reverse complement strand
CCCATTTTTGTCTTTTTTCTTTTTACTTTAAAAACCTTCTTGTAAATAATATTATTCATTCTTCCACATTTCCTTAACATGTTCAACATCACATCATTTTCTCTCCAACATTTTAAACCAATACAAATTCCACCCTTTGATAATGCATAAAGTGCTGAAACCGGTAATATACAATTATTAAATATATAAATAAATAAACAAATGCCATTGTTAATTAATAAATAAATTAACTAATACATTAACACTTCACACAAAGTAAAATATTTTGTTTTCAACATTTTCTAACCCAGAAAAAAGAGAGAAAAAAAAAAATATATATATATATTTTCCTCCTAATAATCGTCTTTTTCTCCCTATTTTCATATATATATATATGTATGTATATATATATATATATATATATATATATATATATATATATATATATATATATATATATATATATATATATATATATATATATGAAAATAGGGAGAAATAGACGATTATTAGGAAGAAAATATTTTTTTTTTAATTTTTATTTTTTCTCTTTCTTCTAGGTTAGAAATATATATATATATATATATATTAACCAATACTTATTACTAATTTATACTTATTCCTAATTAAACTATTTTTCACTGGTAACAATTTGTCACTATTTTCTTTTCCTTTTACTAATATATATATATATATATATATATATATATATATATATATATATAGTTAAAAGATATAGAGGTGTAACACACAAGTTATTATATATTGGTAAACGGAATAGAAAATGCTGACAAATTGTTCACAGTTGAAAAATGGTTTAATTAGGAATAAAAGAGTATTAGTAATTGTATGGGTTAGTATTCAGTTGTGGTTTTAAGTTTTTAAGTTTTTACCGGTTGCGCATTTCTAAATGCTTTTCAGAAATAATTTTGAGATAGAGTGTCCGTCTTGTTTGCTCTAGAGCAAACAACACGGACACTCTATCTCAAAATTATTTCTGAAAAGCATTTAGAAATGCGCAACCGGTAAAAACTTAAAAACTTAAAACCACAACTGAATACTAACCCATACAATTACTAATACTCTTTTATTCCTAATTAAACCATTTTTCAACTGTGAACAATTTGTCAGCATTTTCTATTCCGTCTACCAATATATATATACCATATTAACATGGAAACTATATTTATACAACCATATTTATTTCATTATACATATTTCAAGTATACCAAGTTAAATTATGGTATGCCTTCAAGAGCCACCATACAATATATACCAGTTATATAAATAAACATTGACGTACCCTTTCAAAATGCAACCGTTACTTTTGGAAGACTATCCTGATGTCTTCCAAAAGTAACTGTTGCATTTTGAAAGGGTACGTCAATGTTTATTTATAAAACTGGTATATATTGTATTTTGTCTGATGAAGGCATACCATAACTTAACTTGGTATCCTTGAAATATGTATAATGAAATAAATATGGTTTTATATATATAGTTTCCATTTGTTAATATCGTATATCTACTCCAAATATTTGTCGAGTGCTTTATATCAGTTATAACAATATTTGCTTGTTGTATCCCAACAATTTAAATATAACTTTTGCATATATATATATATATATACATATATATTTACCCGTGTGTTTGTGTGTGTGTGAGTATGTGTGTCTGTGTGTGTGTGTAGGCGTGTATGTGTCTGTGAGTGTCTATGTAGGTGTGTGTGAGGGGGGTAGGTTTGTACCAGTGCTTATGTTTGTGTGTGTCACCATATAATTTCTTTCTTGCAAGGTATTCTACAATGCATATTAGCAATAATATTTCTTCGTTAATTCTAATATATAAATACCTTCAGACGGAAAAAGAATTGAAAGGTTTTACCAGTCGAATCGACCGACGCTACTCTGGTATGCTACAATGCCGTATTTCTATTACACGTGTACTGGTAATGCATGTAGTTCTAAGCCGTTCTTTCACAATAGTGCGTTGGCATAGTTAAACTGTTTGCCTCAGGGCGTCATATCCTCGATTCCCTTCAGCAGTATTGTAGTGTATGTGTTATGTAGCAACCTTTGCAAAAGGCATAACATACTCATAAATTTCACTCATTCTCTACGCTCTTTAGGCCGTCTATTATTTACATTCCAATATGCTTCCGTGATACACTTTAATTTATTTCCTTGTAGTATTCAATTGTATTGTATTCAAAGTCCCTAGGTGAGTGCAAAATATGTTATGACAAAGGTTGATCATTTTCAGGCAATGAATCTCGCATAATTACATTCCTACAGCTTATATCACGAAGTAGCGAATAATAAAAATGTACCTTAGTTAAATACAGTGCTTACGTTCATGTGGATTAAGTGTTTGAATTCAGAGTGTTAATGTGGTCTCCTTACTCACCGTTTAATTTATATCTATCCAGTTCATTAGACGAGATATAAAATTGAATCTGTTTTCAAACAATTAAACAAATGGTATATTAACATTCGAATAGCTTAAATTAATGAATCGAGCGTTCTTCCTAGCAGTATACTCAGTAATATATCTAGTTGCAAATTACTATACACTGTACCTTTGATTACAAGTACAACAGTTAGAGTTGACATTGGGATAAACCAGAACAGTAAGCATAAATTACACCATACTAGCACCATTGCACTAATGCCACCAATGTTTCAATTGCATAAACGGTTGATAGCTAAAATTGTTATTTCTTCAACTAATTAGAACTGGACAATGTATTACTTGTCTTAATCGCAATTTTTTTAAATTTCCACCATTATCCTTTACATAACACATAATAATTAGGGATTATAGTACAAACCTACTCGTATATGATATTGATACCTATATGATATTCAACACCTACGTGTGTAAGTTATATTTAAATGTAATTTCAAATGAATATGTATTTATTTTCTGTAACATAACTTAGTTTGATTACTACTTTAAAAAAAAAAAGCAGATAAGAATCTGGTTTAGAAGGGAAAAGTGTTTCCTTTGAAAGGTAATACTTAGTAATTATTCTTCTGAACAAATATAATTTCTTTATTATGCATTTCTACAATTACTTGCAAAAACCAATTAGCTACACTATAGTTACATCTGTTATCGTGATTCCATTCTACGGTTATCGCTAATTAAAATCAATTTATTACTTAAGTTGCTCTGGGTCATTTTTAAAGAACTCAGTGGCCTTTCTTTGCGTCTCTTCCGGAATGATATATGCACACGTGATGGATTCTTAATAACGATGTTTTGTTTAAACGTATTCCGTATCTTTATACATCCATTTCCTGGATATTATTGACAAGACAGCTGTTAAAAGAAGAGTAAACTAATTCATGAAAACAGATAGTAGAATCGATGAATACACAAACATAATCTTACAGACATATTCACAGGAACCTTGAAATGAATAATTAACACCATCTATATATTTGAATAGCTATTTTAGCTCCGGAGTAAATTCTGAATATCATCATCTCCGATAATTGATTTTCACATCTATCTGACAGTTCAATATACCGCATATCTTTACTTCCTTAATTAATACCATGAAGTGCTAAGCAACATTTACCATTTAAGTTTTGTGTTTCTAATCCATTCTCGCTTCGTCCCTGAAATATATGCACTCTGTAAATATATTGTATTCATATCTCAATAAAACATAATCAACCGCTTTACTTTTTATAATTGAGGTAGGCGAGGACATATTAAAAAGGCATATTTGGTCACTTTTTGTTATCTCAGAATGTTTGATACTGTACGTGTAATACATTGATCTAAATATATATAAATTGATTCTATGTTGCTTTAAATTTTGAAAATGAAATTTTAAAACGAAAATAGGTATAATAAGTGTCATGGCGTAGAATTTGCAATTTGGTTTCTGATTGAAAATTCTACAGAGAAATCAATTTCATAAAGGCATGTAGGCAAAGAAACTGTTACAATGTGGCTCCCTAAGTTTAAGTATATGGAACCTATTTCTTTAAGAGATCAATTAAGATAATTCACTACAATTTGCAAAATATATTGTCATGCTCTACGCAGGAGGCTAAATAATCTCGTTTAACAACTGATAGAAACGTAATATCTATTTTCATTTACCTGTTTCACTGCTGTATAATCTTATATATATATCTCTTCTTCTTCTTCTTCTTCTTCTTCTTCTTCTTCTTCTTCTTCTTCTTCTTCTTCTTCTTCTTCTTCTTCTTCTTCTTCTTCTTCTTCTTCTTCTTCTTCTCCGTCTTTGCTCACTTATTCATGAGAAGGGGCAGAGTCCTCAAACGCTCATTCCAGCAGGCCCCTGTGAGGATGAATGGTGAAACTAATCTCGGCGAGGGTTGAACTCAGGACGTAAAGGAGCTTAAGACTATGCCGGAAAAAACATTCTGTTCGACTGTCTATCGATACTGCCTACCGAATAATTAGAAGGCCCTGAATACTTGCTTTTATAAATTGTATGAATATCACATCCTACCAGTATATGATACAACATATATAATAAGCCTTGTTGCTTAAGTTACAAAAGTAAACGTATTCTTATTTCCAATGAATCAAACACCGTAGGAAAGAAATAATTATAAATTGAAAATAATATGATCTTTATGGAATTGTTTAAATATGAGGTGTAATTATGTGCAAATTTTCCCAGAAGCAAACCAGAAGTGAAAGGCGATAAAATCCGAATCAATACCAATATAAATATTGTGTATGAAGTATTAGACTCAATAAAAAAAAATAAAAAATATATATATATATATATATATATATATATATATATATATATATATTTTAGTCTTCAAATTTAGTTTCCACGAACCAAAGTATCCTCTTCCTGTCTTCCTCCGGCTGCAACGTTTTTTGAAATATTCACTTCTGCGTTCACAGATTGACTTTTTTAGTTTCAGAACATCCCGTTAAGGGTGAAAGCAGCGATTATTTGCTTAAACTTTAATCTGTTATTTTAATAAATATTTGCTCTACGGTTCTTATACATTTGATATATATTTATCCTTATCGAGCCCTCTTTGGATTTTAGTCTTCAAATTTATTATTATTACTATATTTTGAAGTTTCAAAAGATCTTGTTAAGGGTGAAAGCAGCGATTCTTTGCTTAAACTTTAATCTGTTATTTTAATATACATATATATATATATATATATTTATATATATATATATATAATAGAAATACAAACTGGTATAGGACAGAACAAAGGAGAGACACAAATAATAATAACTAGTTACTGAGGAGGTCACAGAATGGGTGACAAAAGACCTTTTACAATATATAAACAACCTTCTGGCTATTGAACCAACGAACCAACCGGAAACTTATAATAAATTGAAGTGAATCATCAGGTGCGTGTGTTTTTCTTGGCAGTATGACCCTCCAAAAGTATAACAATATATATATATATACAGAAACACGTATGTTTATTACATATTGAACATATTTCTCAAATACATTTATTCTACATACTCATTTATTATCTAATTAAACTTTAAATATATACAATTTATCTATTGAAAATAGTGTAGGAATATTATGATACAATATAATGTACATATTTTTCAAGAAATCAAAATTGATAGACACCTTTAGGCACATTTTTTGGATTCAATTATATAAATTCGATAAATACTCATGGAAAGCATCGTTTCTATACTAGAGTATTGAGGTTTCATATCACATTTTTAGCCATATAATGTGATATTAGACTAGATATGTAAATTTGAATGAATCACGGTTTTCTGTGAGTTACGTAATATTCTTATTATTTAAGTGCTTTGTGGGCGGTGGATTGGCAGTGTTTCTAGTGTGTTAGACACAATGCTTTGCAGAATAGAGTTACTGAATTTTACGGCCTGATTTCAAAATCCGCCAAGGTTATGTTTGCCTTTCATCCTTACGGGGTGTATACAATAAAGCACCATTATTGCACTGCGTCGATTTAATCAACTTTACCTTTCTCCGAAAAAAACAAAATAAAATACTAATCTTGTGCCTATAGTAGAAGTCATTATTTAAGTGCTTTATGCACTGGGTAATTGCTGGCCTTGTGCCTAAAGTAGAAACAATTATTTAAGTGCTATATACTTTTCATTTATTTTATGTAATTTCAACTACGAGTCAAATACAAAGTTACATATTGCAGACTGTTTCAGAATTTATTATAAACTAACAAAATTATGCAAAGTAGTATTTGATTACATTTCTTAAATTCTGAAGTAAAAAAGCTGCAAGAGCTACATTTGTGTTTAGTTTCTGAGCATGAATTACAATTTACTACAGCACGCATAGGAAGTTGTAAAACAGACGTGTATTCCAGTCGGTTTATAAATACAGCTATTGATAGTTGAATTAAAACAAAATTAGCGTTATTTCCAAACAATTAAACAGAGTAAATGCTATATTAGAGGCCAAATTATATTGTTCATGTGGGAACCGGACCTCACATTGCCTTACTTGGTGTAACACAATTGATATACTCTACGCATCATGTTAAACATTATTCTATATTAAAAAGTAAATATGATATAGAACATATCAATATAAGTGTGAGAAATGGGAGGGATGGGCTACATGAATCGTGTAAAAAAGAACAGAGCAAACATTTTAGTTTTAAGTAACGTTATACACATCTGACGAAATCGTTTCCCTCCCAAGCCGTTGTCATATTAAACGAAACTAATTAACAAAACACTGGCGTATTTCGATTTAGTTATATATGTTATCCACTTAGATGTTAGTTTCATTCAAACAGTGAACTCAAAATATAGAATATATTATCTCTTTCGTGATCCCTGCAGGAAAGTGAGACATTTTGTGGTGATATTCTATCAATAAGGCAACCTCATACAGCATTACATTTTCCTAATGTCATGCTGATACGAAACTCCAATTATCACTAAATTCCCTCCCATTTCATATACATTGATTCTCGTTATTCAATATATAAAACCCATTCTATCAAAGCGTATTATTCTAAAAACTGACAAAATGCAATGCTTGAAGTTGTTATTAAGGTTTGTGTGCATAGATCAGGAAAAACAAGGATATTCCCATTATTGTGTAGTCATTTTACGGTTATTAAATCATCTTTATTTCTCACATTTTCTTTCTCCTTTTGATATATATATATATATATATATATATATATATATATATATATATATATATATGTATGCGTGTGTGCGTGTGTTTGTGTGTCAGTGTGTCAGTGTGTCTGTGTGTGTGTGCATGCGTATAAATGAATATGTATATATGTATATGCGTGCATTTGGTCTGCATATAGGAAACTATGATTTAAATTTCTCTTGAGATCAAATGATTTTTTTTTTTTCGTTTGGGAGAATTTCGAATTATTGGAAATCAAGTGTATGAAGGTAAAGATTATATTCACGATGAAAAATGACTAGGTAAAAAATTATATATCAAACAAGGGTATCATTCTCTTTCTGTATGCCTTGTTTGTTGAAGGAGAACAGAAATATGGAATATTATTTTAGTTAAAAATATATTAATCAATATCCGTTAAAAGTTGTAAGTTGTAAGAATTATGTTAGGGAAATCACAGATTTTGTATGCTGCCTTCTTATTCCGTCTATAAATGTTAAATTAATATCACTATTCTTATTTCTTATCAAACAATGAATACCGTTTAACAACTGATGCTTTTCCTAAAATATAGTATATATATGCATCTATATTTCTGCAATATTTCATGGGGTCCAGCATAAGCAGATCTGTAATTTCCTGACTTCAGAGGGAAAATTAATGCCTATTACTTTTGCATACCTTTCAATACTGGTCAGATAGATGTTGGTAAACTTCCAATCAGATTGTTGTTTGTGGAGAGAAGAATAGACTTTAGAAGCGTCGTGATTCTTAGCTACAATGGGTTTCGATTTCAGTATGGGTATTGTGGGGTGCACATAACCTGGTTGATAGAGGGACGTGTATGTCAAACGTTCGTATGTCGACGTGGCGTTGTCAAAGGTAATAAAAATCAGTGAAATGAGACAGGGCATCTGCAGGTTGAAAAATGCGACTGCATAACTGTCACATCATTTAGTAACACTAAATGTTAGATGACACAATATGGCAGAAACTAATCTAACCTTTAAATGATTTCAGAAGATATATGGGCTCTCATACAAGCCAGTACACCAACCTTTGAATATATATAGATGGGTAGTTACAGCTAATGTAACAAAACATACGCTACTGTTCATTCAGCAAATGATGTTTTGCATCGTTGTGTGAGGCTTATTTGTTTTATTTATAAAACAGAATGTGACAAATCAGTGTCTTGATTAAGTAGGTTTCTCTCCCATCCATATCTTTAGTGTGGCGAAAGTTATCGATAAAGTATAACCCGTCTACTGGAATATTCTTGATGATTTAGATTTCAATGAAAGAGTGTTAATCCGGTAATAGTCAATTCTATACATAAAAAGATGCCTACAGCCTACGCTGAGAATTGAGTAAATGTATTAACGCAAACACACACACACACACATATATATATATATATATATATGTATATATATGAAAAAGGAAGTAAGGTTATATACAAAAGAGTGGTTATAGAGAAAAGGGGTTAAGTTGGAAATAGAACAGAAAATATTTTTTAGGGGCTGCTTTTCTTTTTTACTTTTTTTTCTTCCTTTCTTTGATTCGTCAAAGTGACATTTTTGAAATAATGAGAGGAACAATTCTTTTAAAAAAGAGTATTATAATGTATATAAAGTATATCAAGTATTAGCGGTTTCGATGTATTAGTAAAATTAATCGTATCAAATGATGAGTATTACAATTAAAAAAAATTAATAAGAATTAAAAACTAAACATTTTATACAGATTTAAAATTAAGAGGTACATTTTAAAAAATCTTTCTTGTCATTTTCCAGGCTCCTTCTCAACTGGGAAGATAATAAAACTTACCTCTTAATTTTAAATCTTTAATTCTTTAATAAGCACGTGGAAAAGTAAGAAATAGGAGAATAGACAGACCGTTAATACATGTTTATTTAAAACTGCACCTACGTACGTTTCGCCCGGATGGGCTTCTCCAGGGCACAAATAACTAAAAAAAGTGTTCCTTACATGGCCCAGAAAGTGTTGTTGAAGGTAAGTTCACGTCAGAGTTGATTCGTGTATTCATTTTGCAGTAGGTCAAGGGAGGTAATTCTGGCCCGTGTTAGGGCAATCTTTCCCGGCCAAATTTTTTATCCGTTACAATATGTGGTTACAACCTTACCATTGTCGATACGCACAGGGTCAGGTAAGCAACGTTTGTTTTGAGACGTTTGTTTACTGCACCTGCCCGCCTGGGTCATTTGAGCCTGGGTCTGGGATGCATGGTTAGTTTCCGGATGTTTTTTGCAGCGCCTGCCCGCAGGGGTGTTAAAGCTTTTTGCAGGGAGACCCGGTATACGGTTTTCACTCCTCACACTTATTCCATCTAAAGAAGGGTATATTTAAGCGATGTGTACAGCTTATCGTCGATTCAGCTCTGCTATTGATGAGTTCGTGGGGTGCCGTTATGATTTGGTAGAGCTCCATGAGGCAAATATCGCACTTCCTCTTGAAGTTGTACGGTGCAGCCCTGCCGCCAATATCCCAGTGCGCGGAGAAGCCGATGTTTAAGTATTCTAATGATGTGATGTAGTCTGCGAGCGAAGTGGAATGTCTTAATTTCTTATTTTTGAGAGAGTGGAGATGTGTTCGAAATCCAATTTTGAACGGGCCAGAGGTAGCCCATGTATAATGTTTAACTCTATTGTGGCTAGTTACAGTGCACCTATATATAACCCTATCAGTCAAGCAGTATCCCCTAAGGGGGCAGCGTCCTCTGTCGTGGCAGTTGAAATTTCGGTCGCGGTCCCTTCTAATTCCCACGGTAATGCTATCATTATTGCTATCTCTGTTGTTACGTACTCTCCCGCACCTGTCGGTAGAAACATTACAGCGCACTGTGCGCGGGGTGATACCATTATTATTCCGCACGTCAATGTCCTGCATGTTCCCCAGTCATGTCGCGGTTATGCTGGTTGCGTCTATAGAGGCTGTTGCCAGCACTATTGGATGCTGCTAGGGAGTCGTTAAGGCCGATATGGTTATTGTCAGGTGTAGGTGCGTCTGTACTAAGGTGTTGTGTGGTGGTGATCTTACTGTGATTAGTTGTTCCTATGATGTCTGCTTGGTTAGGTGTAGTAGAGAAGGATATATTTATATTGTTTCTATTAAGGATTTTTCTATACCTATGGTTGGGTGCGAAGTTCTTCTCTAAGGCTTCAAAGAATATCCGAGGTATGTCGGAGGCCACACTCGGAGAGTAAGGGGGATGGAACCATAGGACGTTACGGTGGCGATTACGTGTCCTCATATGTTTGCTACGGGTGGTCCCAACAAGGTAACCATCCTTATGCATGTTAATGCGCTGTAGCCCGTTATATGCCCCTTTCACTTTATGCTCGGGTGCACTCTTCCTCCTACTATGTTTATGTACAGGAAGATGTTGGTTGGAAGGCGTTAGTAGTAAGCCGTTGCCTTTGTTGATTTTATAGTAGGGGAAACATTCGAGTAGGCTACAATGGTCACTGTCACCGGGGTCGTGATCTTTATTGTGGTAAGTTACCTATACTATCTCCAGTGTAATCAACGTTGCGGTCGTGTTCCTATTTGCAGCACCTTCCAGGCGCTGCAAAAAGCATCCGGAAACTAACCATGCATCCCAGACCCAGCCTCAAAGGACCCAGGCGGGCAGGTGCAGTAAACAAACGTCTCAAAACAAACGTTGCTTACCTGACCCTGTGCGTATCGACAATGGTAAAATTGTAACCACATCTTGTAACGGATAAAAAATTTGGCCGGGAAAGACTGCCATAATACCGGCCAGAGTTACCTCCCTTGACCTACTGCAAAATCAAAACACGCTTTTGTGTGAAGAATGAACTTTGACGTGAATTTACCTCCAAAAACACTTTCCGGGCCATGTAAGGAACACTTTTTAGTTATTTATGCCCTTGAGAAGCGAATCCGGGCGAAACGTACGTACGTAGGTGCAGTTTTAAATAAACATGTATTAACGGTCTATTCTCCTATTTCTTACTTGTTCACGTATATATATATATATATATATATATATATATATATATATATGCCTGTATATATGTATATATATATATATATATATATATATATATGTATATATATATACATATATGTATATAAATATAATATATATATATATATATATATATAGGGTAAAGGTTAAAACAGCCTTCAGTCACTTCATCTAGGAAGATTCCCTCCCAGACACAAATCCGGGCAATGTTGTTAGTGGAAGACCAGCAGTCGACCATACATACCAGTCACCACTGTTCACGCTAGCGATGTTTGTCTAAAGGGAAAGTCAACGGCCAAAACAGCTTGTCATATGTGAAGTCGCACACACACACATATATATCATATATATATAAAGAATGAATAATAACAGGTAGACATCATAAAAAGGTAGTTTATTCCGTGTGCTTACAAGTGTTTCCACGGTGGTGCTGCAGCCTAGTTCCGCTACGTGCAAATTCACAAGTATTTGCAGAACTCGAATATCCAATGCTGTGACCACTGTTTCCTCAGAGCAGAATGGTAAATATACAATGTAAAAACCCTTAAGTGGGGTTGTTGGGGAAGATAGAGTGGAACAGGAAGAGAGAAAAGTAGGGAAGAAGGAGAGAGAAGGAAAGATATGCAGGGGTTGGAGAAGTAGGAGAGAGTGGCTTGTAGATATCTTAATCAAAATGTTATGGTAGGGGTTTTATTAGTTACTTTTGGAGAGATGCGTAGATAGTTGAGGTCGGAATTATTTATTGCCCCAGAGGGCAGGTTCATAAATGTTGAGAGGGAGGTAGGTCAAAGGTGAGAGAGAGAGAGTGTAATGGATGTAGAGAGAGATATATAGGGGACAGATAATTATGTGTGGTGAGTGAACTTTTGGTTTTGTAGTAGTATTCTAGGAGTTGTACTGAGTTACCATGTATAGTGATAAGCAGTGTATTGTCTTGTAGTGTGGGGGGAAGAGACGGTTGTTAGCTAGAAAGTGGTGTTGTAGTTACGGGTTCGAATGTTAAGTTATTTTATAGTGAGAGAATTTAGCTTTTAGTTTGTGGTTGCAGTATAATGATCGTTCAATTCTATCGTTAAGTAGTTTGTTTTTGGATTTTAGTATGTAAAATAGCTCAAGGTTACATAACCTGCAGTACTTCAGACCACTCCGATATGCATTTGCGCTGGAAAGTATATCCCATTTTAAGGTGAACTGTTGGTTGTGTTCACGGAGTTGCCAGGTCTTGTTGGCGAGCGTGGGCACAAAACGGTGATTCTGATGTTTGATTGAGAATCGATGACGGTACCAGCGAGATTTAAACGATGTGGTGGTAGATCCGATATAATACCATTTCTGGTCGTCCGATTCAACCGTGCATTGGTAAACAATGTTGGACTTTAGGCATTCATTCTGCAATGGACATCTTTCAGGTAGATGGCAGTTACATGCTTTGTTGTGGGTAGCGGGTATACCATGGATAGGTTGTGATAGCGGTACAGGTGGGTTGTGCAATACCCGTCTCCCATTTAGTGGTTGGGAGGCAGATATTGCGTTCTGCCCATCTGTTACTAAAATGTTTTGTTTTGTAGAGTTGTTTAATTGCCTTAAGTTAAGTTTTATGTATGCTTCAAGGTTTGGTGCCGTGGAGTATGATAGTCTAATAGTTTTGGAGTTCAGAATTTTGCTTTACTTGTGGGAACTAGGGAAGTGTTTATTGATTAATTTAAAGAATGAAAGAGATAGTTTTGTACTAATCGAGGCATTAAAAATAGGATTATACCAGATATACTTTCTACAACGTGATTTATTTGGTGGTGATCTTCTATTATTAGTATGTCTGGTAGTACTGTGTGTGTGTGCTTGTGTTTTAGTCCCCCGGTTACGTATACCTTGATTACGTGTAGAGCTATGTGTGTTGTGGAAATTACTATCGATGTATTCTATTGTATCCCGGTGGTCAGCATTCCTTAATGCATTATTGTAGTATTCAGCATGTTCGCTAAAAATATCAGAGTTAGACGATAGGCGAGAGATTCTAAGAGAAATACTCCGGGGAACTGATTTGATCATGGAGAGTGGGTGGTTAGAGTTAAAGTCAATATACGTAAGGTTCTCATTTACCTTGTGGAAGGGTCGTATCTGTCCGGTATTTAAATTAAGAGTTACGTCCAGAAAGTTTACTACCTTAAGATTGTATTCGTATGTTATTTTTAGACCCAGTTCACTAAAAGATTTTCTAATATTTTTCCGTAGCCTTTCAAGATTTTGGTTATTCAAGTTATTAACTAATAAGAGCCCGTCATCCCTGTATATCCCCCCCTGTAGATTACTAAATCTACTATGTAATATGTAGGCTATGTAAATTCCCACGAGATCCGTGACCTCCGCCGAGTCGTTGGAACCCATGGTAATATCGAAATTTGTGGGTCTGTCCTTACGTTCCCAGTAGCAGTTATCGAACTTAATAATGGTTTTTCTAGCCTCGAGAATAATATTAATTTCGTCCTCCGTTAGGTCGGAATTGGCCTTAGCAAACGATAGGGCCTTACGTAAAGTGCTTGGTGAGATGGAAGAGTAGTATTCGTCTATGTCAAATTGTATAAACTTAGATTTATTCTTATTCTTAACATTATTAAACCAGCGAATTGCTTCGCTAGTGTTGCCCCATAATTTAATTTCAATTTTCTTTTTCACTTGAGTTATTACTCTGTCAAGTATATGTTTACTAATTTTCCCTATGTCTGATTTAGAAGGGCATATAAGTCTAATCTTAGGGTTAGAGTCAAAATTTACCTTATGGTCCTTCAGGTTGAGGGTGGGGGTAGCGGGTATAATCGGCTCGGTTCTATCGTCTATCTTGAGATTCTTTACCACTTCATATGCCTCGTTGTTAATATTTGCTAGCGTAGTTTCATTTGTTTTTCTATATTTTTTGTGTAGTTCGTTGCGTATGAAGTTATTATACGTATCGATATCCATGGTATACACGTTAGAAGTCTTGTCAGCTTTCACAACAATTCCATTGGTATTTTGCAATCTTCGGAGTAGTGCTTTCATGTTGTTCTGCAGCTCATTATTTCTATGTCTTTTGAACTTAATGTTCATGGTAGTTTTCAATAAGTCCTGTTCGAAAGCTTCGAGGTGAGGGTTTGTAGGTGGGTTTTTACATGATTTAAAACCATATGATTCAGACGAGTGACTGGCGCGTCCTTTATCGAAGTGGAAAGCTTTCCATCGTACACGCCGAATGAAGTCGTTACTGCGTTGAATCATACTGAGAATATATTCCCTTTTGTTAGGTATAGGTATGTTTTTAAGTGACATACCTATATGATGCCTTTCCATATTAATGCCGTGTGTCGGTGTGGTTGCTCAACTGTGTAGGAGGCGATTATTAGGTATAGGATTATCCAAGATGTAGTGATGGTTAATTACTACACTGGATATGGTTGACGTACGGTAAGAGGTTACTCTACGAGTTATGGAAGAATTGTACAAGAAACTTAGTTCCTGATCCTTCAGTATTCCGGAGTGTATATAAAGAATGAATAATAACAGGTAGACATCATAAAAAGGTAGTTTATTCCGTGTGCTTACAAGTGTTTCCACGGTGGTGCTGCAGCCTAGTTCCGCTACGTGCAAATACTTGTGAATTTGCACGTAGCGGAACTAGGCTGCAGCACCACCGTGGAAACACTTGTAAGCACACGGAATAAACTACCTTTTTATGATGTCTACCTGTTATTATTCATTCTTTATATACACTCCGGAATACTGAAGGATCAGGAACTAAGTTTCTTGTACAATTCTTCCATAACTCGTAGAGTAACCTCTTACCGTACGTCAACCATATCCAGTGTAGTAATTAACCATCACTACATCTTGGATAATCCTATACCTAATATATATATATATATGTATATATATATGTGTGTGTGTGTATGTATATAATGCATACATATATGTGTGTATGTGTGTGTGTGCGCGTGTGTGTGTGTGTGTGTAATAATCCGACGCTTGTATTGTATTCAACGATATGTCCGATGATATGGGAGCTTGTAGTTGTCCGCGTTCGGCTGACTGCTGCATAAATCTAATTCAAATATGGTCGTCTCAAGAAGAGGTCGGATGTTCAGAAATGGATAAACATTCCTGCTCAGTCAAATTTCCTTCCATGTTCTGCATTATACGTTTATATTATACGCTCTCACATGATTGCATTTTCGATAATACATTATCGTCGTATTTAAACAATATATATTGTGTTTTACAATATACATGATGTTGCAATTGTATAAGTACATCTCCTCTACGTGCAATGCATGTTTTCTTGTCATTTGGGAATATAATATAAATTACAAAACCGGCTGCTGAAGCAGAAAATCTCCACTCCCTACCCAGATAAAAATTTGTTGGTAACACAAGTTTTACTCAGGCGTATATGATGATGGATTGTTTTACGAAAGATATATTACTTAAAACGTTAATTTAGAATTGAATAAACGATTTACAATAAGTTAATACAATATCATTTAATAATATTTTGTATATTTACTAAAGGAATCGACAAAAATATAATTGCCTTCGTTATCACACGTATCGATAGTGAAATTGTTTAGACATAGTGGAACCAGAATTTTTTAAAGCATTCAACACTTGCTCATTATCATAGAACCAATTAATACCTATTCTAACATATCCATTGTCTGTAAAAGTTGTTTCGCTACTTAATATTTACAACCCAGTAGAGAGGTATTGAAAAATTGAAAAGAAAACGATGAAAGTACTCAATAATAGGAAAATAAATTAATCTATACATTTTCAATCCTCTTGAATTAGAAAGCTCAACCACACATCGCACAACCAGCCTTCGTGAAGTAGGACGAATCGGACAACGGAACACTGCCTCATTCTGACGACCATATTTTTAAACATGACTAAAATATATTGGAAGGAAAATACATCATTATACAAATAAATGCAAGAAAATCCCTCCGAAGAACCTATAGCCTGAACTCAAGAATTCAAAGATAGCAGACAACATAGATGTGCATATTGTTAGCGAACCTATGCAGCTGCTAATATACTTTCTACTTTTTTTTTTGTATTTTGATCAATGAGATATGCGCTTCACTAATAAATGTCGTTTTAGATAAAAACTTTAAAAACCTGCATTACTTTCTGAACAATGTTTTATCCCTTCATCATTTTCTAATGTTATAATATTGTGGTCATGACCCGATACCGCCTTCGATTTGTCGATCAATATCCACCTCATTTCTTAAGTCATCATGTCTGGTACTTATTTATCGATCTTTATTTAGAACTTGTAATTTATAGGAAATAGAACAGGCACAGACATAAACAAAGAAAGCCAGCCACCAACACATGCGCACGTACAATTGCGCCATACATACATACATACATATATATATATATATGTGTGTGTGTGTGTGTGTGTGTGTGTGTGTGTGTGTGTGTGTGTGTGTGTGTGTGTGTGTGTGTGTGTGTGTGTGTGTGTGTGTGTGTGTGTGTGTGTGTGTGTGTGTGTATGTGTGTGTGTGTGTATAATATACATGTTTCAAAATCAATGGCATATGACGTTTAACTCAATGGTATTGAGCGTTAAGATTAAATTCTAGTATTCCCAGTGTCTTCATTTCTCCGTTTAGAAGCGTATTTGCCTCGTATTTCTAAGCTTTTAGGTAATGGACTGAGGTTAGACTTATTGACTTCATTGGAGATTGATCACCTCATATGAATATATATATATATATATATATATATGCCTGTGTTTTGTTATGTGTGTGTGTGTGTGTGTGTGTGCTGTCATATATCTATGGATGTGATGTGAAAACAGAGAACGCAATGCAGTGATCAATCAGGTATGAGATCTGATAAATTATAATATATATTTATCTTCATAGGCGGATCATTGGTGCTTCGTAAGTTTTCATTTATAATATTGATCATATCTTCAGATTGTAAGAGGGATACAATTTGTGAGCTAGTCTTCAGGCGCTTTGGAATCTTCGTCCAACAAATTCCAATAACACTTCATGTGTCATCCCGATCTCTAGTAGAAGCTCTTTGACATGCAATGGGAATAAATACAGTAAAACTAGATACCTGAACGATTAACGGAGCCCTATTCAAATAAGGAAATAATTATTTCTCCTCATTGTTGCTAAGACTGTGAAAACAATGTATATAAATGTTGTTTGCCCTCTTCAATTGCATATATAATCAGTATATGATATTACATCTTACAGTTGTACGAAGGAAAAAGTCTAGTTAGAATCACTTGTCTCAATCCAATCTTTTGATACATAAATAAGTTCTCGATTAACATTTAACTCCTTCAGCATAGCACATTCTATGAATCTTTTGAAAAAGTATTAATTGGAATTAATAAAATGTATCGTGAGAAATTCGCTAGAGTCTGGTGTTGGATGGTCATTGACAAATATGAATGGTGCTTGGTTCACTGTTGAGCTGACAGGTATAACATTCTAACATTTCAACTGAGAGAGAGACATTCTAATTTGTTGATTATATCAAGTCTTCCACCGGTGCTGGACATCTATTGAATTTTAGCCCGCGTCACTCATAAGAGAATCAAAACCTGCCTGGACGAGATATAATCCTGAGAGAAGAAATAACCTGTCTTCACTATAGAGATGTTACATCTGATAAAACCGGAGCAACTGGAAATGTATACACTGCTCAATCCCCTAGCAAAGTATAGAGAGCTGCGTTACGCAATGGTGAGCAGAAATTCCATGTGCCATGTATACGGTGCTACAAAGCAAGCGATAACATTCTCCCTGCAACCAAAATCAGTTGACACGAGAAAGCGCCTAATACGACATTCAGATTGTTAGAAGAAGCTTAAAAACCAAACGAAATAATCGACAAGACAATCTTCAATATAAAGAAAAGGAGATTGCCATAGATGAAATACTGTTATTGTAAGTCTGCACAGCCAGAACTGTTTCGAAGTAACACAAATAGAGCAATCAGACAAATATATACAAATTTATCTTCTTCCAAACCTTTGGTGAACGATGATTGGGAAATGTAATGTTCAGAGATAGAGAGAAACAGGGATAGAGATAGTGATAGAAAAAGAAAATGAGTGAGAAGAAGAGAATACCATATTATAGAGGGATTTGAAATATAATTAAACTAGTTTTTGTTTTTTTTTATCCTTGGGAAATCAACTAGTTGTGTCAAATTGATTCAACCGGTAATTGAAACCGTATTGCCTGATAGCTCGTTAGGAAAATGTTATTGTGATATAACTTTGACAGAATACCACACTAGGGCAAGCTTATATTGAATGATTTACTACATTAGTGTATAGAAGATGCATCATTATTACGATCATCATCATCTTAACCAGCAGCTGCAACACCATAGTATAGATTGTATATTAAATTCAGTTAGTCTTCTAACTGATGTTATTTTATGTGTATATATGTGTGTGTGTTAGTGTGTGAGACTCTGTTCGTGCGCATTTATGTGCCTATGTGTGTCTATGTGTGTGTCACTCCCTGTAATAATATAATTTCACTTGTCAAACCTGTTATTTAATCCGGACCTGCTTCGAGCGTACTTTAAAAAATAACACTGCAATAATGTATGACAACGCAATCAATTTGATACTACTTGACATACAATATGTTACAGTTTATCTTTATAATCATCAACTGTATCGTTTGTGAAGCATCCTTTAATAACACTTGATATGAAATTTATTCAATCTGAGTGAAAGAGAAATATCTCCGAAATAAAATAACTTGAAGTCTTAAACATTATTTTTAAAAAGTCTATCTTCTGAAAGTTGATTAATATTCTATGATATTGAAAGAAGATTGTAATCATATGATGATTTTCTTTTATTATATGCGTATCTGTGACTATATACAAAATAGAATTATGATATATTTGCACTGCATTTAGTTTAGTATATACACTGATGTATAATACAAAATTTTAAGAAAGTGAAGGATAAGAAAGTATTATTTATTCATACATCTTTGTATATATATAGAGAGAGATACAATTATTCTCAGTAGATGTATACAAATACCTAATATGTTATCCTAATCTAGTTCTAGAATTAAACCTGAAGTGGACACACATACTGTGTATATATATATGAGAATATACATCTTTCTATATATACAGTACTTTTCTATACACGTGTACAACGCTAAGTAACAGAAAACAATTTGTAAATGCTTTTCAAATCTTTCTCATATAACTAACTGAAAAAAAAATCCTAACTTGATAAAGAAAAACTTTTAAAAACCCTTTTTAAGTTATAACTATATTTTCCTGGAAAAAAAAACAAATGAGCTTATAAAATTGCATATTTGAAAATACCCATTATAAATGCTTCTGCATAGTATTCAATTGAAATCTCAATGCGTGAATAACAGCTCCATGCTTTTGATATTGCTTTTTTTATTATTTTTACTTCTGTATATTTCCTGAAGAGATAGCATAGACATAATGCACCCATAATGGAGATTATTATTAACTAACCATCTCCAAATGCTCTGCAAATGGATGTGATATTCTAGCCGCATTGACACGTTCGTATAGATGTATGAATGAATGATAATTTCATATTCTTGGCTTTCGTACAATTTTGAATTAATACGCAAATCACATGTTAATAGAATTGACATATTTTATTTGCCCTTAGCGAAACAATTGTCCAAAAGTAGGAGAATCTGTCGAAATATCGAAGCATAAAGGAACTTCCATTCACAGCATTCGTGAGAATGTGAGTAATCGGTCATCACAAGAAGTGGTATGCAGCATGAATAGTATATAGAAAATTTGTGAGATATATGATCCGAAGAAATAAGAATATATCTTCTTTTAATTGAGTTGTTCTTCATATTCGTCCATACAATGTACATAAATGAGTACAAATAAAACACTCTCACACTAAAATATACATATACACACAAACAGTGACAACACTTAGACGCACTACCCCCCCCCCGTCGTACTCACACACAAGCACTCATACACATACACACATACACATATATATATACATATATACACACACACGCACACCCACCCACCCACACACACACACATACATATCTATATCTGTGTATATATATATATATATATATATATATATATATACGTGTATATAATGGTAGCTATGGTGCTTCCATAGGCGGTATGCCAAAATTAGCACTCAATATTCATACAAAGCAGAGTGTGGATAGTATATAAAAACGAAAAAACAGTGATGCATCTGGACTCAGTTTATTGCGTGTTACAATTGTTTCGCTGTCAGGTAGCTCGAGACATGATCACTCGATGGATCTGGCTGATTCAACGGCTGCAGGTTCCTTCGGACACGGGCAGTTCGTTCGGAGCAAATTTTCTCACTGGGGTGTTATCGTCAAAAAACACCTTCAAAAAACATATTCCACACTTGTCATGCCATTGGCTGTTGTTATTCCACGTCATCTTAAGTTCTCGTCACTATTTACTGCTACACGGGTCATCAGCCATTATCCGTCCGACACACTTCAATGGAGCCATGCTGGGTTCGGTATCTCACACGTCTGTTCACACTCCGGAGTATGTACCCACATATATACACACACACACATATACACACACGCGCGCAGGCACAAACACATGCAGGCATACACATATGTACGCATACATGTGTAGACACACATACCCCATGCACATATATACACGCACACACTCTCCGTCTCTTCCACAAACCCAGGCACACCCACATCCAGATACCGACCGCCACATGCTTATTGGCGCCTGCCTAAACAGCGACATACATCCGGTCTCACACGCACGCATACAAGCCCACCCGCGCAGACACACGCGTCCACGCATACAAAGACACATATCGGCGTTCGGGCACATCAGCACATATATACACACACACTCTCAGACACATACATGGTTACACATGCACATACACGCACATCCTTATTGATAGGCATCAAGAACAGACACACTTCCAAAGACATAAGCACACATACACACATATACACAGACCTGTATATATATCTACACACAAGTACATGTAGCCGCATATAAACACATAGACAAACCCTGTCCTATGTGGGTGTACGTACGCGCCCACAGACACGCCATACATATATATATATATATATATATATAGATTACATTAATCAAAGTTCAGTTTAAATCATGTATTTGCTTACAATTGTTTCCTCCAAACCGAGGTTTGGCTTCTTCGGAGCAACTATTTAGTGATCTATAACATACTTGACCTCATTTTCAACACAAGAGACATATAAAACATATGCACATATTGATCCACAGTGGGATGACATACATCAAAATGAGATAGCATGGCAATTTACATATAAAGGTTACAGGATAAAAATAAAAATAAAAATAAAAATAAAAAAAAAATAAAAAAAAAAATAAAAATAAAAAATAAAAAAAAATAAAAATAAAAAAAAAAATATATATAAAAATAAAAATAAAAATAAAAATAAAAATAAAAATAAAAATAAAAATAAAAATAAAAATAAAAATAAAAATAAAAATAAAAATAAAAATAAAAATGAAAAAAATAAAAATAAAAATAAAAATAAAAATAAAAATAAAAATAAAAATAAAAATAAAAATAAAAATAAAAATAAAAATAAAAATAAAAATAAAAATAAAAATAAAAATAAAAATAAAAATAAAAAATAAAAATAAAAATAATAAAAATAAAAATAAAAATAAAAATAAAAATAAAAATAAAAATAAAAATAAAAATAAAAATAAAAATAAAAATAAAAATAAAAATAAAAATAAAAATAAAAATAAAAATAAAAATAAAAATAAAAATAAAAATAAAAATAAAAATAAAAATAAAAATAAAAATAAAAATAAAAAAAATAAAAATAAAAATAAAAATAAAAATGAAGCGTTGGCAGTCTATGAAGATAAAGCAAGAGGAAAGTTTAGAGTAGTCAGTGTATGAAACAATCTCACGTGTAGCATGCACGCGTGTCTTATTTATACAGGATTATTAGAGTGTTATTTGCAGGGTCAGGCAGTTGAAGCAGGTAATCGATATTATTATGTGGGCTGAATTATTAAGTCATTTATTCGCATACACCTGTATGATATACGGTCCCGAATGTAGAGAAACACCAAAATATCAAAAGTTTCAAAAATATTATAAACCATATTGTATCGTAGGCAAAACAGTACCACTGTCTTCGCTCACACCACCACTCGCATAATCCATGAGACGCAATATATAGAACACGGGTCTATCATATAATTCACGATGGTTCAGCATATAACCAAGTTATAAACCGTATCTTGTCGATTCTTAATTAATAGATCATTTTGTTTAGTTTTGTGTGATGATATTATATTCCGGAAGTGTCTTTATGACCAAGGGGAATTAATGCGTAAGGGGAGGTAACTAGCTGGTTTTCTTAGTTAAATTTATTATCATAAATTACATTAATGGTGTTTCAAATAAGTGCCTATCATATGATGGTATAACTAATTTTTAGAATATGTTACTTATTTATAGGTTACAGTGTTGTCCATTAAGAAGTACTAGGGTGTATATATTAGGATGATTACCTTCTATTAAGGAGTGTCATATCTGAACATTTTATAAGAGGAGTCAGACTCCCAAATCAATGTTCCATGTAAATGTAATTCCCCCCGCAGGACCTGGCATGGTCCTATTATTATATATGACTCCCGGTAGGCTCTGGGTCATTGTATGTCTGAATCCTTGGTAAATCTGAATATCTTCAGGATGGTCTGGAGATTAAATTTCTCATATAAAGACACCAGTCTGGCCATCAAGCAATAGGTTACCCCCATCTCATATATAAATTAAATTGGGTGTCTTATCTACAAATTAGAGTGGAGTCTATTAATAGGTGCTGAAGGAGTTCATATCATGCTGATTACAATCTGGAGATCAAATCTCTCATATAAGGACACCAGTCTGGCCATCAAGCAATACATAAACTCCCATCTCACATATAAATTAAATTAGGTATATTATCTGCAAATTAGAGTGGGGTCTATTAATAAGTACTAAAGGAGTTCATATCATGATCATTACAATCCAACATGGAGTGCCACACCTGGACAATCTATAAGAAGAGTCAGACTACAAAATTAATTATATGGGTATCACTACTAATAATGGTCTTATTATCATACAAGACTCCCGGCAAGATTCAGGTCATAGTATGACTGCATCCCCGGTAAATTCACCAGGGTCGTCCGGTGGCCAGTTCTCTCATCAAAAGATACCAATCAGGTCATCAACCAACACAGAAACTCCTAACTCATGTATCACCTGTGCATAATTCATTGAACTGATCGTATATAGTATATACTCACGTAACAATAAGATTACCTATCTAATCATCAATCTATCTCTTGTTGGCATTCCATGCACAGGATTATGTTATCAAAACCAATACCGTGTCAAAAGTTTATATTAATCATATATTTGTGCAATGCAGTTTAAGTAGTCTACGGCCGAGATATCGGAATCAGAAGTACATGGGGCTATTCCCAGGGCAGATGGTACTAAAATGCTGCCAGTATTACCATTAGAGTATATACATGGGTGTGGAGATGAGGTGTGAGGTGTGCTACTGATGCTAATTGCTAGGGGTGGTGACGGTCCCAGTCTGACATTGTTATATATAGGGTTTAAAGTTTTTGAACGAGTGTAGGAAGCCGTGTTGGCAAGATGCGAACACTTCTGATTTTTTATTAAGGAGATAATGGTTAGAGAATATGATAGTATGGGTCTCTAGTAGACAGAGGTTACAAAATGTATTAGGTGTTTTATACGATGTTGCACTACCTACCACTTCCCATTTAAGTGTATATATTTTATTTTTAGTTTTTAGATAGTGTATGTAGCTAGATAGTGAAGTGGAGTTGGCTAGACCGTGTTTTTTGAAAGAGTGGAGGTGCGAATTGTATCTAGTTTTGAAGCAGTTAGAAGTAGAGCCTATATGGGTTTCAGAAGAGTTGTTAGTTGTGACTGTACATGAGTATATGATATCCTTGGTTAAGCATTTTTTATCTAAAGGGCAGGTTCTATTTGATCTACAGTTACAATTATTCTGGGTGCTAGTCTGCCGGTTACTATGCTGTGTAGAAGTTTGGATGTTAGCCATAGGGTTATGGTTATGTGGGTTGTCGTACGCAGCGGTAATGTTTACACTAGTACTAATACTATTATTTCCATTGATATTATGGTTATTTGCTATAATGTTATTTTGAATGTTATTTTGAATGTTATTTTGAAGGTCTATCGTCTGTTGTTATTTAGTTTGTTGGAAGTAAGAATTAATTTTTCTTTTATTGCTACTAGCTATGTGGTATGCTAAGTTAGGCGTAGTAGAGTATTAGATTTTAATAGTGTTTTTCTTTAAAATGCTATGGTACCTGTGGCCGGATGGGAAGTGTTTATCCAGTAGTGAGAAGAAAGCCCTAGGTAGGTTGTTAGAGACGTTTAGATTGAAAGGAGGGTTGAAAAATGTATTATTTGTTCTTCTATTTCTGTTTAGCAGGTCACTGATTTAGTTGGCCTATATTTACTTAACCAAATCCATAGGGACCTACCTTACCTCAGCGGTGGTTTGTATCGCGTCGATGCACTTCTACTTATATATTATAAAAAATTCAATATAGAAAGAACTAGAAAACTATTGCACAAAACATTCAAAAACTTTAACCTTAGTATTACCATGGACAAAAACACCAAAAACGTAAACTTCCTAGACGCCACACTCTACCTAGACTCAATGATATATGCACCTTTCCACAAACCTAATGAAAAACTCATCTACGTAGATACCAAGTCTAACCACCCTAAATCTATATTGAACTCTATCTCTAAGTGAGTATCTAATAGAATCTCTAATCTATCCTATGACATAAACACATTTAACAATAACTCGCAGTATTATAATCAGGCATTAGCTAGATCAGGCCATAATACAGGGATAGAGTTCCCACCTACAAAAACGTATAGCTACAACATTATTTCACACAACATGTCCATGGGAAAATTTAATAATAGGAATAGCAACTGCACACACACTAATAGGGATAGTAACAACAAAAGTAACCCGCACCACAGAAATTACCATAGTAGCATTAAAGGAAACTAATCACCAGACATAAAAAAACAGAAATAGAAGAAGAAATAATACATTTTTCAACCCTCCTTTCAATCTAAACGTCTCTACCAGCCTACCTAGGGCTTTTTTCTCACTACTGGATAAACACTTCCCATCCGGCCACAGGTACCATAGCATTTTAAAGAAAAACACTATTAAAATCTAATACTCTACTACGCCTAACTTAGCATACCACATAGCTAGTAGCAATAAAAGAAAAATTAATTCTTACTTCCAACAAACTAAATCACAACAGACGATAGACCTTCAAAATAACATTCAAAATAACATTCAAAATAACATTCAAAATAACATTATAGCAACTAACCATAATATCAATGGAAATAATAATATTAGTACTAGTGTAAACATTAACGCTGCGTACGACAACCCACATAACCATAACCCTATGGCTAACATCCAAACTTCTACACAGCATAGTAACCGGCAGACTAGCACCCAGAATAATTGTAACTGTAGATCAAATAGAACGTGCCCTTTAGATATAAAATGCTTAACCAAGGATATCATATACTCATGTAAAGTCACAACTAACAGCTCGTCTGAAACCTATATAGGCTCTACTTCTAACTGCTTCAAAACTTGATACAATTCGCACCTCCACTCTTTCAAAAAACACAGTCTAGCCAACTCCACTTCACTATCTAGCTACATACATTATCTAAAGACTAAAAATAAAATATATACTCTTAAATGGGAAGTGGTAGGTAGTGCAACATCGTACAAACCACCTAATACATTTTGTAACCTCTGTCTACTAGAGACCCATACTATCATCTTCTCTAACCATGATCTCCTTAATAAAAAGTCAGAAGTGTTCTCATCTTGCTAACACCGCTTCCGACACTCGTTCCAAAATTTTAAACCCTATATATAACAATGTCAGACTGGAACCGTCACCACCCCTAGCAATTAGCATCAGTAGCACACCTCACACCTCATCTCCACACCCATTTATATACTCTAACGGTAATACTGGCAGCATTTTAGTACCATCTGCCCTGGGAATAGCCCCATGTACTTCTGATTCCGATATCTCGGCCGTAGACTACTTAAACTGCATTGCACAAATATATGATTAATATAAACTTTTGACACGGTATTGGTTTTGATAACATAATCCTGTGCATGGAATGCCACCAAGAGATAGATTGATGATTAGATAGGTAATCTTATTGTTATGTGAGTATATACTATATACGATCAGTTCAATGAATTATGCACAGGTGATACATGAGTTAGGAATTTCTGTGTTGCTTGATGACCTGATTGGTATATTTTGATGAGAGAACTGGCCACCGTACGACGCTGGTGAATTTACCGGCGATGCAGTCATACTATGACCTGAATCTTGCCGTGAGTCTTGTATGATAATAAGACCATTATTAGTAGTCAGACCCATATAATTAATTTTGTAGTCTGACTCTTCTTATAGATTGTCCAGGTGTGACACTCCATGTTGGATTGTAATGATCATGATATGAACTCCTTTAGTACTTATTAATAGACCCCACTCTAATTTGCAGATAATATACCTAATTTAATTTATATGTGAGATGGGAGTTTATGTATTGCTTGATGGCCAGACTGGTGTCCTTATATGAGAGATTTGATCTCCAGATTGTAATCAGCATGATATGAACTCCTTCAGCACCTATTAATAGACTCCACTCTAATTTGTAGATAAGATACCTAATTTAATTTATATATGAGATGGGGGTAACCTATTGCTTGATGGCCAGACTGGTGTCTTTATATGAGAAATTTAATCTCCAGACCATCCTGAAGATATTCAGATTTACCAAGGATTCAGACATACAATGACCCAGAGCCTACCGGGAGTCATATATAATAATAGGACCATGCCAGGTCCTGCGGGGGGAATTACATTTACATGGAACATTGATTTGGGAGTCTGACTCCTCTTATAAAATGTTCAGATATGACACTCCTTAATAGAAGGTAATCATCCTAATATATACACCCTAGTCCTTCTTAATGGACAACACTGTAACCTATAAATAAGTAACATATTCTAGAAATTAGTTATACCATCATATGATAGGCACTTATTTGAAACACCATTAATGTAATTTATGATAATAAATTTAACTAAGAAAACCAGCTAGTTACCTCCCCTCACGCATTAATTCCCCTTGGTCATAAAGACACTTCCGGAATATAATATCATCACACAAAACTAAACAACATGATCTATTAATTAAGAATCGACAAGATACGGTTTATAACTTGGTTATATGCTGAACCATCGTGAATTATATGATAGACCCGTGTTCTATATATTGCGTCTCATGGATTATGCGAGTGGTGGTGTGAGCGAAGACAGTGGTACTGTTTTGCCTACGATACAATATGGTTTATAATATTTTTGAAACTTTTGATATTTTGGTGTTTCTCTACATTCGGGACCGTATATCATACAGGTGTATGCGAATAAATGACTTAATAATTCAGCCCACATAATAATATCGATTACCTGCTTCAACTGCCTGACCCTGCAAATAACATTCTGAGGCACTCTAATCCTGTATAAATAAGACACGCGTGCATGCTACACGTGAGATTGTTTCATACACTGACTACTCTAAACTTTCCTCTTGCTTTATTTTCATATACTGCCAACGCTTCATTTTTATTTTCATTTTTATTTTTATTTTTATTTTTATTTTTATTTATTTTAATTTTAATTTTAATTTTTATTTTTATTTTTATTTTTATTTTTATTTTTATTTTTATTTTTATTTTTATCCTTTAACCTTTATATGTAAATTGCCATGCTATATCATTTTGATGGATGTCATCCCACTGTGGATCAATATGTGCATATGTTTTATATGTCTCTTGTGTTGAAAAGGAGGTCAAGTATGTACTAGATCACTAAATAGTTGCTCCGAAGAAGCCAAACCTCGGTTTGGAGGAAACAATTGTAAGCAAATAAATGATTTAAACTGAACTTTGATTATTGTAATCTCTATATATCTGCTCTGTAAAACAACCGATGTTATTACATTGAGCTATTTATCTTACTGGTAATATGATAGTAATTAATGACTATCTTTCACTATTTAAGGTTTGTATAACAAATATATTAACATAAAAGGTTTTATTACATACACAACCATAAATAGTATCCTTAATACTATATATATATATATATATATATATATATATATATATATATATTTATTTACGTGTGGGTACACATACACACGCATGCAGACACACACGTATATACACATATATATATACGCACATACATATACACATACACATGTATACACGTACATACACATACATACTTATACGCACATATGTCCATATGTGTACACACACACACGCAAACATTCACATATACACACACATACGCACGCACATATACCTACGCACAACCTTATATACATATATATATATGTATTTACACATACACCTACATACATAATACACATACGTACACCTAACTACATACACACATACATACACACACACACATATATATAAAAAACTATACATGCATACGCACACCCACACATATACATACATATATACATGCACACATATATACATGTACATACATATACACACACACACGGACGGCCACATGCACACACATGCACATACGGATATTTGCTTACACACACATGCTTACACACACATGAAGGAACCTGCAGCCGTAGAATCAGCCAGATCCATACAGTGATAATGTCTCGAGCTACCTGTCGGCGAAACAATTGTAACACGCAATAAACTGAGTTCAGATGCATCACTGATTTTTCGTGTTTTTATACTATATATATATGCAATTATTGAACCGAGAAATATAAAACATCGGCGTGAAGAGATTATGGATTTATTTGCTTTGACATATGTTTCAATGTCTATTAAAAACTGTGTACTTATACTGATTAAAATAAATATTTTCCTATCATATGCAATAATTATTACAATTCGGCAGAAAGCCTATACTAGTGGAATTCAACTATTCATCACGGAGTAGAATGTAGTAATGAGTATTCGATTAAGAAAATGTGAGTAACTTAAAAATGGCATGAAATACAGACAGGAGAGGGAGTAGAGGTAAAGAGTTTCACATTATCAATATGTGCGCTGATGTGGAATAATTATTATTTGACCATTGGTATAGCTGAATGTTTTGATGTATACCATATATGGGGGTAGGGAAAGTATACGGAGAGGGACAGGGAAGTTTAAGGTAGAGATTAAGAGTAGTATAGAGTGGGTAAAGAGGAAAGGAATTAAGAAACTGGTATTGATTTCAATATTACTGAATTCATTGGGTGTGAACAGTTTAAATGCCACAGGATATGTATCAAGTAGGATATAATAAAACCTGGGTATTAGGGATCGAATCTTGTCCTAGTTCAGTTTGTATTTAGCGAAGGTTTTATGAACCTTGCGTTTGCAATAAAAGTCCCATCATGCTGGCAATTTAGAAGGTTTTTTCCGCTATTTTAATTACCTCAGCCAAACAGTTAACATGGGCGTCTTTCATTCAGTTATGGACAGGCGAATGTTAGCACATATATATATATATATATATATATGTGGGGGGGTGGTGCGCGTGTATGTGATGGGGATAAATAATTAAGAATCCTGCACACGTTACATTAGGAAAAATAATACGTTAGATTTCAAAGATGCACCTAATGCTTCTTTGTGCATACACACAAATAAATTAGGTCATACAAATTTAATTACCGTTATTTGCTAATGGAATTTTCAGAAAACATCAAGGTTATCTCATTTTTTCTCCTTTTTTTCTTCATTAAGCGTCCTCCGCTATCGTGAGCATTTGAAGATATAATTTTCAAGATAATGTGTATACTGGTTTTGTGTATTGTAACGCTTCATTTATGTGCCACGTACTTTCAATAGACACGATTCAATAACGTTTATTTTGTTTAAATACAACCTACGGTGTGTATTTTGTGATAAAATGCATTATTTCCTATACATGGCTGCTCCTTTACTGACTTGCTGCATTGATCATAGGAAGAAATATCTAGAATTAGCAAGGTTTGTTCCCTACAACATTATGTTTCATGATATTATTTGTTTGTTTGTAAGTTGATTGAATTTTCTGATTGACGCATGATACTTGATTGATTGATACAGGACCTATTACGTGTTAAACCATTGAAATATATGAGGGGCATGCAATATTTGTTTATACTTTAGAGATGGATCTTTATCCGAAGTGGAATTCGGGATCCTCTTGTAGGCAGCTGCATACTCCACAGTTTGTTCGATTGCATTTCTTGACTTTAGAAACTTTGATTGTAATATGCTGATGCACATTCGGCATTTACTGATGTACGCAATCTTTTCCTTTCCACAACGGTTATTTCTGCATGTTATTTTAAATCACTATATTCTTTTTGTTTTATTTCTTTAGAAGAGTTATTACGATGAGGGGGGGGGGGGGGGTATACGTAAAAACCTCGGCTTCATTTGGATGAAAAGTTATATGTGGTAAAATGTAATTGTTTTATTATTTTTTCTTTCTTTGAGTTCCTAGATTTATATTTGTCTCACATATGTATATCACTATTAATTATGTATTGAAAATATTGATGAGTCTTTTGTCATCTGATTTCGTCTGTGTACGCCTATTGTTAAATTTTAGACATTTGTGAATATTCGCTTAGCTGAATTGCATTGATTCCTCTGGTTCCTCTGGTTTGGTTGAGATTATGTGAAAAGCAGTCCGTTGTATATATCAATTTCATTGTGTTATTAGATTGGGACTTTTTCATTTTTAAACCTTATACTGATTTAGATGTGACTCGTTAAATTATTGACTGTATTATGCATGTTGTTTTGTTTATCATGATTTTCTCCCTACAAAAAGAAAACAAAAAACAGGCGCCCGGTGAACATTTATAAAAGAATTTGTATATAATAGCAAAACGGAACACCCTTAACCATGTTTTCATATGAATAGTTTGGCATATGATGTGCCTGATAAGTGTCGGTCGGCTGTTTCATCGAGCCTGATGTAATTGTTATTTAAAATAATCTGACGACAATCTATAATGAATTTTCTATCACTACAGTGGAAATATATCTAGATAATATTTAATAATAAAGTTCATATGGAAAGATATCTAGATAATATTTAATTGGCACTATTCCGTAATAATGTGAAATGTCTCTATAGTTTCACAACATGCAACGATACAATATGTTTTCGTTTGGATTATTTGCTTGATGCTTGAGAATAGTATCATATATCGAGATCGAATATAACTCCAAATGTGTTTAAGGAGAAGCTTCAGCGAGATGCATAGGAAGTTATATAACCGATATATTCCCAATGGTTCTGAATGTAAACATTACTGTATTTAGTCGTAGTGGCCACTGCACATATTTTACTGATTTTCAATGCTATAGTTTATTCCATAAAACTGTAGTTACAGTTGTTTCCTGCGTCTTAGTGTCCTCTATTTTTTATGAATTTCGTAACTCCTTAACGTTTTGAAGGTTTGATATTTTGCATACATTGATGTTTATATTCAAAAGTATTGGGAGATATATCGATTATGTAACTTCATTGTTACGGGGGTTCCGCTTTGCTATTACACACAAATATAGTTATAAACGTTTCCCAGGTGCCTGCTTGTGTTTTCTTTTTGTAGGGAAGAAATCATGATAAACGAAAGAGCATAATCCTATCAATGATTCAACAAGTCGCTTAATACACCGAGACAAGAATATTTCATATGTCAAATATCTAAAATGTAGTTGTCTGAAATGGAAAAAGTAACAATATTGTATGCGGATTCTACATACAAAACTATTTTTTAAACAAATAATACTAATACAAATAAAATGAAAACAAGTCGCGACACCATCTCCTAGAACACAAACATTAACCAACAGTTAGAAACACACATAGATTGGTATACCTATTAGATCAATCGTCTCAGTTATATAGCAACAATTCGAGTTAGGAGGTCAGCCGAAACACCACCTGATTGTTGTGCTGCAAAATCGTGAAATTATGATTGCTTTAGCCTTTGTATATATTGTATACCAAAGTCATGTAAAGTTGTCGAGCGGAAGTATTAAAAATAATGAGAAAAAACTGGATGTAACACTGGCCGTGGACTGAAGATATACTTTGGGAATCTGAATCTTGCAACAATTGGTGATAGAGATGGACATATTTGAAAAACGATGGAGGTATTGCAATGACAGTCGTATTGTAAATACTAATTTGATGAATTTTAATCGAAATATTTGCTTGATCTCCCTAAGATTTCCCATACGTTACTTCATTTGGTGTACAAAATTGAGAGTAGAAAAAGAAGTCAAGATCAAATTATGCCATTACAGGAAAGTGTATCTCTTAAAGATCCAAATGCTATGCAAAATAAAGCGGATTAATTCCGTAAACAAATCTATTTATTGCCCACCATGCTAAAGGCGTTTAGTAACGAAAGAAGCACCATTGGTGTGTTACGGATGTAAAGATAATGCTTATTCTTCAATAATAATTAATCTAGAGGTCGATATATATAGAGAGCGGAATTAGACCCATGACACATGATTATTGTACTAAGTCAAAAGTGTTTGCAAAAGGACACGTTAGCAGGAATAGCTTTTATAATTGCTGGGTTATTGGCCACTTTGCAAATGACTGCTAATCATTCTGGGACAAATCTTTAAAATGCCACGACATAAACGATGCGTGCGGCACAACGGTTTCGGCGCAAAATAATGAACTTTCCTCTCTTAATAACATTCATCTTAATGATTAATCTATCGACGCACTTGTTGATAGGGAATTAGCTTTGACAATGATCATTGTAGTATTAAAAACAAATTATGATATTTTAAAATGTATTCAGCTAGAACACGCGCGATGTTATGGCAACAGCAACTAATGGTGCATGTGTTAATGTACGGTAGAACGTTCAAGTGGAATGTGGCGTTTGAAGGAAACATATTTTCTATTCAGTGTTTGATTATCTTGTCAAATTGGGACCGGATCTATTTTCAGCAACTAAAACCAAAATGTATAAAATGTTGGCTTTATTGGCACGAAATCAGTCCAATTACCCTTCATTCAAGAGTGAAAAGGATTTCCTGGACACTGTACTACAACAATAAATGAGATAATTAATGTTCCCCCTGGAGGGAGACGATCAGTTCCGGTAAAACTGCAACAAGAGAGAAACGTTGAAGTAATTCTAAATGGGTTCGCCGGTGCAGTTGAGCCACAGGATATTGTAAACTAAGAGGATAAATTAGTTACTAGTACATTTAACTACGTTTCTAAAGGAATGCCTCGAGTTCAAGTAATGAATACACCAACTGCTTCACGTGACATCACCGAATGCGCATGTCTTGGTGGTTACCGTATTGGATTCGCAATCGTGAAGTTACAAGTTCAAATCCGGAACTATGTGCTGAGTTATGACCTTGAGTAAGACACTTTATTTCACGTTGGTTGTGAAACGAATTTGCTGGATTGCGAGTTAATGAGGCTGAGTATGTGATGTGTAAAACTGTCTTGTATGTCACTTTGCTTTATTGACTATTCCCTGTCAATTGTATGCACTAACACCCTTCAACTTGTCCTCCTCCTCTTTCAATCTTTTCAACTTTACATCTGCATGTCACCCAACTTTTGTATTTTCTCCCTGTTCACCACTGGCAACTAGTGTCTGTCATCTGAGACATCTTCCCCATCGCTTATTCTGACATTGTTTAGCTGCCCTTATAGCAGCTCTTCTAACCATGAGTTTTCTCCTTTTTATATATTCCGTCACGATCTGAGACAACATTATTTGTTCATATATATATATATATATATATATATATATATATATATATATATATATATATATATATGCATATATGCATATATGTATGCGACGAAACATTATATTGTTTTATTTTATAATTTGTAAGTTAAGTGAAAAGATATCCACACGAAATAATCATATCTGATACGAAAGACAAGATCATTTTTATAAATTATTCAGAGTATATATTTTAATAATTATTTCGAAACAATCCTGAACTTCCGTATAAGGTCCATGCCTGTCTTTAAACTCTTAACATCAGAAGCTACAAAAGTATGCCTAGAATTCTACTGACAATTGCCATAATTATATATTTTCCTTTGATTCGTATGTTCTTTTACCTTTATCTTTAATTAACATTTAGTTATCTATACACCTGTTCGGGAATATATTATACATAACTTATCCAAACTGAATATGCATATAACCATAGATATAAAAGCAGGGATGGGCGGTTTAAAAAACAATGCTTCTTTAATCTTTTAACAGATGAGACGGATATAGTTGGAATTCAATTTGTATTTTAACCCAAACACCACAAAATACAGAATAACTAAGTTGAACGTGTAAGGCATATTTTATTTACTTACAATTATTTTTGTATAATTATTCTCCTTTACATTATGGACAGCGATACACAGAAAATAGAATTGCATTTTGAAAACCGGTCGGAGTTAGATTCCATCCCCTACACAGAAGAAAATATAGAATACAATTATTTAAAAGAAGTCTTAACCTTGTGCTTATTTTCGGACCTTTCATCGTCGAATGATTTTCCTGAAGATGTAAAAGAGTTGGCAGGACTTTA
>OZ024743.1:303686941-303696941 GCA_964016885.1 Eledone cirrhosa | reverse complement strand
TCTACCCTTTTTTGATTGGTCTAGAAACAGTTTGAAAGCATGCATGGCCACCTTAACTGTTGACAAAGCAACAGTAGAGTCTCTTCTCGACTTTACATATGAGATGTTCTCGTCTTAACTTGTCCTTGCACCAACAACATATCAGAAAACATATTTTGGACCTAGTGTTTAGTAGCCATATTAACACATAACAGTACATTGGAAAAACACATTCTTTTACACCATGGCATGGTTCACTGAAAACAGACATTACAGCAGTCGAAGGTTAGACACAATGACCTCTCTCCAGCCCACCCATTTGATAACATGGATCCTTATAATGCAATCTGGAATACAATCAATAACGAGATATCACATGTTGACTGGTCTTTCACACACGCACACATCTCCACCAGCATCAAAATATATTGGCAGATTATTGTAGACATTGTCACAAACATACGTACAAAACACACCTCACCAAGATTTGTGAATAAAGCTAAATGCAGAATCCGACCAAACAGAAAATATTTTATCAGAAAAATAAAATTAAAAAACAAAAAATTAAATAAACTAATATACTGCCAACAGCAACACACACATTTGGCTGCTATAGCACTGCTCGACTAAAAAAAAGAATATAACTTCCAACAATTCATGAAGACCATCACCAATAACCAAAGAACTGCTATTGAGAAATGGGCCATTGAAAAAACTTAAATTGAATCACACATTGTTCTTTTCATTTGCGAATTAAACACAAGGTAACTATCTCCACTGTTCGGCCTCTGATTGATGAAAATGGTACTCTCTAAGAAACAATGATACTCTTTTTTCAGCAATGCTGATATGGCTGGCCTGGTCGTTCACAGTGTTGTTAATACCAAACACACAATATCGGACATAAAGATTGGCGCGGGCATAAAGATTGGCGCGCCAATAAACGAAACTAAACAAACTTCAGCAGTAAGCACCGATAGTTTCACTGCTTGTGTCCTGGAGGTGTGTCGACACCTACTTGAATCTCCTCTTGCTAATCTGTGGAGGAAGTCCATTGATGCTGGCTATATACCTGAAAACTTTCTGTCCCAGTCTGTTGTCGCAATTTTCAAACAGGGAAACAAGTCCCCTGCAGATAATTACCGTCCGATTTCACTCACCTCTCATATTATAACGTTATTTGAGAGTTAACTTTGCCTTTCATCCTTCCGGGGTCGATAGAATAAAGTACCAGTAATGCATTGAGTAATTGCTGGCCTTGTGCCAAAAGTAGAAACAAATATTTGAGAGGGTGGAGAGAATACGAGTAACTCACTTTCAGCAGCAATCTGCTGAATTTCAACCGAAAAGGGTTCAGTGATGGAAGAGACTGCCTAACGCAGCTCCTGCACCACTTGCATAACATGTTAAGAGCTACGAGAGCGTGCTCCAACACTGATATCATCTACCTTGATTTCAACAAGACAATTGACAGGGTTTCATCACAATATTCTACTGAGAAAGATATCCAATATCCATAGATTTCTCTGAAAGATGTTTGTTGTACTCGAATTTTTTCAATCATGCCCAGCTAAAATCACTAGTGTCACTCAACAAGGTCCTCTGTACTTTTCATGATTTATATAAGTACTGTTACTGACGATTGCTGTTATACAATGGGCGGAAAGTACAATATGCTGCTGAACGAGGATAAATTTGAAATAATCCACTTTGGGAAAGAAAATCCACTGAAACTCTCATATTCCTATCCTTCAGGTGAAACACTCGCAGTATCAAACAGCAATATACAGTAGGGAGTAATTGCTGAATACGACATAAGCCTGGCCACTCATATAAAAAGCAAAGTTGATATGGACTGCAGAATGTGGTCCTGGATTCTCAGAAATTTCAAATCAGAGATATCCATACAATTCTTCTTCTCTTCTCTACATTTACTCGACCCCACCTTGAATATTATTGTCCATTGTGGTTTCGCTACACGAAACAAAGTATTTTGAAAATTGAAACACCTCAAAGTTCGATAACAAAAAAGAGAGACAGGGTGACAGGCCTTGACTAGTGGGGTTGATTTGAAAATGTTAAACTCTATTCTGTCCAACACTACCGTGAGCGCTACATTATATGCATCATGGGAAAGTATTTCATCGGCATTGCTCAAATCATGTTGACATCATCTTTAAAGAACATCTGAAACTTGGGCGTGGCCCCGTGCTAACCAACAACAGCTAAAATCAAACTCGCATCTAATAACAACTTTACGGCAAAATTATTTCACCTAAATTGGACTTGCTCTCTTTAACATTACATCAAAACATGAAACAGAAACCACTCTCATAACATTCGAAATGTCTTTGGACAAATTCCTCGAAGAAATCCCCGATAAATCTCCTACAACCGGATATGTTCCTAAATAATAACTCTCTGGTTGAGTTAGTCATGGTGTTCAAATCCTGACTTGAAAGACATGTAGTGTTATTAAGGTAGACATGACCTGGGCCCATACTGGCCGAAACATATAAACATTATCAAAGTTATCACATATTATATGTATCAGAATTAATACTAGGGTCAAATGCCAATCTCAACAAGCCGAGATATGGAGTAAAACAAAACTGCAAAAGACGGGAATTGATGTTCCAATATGGAGATGAACGCAGGATTTGCATATGCATTATAGAACTTGTGAAGTAATTCCCGGGCTTCCCAGAAAACTATCGACGATTTTTACTGATTTCTAACTATTCGAATCGTCTCGAGATGGTTCAGAATAGTATTCAACCTTTATAGATTTATCATTGATTTGGTATACGTCGCCCACTGCATTCGGTCGTTATTGTAGTGGTCACACCTTATAATTGTTGTTTTATTCTGGATAATAATGTTTAGCTTCTCGATCTAACAAGTGCTATGCCTCAAACAACGCGATTAGTACCTGCTATATGGCGGTTACTATTACATTTCAAGACAATAATATATATATATATATATATATATATATATATATATATATATATAAAGAAAAAAAGATGAAATCGAAAATGCAACTGGAGTCTTATTTTTTAGAAAAATATATATATTTATTTGGTTCCTTTACCGGTTTCGCAGTTCTTCTGGTTTTTAAAAGTAGAGTTGAGATGGAGGGTCTGTGGTTTTTCTCACATCTGGTTGGTCTTTGAATGTTACTTGTTTTATATGGAAAAAGTGGCTCGAAATGCCAGGTTTTTCGAGAAGTAATTTGATTGGTTGTTCAATAATTAAAATCAATTTCGCACCAGTTCGCGTTACAAAGTTCTTCAAAGGAGGGGGGGGGGGTCACAGGTTGTTTTTTCATATATGAGTGTTTCGATTTCTTTTTACTTAAAAAGGGAGGGGGGCTCACGAAGGCTTTTTTTTTATAAACGTAATTTGATTGGTTATAAATGAAATTATGGCTGTCACGTGAACAAGTTTTCAAAAAATATTCGCGCCCTTATTTGGAAATCCATTATGTAGCCTTTTTAGGGAATTTTATGACAAGTAAAAGATAATGGTTAAGAGAAATTGGATGGGAGAATTGTTCTGGTTCAGTGAATATGGTTAGTTCGCTGGGGTGTCAGAATTAAGATTTTCAACATTGTGTGGATTTGCTCAGCCAACACCAATAAAAACATATAAAACAAGTAACATTCAGAGACCAACCAGATGTGAGAAAAACCACAGACCCTCCATCACAACTCTACTTTTGAAAAGCAGAAGAACTGCGGAACCGGTAAAGGAGCCAAATAACAATATATATATATTTTTTTAAATAAGACTCCAGTTGCATTTTCGATTTCATCTTTTTTTATTTATACTTTCACTCTTGTAGGACACCTCGGTTATTTTTCAATTTGTAAAGAAAAACCTCACTTTCTTATATATATATATATATATATATATAAAATTGCAAGTTTGAAGAACAGTTAGATAAAATAAAATATACCCAATGTTTAATCGCCTAGTCCGTAGAAATCAACTAGATAAATAATCATTTAAACGGAGTTAAGTTTAAAATGTAACTTCGAAGAAATAACAGATACATGATACATACTATCCCCCGCGAGGAACAGTCAGATAACATTTACCCAGTCTTTCTTCTTAGCCCTTAGAAATTAACTAGACACATAACCAATTAAACGGAGCTAAGTGTAAAATGTAAGTTTGAAGAAAAAATGTATATAAACTTTACCAAAATTCTTCTTGTCCCGACTAATATATATATATATATATATAATGCGTAGACAACGAAGCATATGTGCATAAACACACCTGCACAGTGTCGTATATGTGACAGTATCGTATTAGTTCAATGTACAATAACGGAGCCGTTACAGATAAAATAAATCAAAGGACGCCTATATACTGAAACAATTTTTAATCGCTGACAATATGTCATCCATACCGTGAGACAAGAATCATCAGAGCGTTATAAACAAAAATAGAGTGTTGAATATAAGCTCTCCCAAGCTTAGTCAACAGAATAGTAGAGATACAGTATGTGATAATAAGAGGGAGATTGGAGATGAGAAGGATGGAGAGAATGCGTAATGGGGTTGTTAGTCAACATATAGCAAAATATGAGAATACAACCAGATTTTCTAACATGAACTGAAGCATGTGAAGGTACACAAAAGCAATTAAAAGCAATTAAAGATAATTAAAAAAAGAGAGAAAAAGAAATTGAGGCATATTAAGGAACACAAAATTAACAAAAAAAGGTATGCATTGGTCATCTATAGAAGACAGGTGAGTTAGTTTTCCATGACTTAGAGTCATAGTGTATCAAACGAGAAACAGAGGCAAGTGAATGTACACAGAAGTAATTAAATGACACATGCACTATGCACCATAGGAGGCAGGTAAGGCAAATTAATTTCACATGACTTAGAGTCATAGGTCGTATCTGCCCTAACTATGGGTCCATAGGGTAAATCACAGAGCCTACAAACATCACAAGAGTCAATATTAGAATGTTTATCAGATAAGTTTCATTTCACTACGAATAAGGCATGTCACAAGTTACCGTAAGGGGAAGGATCATAGCACAACAGGGTCACGTCCTCCCTCTCGGTGGGCAAGTTCGATATGTCATGGTAGTATAGCTAGTGTTTTAAATGGCAAGTTACAAACTCGATTACTCAACAGCAACCATATAACACTCACTAGAGGGTCACTCAAGAATATAAAAGAGACTATTAATGATCCCTAATGTATCAATCATTAAGTTCAGGCCATTATACATCTGATGCATCTCTACGAGCAGAGAGGATAACGTCGCTATTGGGTATCATATATGGGAGCCTTTCGTATCAACACGAACCAGAGAACTACTTCATACTGAATTCCCCGCGATGCATGACTCTGCATGGTACTGGGTGTCACATAGAAAAATACCATGAGAACCTTAAGGTATTTTAAGAGAGTCCAAAGGGGATTTTATTCTCCCCCATAGTATGCATAAGCAGGGCATACAAGTAGGTTATGGAATTACGTGGATAAGAGGTGTTAAGTTTGCGTAGGGATAGGTACAACACCGATAGAAGTCAAAATACAGTCAAAGCCGGGTCGATGCATAAACAAACTGAAGCAATCAATACAGAACAACATGGTTTAGTCACTGTTTAAGGTTTATTTGGCGAGAAGTTATAACACATGTAGATCATCCGTAGATGGTAATCCAACCAACCGCTTTCATATGTTCTAATTGGCGAGAAGTCATAACATATGTAGATAATCCGTAGATGGTAATCCAACCGTATTCATATGTCCACCGATACATACCAGCATATATGGTCATATGTATTACAAGCTGTTGTTACATATCCACAGATGATAAAGAAGACTTTATTAGTAACCCCTCTGTTAAACTAATTAGCCCATCTAAATCTGACATAGGGATCATAAGTAAGAATATTTTGGATGGAGTAATACCTGTAATTAGAAGTAAAATTTACCTTAAACTGTGGGGGAATACGGAGGAGGTGATTGAATGGACAAACATAAGGGATTTATCGTCACTAATGCTTGAGAAAGCATTAGTAACGGTAAATCCCTTATGTTTGTCCAATTTGATATTGATTCGTATTACACTTCTATCTCTCCCATCCTTCTGAATAAGGCCCTCATTCTGGCCATGCTGAATCGTGATCTAACTAGATCCCAAATTGATATCGTTCTTGCCGCACGTAAAACTATAATCCTTTTTGAGGAGCATTTATGGACCCGGAAGAACACACCTAACAACTTTGATATCACAATGGCTTCTAGTGACTCAGGACAGGTCACTGATTTAGTTGTACTTTATCTCCTCCATGAGCTGCATAAAACATTTCCGTATCTTCGCGTTGGACTATACCGTGACGATGCCCCCCTCACACTTGAGTATACAAAATATACCAATGAAAGGACAAGAAAGGCCCTGCGTAAATTCTTTAAAGGCTTTAACCTTAGTATTATTATGGATAGGAATAATAAAACAGTTATCTATTTAGATATAACCCTTAACCTAGAAAATAAGATCTTCACACCTTATCATAAACCTAATGAGAGACTGACGTATGTGAATGCTAATTCCAACCATCCTCAATCAGTACTAAATGCAATTATTAAAGGCGTATCTAATAGGATTAGCCGTTTGTCATATAGTGAGGACACATTTAATTCTAATGTTGAATATTATAGTGGTGCACTAGCATGGTCTGGCTGTAGGAATAAATTATATTACATACCTACTAACTCCCAAACCACCCATGCTGGATCAAATAGTATAATTACGCACAAAATGTCATTGTATAATAATAGTAATAGAAATAGGAGTAGGGGTAACACTCTTATAATAAATAATTTGGCCCAACCCCTACGGAATAAACCTACTGTGCATCCTCCCCATATTTCTGCTAATAACACTAGTAGCGGTATGATGGGATCTAGAATCTCAATGCACAGTGGGGTTGGTTATATAGGTAGGGACCAAAATAATGTGGGGCATTCACAACAGGTAAATTATAGCAATAATATTCTAACTGTAACCCTACTTTTGCGAGGAAAAATAGAAAAAATAGAAGAAGACTAAAAATCATATCTATACTTCCCAGAACATTCTTCTTAATCCTGGAAAGGAATTTCCCGCCTGGTAGTAGATATCATGGTATAATTAATAAAAATACGGTTAAACTAACTAACTTCGCTACCCCAAACCTAGCCAGCCACCTAGCACGCACTAATAATAAGAAAACTAGAGTAGGGTTAGACACTATCAAATCTGTAAGTAAGCAACAACAACCTAACCCATTGGGAAATCAGTTGCCCGATGGTGGTAACGATACATCAGAGGAACAAATACCGTATCGGGAAAGCATTACCAACCAGTCCTCCTGAGACACGAGGAGCAATACACATTGCAACTGTAATTGTAGACGGAGAGAAAATTGCCCTATGAAGGGCAATTACCTCATGAGGAATATAGTTTATGCATGTGATGTTGTGACGGCAACCTCTACCAAAAACATATGTGGGATCTACTTTTACCTCATTTAAGACTGGATACAACTCCCACAATTATACATTCAGATAAGATAGGCTCAAGTATACCACCTCCTTGGCTAGTTATGTTTCTTATTTAAAAAAATGCTAGTATTTATTATACCCTTAATTGGAGATTGGTAATTAAATCTACGCCTTACTCCCCCCACCCACCCCCCGAGCAAAACTTGTAACCTTCTGGAGACTCACGCCATAATATACTCTAGATGTAACCTGCTCAATAGGAAATCAGAAATATGTTCTTCTTGCAGACATACGAATCTTAGTTCCTTTTAATACTTTAAGCCAATCAGCTAGATCTGCCGGGATATGACTCCACCCTCATCGGTAACTCTGTAGCACTCTTTCAACCTTTCGCCTCCTTCAACCTATTTCCTTAACCAAATAGCTTCTCTTCATGTTGACCTTCCTCGGTACACAATATTGTATGCCTGGAGGTCTAATATAGTTTTTTATTTGTACGAATCTTTTTGACACAGCGTGGTAACTCACTTGGTGAATTAATTTTTGTGGCAGTTGGAAATAAATAGTCTCATAGATGACGTGATAGAGTAGTCCCCCTTTCTCTGGCACTGAAACGTCATTAATTAGTGATTGAAAATAGTAATACTCCGTATGTGACTTTTACATGGATTAGTGTGTATTTACCTATCGCCATTAGGACGAATTGTGAAGCGGCTGTGTTTATATATTGCGGAGCCTGGTACCTGGATTATTGCGGGATTTAAGAGCTGTCTTGTACGACTAATGTATACCTGTATTAGTACGACCTCACTTAACAGACATGCTGTTGTGCCTGGTGGAATTATGGATTTGATCTGAGCACATTTATGTTATTTTTTTGTTTTACGTTACTCGTTAAACCACTTGTTTATGGGAAGGGTCAACACGCAATTACTGCTGCATATAATCAAGCAATATTTGGACGCGGTTACGGTTGGAATACGGAGACGGATGCATATAATCATATGAAGATTTGGAATTGTAACATCGACATGTAACACATCTCAGTCTGGAGTTTTACACATATAGGGAATTGTATATGTAACATCGGCTTGTAACACATATGACCATATGTGCTGGTATGCATCGGTGGACATATGAATACGGTTGGATTACCATCTACGGATGACCTACATATGTTGTGACTTCTCGCCAATTAGAACATATGAAAGCGGTTGGATTACCATCTACGTATGATCTACATGTGTTATGACCTCTCGCCAAATAAGCTTTAAACAGTGACTAAACCATATGTGTTATGTATTCATTGCTTCAGCTTGTTTATGCATCGACCCCGCTTTGCCTGTATTTTGAATTCTATCGGTGTTGTACCAATCCCTATAAAAACTTAACACCTCTTATCCACGTAATTCCATAACCTACTGGTATGCCCTGATTGTTCATGCTATTGGGAGAATAAAATCCCATTTGGACTTTCTTAAGACACCTTAAGGGTCTCATGGTATTTGTCTATGTCTCATGGTATTTGTCTATGTGACACCCCAATGATATGCAGAGTCATGCATCGCGGGGAATTCAGTATGAAGTAGTTCTCTGGTTCGTGTTGATACGAAAGGCTCCTATGTAGGATACACAATAGCAACGTTTCCTTTCTCCCCGTACAGACGCATCAGATGTATAATGGCCTGTATTTAATGATTGATACATCAGGGATCATTAATAGCCTCTTTTATATTCTTGAGTGCCCCTCTAGTGAGTGTTATATGGTTGCTGTTGAGTAATCGAGTTTGTAACTTGCCATTTAAAACACTAGCTATACTACCATGACATATTGAACTTGCCTACCGAGAGGAAGGACTTGATCCTGCTGGGCGATGATCCTTCCCCTTACGGTAACTTGGGACATGCCTTATTCGTAGTGAAATGAAACTTATCTGATAAACATTCGAATATTGACTCTTGTGATGTTCGTAGGCTCTGTGATTTACCCTATGAACCCATAATTAGGGCAGATACGACTTATGACTCTAAGTCATGTGAAATTAATTTGCCTTACCTGCCTCCTATGGTGCATAGTGCATGTGTCATTTAATTACTTCTGTGTACATTTACTTGCCTCTGTTTCTCGTTTGATACTCTATGACTCTAAGTCATGGAAAACTAACTCACCTGTCTTCTATAGATGACCAATGCATACCTTTTTTTGTTAATTTTGTGTTCCTTAATATGCCTCAATTTCTTTTTCTCTCTTTTTTTAATTATCTTTAATTGCTTTTAATTGCTTTTGTGTACCTTCACATGCTTCAGTTCATGTTAGAAAATCTGGTTGTATTCTCATATTTTGCTATATGTTGACTAACAACCCCATTACGCATTCTCTCCATCCTTCTCATCTCCAATCTCCCTCTTATTATCACATACTGTATCTCTACTATTCTGTTGACTAAGCTTGGTAGAGCTTATATTCAACCCTATATTTTTTGTTTACAACGCTCTA
>OZ024743.1:303611941-303681941 GCA_964016885.1 Eledone cirrhosa | reverse complement strand
CCAGGTGATACTCGGGTATTTTATGAAAGTTACAATATATTTGGCACACATTACAAAATGTTTGACCTTTCAAATATGATTGCTGAATTTTAACCAAAATAGGAATTATAGAATATTTATTGCCGTTTGGTCAAAGTAAATCATCTAGATAAAAATATTAGTTTTTTCCAGTGGTGATTTTTCCAGTGGTGATTTTTCCAGTGGTGATTTACAGTCACCATATATGTCATAATACTGCTCCCTATTACAGTCAGCATATAATGCTTTACTCATAGATGAATCATTAGGTGTGTTGTCAGTGAAAAGGCCTTGTCCAAAAAAATACATTTAGACTTTTTTATTTCTCCTTTTCTTTCTTTTTTTTTTTTGCTCAATCTGAACCTCAGAAATTCAAACAACATTTAAAGATTATTTTAAAAACCATAAATAAAATAAGAAAATAAATTTAGCATTGGTTTATGATTGAATGAAGCATTTACGTACTCATTTCTGTAATTCGGGGAAAGTGTATTTAAATTTGAACACTGTAGCTTTCACCAATATTTGCCTCTATTGCAGTAGGATCTTGTTTGAGAGAGATTTATTTTCTATTTCTATTAGCTATACCAACAGTTATAGTGGCTCACATGACATACATAGATACATACACACACATGTATGTGTGTAAGACAGTTGTTTGTGATTTGAAATGGATTTGTATAATATTTCTAGTAGATCGAGTTATCACATAGAACCATTCCTTTTGGCTTCATACAAATATACATACCTGAGAAAGTAAGGTGGGATTTGAATGAAATTTGGCTGCTATTTCTACCCAACAAAGTCCTCACTTATACTACTTTATATAGCAGACGTACCCGGGAGTGCCTGCATATTCTTCCAAAGTAACACCATGTAGTAAATTTGCGGCTTCAGAATACCTTGCAAACTACATGACTAAGGAATTAGGATCTATGTGTATTGTCATTGAATGCGGAATTACGACATTGCTCATTCCAAAGCCTCTGGATAAACATCATTCTTGGTTTTGCCTTGTGTTGCCGCAATGAAGAGACAATCAGGGTTCCCAACACTTGTTGTGCCAACATATATTTGACCATGTGAAAAGACAGGATCTGCCAGATTCAACCCAACGACTTTCAATGATTGCCCTTGTGATGGTCAGGGCAAAGCTGTGCCTTATCGGAAATTGATGTCTTTGAAATTGAAATGGTAAATCAGTTGGCTTCAGAGGTATTCTGGGAATGAAAAAATTGTCACCAGAAATGTTTTCCTGACATGATTGCAACTTCTAGAACATTGGACATCATGTTTTTGATGATGAGTCTTGTGCCATTACAGAGTTTTGGAGGATCCAGATTGCGAAGTAGCATAACCGATGCTCCAAGCTACAGTATCTGGTTGTGTAGGGGAATTCCCTCTTGTTCAAGACTGTTCAAATATTCAGTTGAATAGTTTACAACCTGGTCTTGAGAAGTGATTGTGTCAACTGATTTGTAGCATATTTTCTCTCCCGGTAACATATTTGTAGCATATTTTCTCTCCAGCAGCCTTCTGTTGATTTCTTTCACTGCAAGATTTTTAGGTGCTAAGATTGCTCGTTCACAGAGCCATTTCGGATCACATTGCCTCCTGGTCTGAATGTTTGGAAACACCTGGCAATCAGTTCTTGTACTGTGTCAATGATATGGCCAAATGACAACTGAATATGGTCATTGGAGTCCTTTTCAAGAAATCCATTTCCCAAATTAAGTAGTTGGATGGCAAACTCACTGACACCTTCGTCACCAGTTAAGTGCACACGCATATTGGTTGTAAGGCTCAGCAGCTGAAATTGGGGTCAGAGATAGGATGTTTTCAGACAGGCATTGACCTGGACAGCTCGAGTCCCTCGAAGAATTACAGACAGAGTTTGTCTAAAATATATCAACACATATACCAGCAAGAACCATTGTCTATCCTCCCATTATGCAACTATTTTCTCTCAGATCCCTTATCGTCCGGTCCAAAGTTTCAATTACTCCTTTATGGCTCATAGTAGCTTCATCCAAAATTATCATCTTGCATGTTTGCAGAAGCTTGCCCTTGAGTGAGTTCTTCTTGATGTTGCAAAAAGATTGTTCATGCCGTGTGAGATCTATGAGCAGCTTAAACATAATGTGTGCAGTTCTGCCTCCATCCAGAAGTGTTGCTGCAATGACACTTGAAGCCACAGCAAGGGCAATATGTTGCTTTTGGCGAACTTTTGCAATCAGGAGGTTTATGAGGAATGTCTTACCTGTGCCAGCAGGAGCATCGATGAAGAAAAGTCCTCCCCTGTCATTTTGAATGTTTTCGATAATGTTGTGGTAGGCGTATTTCTGATCATCCATCAATCGAGTTTAATTTTCATCCACAAACTTACGCAATGCTTGAATATCGTAGTTTATCTCCTGAAACATGTCTTGTGCTACCTCCATTTCTTCATCTGGCTCTGGCATCCCGCAGTTAGCTAATGTGCTATTCATTGCCTGAACTCGATGGAGAGGTCACAGAGAGCTTGATTGTTAAATGCTGGGGGTATCTTCCATATACATATTGCCATGATGTCTTCGGGCTAGGTGTAGATAGTCGTCCAACATATTGTTTTTGTACTCCTGCCAGAGTAGATGAGCTTCATCAATTCCACATTCAGTGAGCATAATAGCAAACAATTGTCTTATTTTACTGGCTACTTGAGTGATTGCTGCTGCTACTTCTAGGCACTTCTTCCAGTGTCCATTGTTATGCAGGAGTCCATGCTGTTTACATGCTTCTTGGTATGTTGGACACTCCCTTGCTCTGAAGCACCTAAGATCCTCAAGTGACGTTGGTCCTCGAACAGTATGCAGAAGTAGCCGTAAATAAAAACATTCTCTGTTGTTGGGATGGACATTGTAAACACGCCCAATAGCATCACTTGACTTGACTTCACGACCTTCCACTAAATGACCCTGCTTTCTTCGATTCCAGGTCTTGCAATTGGTCCAGGTGTAGTATGTTGGGACTTCAGCATATAGGAGGGATCGAGCAAATTCCTCATTCTGGCAGAGTTGTAAGAAAGCAGTTAGTGTAGTTACATGTGATGCTTGTGCCAACTGATGAGTAGTGATCTCAGTGAAGTACACTCTCTGTCCATTTTCCAGGTGGACTGCGAGGTTGACCACTGTTAGGTGGCGTTGGTGGATATCAAATCCAAAGATTCGCCAGATAGCTTCATTGCTGGAGATGTATCGACCTGTTTGATACGATTTGACCTCATCCAGCCCACCATCATTGAGTTCTTTGTCAGTAATAAAGGTAGCCATGTCACTTCCCTTGTTGATATATTTTTTGACATATAGGATTGCCTTGACGGTGCTGCATTACTCAACAATGATATGAGCTTTTAAAGTTTACACAACAATTTGTTGTGTGGGACGACCCTCTGCTTGTTTATGGTCAGCTCCGCTCCTCGAACTGTTAGGCTTGCAGTATTGCCTTCATGTTCTGGTCTACGTCTACGATAAAGGGGGTATCCATTATTGTCAGTCCGAGTTTTCCGAATAAAAGCTCTAGGATAATGTTTGCTGCATTTTTAATCATTCATGCAGGGAGAGGCTGGATTGATGACTCCACATGGACCATGAATGAGTTTGGACTTGGTGTTTTCAAAGAGCTCTGGATCACCAACGTTATCAGGAAACTCTGCTGAAATGTTCTTATCAACATCATCTGGTCTTATCTTCTCCTTGCACCAGATTAGTGTGTGAGAGTGAGGAAGACCTCTCTTCTGCCACTCAATAGTGGTTATCCAAGCACTAAGCTCACCTAAGATTCTTTCTTCTTTTAGGAGCAAGACGAGTTGTTTTTTTTGTTTTCATGGAAAAAAAAGAGCAATGAGGTCATGTCGATTATTTGGCTTTTGATTTTGAAATAATTCATTTGATATTTCCGACCAGTTTAAATTGCATGTAAATGTAATGAAGAGATCTGACCGACCACATTTTCTGACATAGGCCATTGCATCTTGCGTTCGTTCATGTATGTAACGTGGTCCTCCGTGAAGCTTGATAGTAGTATGGCCAACATTTCTTGGGTCAACATCAGAATTGGTGGATGTAGTTATCTGCCTTCAACTTAGTTTGATTCCTTCGCAGAAAATCCAATCTTTCTGTTTCAATTTTGGCATACATGTCCACCAAGAAACTGGCTGGTTACTTCTTTGAATTGCAGAACTTGGTTGAAGTGATCACGTACCATGAAATGAAAAGCATAGAATTCTTTGCAGCTGATTGATCGGCCAGTTTCTTGTCCCGTTCCTGGGTTTATCTGCCGTAGCTGAACATGATATCCATCTTGACCATTCCAAAAGATTAGAGGATATTGGAGTGAATCATAGGTGACAGGTGCATTGAATCTGCGTTCATGGTCTGAAGCTGGGCGTTTGTCTGTCCTAATGATGATTTTACGATCTCTGGTGTTGTTCAAATGCTCCAGTGCATATTTAAATACACTGACGTACATGTGATGTTGGTGAAGCATTTCTTGTAACTTTATGACTATGTAGAACTGCAATCCACCACGGACATTGGTACACATTTTGTGTGTCTGTATTTCATTTCCATCCATGAAGTAAACCTGCACAAATTTGTGAGGCTCCTGTGGAAGTGGCGAAGGCCACCCATTAAGTGGTAACGCTGTCCCTGAATTTTATAAGTTGTACAGAATCTAAAGTCAGTCACATTCCTGTCAGCCCCAAAAGATGTCATTTGAAAGGCAGAATTATATTTTATGATGTATTTATTGAAGTGTCGTGCTTCTGGTGTATGCTCAAGGAGCAGATTCTTCAGAAATTCAGGACGTTCTTGTATTGTTTTAAGGCTCAGTTTGCCTTTTGAGCAGCATAAACTTGCTGCCCAATTCTTGGCACCACAATACTGGCAGCATTTGTTCATTTTCCCAATGTTGATTTGTGGATTACTGCTGTAGTCCTTTTGGGCGTCATAAGTAAAAGCACCCATCAGCCAGTTCATTTTACTTGTGGCTTGTTCTCTTGCTCGGGCAGTAGAACGATGTGCTTGATTAGAATTTCGTCTGATTTGGGGCCGGTCCTAAATTTGTTGTTCTTGTGTAGCAGCAGTCCTTTGTTCCCTTTCATCCAAACGGTGTGCTCGTGCTAAAGCTGTTTGGGCTCTGTTAGCAGCTAAACGGGCATGCCGAACTTCTTCACTTTCTTCAGATCGCTGTGTTTTCTTTCTCTTAACCTCTGAAGATGACCTTCCACATAATGATCTGGAACGTTTTCTAGGCATTTGAAGTGATATTATTACACACCACACGATAGAATAAAGTACCAGTAATGCACTGGAATAATAGCTTGCCTCGTGCTAAAAGTAAAAACAATTATTACGCACCACAGGCTTTCCGAAATAGAAACAACTATAGAATGTATTGTTCACTCAGTAAAGTTGTTTTAAATGATCTCTTTATATGAATGTATATTAGGTGTAATTAATTTTAGACATATGTAGAAAATATTAGGATTTCAGATTGTATCCCCAAAAAACGACAAACACTACAAAATAATATTTTCTGTGTTACTTCAAATAACAGCAGAAAATAATATATTCAAATAATATCTTTTAAGAATACCGTTTTTGTTTTGTCTGTTAAATACATACATATATACAAAATATATATAAAACCATCTGTGATTCCTTTAGACATATGTAGAAAATAAGCTTTGATGGTAACATATATCGTCTGCTAAAGAAAGCCCCCCACACATATATGTGTGTAAATATACATATATAAACGCGGACACACGTTAGTTAAAGAATCCCTCCAATCACTCTCGCTCTTTCCTACCTCTTTACTTTTTTCTCCCTCCCATATTTGCTCTTTTCTTATTGTCTTTTTCTCCCCATCCAACTCACTCCCTTTCTCTTTCTCATCTCCTCTTTTTCTTTCTCTCTCATCCTCTTCAGAAGAACGAACAAAAAATAAATAAAAGATAAATAAACACATAAGTGTGTAAGAATGATAAACAAATAAAGATAATGAACGCTGGCTACTTTCCCTCTCTCTCATCCCATTACTCTCTCTCTTGTTTTCTCTCTCTAACATCCCCTTACTCTCTTATTGGCTAATCAACCAATGAGAGTAACTGCTGCTCAAAAGCATCCGCCACATTGTTTGCACGTTTATTTATCGTTTCCCTTTCAAATCTTGCTCTGTATTTCGTCGTTTTTATCATCAAAATATTTTTCTCGTTTTGGTAAGTTATATTGTTAATTTATATATGATTTTAAAAATTTATATTAACTTTTTTTCTTTTCAGTTCGCTGTAACATGCTTATAATATTGGTTGTATCTTATTTACTTGTATATTTGTCCATATTATTGTTGGTTTTATCTTAGATTATTTTATTATTATTATTATGTTAGATTATTTTTTCATTATAATGTTAGATTATTTGTATGTAATATTTATTTTTTATTAATTCAACTATAACAATTATTATGTAAAATATATTTATTTAATATTGATTGTTTTTTGTAGTTGTTTATATTAAAAGTCTGAAAACATTTTTATACATCTTACAATAATATTTATAAGATCATTTATAAAATAACAATTATATAATCTAATTGCATTACAACGATAATTTATTATTAATATATATATATCATGTTTAACTAGAGTTATTACAAGCGTTGCCTTAAAAATATATTAAACTAGACCTGTAAAATGCGCAAACTCAAGTGAGCCACATAATGTTATAATAAACCTTCAAAAGTGTGGGACTAGAGTTGTTGCTCAAAAATATTGTAATCATGATCTATCGTACAATCTGTGGCATCCTTTTTTATCGAAAAAGAGACTCATAACGAACTCAAGACGACACGATAATTATTAAAATTAATTTATAATGTAGAATTCGTTTTAAGTGCATTTCGTCTTAATCATTACTAAACATCTAATATGAGATATTGAACATTAGCTTAAATAATTATCGTGTCGTCTTGAGTTCGTTATGAGTCTCTTTTTATAAAAGCATGCCACAGAGTGTACGATAGATAATGATTACAATATTTTTTATCAACAACTCTAGTCCCACACTCTTGAAGGTTCATTATAACATTATGTGGCTCTTTTGAGCTTGCGTATTTTTGAAGCCTAGTGTATATATATATATATATATATATATATATATATATATATAATGAAAAATAAAAGTAACGGGCGAAAGAGAGGTGTATCCGTCCTTAGTTGCCTACTAAGTATCATAGGTTTTTCTTCGCGTTAGAGACAATATACCTCAGCCTAGGGCGAACAAATAACTAAAATTAGTTATTGGGATAAAAGAAAGGGCGGAGGGCAGAGAGAAAAACATGTAAACAGACACGAGGTGTGAAGCAACGTAAAGAGAGGAAAATTAGGAAAAATATCAAGTCAACGACTCATTTCGAACATAAGAAATATATTTTGACGAGAGAGAAAAGACACGTCTTTGCCGTAGCTGTGTAAGCGAGAAAAGAGGCGGCGTACAGTGGTGGGCGAGGGAGGAAGTGAGCTAGCGCTGAGTGAGGATGACTAGCAGAGAGGGAGTGAGTGAAAGTAAGAGGAAGCGAGATAGTTATAGTGGGAGGCTAGCCGAGAGGTGACTAGCAGAGGGGGTGAGCGAAAGTAAGAGGGAGAATGAGAGAGAAGGGGGAGAGAGATAGATAGAGAGAGAGGATAGCAGCAAGGGAAGAGAAACAAGACGGGTCATAGCGAGGAAGGTAGCTTATATGAATAAAATGGCGAGCTGTGTGGTTGCATTCAATGCATACATACATGTACATACATGTATACGCATAAACATACATGTACATACATATATACGCATAAACATACATACATACACATACACATACACACGTATGATACCGGTAGGGGTGGTAGCTAAGGAAAAATATGGCAGGTCACAATAGCAGTTGGGGTAGGAGAAAGATGCGGGTGGGGGGAAATACATCTAGATAGGAGGTCGAGTTATATAGTTCGTTAATTTCATTCTACTCTACTGGGTTGCAGGATCTATAGGTCCTAAGGATTTGTGCAAGCAGTGGGATCTGCTTTCGGACAGTTTTTTTCAGAAGGCCCTTTGCAAATAGTATATAATATATTTTTGTGATACATAAACCACAGCTCTTAGTCCCATCTGTATATTAGCACCCCCTCTCAAGTATGGATTAGTTTCCATTTGAGGAGGGATGCGGGTGGATTTTTTCTTGAGGTTCCAGACATATGTGACCAGTGTGGTTTGGTTGGCTTTGACCTGTTTTCTAAATCGACTTGAACTTCGATATATATATAACGAAGGAAGTGTGGTAAGGAACCAGGTGGACCATAACGCACCAGGGTACTCAATACTTTGAGTAGTAGAGTGGTTAATAGGAAAACGTTCAAGACCCCGACGGCCGTCGGGGTCTTGAACATTTTCAGATATTTAATATAGTAAAGCTTCTACAGGACAAGTACTGTTTCCTTCGTGGGAAATCATCAGGAAGCTGACTGTACAAGTAATATGGTGGTATTTATATATTTTCTTCGCATTTTTTCATTCTATATATAATCTGTTTTTCCTATGTGGAAAAAGTGCGTCGAGTGCTTGATTATCATGTGCATCAATATTTACCGTAAGATATATGCTCATCTGTGTAGAGCGCTCTATGGTGTAACCAACATTTTGAAGAAGAGAAGTCAAAACCAAAGAGATACACCCGGAAATTCCCTCTACTATGGGTATCCCTACTACTGGATGAACTCAAAATTATAAACAATCTTTCGATCAGTGAAGTACGCAGACCTGAAAGCAACGAAAATCACTTACTTTCCTGCAGTGTGCATTGAGGCCCCATAACTCCACCCGACAATAAATTTTTATATACCCTTTTCATGGTCGAATTGACTAACACTTCGACCACTTCTACGTTCATCTCCACACCGATACACATGTTTGCTTTCTCATGTATACTTTTCTTATACTTTTCTCATGCATATTCCCTGTCTCATTTGGTTTGGTTTTTGATTCATGTGGTAGAAGAAGATATCAGCTAATTGTTTACCTACTTACTACATTTTTGATTTTGCTACTCTGCTGTTCGCTATCTTTGAGAAAATTTCGTGATCCCATCCACCCGGACCTTGGTAGTCTGGGGTTATGAACTGCTCTAGGTGGTGTAAGTGTATTGTGTAGTCTGCTGAAGAATTGATGTTCTTTCCATTACGATTCTTTTTCGGAATATTAGTTAATCCGAAGTTGAAGTTGGCATTGGTGATAGGATAATCCAGTTTTGCTTCATCAATTTCTGCCTGGTCTGCAAAATAAGCGTGGTGTAGCATTGTCCTGATGCATGATTACACCCTTTCAGTTTGCCAATGATGGACGTTTTTTAACGATTACCTTTTTTCATCTGTTTAATTTAGAAAAATTATGGAGTGAAATTTACATCTGCTTTCGGGGAAGGACCTCATAAAGTTTAATAACCTTCCAATCCCAACACTTACAGAACATTTTCATCCTCGGATACTGGCCGGAATGTTATCCACCTTTATTTTATGCTCCACATTTTTGTACATAATCCACTTTTCATTTCCCGTGTACATTCCTTTCAAACAAAAACCGTTTTTGTTCCGTTCAAAGAAAGAACCGCAGAGAGAAATGCACCATATTAATTATTTTTTCCGTTAAATTATGAGGCATCCAAACAACATAAAAATTCACGTATCCAAGTGTTTTCTCACATCTTGAAACGCTCGTGTGTGGTATGTGAAGTAACACTGCGAAGTCTTGCGTTGTTTTACCTGCATTATTTTCGATTTGATCATTTGATCAACGATTATAAGCCTGCCCGAACGTGGAAGTTCTTCCAGGTCAAAATCTTCGGTTCTAAACCTAGTGAACCACTCGCTACACGTGCTATCAGCTATGGAGCCTTTTTTTTCTAAACAGCCCATAGCTTTTGCGATGTTTATGCAAGAATATTTTCTTTCCGGAAATAAAAGAGTTTAACGTGAAGAAAATGAATCACGTTTCCCCCACATTTTCAATTGTATACTAAAATCAGTAGAAGTAAATAATCCTCACAAAATTCAGAAAGAAAAATGCTTTGAAATAACTTCTTTCAGTAAATATAAACATATTTTATATGCATATGTTACAAGATCAGTTAAATCCCGAAATTAAAAATAACGAATAGAAAAACGCTACACTTCTGTTATTACGTGGATGCTGAGCATATTAATGTGGAGGATCTCTATTCCTGCTTCTACAACGAAGTGAAATACGTAGTTGTGTGATACAGTGGACAACACTGTTATAGAATATCATCTCAAATTCAATGTTGTTTCTTCAGAGTATAACAGGCAAGAAAAACTTAACGCTAAGCTCTATGAAACTATATTATTGTTAATTCTAAATAATGTATATTGACAATATCTGACAACAAGCTAATACTAGTGGTAAAATGGTTAGACCACATCATCTTACTATAAAATGCAGCAGCACCATCGCCAGTAACAGTGATATTATTTTCCAAACAAAAATGCTAAAACTGCGGATGGAATTTTCTTGGAAACCAGAATGTGCCATCTCCACCATCTCTAACATCAAATTCCATATCAACTATGGAATTTACACCTGCAATGCTGCGACGTCACCTTAAGAATAAGCGCAACTATGCCTCCCCTGGTCTTGATGGTGTTACATACCTGCTTCTCAAACGTGGCGGGTACTTCTTTTAGCACCAGCTTTCTTTCTTCTTTCAATACTGTCTCAACAATGGTACTATTCCGGAGCAGTGGAAAACTGCCAGTGTCATTCCTCTGTTCAAAAACGGCGACCGCACGTCACCTGTCAACTATCGTCCAGTCAGTCTTAGTAGCTGTATTGCCAAACTGATGGAATGATGTGTCAGAGAAACACTTTGGAACTTCTGGAGCTTTCACAGCCTCATCCGGCCCTCGAAATTTGGATATATCCCTAACTCCAGCTGCTGTAATCAGATTATTGAGTTCCTTGAAGACATTACCCGGATCACTGACAGCGGCTCATGGGTGGATGTTGTTTACCTTGACTTCGCTAAGGTTTTTAATTCTGTGCCCCACAAAAATACTTATGGCGAAACTCTCTGCAATGGGTGTGAAGGATGATCTTTTTAACTGGTTGAAATCCTTCATTCTTAGTCGAAAAGAGGTAGTCACAGTTCTAGGACAGCATTCTTCACCATATGAGATGTGATGTGGTGTACCACAGATATCTGTTCTTGGTCCCCTTTTGCTTGTTGCATACATTAATGACATAGATGCCAACTTAAAGTATGCCACAGTACTGACATATGCAGATGACATCAAGCTGTACCTTGGAATCAAAAGGACAGATCCTGAAATGTATAACACTTTCCTACAATCACACCTGGACACAATGCAGCAATGGATCCCAGACTGGCAACTGAAGCTGGCTGTGGACAAGTGTACCACCATGCATTTTGGGAGGGAAAATCCAGCGTCCACATACTCCCTCCACAACACTGATATCAAGAAGTCCTCTTGTGAACGTGACCTGGGCATTACTGTCAGCACCGATTTGCGTTGGACAAAGCACATCTCTGAAATTGTCAAGAAGGCCGAGGGTGTATTGGCATCACTCAGCAAGACCTTTGTTAGCCGCTCTCCAGCCATCTATTTAAAGCTGTATACAGCTATGGTACGACCACACTTGGAATTCACATCATGTCTGGAACCCGTATCTTGCTCAGAACATTGACATCCTGGAAACTCTTTAGAGACGTGCAACCAAGCGCATACCCTCCATCAGACACCTGCCATTCTCTGAACGCCTTGCTTCCCTGTGCATGGATTCATTGAAGCTCTGACGTCTGACAATGGACTTGGTAAACACCCACACTGTTATTAACCATCTCGCCAACAACAACCCTGAGCACCTTTTTGATCTCCATATGTCTAACACACGTGGACATGCCTACAAAGTCAGAAAACAGCACAGCTCCCATGATTTTCGGAAACACTTTTTCATGCTTAGAGTTGCTGAAGCTTGGAACAAACTGCCTGCGTCAGTTGTTTGCTGCCGATACACTGCATCCTTTAAAACCCTCATGCTTCCCGAAATTCGCCAAAACTACACCTGATGTCCCCCTTCCATACATATGCACACATGTGTATATCATGACTCATGCACTGTTCATTTTCCTGACGTTTCTACTTACTCTATGTACTATACATACACTTTTGATGAGTAGTAGTGCACCTGAACACTGTACACACTATTTTCATTATTATTATTATTAAATTGTTTATTCAATGAAGCTGTGTTAATTTGAACGTCCGTCAATCACAAGAGGCAACAGTCCACTAATACTATAAATAACAAATATGTGATGTTTGAGCTCCCAGGAAATTTATATATAATCTTTGTATAATGTACAAATTAATATCTTCTCCCGTTTATACACTCAGATAAATATAAATACGCACACATTCGTACATAGAAGCATCTGTAAATGTACATACATACATAAACTCACGTATATATAAAATGGTACACAGTTACAATAACACACACACACACACTCTCTCTCTCTCTCTCTCTCTCTCTCTCTCTCTCTCTCTCTCTCTCTCTCTCTCTCTCTCTCTCTCTCTCTCTCTCTCCCCTCCCCCCGCGCTCTCTCTCTCTCTTTCTCTCTTTTTCTCCCTCTTTTCCCCCCTCTTTCTCTCTGTCTTTCTTTTTTTTATCTCTCTCTCTATCATGCTCTCCCTAGCTCTAGAAACTCGCTTATTCATGGGAAGTACGCTTGTTATTTTTCATACCTGGCAAAGAGAAGTTGAAAGCTATAGCTGGACAATGGATTTAGGTAACACAATTTTAATTATTATAGCCACAAGGTATTTTGAAGAACACTTCTAAAACCTTGCAGACATCGACTAAATTCATGCCATTTAAATATAATAGCAACATTAGTGTGTATTGAAACGTAATGAGAATTATCGGGAATAAAGGAAGTTACGTACTTTTGATGGATTATTATATATTCCCATTATGAATCTTATGTTGAATAATGACATAGTAGTTATCTGTGTACCTGTTTGAGAATATAGATTACGTTATCAACGCTTTTTCATGTGCATTTACATAGAAGATAAGCGTCTATACTTAAAGTTAAACACAAATAAACCTTATCATGAATGATAGTCAGTTGGACAGCACAATGAAAGATAAAGCATATACGTTTCACCTCTTGCTAGTAACTTAAATAATACACTGCCGCATAAGAAATGCATTATTGAGAGTGTGAACTGTTGTATCTGCTTACCTATAATATTTCTGTGAACTGTTTTGCATTATGGATTGTGATACCAGGAAAGAGATTATATATTTTCAACAACGATCAAAGCAAGATGCTATCTTGTACACCGAGGAATATACTCAATTCACGTTTTTTAAAGAGATTCTGAGCATGTGCGTATGTCCATCATTGAGTAATTTTTCGGAGGATACAAAAGAATTGGCAAATCATTACCTAAATAAATTCAAAGAAAATGCACTTGGTTGTTATCCAAAGCCAGGAGGAGAGATGTTCCTAAGAGAACACATTGCAAATTATATTTTGGAAAGAGACGAAAACGAACAACTGGAAGATGGTGAGTGTGTTCTCATAGGACACAATGAATTTTCTGTATATTTTCATATTTTGATTCTGTTCATGGGTGCTCATATGAATAGTGGTTATGGGATACTAATACCGTATCCATCCTCACCTACTATTAGAAAAACAGTAGAAATATGTGGTTTTAAGCCTATCCCCTATTACTTGACCGAAGAAAATGATCACTGGACCGTCGAGGAAGAATCGCTAGTCAAAGCTTTGGAAGGATCTGAATGTAAGATACAATGTTTATTTTTTGAGAATCCTGGCTATCCGACAGGTCACATTTATACACAGAAAGAACTGGATATATTGTTTCATTTTGCCAAAAGTCGTAATGTTGTTCTTCTAGCAGTAGAGAATTTACAGTTTGATGTTTACAGACAACATAATTCACCATTCTTATCATCAAGAAAAGCCCTCCTGCAGAAGGGTGATTCTTACAAATCCGTGCAATTGATGTCATTCTTCTCAGCAGCTAGAAGTCCACAGAGTGATAAAACATTCCAGATAGGTTTCGTTAATTCCTTAAGAATGGATACATTTTTAGAGAGCTTTGCCAACGCTATGTATCCCACAGCTGGTACATTACACCACATCTACTTAAGTCTTTTTCTTGGAACAAAACATTTAACAAAATACCAATCATTTAAGCGTTTTGAAAATGAACGAAATACCTTCGTAGATCTACTTGGAAATCTTGCTGAAATTGCTGTTGACTTTTTTAATTTACAACCTTATATGAGTTGCAGGCGAGTATCTGCTGGCCAATGTGCTTTTCCTAAAATTATTTTTCCAAGTCAGTGCAATATCAACTGTAATGAACATCTAGACCTTGAGGAAAAATATTGCTGTGAGCTATATACTGCTACAGGAATTTACGTTGTTCCTGGCAAAGAGTTTGGTGATAATCTTCAAAGTATGCATTTTAAGTTTACATTTCCTCTTGACCAGATCCTGCTTCATGACCAATTAGAGAAAATAAGGCAATTTCATCAAAGATTCATACAATCTGTGATTTCTTAAGGGCAAAATATATTCTCTATCAGCTACTCCTATTTTTCCTTGCGCCTTTAGTGAAACAAATAGAGACAGTGTTAAATTCAACAAACTCTCACTCATATAAACATACACACAAACACACACACATACACATAAATATATGTGTGTGTGTATATATATGTTTTAAAATAACCACATCTATCTTCTTACGCATTAAATTTTCACTGTTACACCTTATGAATGTATATAAGATTATATATTTTACGCTATTTATTTTATTTTACTCTTATTCTTATTCTTATTTTTATTTTTATTTTTATCTTTATTTGGATTCTTCTTTGGACCCCCCCCCCCTTTTTTCTCCCCCCCCCCATGCGCACATAAACCTATTGTCAACCCCTCCAAATTGACTATGATTATATTATATTTAACCCCCCCCCTCTTTTACACTCCTTTCTATTATGTAATATAGTATATCGACTATATTTTATGCCCCTTTGCATCCTCCATACATTTCTTCTTTTCTGTCCCTATTAGCCTACCTTAATTCTGCTTAAGTCAGTTCTTTGGATATCGTTATGTATATGATAATAATAAATTTTCATTCCTTCTTGTAAACATTTGGAACGAAATATTAACGTTTATAAACTTTAATGACTTAAACTATAGCCAATATTATACTGCCTTATTAGATAGTTTAAATATTTTTGATATTAATTTATCAAATAGGGTTTTCGAGTCATTTACAGGGGTTGTTTTCCTTAGCTTTTACTTAACTACTTAACTGCATGGGAGACCTATATGTATACGTTTGTTTTTGTTTTTTTAATTTCCGGTTGATTCTATCTATTTATTTATTTTATTCTATATTATAATACTACTGTGCATTATTTTCACTGCCTGGCACTCACTCACTCATCCATATACATATCTGTCTACCAACCTTGTAATAATAAGTAATTATATATTATATTGTATTAATTTATTTTATATAATATATTATATTGTATTTTTTATTGTAATATTGATCCTTATTACATACCGTTAATTATATGTAACATTATGATATGTTAAACTTTATATATCATGTAAGATGTTTCTACTTCTGTAAGTTTTTTGAGGTATTGTACAATTTATTTTTCCTCACCTACTCTGTAACCCAATATGAACCGATTTGTTAACTTGTGTACATTGATAAATGTTAGTATATCGTATATTGTAAATGTTATTATTATTATATTATTATTGTGACATCTATATTGTTTGTGTAAATTAACCGGAGATTATCTATTCTATTATATTGTATTATATAGTATATAATTGTATTATTTATTATTATATGTGTTACTTATAATTATATCATATTATTACCTCATGTATATTGGGTAGATGTATTAGTATTAAATTCGAGAGGGCTTTCCTCAAGACGTGGGAAACCCGAATGTGAAACCCACATCAAGACTTTTAAAGGGGTTCCCAAAAGAAACCCCACCAACCATGGAGGTCGAACCACCCGACCTTCACAAGAGCCGGGAGGTAAGTAAACCTTCCCTCTCTCTCTCTTAGCTTACCAATATGGCCATATTAAGAGTAGGAAGTTTAAATGTTTGCGGCCTGGGGTCACCCTGGAGGCAGGGTCGCCTGCTCAACGACCTCCGGTCGCTGGAAATGGATGTGATTGCCGTAAGCGAGACCAGAATTTCCGACACGCGTGCACTACCCCCCATTTTCGACGACTATCAGATCTTCGCATCTGTTAGCAGGCCGGGAATGGGGGGTGGGGTGGCAGTGCTGTTTAGGAAAGGACTGGATCTCGAGGTAAGGTCGATCTTCCGGGACCCGGACGGTAAGTTGGTGGTCTTGGATGTGAGCAGTAGCGAAGGTGGTGCCTTTAGACTGCTGGCAGCCTACGCCCCTACAGGGGCCGGACGACCTGACTTCTTTAGGTGCCTGGAGACCTTTCTGGGTACGTCTCGCCCTTTACTGTTAGCGGGGGACTGGAATGGCATCTTAGCCGCACGCTGGGATTGTGTGAGAGTAGCCGATAGGAGCGGGGGGTGCAAAAGCCTCAAGCACCTACTCAGCCAGTTCCAACTGTCTGACAGGTATCGACTAGATTTCCCCAATGTGCCAGTATGGACATGAACCAACCGAATGGGGTCATCTAGATCGTATATAGACAGAATCTTCATTAGGAAAATAGATAGAAATAGTGTGGGCTGTCCACTTTTTAAAACGGTCGCCTATTCAGATCACAAATTTGTGATCTGTACAGTCGACCTAAATAAAACGCGTAGGTTAGGACCGGGTTACTGGAATCTGAACATGTCATTTCCGACACGTAAGGCTTACAGGGACCGAGTCAATAAGTTAGTTAAGCAAAAGTTGACAGGGGGGATCATCAACAACAGATCGTGGGGGGCTCTCAAAACAGAGATTAGAGTAACTTCGATAGAGTTCAGCAAAGAACTAGCGTTAGAGAAAAATAGAAAGGAGGGGGAGCTGGTACATAAGTTAGACGAGGCTATTTGTAGTGGCATCGCAACTGACGTGCTAGCGGCGAGAATGGCATTAGACCATTTCTTCAATGCCAAACACGAAGGTTGCAGGTCAGAGCTAAGGCGCGTGCGCTGAGAAACGAGGGAACTAAAGCTGTTCGATGGGCCCGCGTGGCGGAGGCGCAGCGTGGTAATAAAACCACAATTCGGTCTTTGGCGGACCGAGACGGACACGAGATAAGCGATTCCAAGCGCATGTGTGAGGCCTTTCGCCAGCACTTTGCTCGGTTGTTCGGGGAGAGTGGCGGGTCAGGGAGAGTAGCGGATTTCAGTCCCTACCTTGACGGCTTGCCGCGCATCTCGACGGTCGACGCTGAGCGCTGCGAAAGGCCGATTACTTCAGCCGAAATTCAGGACGCCCTTGTCGGCTGCATGAGGCGCAAGTCACCAGGCTTGGATGGCCTGCCCTACGAGCTTTACGTAAATATGCCAGACTTGTTCTCCGAACTCCTTGAAGCACTCTACTGTAACTGGCAGCAGAATGGGAGTATTCCCAGTTCTGTGAGAAGGGGAGTGGTGACGCTGATAAGGAAAGACGAGAACAAGAGGGATACCTTAGACAACTTCAGGCCCATAACTCTGCTCAACACAGATTTTAAGATTTTGGCCAAGGTGTTAGCAAAGAGATTGGCGCTTGTCGTCGAGGATTTGGTTGGGGAGGCGCAATCCCAGCCAGGTCCATACACGACAATATCCACCTCATGCGATACATCATAGAGAGGGTAGGGTGTAAACTTGGCTTCGGTGGGGCACTGATCAATTTAGATCAATCGAAAGCATTCGATAGGGTCGATCATCGGTATCTGGAGTTTGTCCTCAAAGGAGCTGGCTTCGGCTCTGTCTTTAGAAGCTGGATCGTTGCAATGCACAGCGGCACACGCTCGGTGGTCAAAGTTAATGGCCACCTCTCGGAACCATTTCGGCTCTCCCGATCGGTCCGTCAAGGGTGCGCTCTCTCTTCCCTTCTGTACGTATTGACTCTCGAGCCTTTACTGCGGAAGCTGGAGCTGTTGCAGGGCATCCCGCTCGAACCAGGACGTGGAAGTGCGGTGTCAGCTTATGCGGACGACATCACCGTGATGGTGTCGAACACCTCAGAAATCGAGGTGGTCGGCACCTTATTGAAAGAATATGAAAGGTTGACAGCAGCCAAACTTAACCCGGAAAAGTCGGTGGGTTTGCAGCTCGGAACCTGGAGAGGCAAGCCCATGCCGTCCAACAGCGTCGTGGGGCGCTGGACGGACGGATCAGTAAAGTTGCTCGGGGTTTGGTTCGGACCAGACCTCCAGGTGGAAAAGAATTGGGACGAGGTAACAAGCAGAGTAGCCAGTCTCACCCAAAAATTGGCTGGGAGGAAGCTATCACTGAAAGGTCGCGCGGAGGTGGCGAATGCGTACATCGCGTCCGTCATCTATTACCGCCTAACCGTTATGCCTTGCCCCCGTCCGCGCCTCGTCAAGTTGGAACGGCTCCCCTTCAAATTCTTGTGGAGGGGACAAGTTCCGTTGGTGAGGCGGTCCATCTGCTGCCAGCACCCTCTACACGGAGGGCTGGGCATGCCGTGGCTAATGATGCGCAGACATGCGTTGAGGCTGCGACATCTCCAGATATTCTGCCTCAATGGTGAACAGGTGTGGTCGCCGTTTATCAGACGGGCCTTTCCGCAGCTCATTTCTTTGACTGAGCTGCAGTCCTGGGTCAAGAAGGGACCGAGACTGGGTGACTGGCACCTGGAATGTTGCCAGGCACTCACTGCCCTCTACCAAGCGGGCAATGCGATCAGTGGAAATTCCACTCTCGAGTTTTATAGAGGATTAGTGGTGGACAAGTGCGATGACGCACTCGGAGAAGCTTTGGGCCTCGACGAAGTCGAACTGACCAGTCTGTACCGGAGGACTTTTGAGCCGGGGACGATGGACAATTTCCAGAAATCCCTCGCTTGGCAGTGCTACCGGGGGGCACTGCCGGTTCGGGATAAACTCTACAGGCACGGAAGTGCTGTCAGACGGACCTGCCCAAGATGCGCACAGAACGACGAAACCGTTCTGCACGCACTTTTCCAATGTCCGTGCATTACTTACTTGTGGAGTTATGTCGAACAGCTACTGTCGCGTGTGGAACGAATCCAGTTATCGGCCGAGTCCATAGTGAAGATCGAGCCGCCACCTTCCTTAGGTCAGGAAGAGCAGGACATTTTCCTCTGTCTGGTGGCAGTTGCGAAAGAGATTATATGGTGGACCAGGTTGAAAGGACTAAAGACAGACACTTTTCTCTTCGGCCAATCCCTCATCAACTTCTTCAAGTTTCACCTGAAAAGGAGGGTGAGGGTGGAGAGAGAAGTGCTGCCCCCCAGTACATTTGTTAAAAGGTGGGTGAATGTGGCAAGAATGGCTCGTGTGAATGGGCCTACTTTGACCATGCGCCTATAGGCTAGCTAACTTGTGGAGAGGGGTGCTCTCCTGGGTGCCTTAGAAGCGCAGGGTGGTTCAGGATTGGTGGGGTACCCGAATCACCCCAGGGTCGTCCACCCCCTATCGGGGAATTTATTTTGTTATATTTTGCATAGTTTATTTTATATTTTATATTTTCATTGTTAAATTAGTCTTGCCATTGTGCACTTTTACTCGACCTTATTGTAAACCCCCACTGTCCCTGTCTTTGTATTGTCCCCTACATGTCGGCCCTTGTGGCTAATAAATGAAATCATTATTATTATTATTATTTTCATTCCTACCATGCTTATTTTTATATTCAAATTCTTAATAAGTTTTAATTTGTGCAGTGGAAGATGGATGTGCGTATTATTGTATGTGTGTGTGTGTGTGTACGTGTGCGCACATATATACATATGCATATTGTATCTTTTGATTTTTATTGTAATTTTTTATTCTAATGTTGGTAAAGGTATATTATTGTATGTTATATTGTATTATATAATATTCCTGCTCTATATAACCACCTTTGTTTAGCTCTAGTTTTTGCTTTGGACTATATTTGTAATATGGTTCTTAATGTTATATACATCCTTAGTAATTATTATCATATATTTTTATTATATATTTTTGTAATACTTCAGTTTATGTACACTCCATATTCTTCGGAGATTCCGGCTTGTATCTGCCGATATTACTTCTTGTTGTTTTGATTGCCCTGATGAGTCCTTAATAGGACGAAATATTGTCGGCTAATAAAGACTTTTGATGTATTGAAGGCTTCTTTGTTTTAATCTCTTAATATATATATACGAAAGACGTAAAATAAGAAAATTTTAAAAATTAAAAATCAACTTACTAAAATGTTCACTCCAACTAATTAGCTTCTGTAATGGGATAAATATAGTTACATAATATAACTATAGAGAATTCATTACGTCATGAGGTTAATCAGTTAGGAGCGGGGTGGTATTATGACAAGAGCCTACTACTACCTTGAAACAGCAGTAAATTTTGGCAAGTTTTGCTCAACAAATAATTTGGAGATAAATATAGAGAATTAGTACATTTACCAACATATGTGTACAGATGTACACTCATGCTAGCAAATATATAAGTTATGTCTTAGTACCTATGTGGTTCTATGCAGGGGGATGCAGAACAATTATATGAAAGACGTAAAATAAGCAAATTTTAAAAATTAAAAATCAACTTACTATAATTTTCACTCCAACTAATTAGTTTCTGTAATGGGATAAATATAGTTACATAATATAACTATAGAGAATTCATTCCGGAGCACAAATATGGAGATCAAAATTTATTCCCGCTAGCTTCATTCCATCCACTGAATTATTATTTTCATATGGGTTCCTAGTGTCCGCGCATTGCCTGGGAACTTAGCTGAGAATAGACTCCCGATGACGTAATGAATTCTCTATAGTTATATTATGTAACTATATTTATCCCATTACAGAAACTAATTAGTTGGAGGGAAAATTTTAGTAAGTAAGTTGATTTTTAATTTTTAAAATTTTCTTATTTTACGTCTTTCATATAATTGTCCTGCATCCCCCTGCATAGAACCACATAGGTACTAAGACATAACTTATATATTTGTAGCATGAGTGTACATCTGTACACATATGTTGGTAGATGTACTAATTATCTATATTTATCTCCAAATTATTTGTTGAGCAAAACTTGCCAACATTTACTGCTGTTTCATGGTAGTAGTAGGCTCTTGTCATAATACCATCCCTCTCCTAACTGATTAACCTCGGTGTCACGTGATTGATTCTTTAGAATCTGCCACTGACCAGGGGCAGTGAAATTTTTTCAGTGCTCCGGAATTTAGTCCTCGCTAGCTCCATTCCATCCACTGAATTATTATTTTTATATGGGTTCCTAGTGTCCGCTCATTGCCTGAGAACTTAGTTGCGAATAGACTCCCTGATGACGTAATGAATTATCTATAGTTATATTATGTAACTATATTTATCCCAGTACAGAAACTAATTGATTGGACTGAACATTTTAGTAAGTTGATTTTTAATTTTTAAAATTTTCTTATTTTACGTCATTCATATAATTGTTCTGCATAGAACCACATAGGTACTAAGACATAACATATATTTGCTAGCATGAGTGTACATCTGTACACATATGTTGGTAGATGTACTAATTCTCTCTCTCTATATATATATATAAACGTTTAATGTTTCGATGCGACACAGTATACTCATTTCTCGCTGTTCGTCGAATAATACATGTTTGTAATACCTATTCTGATGTCCTTTGTAGTATATTCCTTAGTACATATTAATTTCATGTAATTTTAATTATAGAATGCTGCATCTCATTGCACACGACACCCTAGCACAAATACATACTTATACTTATATACAAACAGACAAAAGAACATGGACGCACATGATGACTCCAAATATATTTGCTTGTGTATAAGGTAATATATAAAAAAACAAATGCATGTTTACATAGTTTGGGCTTAAGTGTACTGAATATGCTATGAATAAATAGCATGATATTTTATCTAATGGCATATTCATCCATTTTGTTTTTATATGTCACCATTGGAGAAAACACGAATTAAGCAGTCTCTATTTCTAATAAATATTATCTGGGTTTCCAATAACTTTGAAGTACTTAATTTATTGTACCTACATAGTCACTCCCGTAACACACGAATTATGTTCATCTGATTGAATTAAACACTTTCACAAAACTTACTGGATATATGATGAAATTAACAGATCCCATTTTAATCATAATCAATTTATGATAAGAAATCTTACATGACGCCATACTTTCAGAAGTCTGTTCTTATTGCTTTCAGCTGCATGTATGTTCTGGTCCGGTTGTTCTAATTCACTGTAGTGGTAGTGGTAGTGGTGTGAGCAGGTCAGTTAGCCGGTCAACTACACTCTCCTGTTGTGTTGTCAAGAAGAATTTATGTATGTAGACTGATATAGTTCAGTGCTTCTCTCTACCACTAGGTCATATAGTGGGAGATGTTAAAAAATGCATGTGTTAAAACAAATACGTGTTAAAATCTAGAAGTGTAAAGAATCACAATCCGTATTTTGTACACACCTGCGAACGTCCGTCGACGTACACCATTGCGTGTACACACGTATAAAAACAAGCATTCAAAAATCCACATCCACACATTCACAAACATCCGTACACATACTAGTACGCATACACACAATTACATACACGCACATTTTCGGATACGCACACACGGACACAGACTCAAAGATTCTCTCATGGGGTAGGGAGAGAAGTAATAGGTGTGTCCTATTTACGTGTAGTAGTTAGTGCTGACTCTTGCGTGGGAAAGGGGTCAGGTTTAAGGTAGTATATCTTTCGGATAATTGGGTTGCAAGCCGGGATTGAGTGGTGAGGCGCCTTTGATTAAATTACTCCCACCACTGTGTATCTCCAGAGTCTCACTCCAACAGAGGCTGCAGATGCCAGATCCCCTCAGTCAAGTGGCAGCTCCCTGATCTTGGACCAGGCCAAAGAGTACGGGGTCTTTTCCAGCTTGAGCTTCCGGATCAGTTCAGAAAGGGCCGTACTTTTCCTTTTGTCTATTTAGATGAAAATCAATAACCGAATCTAATTTTACCCTGTTCACTTACACTTATTGCTTCTCTCTCTCTCCCTCTCTCTCTCTCTCTCTCTCTCTCTCTCTCTCTCTCTATATATATATATATATATATATATATATATATATATATATATATAAAGGTTATCATATACATAAAGTTAAAGATATATATATGTTGCAACTGTTCACTTTTAAGCTCTATGAAGAATTAGTAAATTAAAATCAAAAAATCAGAGCATTATATCATAAATCATGTCTTATGAAGCATCAGATATTAAAATATATACTATTTCTTCTTCTAATCAGCATAATTAACCATATACAAAATCCATCCTAGCAAGTTATAAGAATAAATTCTCTTATGGGGAAATCTCCGACAAATAATCGATCGTAGCCTCTTCGCGTCGGCCCCGTTCCATTATTTATCCAACATTTCGACAGCATGTAGGATCCGACTAAATATACCATCAACCACACATAATTAGTAGTAAAATAAAACTTAGAAGAAATGCGCACATACCGTAATTACGGTATGTGCGCATTTCTTCTAAGTTTAATTTTACTAAGTTTAATTATGCTGATTACAAGAAGAAATAGTATATATTTTAATATCTGATGATTCATAAGACATGATTTATGATATATATATATATATATATATATATATATATATATATATATATATATATATACTATCCAGGAGATTCCAGCCAGAATAGTTGCATTTTTCCAGGGTATGTCAATATTTATTTATAAAACTAACCTATATTATATTTTATCTGATCAAACGCACCCAAGTTTACCTTGGTGGCCCTTGAAATATGTATAATGAAATAAATATGGTTTTATAAATATAGTTTCCATTTGTTAATATATTGTATATTTACTCCAATAATTTGTTGAGTGCCTTATATCAGTTATAAAAAATATTTTGCTTGTTGTATCCCAACAAATTAAATGTAACCTCTCTCTCTCTCTCTCTCTATATATATATATATATATATATATACATATATATATATATATATATATATATATAATCGAATAAGGAAAAGCGAAGTAGTTTCAGATGTTCAAATCTTTTAATAATAATTGTTTCTACTTTTGGCACAAGGCCATCAATTAAAACAGTGTATTACTGGTACTTTATTTTATCGACCCCGTATGGATGAAAAGCAAAGCTAACCTCGGCGGGATTTGAACTCAGATCGTTAAACACCTATGCTGCGATGCATATTGTCCGACACTCTACCGACTCTGCCAATCCACTGCCCTTTTAATAATAATGCTGTGATATATATTTCAATGACGACACTGGCCACACTGTTCTGTGTGCCAGTGTCGCGACATTAGATTATATGTGGATAGTGTAACTGCGACATTAGTGCCCCTTTCAGAACTTCTTAATTAAACATCTCTCTGCATATTATTTACTCACTTCAATCTATATGATTTTTTACTCACCTGCATTCTCACTTGAAACATTTTTTTTATTCCTAATTGTTAATTATTTTATTTTTTTATTTTTTTATTTATAATTTCTGATATTTGATTTAGGATTTTCGATTTTAAATTTTAATTTTTATTTCTAACTCTCACTCATAACTTCCAATGTAAAACCATGATTGCTAGAATTAAGTATATTTTCTCTTAGGGGTTGATGGTGAGTTGTACTGTCCATGCTTGGTGAGAGGTTGTATTGGGACCTGTAAATACTAACACTCTCCCATCCCCTCTGGCTTTCGGCTGACTGCAACAGACGGGATGGGTAGCAGTAAACTCTGGTACAGGTCCGAATGGGTCATTGTTTGGCTGAGAGGTGGAACTGACTAAGCGAATTTCGTTGGAATGCGCGGTAGCTGATGGTCAACTTCCTTCGGGCATGCGCCTGCGCAGACCGGTGGGGGCGAATTGGTACTCACAGGGAAACGGATGAAGAACCCAAAAGCACACACTTCGTCCGTTCCCATGTCGATTCAGTTTGGATTGCCTCGGAAACATAACCTTATTACGTAACAAGCTGTCTGAAGATGTCGCGACACTGGCACACAGAACAGTGTGGCCACTGTCGTCATTGAAATATATATCACAGCATTATTATTAAAAGACTTGAACATCTGAAACTACTTCGCTTTTCTTTATTCGATATTTACTCCGTCACTCCTATGTGGAAAAAGAACGTTGAGTGCTTGAATTGAATTGCATCAATATTTATTATCTATATATATAAAACTGTGGTTGTCTGTCTGTCTATCGAATTTTGGCACACATCTCCTCTTAGAATCTCTCACGGAATTGCACCGAAATTGCTATACTTGCACATTGAGCCCTAGCGAAGACATCGGAAAAAAAAAATTTCAAATTGACCCGCCCCATGTGACGAAATCGAATATAATGTATCGATTTTTGAGCGTAAGTTATCAGTTATTTCCCTTTGTTCTGTTTACATTGAGCGTCTTACGTAAAAAATTACGCTGGCATTCTCAGCGTTTAAACTGACAGTTCGAACACTAAGCTTCCGTTTTGCTTCATTTCCATTTAAAAGCATTTTAAAACAATATTTTTACTTGAAAACAAGTCTATTTAAAGACTACGTAAAACAAGCAAATATTTCGTAAAAAAAAGCAAAACTTATATAAGTTTATTTAAAATATATGTATCTGTAAATTTCGTTAGGCGTGCAGACAGACAGTCGTGCAGACAGATAGTCGTGCAGAGAGGTGATATAGGCGTGCAGACAGACAGTCGTGCAGAGAGGTGATATAGGCGTGCAGACAGACAGTCGTGCAGAGAGGTGATATAGGCGTGCAGACAGACAGTCGTGCAGAGAGGTGATATAGGCGTGCAGACAGACATAACTGATAATTTGGTTACGCTAATGTTTTTCTCTGCGTTGCAGTGTTTACATTTTCGATCTTTGTTAATAAATAACCAGTGCAGTTTCTATCCCCAGCATCCTCTTTTGTTATAACATTCGGGTTATCGTTATGTTTTCTTAACTTCATAAGGCATATTGTTGGTTGAGGGAATATTAATAAAAAACACCACATGCAAGTCTGCACAGTAGACACTACAGTTTTTAAGCCAAGAAAGAAACTTAACATTGTAACTTTAACACAGCTACTGAGCGACCCCGAGCAACGCCGGGCTTTACTGCTAGTATATATATATATATAATAATTGTTTCTACTTTAGGCACAAGGCCAGCAATTACCCAGTGCATTACTGGTACTTTATTTTATCGACTCCGTAAGGATGAAAGGCAAAGTCAACCACGGCGGGATTTGAACTCAGATCGTAAAGGGACCTAACTATGCTGGAATATATATATATATATATATATATATATATATATATATATATATATATATATATATATATATATATATATATACATATGTATATATATATATATACGTATATATATATATATATATATATATATATATATACATATACATACGTATATATATATAGAAAGATTTGAATGGATACAGTTTAGTTGAAAGGAATTTATTGACACGTGTTTCTATAACAGTTACATAACCTAAAACAGCTGCTATCTACAAACTTTTAGTTATGCAGACATTCAATATTTCAATGTTATTATTTACTGTCATTTCATCAGAATAATATTACTGAGGACCTATTTAGTTATTATAGAGAATATTAGGAGGGAGGGGTGAAGTTGTTAGAAGAATAGTTGAAGGAGTGGTTTTTCGATAGCAGTGAGAATTCTTGGTGGCAGTGAGTAATTAGATTCCCATCTGTTGTTTTGACATTTTTTATAGAATATATTATTGGTTATTTTTCTAAATCTATAGAAGGATTAGAGATAGTAAAGATATGCGTGGTTGGTTTTGTGTTTGCACTTAATTAACATTCAGACTTAAATTTTTCTTTCAAGTGTACGTATCCTTTCACCCACGCATTCACACACAAATATATTTGCACATCTCTACAAAATACATATACTCACAATTCACATATTCATACTTACATATATATACACATGCATACACATATATATACACACATGTATTCATGTACATACATACGCGCTCATGTGTATACATTTTCATACTCAACTTATCTTTATATACACACGTATAGACACACACATATATACATACATACTCTAGTCCATGTGTACACACATACACATACATACACATCTATATACACATATATACATACATACATATATATATATATATATATATTATATATATATATATATATAAGCACTTTAATACGTATATATATATATATATATATATACGTATATATATATATATACATATGTATATACATATATAAATATACATATATATATATATATATATATATATATATATATATATATATATATATATATATATATATATATATATATATATATATATATAGAGAGAGAGAGAGAGAGAGAGAGAGAGAGAGAGAGATAGGTAAATATACACGGGTGTGTATGATTGTGTATAGAAGATTATATTAATAAGAGAAATTCTAACTTTGTCTGATTTACTCGTTTTATTTACAATCCTTTAAAATATATAATGGTATTATAATGAAATAGTATGATAGAATATTAAATTCTAAGTGTTAATTGAACAAGTTCTTTCATGCATTCGCAATCTTCAGGTTCATAATATGTGGTGACAGTCGAGTTTGCAATTTTCAACTGTTGAAAATTGCAAACTCGACTGTCACCACATATTATGAACCTGAAGATTGCGAAAGCATGAAATAACTTGTTCAATTAACACTTAGAATTTAATATTCTATCATACTATTTCATTATAATACCATTATATATTTTAAAGGATTGTAAATAAAACGAGTAAATCAGACAAAGTTGGAATTCCTCTTATTAATATATATATATATATATATATATATATGTATTTATATATATATATAAAGATATAAATTTATAAAGATATAAATTTATCACATATTATATATGCATAATATATATATATATATATATATATATATATATTATGAATATATAATATGTGATGAATTTATATCTATATAAATTCAGTGTGTTTAACCTTGATCTCACCAATATGTATAAATATATATATATATCTAATATGTAGGCATATAAACATGTCAGATGATTCTAATTTTTCTGTAAATTGAAAAATATGATGAACATCTTTAAACGATTTTCGGATCTAATTGGTTCCTCGTTAAAAGTTGTGTATACCATCTAGTCAACGGCAACGAAACGTATTTGATTGGTATATTTGCACATTGTGTTATTCTGACAAGGCAATGTTAATATGCATATAATTAGCCCTCGCCTTGGAAATTAATTTATTAAGAAAAACTGACACGTGCATTCGATGCCGAAATGTATAGTACAGTTATATCAGTATATAGGGATTGCAAAAATATTTATATATATATATATACAAGTATCTCATAGGCATGAAGACATGCCAGAAAATACGAATATTGTTATAAATTAATATTATATAAAAATTAGGACGCCTATTTTAGAATAATACTAAAAGGAAAAGGAATATCTCTAAACGAATACATGTTTACTTTTGGTAGGCAATTTCTCTAAAATATTTGAATTATACGTGTGGCTGAATGTTAGGATATTGTATTCAAGCAAAATTGAAAAGGGCGAATCTAGGTGAAAATTTAACAGGAACTTAAATGGGAATGTTGGTATCCAGTAGTAGAGGGCTTCCAAGGCGGAAGGAAATAATTCATAAATCATTTGCCTTTTGAAATGAGTTATTTCTTAGATGATTCCCATCCCCAAAGAATTAATGTTTACTTTTGTGCAAAACCAGCTGCTCTTAGATCATATTTTTAATGTTGCATGCATTACGAGGATTCAGCCTTTCATTGTGTTGTATATATATGTCTTTCAATGTCGATAAATGATTTCCAAATTTGAGAAATACAAAAACACACCAGACAAGATATAATTCTCTCATTTTTCAATTAGGTTTTTGACAAATGAATGTCTGGATGCATCAGATGTAACTTTGTCCTAGTTTCCTGTTGCCTCTACTCTATACAGAGATATCATACATATATATTCTTGCCTGAATAAGTGGTTGTAATCTCGAAGGAATTAGCCATGAATATGTGATCATGCAGGTAAACGTATTATTTAATTAAATACATAGCAGAGTCATATCATTCAGGCAGCAAGATTATCTTGCTTCGGGTAACTCCAAGTACCAAATAAGGTATCCACCAGCTTGGAATATAATTTGTATAGTATAATATATCAACAAGAACTTTGACTTCACGCTGGTCCTCTATACTCAACTGTAACAATGGGTTGCTACACCATTGGTGCCAATCTGTATTGGCCTTAGACATTGCCTTGGATACCATCATTGACGTGGATACCGGACATTATATAGGCATAGGCGACTGCTGGTCTTCCACAAATAAATTTACCAGCGCTTGTGCATTGGATTGAAAATTGAGCAAAAGGTAACATTTTCGAGGCAATTATAGGTGGAAGGGAACGGATTAAAGAATTGTGTTTTTGCTTTTGTTGCCCATTCCCTTCTAACTTTCAGAATCTTGCGACAGCTCTGCGCTGACGCAGAGTTTTGGGAGTCTGACCGCTCAACTACCACCCCAAATACCTCTAACCTTAGTTGTTCTCTCTAGCTACCACTCCCCCAACAACTCAGCCGACAATACTATATGGTCAGTGGCAGTTCAGTTCAGTTCAGCCAATTTTTTTACTTCCAACTTTGGTCTCCAGCAGAATTCCCATGCATGCGTACCCACTACCCGCTTATGACAGAGAAAATATACCAACCCTCAACCCCAAAGTGAGAATATTACCTAATGTTAAGGTTAATATAATTTATCATGAAAAAAAAACATTTAAACTTCACAACATGAAAATCCAAGCATTGGTTGGGAGAGAGATACTCGAGGAGATGGCTGACAGGGAGATGAAATGTAGAACAGATTGGAAGAGGAAGAGATGTCATTCACCGCATCTGGCTGTTTTAGCGGCTGTTCTAGCGATGAGTTTTCTCAGGTTTATATGACACCAAAGCATGAGGTCCACTATCCGCCTTTTCTTCTTCTTCTTCTTCTTCTTCTTCTTCTTCTTCTTCTTCTTCTTCTTCTTCTTCTTCTTCTTCTTCTTCTTCTTCTTCCAATTGATGCGGTTTATCCTCAAAAGAAACCAGCCGTACAAACAGATATTATCCAACAGACTTACTTGGGTCTAACCCTGGGTCATGTGCCAGTTGAATTTGAGCGTAAAATCTGTCGAGCGATTCATTCTTTAAACGTTCTGAATAAATGTCCATATTATCAGTGTGAATCCATCATCTTTCAGCTTCGCACCCTAATGTGTATGATCACTTCGAAAACTCTTCGGAGAAACCCCTTTCGGCCGTCTGTATTCCCAATCGCATTCCTTTGGTCATTATCCAAGATTTATAGTCATAGATATGCGTGAGGACGAAACGAGAATGAAGTTAGTGAGTTTAGCTTGTACACATACCTTCCCTCTTCTGATGACCAAATACTGAAGGTTTTACAAGCTCCTGAGGTTTGTGCTCTTAATTAGGCTTCCCCATCCCATCATTCGCGAACCGTGTGGTACTTGAACTTTCCCACCAGCTTCAGTAGATTTCCAATGAAACGACGATTAATATGCGCAGGCTTCCTGAAGAGGAATTGTGTCTCAGTCTTCACTATACTGATTTTCATTACTCTCGTGCAGCACTCGTCAGTAAACATCTCATGAGCATGTGGGAATCACATTCTAAACGAGTCAAGTAGTCTGATGCCGTCTGCAAAATTCAAGCCGAATGAGCCTGCAGCTGTTTTGTTTTGTCATTCTTATCTTACAATAGACGAGTTTAAGATAAGCTTGACGAAGCCAACCACTCTATTTTAACATATTTCAAGGTTATTATGTTTTCACTTCACTCACGAAGAGAAATTGGAGCATTTGGTACTACAATCATTTTATTTGTTTACCACATAGTACAGATATGTTGCTGATTTTTAGTTTATACATGTTTACAAGGTGAGGGCATTTTAGCCAGACTACAGCCGCTCATCTCCGCGGATTTTATGATTACTTCAATAACTGGCGTGTTGCATTTTTATTGGTGTTTTTTTTTTAAATAGGTAGCAGTCGTGATCGTGTTATTTGACACAATATACATAGCGTCCTAATAGAGCTTCCAATGTATTTGCTGACACAATTTTTTCAAGTTGAAATGGTAAACTATAAGATACTTATTTTGACATAATTGATTGGACAGCTAACGATTATGCATAGGCCGTTGATGTATGTGAGTTGGGTTTTGGAGAGTAGTCTTCTAAGAGGTTTTGAGTATTATCGTTGAATGTTCAGACAATACTTGAAATTAATTTATAGTGATGCGTTCTCTCTTTTTGCTTGTGATGGTTTTCATCGTATATGGTCAGATACGCTAAGGAGCTGTTTTCAAGTAGGACTCTTGTACGACTTCGTGCTGGTGTGTTTTTTCCTTTTTCTTGATGCAACCGTTGCGTATCCCAATGGTCTCATTTCACAAGTTGGCTGTTTTGCCCCTGCAAGATAGAGCGTAGTCATAGTGCGGAAATATGTCTCTGCGTCCTTGTTGAAACGCTAGGAAGTGCGATCCGTTCGTATCTGGTTGCTAAAGTATTACGTGTATGTTGTCGGCAAAATTGTTGAAATTATCATATAATTTCACGGTTTCATGGCGCGACGAAATAAGATTAGATATATCATCTATTACATTCAGAAGAAGAAGCAAGCGTGGCATGTCGTAAGCTCTATGCACCTTAGCTTTTCCGTGAATGAGTTCACCAGCAGGCCCGTGAGATGTGAAACACCTCCCACCCCCACCACCACCAGAGTAAGTATCTCCTTGTAGATGGAGCTATAGAACCAGAAAAATGTTTTAAAGAGACTAACAAAGAGCAGTTCTTAAATATCAGTGGTAGTAAAACGGATGCAATTGACGGTGCTTTAATCGATAATTGTTTCTATATTTGGCACAAGGCCAGCAATTATCCCAGTGCATTACTGGTACTTTATTTTATCGACCCCGTAATGATGAAAGGCAAAGTCAACCTCGGCGGGATTTGAACTCAGACCATAAAGCATGGCGTCCGACAGGATTATATCAACACAATATCAGTGTCTGCCTACAAAAACTATCGAGCCAACATCATAAAACATGGATGCAACCCACTATGCCGTGTATGTAAAAAAACAACCAGAGACCATTGATCATATAATTTCAGTACTCAGTCCTATAGCGAATATCTAAACAGGCACGGAAGAGGTGCACAATACATACATTGGGTAATATGTAACCATTTTAACCTGCCCCATCAAAAGAATTGGAGCATCAACTACCTCCCGTACGTGATACTTTAGCCTCCGAACAGACTGAAAATAGATGCAAATTGACCTGATATAATACTGAAAGAATTTAAAAAGAGAGTATGTCTGCTAATTGATATGTCCGATCCAATAGACAAGAACGTATCATTTGAAAAATTGAGCAAGTATAAAGACCTGGAGGTAGAGACTGGAAAATGTGGAAGTTGAGAACTAAAACAATACCAGTGGCTGTAGGTGGTCCAGGAATGATAACTAAAGGTTTTAATGATTATTTATCCCAAATCCCAGGTAACCCGCGTATAGAATAATATAAAGGATAGTACTAATAAGAACTGCCCATATACTAAGGAAGATTTTGTCAATATAAGTACATCAAAAGTCTAAACACCTAAAGAAGCATGTGTGTGTATGTGTTCTTTCTTGAATATGACGGACCTTGTTGTCTCTTGAGGTTGCACGTTGTGACTTGGTGATAACTTGTAGGATCATAAAGCAAGAAAAGTAATAAAAAAATAGTAATCATGGTTTAATTTATTGGCCACAAGGATTGACATGTAGGAGACAATACAATAGACGGCGACCGTGGGATTTTACACAAAAATCGAGTAGAAAATAGGAAAACATTCAGATTCTACCATTGTGTAATTAATGAACAAATATACTTCTAATGTATTATTGTATAATTGTAAATGTATCTAAGTTGAATATTCAGGTTCTTTTTACAAAAAGTAAGTTATGTATGAATAATGAAGTTATACCGTATATAGCTATATATTCATAGAGAAAATTACAAATTGTATAAACATTCAGGAAATGTAAGTTAAAATATTAGAAAGAGTTATTTATAACATTTATAATTGAAATGAATATCCTATGTTTTATTATAATACTTTATATATAATATGCTAAAACTACGAAGTGGAGATTTAATTATTGCGTTGAATGACGAAATACTTTATTATAATTAGTTTGTTCTCGACACTGATAAATATAAACCCATCAGCAAAGGTACTTCACGTTGCACATTTTCCATCAATCTGGAAGTAACTATAAGTTTTTGATATATTTAACGCAAGACAAATTCTCATAAAATTATTCTTATATTTACTAGCATCTGTTGATTTTGTAATTTAATACAATATATCTGAATTTGAATGTTTTTCAGGTTTTATAAGATGTTAATCCTATTTTGACAATATTTATTGTGTGTGTAACTGTGATTGTTTTAGCCTTACGTTTGTGCATGTAAACATAACTTAATATGTAATTTAGCCAGCATGCACTCTGCTCCAGATAAAAGAGGAAACTAATGATATCAACATACGCTGCGTGACCTAGGAAGTGTCAACTGTCCGTGGACATGGATGAAGGCGCTTGCTCGATGCGCTAATATGAATAGGATGTATTGAGAGAAAAAAGAGAACGGTGAAATGGAAAGAGGATGAGAGAGATGTGGATATATATTCTTAGACAGACTTAAATATAAGGAGAAAATGTGTCACAAATAGAAAAAAAAAGGAAATATGTGCGCGAAGACCTGGAAGACAAATAGAGAGGAGTAGTTGAATACGCCGTGGGCGGTGAGAGGTTGTGCATCTTAAATTATTCACAGTCTATTCTGCAAAGTAATGGTTTAAGGGCTTGTGCGTGTACATTTTTCATAGTAATTCTATCGATAGGTGCAGTCAGTATTACAAATATAACAGTGTTTCTCAATTTTCTTAACAGCTCTTCTTTGCGTAAATTTGCACTGTGTTGTTGTTGATAAGGGTAAAACATTTCACTACAGAAACACTTTGTAGACATAATAAGTGGGAAGTAAATTGCCGTGTCGATCCCAAGTGATATATACGCTAACTATATATTAATTGAATATAACATGATTAATTAACCTCTGGTTAATTTTACTAATACAATTATTTTTATGATCTTCATAAGTAAGATACAGATGATCCAGAAGCATATATTATAATACGCAATTTCATGTGATATACTTTCCTGCTTTTCTAAGTAGTTCTTTTCTTCATAAAGATGTAGCTTTGCATCGGGAAATTCTAGTGAATGATATAACAGGGTGATTAAGTCAGCAAAAAGTAAAAAAAAAGAAAGAGACCCAAGAACTGCGGAAAATCGTATAAAATCCCCATGGGAACACGTGAAGCTACTAAATAGATCGCTGTGTTTAGATTTAATGTAAAGGATATTTGCTATCCTTTACATATTTGTGCTTTTTTAAGCCGTATAGGTTCATTTAAGAATAGATTATTTTAGCATCGTATTGTTTGTGAAGAACCAGAAACATGGTATATACAGAATTACTTAAGTAGTATTTAGTTACAACTTGTAATATAATCTTCTTTATACGGTTATTTATTTCAATATGTACAACATGTGAATAATCCAATTTGACGTATATATTTATGAAACACTTACAAACAGAATTGCACATTTACGGTGACTAATATTCGGCTATATATGTATGTATGAATTTATATATATATGCACACACACACAGACACACAACACACACACTCACACAAAACACACACACATACAAACACACGCACACGCGCACACACACACATGCGCATATACACACACACATTCACGCACACGCACACACACGCACACACACACACACACACACACACACACACATATATATATATTAATTCAAAATAGGCAGCGCACAGGGCATAGACAATGGGAGAAAAACAAAAACAACGGAAAGACCGACAATCAAATCTCCGTAGTCAACCTCTGGAAATCACTTCGGTTTCAGTACATTAATGTCGATATCGTTCATTCTATTACACATTGGGACATAACAAAAGAGGTTAAGACAAGACATGCCTTTAGATAACTTTCACAACTATAGAGTGCGCAAGGGCTTGGCCAAAAGGGAAAGATACAGGAAGAAGGGATATACAAAAACAGAATAGTATAAGGACTGTTGTACATCGTAAAGACGAAGATAGACACTGAGGCATAGAGAAGGTATGAAGGTTGAGTAATGGAAAACAGGCTGGACGGTATGATGTCTAATATATGATAGTTTTTAAAAAAAGCCCGCATTTCTAGCTTATTAACTTATGAAGGTTACATAACTTAATATCAGACGTACAGCTAGAAACTAGTTCCTCGTTCCTTTGTCAGTGTTAAACAAAATGAAAACGATGGCTGCCAAACAAACAAACCGAGCATTATAATAAATGTTCGGTAAACCCATACGTACATATGTATGTGTGTGCATGTATGTATGTATATACATACTACTGTACGTCTATATACATATATGTATGTGCCTATACATACTTATATTTAAGTATCAGCCGTACTAAGAGTGAGAAATGAAATTACATTTTTTTCCATTTATCGTTTTCGGTACGCCCAGCTGACTAACTCACTCGATTTGCAAATTAGGCTGCTCAGCCGTTAATATGTATAAGGAAAGTATATACTTTAAAACGTTCAATTGACTGACAGGAAGGTATACGGTGCTAATGACAGCTAATAAGCTGGAAAGTAGTTCATCTTTACGTTGTCAGTGTTGAACAAAATGGCAACGCTGGTTGGCGAACACTGTACGGCTAATGATTCTGGCTGTTTGTTTACAAACAAACCGACCATTATAATAAACGTTCGGTAAAACCATACTTACATATATACATGTGTGCATGGATGTATGTATATACATACTACTGTACGTCTGTATACATATATATATGTACGTATACATACTTATATATATATATATATATATATATATATATATATATAAGAAAAAGTATGACCCCGATGGTAGAGCTCCAGCCGTTTTGACGGCTATTTCTGGACTCAGAAATAGCCATCGAAACGGCTTGAGCTCTGCCGTCGGGGTCATACTTTTTCCTATTTCCCAATCTACTACCCTAATTATTGAGTACTCTGGTGCGTTATGGTCCATCTGGTTCCTCATCACAAGTCCTTTGTTATATATATATATATATATATATTTCGTTTCTGAGTTTGTTTAGCAAGATTCTTTATCTGAAATCGTGTGTTGAAACCGATATTGTTATACTTTGGGAGGGTCATGTTGCCAATAAGAAACACACGCACCAGATGCTTTCACTTCAATTTATTATATATTTATAAATTTATAAATTTACAAATCTACAAACTTACAAATTTCTGGTTGGTTGGTTGGTTCCACAACCAGATAGTTGTTTATATATAGTCATAGACCTTTCGTCACACACTATGTGACCTCTTCAGTGACTGGGGATTCCTTTCTTTGTTTCTGTGCCTTTCCTTTATTCTGTCCTACGCCATTTTGTTTCTGTGTGTGTCTTGTGTGCTCAGTTTGCGCATGCGCCACATCCGGGTGTCTGTGTGTGTTTGTGTTCATTTATCTATTTGTTTATTTATTTATTTATTTATTATTGGTTGGTTGTTTGTTCTATTTGTGTGTGTGTTTTCATTTTGTCCTTAATTGTAAGTTGTGATGTTGCTGTTCCACTCATATTTTCGATTTAATTTTGGTTGTAATTCTTTTATGCCTACTGCCTCTGTAATTTTCCTAAACATTGCATCTTTTCTGTGTGTGGATTCTATTTTTATTTCTATGTTCTCTAATTTACCCCTGTGTTCTATCTTAGCATGTTGGTAGAGCACAGATGATTCTTTATTATCTTGAAGGTCTCGCCAGTGTTCATTAATTGGTTCCCCTATACTACGGCTGTCTCACCTATGTACACTTTATTTTTGTTTCTACAGTGTCCTTCAGTACATCTTATGCTATACACTACATTTCTAGTTTTACAGTTAATATGGGGGCTTATTTTACAGGTTATACATTTCTTATCTATACATGAGGGTCTTTGGAACGGGTATGTCTTGCTAATAAGTGTTTTTACGGAGGTACCTGGTCTTTCTACTATCTTAATATTGAGTTTATGTTTATTTAGGGCCCTTCTAAATTTCAAGATAATAAAGAATCATCCGCGCTCTACCAACATGCTAAGATAGAACACAGGGGTAAATTAGAGAACATAGAAATAAAAATAGAATCCACACACAGAAAAGATGCAATGTTTAGGCAAATTACAGAGGCAGTAAGCATAAAAGAATTACAACCAAAATTAAATAGAAAATATGAGTGGAACAGCAACATCACAACTTACAATTAAGGACAAAATTAAAACACACACACACATAGAACAAACAACCAACCAACAATAAATAAATAAATAAATAAACAAATAGATAAATGAACACAAACACACACAGACACGCGGATGTGGCGCATGCGCAAACTGAGCACACAAGACACGCACAGAAACAAAATGGCGTAGGACAGAAGAAAGGAAAGGCACAGAAACAAAGAAAGGAATCCCCAGTCACTGAAGAGGTCACAGAGTGTGTGACGAAAGGACTATGACTATATATAAACAAATATCTGGTTGTGGAACCAAACAACCAACCAGAAATTTATAAGTTTGTAGATTTGTAAATTTATAAATTTATAAATATATAATAAATTGAAGTGAAAGCTACTGGTGCGTGTGTTTCTTATTGGCAACATGACCCTCCCAGAGTATAACAATATATATATATATATATATATACATGTATATACATACAATAGCTGCACGGGGGGTGCACCGCCCCAGGCACTTGGGAAGATTCCGAACACAATCGGGGCAGCCCAGGCAGCTTTCAGTTATAATAGCCCAGTAGCAACTAAGGAGACGGGTAACTCTAGTATACATAGTAAGAACAAGAGGCATCGGACCAGAAAAATCTTGTGGTATAACTCCCTTTACTCCACTGGCCTGACCACTAGTATAGCTAAGCTTTTCTTCCCTAGATCACACAAATACTATAACATATGCAATAGGAATATTCGGATCTTTATATATATATATATATATACAAATATAATTTCAGTGAGATCGTATTTTGGCGGTGGCCAAAAACAAAGCGAAAAGCAATCTTCGAAATAAGCGGCAAGCGCTCAATGGACTAAGAGAAGACCAGAGCAATTAACATACGTTATAGATAGAGGCCAGACAAAATAAAAAAAGTGTTTGTGAAGCCATGACCCACCAGAGCCAAAAAACAAATCAAGCTAAACAACCTTAACAAACAAATTTACCTGGACATTGTTGGTAGAATCCAGTGGGTGGTTTCTGTGACAACGTAATCAATTATGCTGGCGGCTTTCGTTGTAAGCCTTTGGTATAACGATCGACAAGACTGCCATTGTGTCAACAGGTATGTTGTTGTCAGTCGGCCACCGGGTTCCAATGCAGTAGTAATGGTGGAGTGAGTACCCCACGTGTTTACCCTGCAAGGGAGGAAACCCCGGCTTTGGGCGGATACATTCAAAATGTGTAGAATTATTGCAAAAATTGAAAATAACTGCACATATCGAAGTGTATATATGTATATATACTTATATATATATATATATATATATATATATATATATATATATATATATATATATATATATATATATATATATATATATATATATATATACTTATATATATATATATATATATATATATATATATATATATATATATATATATATATATATATATATATACTTATATATATATATATATATACATATATATATATATATATGTATATATATATTATAAAGGTTTACATATACATAAAGCCATAGATATATATGTGGCAACCGGTCACGTTGTGGCTCAATGAAGAATTAATAAATTAAATAATCAGAGCAATATATCATAAATCATGTCCTTAGAATTATTAGATAAAATATATACCATATATATAGGAAAAACTATGACCCCGGCGGCAGAGCTCAAGCCGTTTCGACGGTTATTTCTGGACTAAATTAGAATGTTTAGCCTGGTGAATAAATAGCCGAACTTTTCAAATGGGAAGATTGTAGTTGTCAAGAGGATGGGTTAAAATTTGTTGTAAACACAAATAAGTCTATCATGTCATTTGGTGGGGGCGGGTATGGGGTAGGTTGGGGGGGGGGGGGGGCTCAATTTGCTGTAGAACAATAGGGGAGTGAGTGGAGCGGTCAAGCGTTGAAAGTGATATGTATACACCAGATTCTAAGGATAGTGTATGAAGTGGAGGAGGGAGGTTATAGAATAGGTAAATCGAATGGGAGTAGGAGACAATAAAAGATAATAGAAATAAATATAAAAATATATAAAATTAGATAGTGAGAAATGAATAAAAAAGAGATATTTTAGAGATATTATTATATTAGAGATATCTTTTCTATACTTTATTAAAACCCTATTGCATTTATTTCTAATTTTGGGCATCTTTAAATTTCACAAATAATTCATTTTCTTTTATTTGTATATTTATTTTGTATCTAGCCCCTATCACTAGGACTTATATAATTATAGTATATATCAAATCAACTAAATGAAAATAATTGATATAAAACATTAATTCTTTAACAATATTTATAACTACATATATTTCTGAGCAAAATCTTAAGGAAATTATTTGCTATATTGCAATATTGAATTATTGTAATATAATATATTATTTATATTTGAAAGGTATCACCTCAACTATGAACAAATAATAAACTATAATCTTGGTATTTTATGATCAATACATATGTATAGTTAAAAATTCTGACTCCGTTAAGTTTAATTATATGGCCGGTTGATACTTTAGGCACTCAAACTATTTAACAATAAATTCTTTAATAATTATAACTATCATTATCTCATAAATTATTTTATAGAAACTGTTGTCAATATAATTTTGGTAAATATTACCTTCGTGAGGATATAACAGATTATATATATATATATTCTTTCTCGTGTTTCGTAAATCCTTTAAATTTGTTTTCATAAGATTTGAATTTTAGAAATTAAACATAATTATATTATAATATTAATACAAATACCTATTAACTTTTAAAACCTAAAATATGATTCTTTACCCTGAAATAACATAAATTAAATATTTTGAAAATTAACCGCCAACTATATTATTCTGGACACATGTTGATTATATAGAAATATGTGTGTATATAAACTTGAACATAAATTACTCCCCTTTGTCTCTCTCTCTTTAATCATCTCTCATCTGTTTTCTCAAGCCACCTACTAAATATATTATCACATCAGCTGTTTCTTCCTATATGTTTTCCTTTCCCTCCTCTTTCTCCAGTAGTTTTTAAAAATTAAAATGTTATAACTGTTATATTGATGCCTTGTATTTCTTAAAATCTATTACATGCACCCTCTCTATTGTTTGTGTTATGTTATCTCATTTTCTCAATATTAGGGTATAAATATTGAGTTTTGTCATAAGTTAATCACTACCTTGATTGAATCTTAACCATCTACTATGTCAGGGTATGTGATGTATCATTTTATTTTATCTGATGAGGACGTACTGTTGAACTTAACTCAGTACCTCTGAAATATGTGTAATAAAATATAAGTGATCACAAGAATATCTATTTTGTAAATATTGTGCATTAATATTATATATATATATATATATATATATATATATATATATATATATTTCGTTTCTGAATTTGTTTAGCAAGATTCTTTATCTGAAATCGTGTGTTGAAACCGATATTGTTATACTTTGGGAGGGTCATGGTGCCAATAAGAAACACACGCACCAGATGCTTTCACTTCAATTTATTATAATAAATTTATAAATTTAGGAATTTATAAATTTCTGGTTGGTTGGTTGGTTCCACAACCAGATAGTTGTTTATATATTGTCAAAGTTCTTTCGTCACACATTATGTGACCTCTTCAGTGACTGGGGATTCTTTTCTTTGTTTTTGTGCCTCTCCTTTGTTCTGTGTTACGCCATTTAAACTTTATTCTGTTATTTTAATAAATATTTGCTCTTCGGTTCTTATATATTTGATATATATTTATCCTTATCGAGCCCTCTTTGGATTTTAGTCTTGAAATTTATTATTATTACTATATATATATATAGGGATACAAACCAAGAATACACAATTAGCTGGTCCAAATAATCGGGAGCAAAGACCTACAGAAGTGGAATGCCCCAGTGCGGACTTTGCAATATGGAGTTGTTCCAGATTTTAAAGTACGACAAAATGCTGCTTAACAGCAAAATAGAACGATCAATTTTCTGTAGGCACAAAGCAGCTACTAAATTCGCAAATTTCGAACCAAATTGATTCGATCCAACAATGCGATAATCCAAGGTGAACCACTTAGAGTCTATTATAATAACCCACTATTATTAACTGTCAATAGACCAAATAATCACTAAATCAACATCATAATCTCCTAACCTTTCTTTCTTTCACTCTCTATCTCTGAAGCTATTTCATCTCTTCTATTACATCCTATCATATTCTCTTCACCTCTCACCTAACTTCTAATTTATTAATTTATCTGTTATATATTATTTATCATTGTACTCTTTCTTCCTACTATAACCCTCTGTAATTTAACCAATACACATGTATATATTTAATATTTTTATATAAATAGTTTTTATACCCTCATTACATATTTATACTTAAACACCACTATCAATTTAACCACCACCACTATTTACAACACTCATATTACGTTCATTTTATTCACATATACATTTTTTTAATTATTTTTTATCATCTTCATTCTAACTTCTATTTTTCTATTTTTCTTTTTTCTTTTTTCTTTTTTCTTTTTTCTTTTTTCTTTTTTCTTTTTTTTCTTCTTTTTTTCATTTTTTTTCATTTTTTTTCTTTCTTTTTTTTTCTTTTTTTCTTGTTTTCTTTTTTTCTTTTTTTTCTTTTTTTCTTTTATTCTTTTTTTCTTTTATTCTTTTTTTCTTTTTTTCTTTTTTCTTCTTTTTTCTTTTTCTTTTAATATTGATGTTATTATTTGATTTCTCCTAGTATATTACAAAATCCGTGTGCAATGTTTATCAGTTATTCTGATGATTTGATTAGGCATACATTGTATTTAAGATTGAGTGGCACAACTTCAAGTGATTAGCAATCTTTAGACATAATCAATGAAACAATTGTTAATACTGTAAATGAAATCCATTTCGTACTGTTGACCATGTTATTCTTCACTATTTCACTCTCTATATATACATTTATATATATATATATATATATGTATATATATATATATATATATATATATATATATGTGTGTGGGATGTGTTTGTGTGTGTGTGTGTGTGTGTGTGTGTGTGTGTGTGTGTGTGTGTGTGTGTGTGTGTGTGTATGTGTATGTGTGTGTGTGTTTGTGTTTGTGTTTGTGTGTTTCTGTGTGTGTATATATTATATATATGTATATAATGTATATAAGTATATATGTGTATGTGTGTGTGTGTATTAATATGTCCGTTACCAGGCGAAAGGTAGGATGAAGTTATATCTGTATAAATACTGACTGTACAACGGAGACTTCACACACATGTCTAATATGTAGATATGAAAACATACCACAAAGTAGGAATCTCCGTTGAAATTGGAAAAAATGATAATAATATGTTAATGATTTTCTGATATAATTGAACCATCATCAGAAGACATGTATATCATCCAATCAACCAATAGAAAACACATGCTCACTTGTACTTAGTATTATTATGAAATGGAGCTACTAATTTGAGTATAATTAACGCTCGTGCTGGTAATTAATTAAGATATATATTAATGGGTGCGTTAGGAGCCGAAGTGTATGATATATGAATATCTTCTTAAATACACAGTGTGCAACCGAGACTGCACCAACTTGTATACATATATAGACATACCTAATATGTTGACAGGGACATATGCTCGTATATATATATATACAATCATGTTTAGCTATAAGCAGTTAGGGATACAAAAATCGTGTTATATTGCATAGGAAGGATAGGGGTGTTGGATAGAATTTGTATTCTTATCAACATAAATACTGATGTAAATAAGAGGAAATGCGTAGTTTAGTAACGTAACACATGCGTCTGAAATGGCAAGGATTTCTACATTGTAAAGAAGCTAACATGAATCTCTCTGTTATGGGAGACTGCGGTGTTACATAATAACATTTAATGATAACATATACATGCTACTTACCGTATACTCTTAAAAGTTTTACACTTGGAATAAATCAATCCGAGACGATTTTGAAAATATGATCACTCGAAAAAAATCAATGCATATCATTTTGATGTTATTTTTTGTTTGTTATGTTTTTTTTTGTGGGTATTTTGTGTTTAACAAACGAAAATATATTCAAAATCTTCAATAAATTAGTGGCATACATCACAATTGGTATCATTCGTTTCATATATATAATCATCTTAAGGTTCTGGCTCGTATTTCCGTATTTATTACGAAGTACATTTTCAAACGACACATTACTTTCTCCAATATATAAATGAAGATGTATCCACTAATATCAATTTATATTCAAGGACCTGTCATTTTTAAATATTTCGAAATCATGTTTTTTTTCATACATTATATTCTTTATCAGGAAAGTATGTTTTATAATGCTTGCAATATATGTATTATATATATATATATATATATATATATATATATATATATATATATATATATATATATATATATATATATACATATATATATATTAAAATGTGAGTTTTTGTATAAGATGAAAAGTAACCGAGGTGTCCTACACGAGTGAAATTTTAAAGAAAAAAAAGATGAAATCGAAAATGCAACAAGAGTCTTATTTTTAAAAAAATTATATATATTTATTTGGTTCCTTTACCGGTTTCGCAGTTCTTCTGCGAAACCGGTAATGTGTGTATGTACAAATGCATGTGTATAGTGAAAAAATGTGTGCGTAAGTACATATATGACTACAAGTACGTATATAAAATATGTTGAAAAAGGAATTGTAAGATAATAGACTAAACGTCGATCCAGACTCAGGTACTAAGGATTGAAATATATACACATACAAGTTCGAAAGCACGCGTATAAACACACACACACGCGCAACCACATATATGCAAGCTATATATACAGAGAAGGGAGTGTATCAGTCAAAGCAGTGTCAGGCTGAAGGTCGATGCATATATAAAAAATATAAAATATGAAAATTAAAAAATAAAAAAAATAAAAAATAAAAAAATATATAAGAATAACAAAATTAAATCAAAGAGAAAGTAAGAGGGAGGGGTTATCAATTATAAAGTAACACTAGAAAAAATAGAAAACATACACATATATATATATAAAATATAAATATAAATACGTACAGACAAAAGCACATACAAGCGTACATACGTAGAAAGGCGCGCATACATACATGCGAAGCACATATATATACGTACATGTACATCTAATCACATGCACGCACGCGTCTATATATATATATATACACATACACATACACATACATATATATATATACATATATACATATACATATACATATACACACACACACATATACATAAGTATGTAAAAAACATAGATATAAAAACACACATGCACTCACACGCGCACATGCGAATGCATTCGTATACATATACAAACACGCATACACACACATGCACGCTCACACGCATAGATACAATATAAAAACCAGCCGTATGAATAAATGAGTACAAATTATACGCAAGTAAACATACATATAAGCGGCTGAGAGACAACAGATTATATATGGAGGTGAAAACGCAAGTGACATGTGGTTACAGGTAGTGAAAGAAAATGGGGAAGTAAAATATGTAAAATTGTAAAGATATAAAGTAAGTGAATCAAAAAGCAAGTGTGTGTGTGGGTGAGGGGGTTACTGGTGAAAAAAAATAAAGTTAAAAATAAAAATAAAAGTAAATCAGAAAGAGGAGTCTGTAAAGAGGGTAATTTAAGGAAAGTGAAGAACAAGAGATTATGGAGGATAAGTATCTGAAAGTGAGTTAAGTTTATATGAGCTGGAAAGCAAGTGTTATTTCACCAGTTGCCCAAACATGAAATCACACTTGCTTTCCAGCTCATAAAAACTTAACTCACTTTCAGATACTGATCCTCCATAAACTCTTGTTCTTCACTTTCCTTAAATTTCCCTCGTTACAGACTCCTCTTTCTGATTTACTTCTATTTTTATTTATAACTTTATTTTTACTTCACATCCACCAATGAGCCCCCCCCCCCCCCCCATGCCTTTCTTTTGATTCACTTTCTTTATATCTTCACGATTTTACATATTTTACTTCCCGATTTTCGTTGTACATATAGACATATGTACATTTGTGAGTGAATATACACATATTTATACACATACCATAACTATATTTCCTAATTTTATTCTTATATATCTCTTGCATTACTTTTATTTATATATTTGTTTGCCCGTTAAACTTTTGCCTTTCTTGAGGAGATTTTTCAAATATTTCATTATGTTTTTAATTGCCTTGTCTGACGAACGTATGAGGACGTTTCTTATATTCGTTTTATTCGGGAAACCTCTGGTAATGAGGTAATTATATTGTATTGTTTATTATACATTATATATATATATATATATATGTATATAAATATTGTATACATATATATATATATATTCATAAGCTCTTCACACCGACATTTTATTTTTGTTGTTGCAAAACTTGCTTATATATATATATATATTGTTATAATTTGGGAGGGTCATGCTGCGAATAATAAAACAGGCACCTGTTGGTTTTCACTACCATTTATTATACATTTCCGGTTGGTTGGTTCGGTAATCGGAAGGTTGTTTATATATTGTTAAATCTCTTTCCTCACAAATTCTGTGAACTCCTCAGTGACTAGGTTTTATTTTGTGTTTCTTCTTCTCACCTACACTACCTTGTTTTTGTTTGTTGCGTCTTGTGGTGGAGTGGAGGTTTGAATGGGCTACGTGTGCCTGTGTATATGTGTGCGTGCATCCGTTGCCCCTACAATTCTACGTCAACCGTTTTAGGGTCATAAATGTATTTGTTTAGTGCAGTCAAAAAGAACTGGGTGTAAGCAGAGCTAATAGTGTGTCTGTCTCCGTATCTGTATAGGGGGCTATGTTCATCCGTTTGTGTCTCTAAGTGCGTGAGTGTGTGTGTGTGTGCGTGTGTGTGTATTTATATATTGTGTATTTTATAATCTGTTCATTGTTATTTTAGTCAGCAGTTCATATTTTATTAATTATTAAAAACAATTATATATACATATAGTAGAAACAATAAATTATTTAATTTGTGTGTATAATAATAGTTTATTATCTTGACACAAGGAGAAGTACAGAATATATCCAATATATATAACATCGCTGCTAACGTCACTAACAAAAAGATAATTTTTGAACCTTGAAAATATATCAATAATTAATGTTATGTGTGTGATGTGTGCTTACATTTCAATAGCCTACTGGTAAAATAGCTTAAACGTTAAATGTGGGATACTATGAAACCAAAATTTCGTGTATTGTAGGTATATCTTATTTACATCGTACAGATCATATCTAATATTCGACATCACCTTTATCGCACTGGACGTTTTGCCAAACCATAGCATTTTTTGGTCCGGGAAGATACATATATGCATACGTCAAACTATTTGATTCAGGTTTTCTAAAGAATAAGATTATTGAACATTATTCTGATAGTGGGAGGATAGATGTCAAGTGTTAGAAAATATAACTCACACGCACACGCTCAGACACATATATATATATATATATATATATATATATATATATATATATATATATATATATATATATATATATGTGTGTGTATATATATATATATATATATATATATATAGGAACCAGCAAGACCCCGACAGCTGAGCTCAAGCCGCCTCGACGGCTAATTCTGGACTAGAATTAGCCGTCGAGGCGGCTTGAGCTCAGCTGTCGGGGTCTTACTGGTTCCTATTACCCACTCTACTACCTCAAGTATTGAGTACTTTGGTGCGTTATGGTCCACCTGGTTCCTTACCACATTTCCTTCGTTATATATATATATATATATATATATATACATATAAACACATATATATATATATACAAATATATATATTTATATACATACATATATATATATATATATATATATATATATATATATATATATATATATATATGTGTGTGTGTGTTTATGTGTGTCTGTGTATGTGTGTGTATCATAAAAATGATGTTATGATAGAGCTAGACACTACACAAACACATATATGTTATTACAATGCAGTCACACACATACACACAAAGGCAAGAGACATACAGACTTATAAACACAAACACAAATATTTATATTAGTGTAGATATATATACGTACATATACATATCCATGTCAATGATTAACTGTCGGAATTGTCTTACTGTTTCATATTGCCAATTATTTATTTCCTTATAGAATACATCACAAAGTTTAGTATTTCACACGGTTAACTAGGCGAACTGAAGATAACCGGTCAGGATTTATTGCATTACATTTCCGGCTTAGCATGAACATATAATGAAATTACTTGTATTGATATTGACTGTATTTGTTATGGATTACCTCTCTCTCTCCAAAAGTGGAAGACTATTTCTTCAGATATCACATAAGGTAGATACGTTGCTACTTTTTAATTAAGAAGAAATATTTTTCTTTGAGAATAAGCTTTATTTTACATACTTGGCTTTGAAATATTTGTTTCATTTCCATTTATTCTCCTTTTGGTATAATATCGCTCTTTCTTCTCCACACTCACCGTCTCTTGATAGCTCTCTCATAAGGAGGATGTATATATTGAATTTCGTTCTACATTCATGTCTTGGAGTTACTGCAGTAATTTAAACCGAGTCATAGATGCGAAATATACCAGTAATAGTGACTGTAAGTTTATTTCCTCCTTATCCACACAGTTTTTAGATTAAAAAAAAAATTAAATCAACATTGTTCTCTAAAAAGATTGAGAAATCCCTAACAAAATAAGAACCTGGGAATAAGATGTTGAATAATTTTACTTCACGAGATGTTGAGTGTCAGATTGGTGTAGAAAGCCCATCCATGTAAATATATTTACTAGTATACACAAGGTTCACAAATGTTGTATAAATAAGGAAAGTAAATATTGAGATGGATATATTAAATCATTGCAGAATATCGAGGTATATAATAGTTTATTCAAACATTGTGTTTGCGAATGATCTGTAAAACTAAAGTAGATTTTTATCATGATTTCAATTTCTACTAAGGCCATTTTCCTTGATCTTCCGCCGAGTTTGAAATAAATCAGAATGAGTACGATACTGCGTTGGACTCGATCAAATACATCAACGGACTCAGGAAATTAATTCGTTTTCTTTATTCAGAAATGAATGCGATACCAAAGGAATGTGCGTCTCAAAATGTTCAATTGTTCCTCTATATTGTTGACGCTCAATATGAAATTTGCACTTTCTTTCGAGTAAACAAAATTGTGTTTACATAAACAGAGGTTTAAATACTCACTGTCTGATAAATTATTGCCGGTAAACTGTGTTTACAAGGAGGTATTAAAGGTATTGTTACAGCTGTCTCCTTCAATCTAGAATGACAAATGTTGCTAGGTCAGCTTACTTGTCGTACAATAATGATATATTAAAATTACAAATATTTTGGACAGTAAAAACTGCCTCTCCTAACCTCTCTCTTAACCCACCTTGTATATTACATTTTTAAGGACATCGTAATATAGATTTGCCTAAACCTGACTTTACTGGTGTCCCTAATTGTATAACAAAATATTGATTTAATTGTATATTTTATTTTTCAGTTTCTTAAATAAAACTCTTTGGAATATCAGCTGTCGAACATTTACGGTCTTTATTGTTCACCTTAGGGACCCATTTGCAGTTTTTAATAAAATCTGAAAATCCAAGGATTGCGATTGCATTGACGCAATATCTGTAAAATTAACATCAGGTTTTGTGCCTGATTTGTGTTTTAACAAACACTTACAACTTTTGTACATCTGTGTATTATAGTAATTCACGAGAAAATAGCTACAACATAAACGCATTGCTTCGTTTGCGATATTTATATTTCTTATTTATGACAGCCTAGCGAATAAAGAAATGTATGAAGACACAATTGGCTTTGCATCGTTGAATATAATACTTCGCTTATGTATTTCTTTAAAACGCTACTGGGGGGTATTGTAATGTCAAATGAATTCATTTAGACGCGTTGAATGTCTTACGTAAACATTGCTTTGTTATTAATGTTAGCCTTCCTCCTAACAGTGCGTACCGGTTAATAGGCACACTATGAGTACTTTTTGTGATTTTTGTGAATACATTTGGCGTTGTATTTTGCTTTGTACTTCTTTGCTGATGGGAGGTGGAAGAATTGTTTACATTTCATTTAAACATTGTGAATTCACGAATGATGTCGTACACATAATTGTTTCTACATTTGGCACAAGGCCATAGATTACCCCAGTGCACCACTGTTACTTTATTTATCGACCTCGTAGGAATGAAAGGCCAAGTTAACCTCGACGGATTTCAACCCAGAACGCAAAGGGCCATAACTATGCTGCAAAACATGGTGTCTGACGCTCTACCGATACTGCCGAACCACCGCCGTACACATAATGTTGACTTGTTACAAATGAACTAAATAGAAACGGAATATGTCAAACTGGAAATCGACAGTGCTGCTTCAGTGAATATTGAACAGAAAATTTACATTAGCTAATTGGATCAAAGAATCCGATTATGCAATATTAGTATTAAACAAAATTGTGAAATGTAATGTAAAAGATACAGAACAAAATAATAAAAAAATATATATATTTGTTATAGCTAATGCGGGAAAAACATAAATAATCTTTTGTTGCAGTCAGACAGTTTACTTATTCTGTGTTATATGATATATACGCTAATGTTAATTAGTTTTCAAAGGATTTATGCATTAGCAGGAAAACTAGACTGTTATTTTTCTATTTTTTAATGACAAACACATTTCTAGTCATTTATTTACAGGCTCACTATATCACGGGTGCAGTTTATGATTTTCATCCAAGTGGGTCGATAATTTAATAAACAAAACATATCGAGGTCGCGTCAATCTATAATACTTTTTGCTCGACAAATATTTGCATGGTAGAGAAAATCAATATTAGTTATGTCATTCAATGTTATTCTACTTCATCTTGAGGAATTTATGCGTACGAAATATATCATTAATTAAATATAATGTACAGAGGTTTCCATTGAATTAGAGTTAGGCTTCCAGCATGATATGACTGTTAATTGATTTCAATCCTCGGGTGAAATTATTTTAATTTCATTTACGCTGCTAATACCCTTAGGAAAAGCATAACTTAACACATAGCATCTTCAAAATGTATAGTTCGCGAACAAAATATGATGAAAATAATTGTTTCTACAATAGGCACAAGGCCAGCAATTCTCCCAGTGTATTACTGGTACTTTATTTTATCGACCCCCGTTAAGATGAGAGGGAAAGTTAACCTCGACGGGATTTGAACTCAGAATGGCAAAGGCCGTAACTCTATGCGTCAAAGCATGGCGCCGACCCTCTATCAATACTGCCAATTCAACGCCAGACATGATACCACTACCAGTCCGGCAGCACATAGCAATACTGTTTAAGAATATTATGAACAATGCAGGTAACAGTACTCATCATTGGCACTGTCTGATACCCACATTGAATGGTTTCAACTTAGTAACATGTTTAGCGAAGACAAATACTGAAACATTACAATTGAAACATCAGGGCAACAGAAAGCAGTCCATCAATTCCATAAAATCCACAGCCGGTTCCCGTGGATCACGATTGTATACCTTTTCTAGATATACGAAGTAAGCATAGACATCTTGGCTGCAATCCCACGATTTTGCAAAGACATACCTCAGTGTGAATATTTTGTCGGCTTTTCTGCTATCGGTGCAAAACCCTCCAGCAAGCTAAGATTCGACAATCTCTCAACAATTCTTTGTGAGACATTTAGCCTTAGTCGTTAACGGGTAGCCTCAACATGGAGAACCGACTATATTTGGTCTCCTTTTTTGAAATGTTGTATTATCACTCCCGTTTGCCATTGTCTAGGTGCATTTCCAGAGACTCAGGTCAACCACCATACGGTCAGAAAATGCCTTTTCTATTTAAGACTTTTAATATCTCAAGCAGAATTTCATCCTCACCTTTGGTCTGGCCACATTTGAGGTCTTTAATTTCTCTTTTGACCTCAGCCGTTGAGAGAATAGTCATTTGTTTGTGCCGGAAGTGGAAGAAGAAAGTCTTATTTCCTAGACGTGCTTTGTAAGCTTTCCTTTTTTTTCAGATGAAAACTTTAGCCTCTTGATTAAAACCAATCAACTTTCGTTCGCAGCATTTTATATCTGAACCAGAAACTGAATATTTACTAAATCTTTACTTCGTTTCAAAGTCTTTATTTTGTCGCGGGAATTCTCTGAATTTGGATGCAATAGTATCCGCATACCTGTTCCTAAATCCCGTTGTTTTGCTTTCCACTTTATTTGGTCCTGTCACTAACCGCTGCACCCACCCTCTTCACTTACTATGAACTACATTTATTCGATATGCCTGCTTTTTTTCTTTTTTTTTAAACTCTAATTTGTATTTGCAACCTTATATCTCTTGAATTTTCATCCCTCCCTCTTTTCCCCCGCGTGAGTTGAAATATAGCATCGACAGCATTATTTCAACAAATTATATTTAAACTGTGGTTGTGGCTTATTTAGTGCATGTACGTATATTTTCATTAATCGTTTCCAATATTAACGTAAAGGGATTTCAAACAATTATTATTTGACAATTGGTAATTCTATTTCATTCCATGGTAAAATTGCTGTTTTATTTAGTCTGAAATTCTACTGAAATTCTAATCCTCTTGCTCATATCAAAGCTGAACTACGCGCAGTATGAGACTGAACGTTGCACTAAAATAAAAAAAAAATTTTCCATCATGTTAATTCTATAAACATTTTTCAGAATGACAATCATCCATATGAAAATTAATTTGCTAGCATATTTTTGTAGTTAGCATAATCGCATTGTAGAATATGTAATTGTTAACCGAAATGATGTAATTATAAATTTTATGCGTCTGATATTACATCTTTATCCACTACGAATGTGATCAGGGCGTGCTGATGATTTTAGTGTTACGAATATTGTATAATGTGAACAATTCGTATCATGAAATTACGTAACTGATGTGATCACCTGACAGCGTACATATACTGGAGTTTCATTCATATACACACCACGTGGATTAATTAATCGTACATTTACAAAGCTACCCTTCTGACGAAATATATTAATATACGCATTTTCAACCTTTCAGTATGCTACAATAAGCTTGTTTTAAAATATTATTAAGTTTAGATAGATGATATCAGGGAAGAGCGGCCCAAATTTCTAAGAAGATACAATGTAATTTAAAAGAGAAACGCGCGCGTTGAATATGAAAAAACTTCAACGGCCTTTTAGAATTATTGATGAATATAATTTTAACAGTAACACATTCATTTATGACACTATATATGATTGACGAACGTAAAAGGGGAGAGAGGAATAGAAGAAGATAGGTAGATGAGCATTGAGATAGACAGACAGACTGACAGTCAATTAGATAGATATATTTCTTTATTTTCCATAAAGGCATAAAAAGAAGGGACAAATACAAAGGGGGAGTTTACATAAAACCGAGTAAAAAGGGTATAACATGAAAATAATCGAAAACAACCTCAAAAGGGAGGGGGCGTGATGGGGGTTGCACACACACCCGAAAAAAGCGTGCAATCGTTTGCCCGGGGAGCACATGGAGAAGGTGTTCCTCTCTCCTTCACTTCTATACCTACAGGATGGTATACAGAGAAGGCCCATTTACACGAGCCATTCTCGCGACTATCACCCACCTTTCATAAAACTGCCTGTGGCCAAGCACCTCTCTCTCCATTCTTATCCTTCTTCCGAAGTGATATAGGAAGAAGTAGACCAGACTATGGCCAGAGAGGAAGTTGCCTGACCTCAGACCTTTCAATCGTGTCCACCAAACAACCTCTTTCAACATGGCTATTACGCACAGAAAAACCGCCTTTGCTTCCTTTGTGAAGAGGGGAGGCGGCTTGATTGTCATCACGGACTCGGCGGTCAATCGAATCGGCGCCACCCGCGACAGCAGTCATTCGGCGTAGCCCCACAGATCAGCCACGCCCGGACATTGCACCAATGCGTGCGCAACGGTTTCTTCGTGACGGACGCATCTAGGGCAAATCTTTTTCGAGGGATCCCTGCCCGGGCGCCCGTGTCTGTAGAGCTTTTCTCGAACGGGTAGAGCCCCCCGGTAGCACTGCCAGGCTAGTGACTTCTGGAAGTTGTCCATTGGTCCCGGGCCGAAAGTCCTACCGAACAGGCTGGCCAGCTCGTCCTTTTCCATGTCCAGCGACTCTCCAAGGGTGTCATCGCCCCTGCTAGCCACCAGCCCTCTATGGAATGACGAGGTGGATTCTCCACCGATGGCCGGGTCCGCTTATCAGAGAGCCCTGAGCGCCTGGGTACACTCAGTGTGCCAGTCTCCCAGTTTTCCGGATCTTTGCTTGACCCAGGACTGCAGCTCGGTGAGCGAGACGAGTCTCGGAAAGGCTCGTTTCACGAACGGAGCCCACACCGGTTGACCAGTGAAGAATACCTGAAGGTGCCGTAGCCTTAATACGAGCCTAGGCATCATCAACCACGGCATCCCCAGCCCTCCTTTTGAAGGTTGTTGGCAGCAGATTGAGCCTCTCGCGATAGGAGGGCGCTTCTTCCAAAGAAATTGAAAGAGCATGCGTTCCGTGGTGGTGAGTGTTTCCTTAGGGCAAGGCACGACAGTCAGGCGGTAGTAAGTGACGGACGCTATGTAAATGTTCGCCACCTCCGCCCGACCTTTTAGGGACACTTTACACTTGGCCCATTGCTGGGTTAGTGCAAACCCCTTGTTCGTAACCTCGCCCCAGTTCTTTTCCACCTGGAGGTCCGGTCCAAACCAGACCCCAAGCAACTTCACCGGGCCCTCTGTCCAGTGTCCGACGACACCGTCGGGAGGCATCGGTCTGCCTCTCCACGTTCCGAGTTGCAGCCCGATGGATTTTACCCGGTTCAGTTTCGCTCCTGACAACCTTTCGTATTACTTCAGTAAGGTACCGATCGCCTCGATCTCCGAGTCGGTCGATACCATTACTGTTACGTCATCGGCGTAGGCCGACCCCGCTTTGCTCAATCCTGGTTCCAGGGGGATACCCTGCAACAACTCCGACTTCCTCAGTAAAGGCTCGAGAGTTAATACGTACAGAAGGGAGGAGAGAGGGCACCCCTCTCGAATGTATCGTGTGATTTCGAACGGCTACGAAAGGTAGCCATTCACCTTGATCCTAGAACAGATGTGGTTGCTATGTAAGGCAGTGATCCAGCCTCTGAAAACAGGACCGAACCCAGCCGCCGCTAGCACCGCATCCAGGTAATCGTGGTCGACCCTATCGAACGCCTTAGACTGATCCAAGTTGATCAGGGCTCCACCGAAGCCGGGTTTGTTGCCAACCCTCTCTATGATGTATCGCATGAGGTGGAGGTTGTCGTGAATGGACCTGGATGGGATAGCACATGCCTGCGCATCTCCCACCAGGCCACCCACGACAAGCGCCAACCTCTTTCCTAACAACTTGGCCAAAATCTTTAACTCTGTATTTAGCAGGGTTATGGGCCGAAAATTATTTATACTATCCCCCTTGTTCTCGTCCTTCCTCACCAGCGAGACTACGCCCTTGGCTACAGAACAAGGAATTCTCCCGTTCTGCTGCCAATTGCAGTAGACTGCTTCGAGGAGTTCGGAGAAGAAGACCGGCATTGCTAAATAAAGTTCGTAAGGTATACCATCGAGACCTGGAGATTTGGGTCTGCTGCATTGGCTCAGCGCATCCCCGATCTCATCAGCCAAGATTGGTTCCTCGCAGGACTCTGCCTCTTCGCTCGAGTGACGCGGCAGGCCGTCGAGGTATGGACCGAAATCCACGTCCCCGCCCGGACCCTCGCCTCCCCCGAACAATCGGGCAAAGCGCCTTTGAAAGGCCTCGCACATCTGCTTAGGCTCCCGGATCACCCGTCCATCCTCGTCTTGCAAAGACCAGATGGTGGATCGATTTCCAGTCTTAGCTTCTGTCACGCGGGCCCAGCCAACGGCTTTGGCCCCCTCATTACCTAGAGCACGTATTTGACTTCGAATGACGCAGCCTTCGTGCTTTGCATTGAAACATTGGCTCAAGGCTGTCCTCGATGCCAGCACTCTGGCCACATCTTCGCTCTTGATTGCCTCTTCTAATTTACCTGTTAATTCTTTCTCGTTCCTATTCCTATCGGCAGCTAACATCTTGCTATAACTTATTGATTAAGTTCTAATCTCTCTTTTGAGAGATGCCCACCATCGGTTGTTGACGATTGCACCCGTCAACCTCTCCTTAACTAATCTGCTAATCTGGTTTCTGTAAGTCTCTTTTGCCGGTAAAGACAAATTAAGTTTCCAGTAACCGGGTCCCTGTTTATGTGTTTTCTCGAGATTGACTACGCAGGTCACTAATTTGTGATCCGTATAGCCAACCGTGAACATTTCTGGACAGCTTAATATGTCCCTATCCTTACTTCTAACTAAGAATCTATCTAAGTACGATCTAGATTGACCACTGTGGTTCGTCCAAGTCCAGATTGGCACAGTTGGAAAATCTAGTCGATATCTATCGACCAAGTTAAAACGGTCGAGTAACCCCTTGAGGCTGTTACACACCTCTCTATTAGGACATGCTCCTGCATAGTCCCAACGTGCATCTAGGATGTCATTCCAATCCCCCGCTAGAAGCAGGGAACGCGACGTTTCCAGAAAAGTCTCCAGACGCTGGAAGAAGTCGGGTCATTCAGCTCCGAAAGGGGAGTAGACAGCGACCAGTCTCAAGGCCGCGCCTTCACTACTGCCAACGTCTGGCACCAACAAACGACCTTCCGGGTCCGAGTGAACAACCTGTACGTCGAGACCCAGGTGTTTTTCCAGCAGTACGACAACCCCACCCCCACCTCCAGGTTGACAGAGAGATGCATGCACCTCAAAGTCATCGAAGGTAGGGGCCAGCTGCCGCACGACGCTGATCCGAGTATCACAGATAACCATTACATTTATACCACGTGACCTGAGGTCATTTAGAAGCTTTGCTTGCTTCCAAGTTGAGCCCAGGCCACGTGCATTCAGACATCCTACTCTTAACGCATCCATGTGGGCGGCAAAGCCAAAGGAGAGTGCAGAGACCTACCTTTCTGATTTCCGGGGTTCGGGTCGCACGACTTCCATGGGGTCGGGGATGTTGGGTGAAGGGGTGTCTTGTGGTGGTGTGGGGTCGTCAGTGTGTGGTGGGGTTGGGGTGTTTGGAGTTGTGTTGGGGAGGGGAAGGGGAGGGGGAAAACTTTTTAGGAGGACGCGGTTTATGGGTTTGACAGAGGGTGGTCCTACGTCCTCCTTAAAATCCTTTTTTAGTTTTTGGTAGAGGTTCATTGGGATCTTTATTAATTTTAAATGTGGGTAGTTTTCTGAAGAAACAAAGTTTACCCCTTCGGTTTGTACCGAAGGGTTATTGTTCATGAGTTCATTTAATTTATTATTCTTTCTGTTGATGTAAGTATAGTGTAATGTCTTTTTTTCGGATGGTGTGAGTGTTTCGAAGAGAGGAGGGGCAGGTTTGGTTTTGTTTGTTGCTGGAGGGGTGTTTTGTGTTTTGTTGGATTGTGTTGACATTTGGGTAGGGGCTGTTTGGCCTTGTGTGTTTTGCACATGGTTTCTTTTTTTCCTTTTAATCTGTCTGAAGGACTCCCTTTCTTCCTCCGAATTCGTTGGGTTATCTTCAGTGTTGGAGGGAAGAGGTATGTTTGCTGGTAATGTTTCCGTGTTGGTTTTCCTTGTGGGGGGAATGGATGTCACTATGTTAGACTGTGTTGTGTGTTGTGGCTGCGGTGGTTGTGTTGTTTTATTGAGTGAGGGTTTGGGTGGGACTGTGTTTTGTTTTGGGGTAATGTGTTGTGTCTGTTTGTGTTGTGGTGGTGGTGTAGTTTTACTGAGGGACGGGTTGGGTGGGACTGAGTTTTGTTGTTTGTTTATCTGTTGTGGTGGTGGTGGAGCTGGTGTTGGTAGCAGGGTTTTCTTCCTGTTGAGTTGGGGACAAGCTGCCTTCAGGTGCCCTCTGCCTGCACAAATATGACAGGACGGCCTTATCCCCTCCACGCTAATGTTTATAATACCCGTGGCCCTCTAATAGGATTCTGTCGGGTATTTGGGCAATGCGTTCAGGCTTCATTTGCACTACAAGTTCTATACCTGTTCCACTGAACGCATTGCCTGTGGTTTTCCCAATGGAAATCACGTTATCATTCGCTGGATTGATGAAGCCAGCTATGAACCAGCAGTAGTCCACATCTGGCATCATCGCATCCAGCCATATGCGCTGAGTTCTTTTACCCATATAAGATGGATAAAAGGTAAAATTTGTCGAACGAATCGGCGACAAAGCATATTTTTTTGCCGCTGATTCGTTCTTCATAATAATCGCTAGGCTTCCATACAGCCTGTCTCTTCTTATGAAAGTGGCTTCATTAAGTACTTTTGTAAGTACTGCTTTAATTTCTGCTTGTGTTGGTTGTTGAGATATTGTTGATGGTGCGGAAAACGACCGTCCGACTTTCAATATATATTTGGTGAGTTCATGGGGCATTTTTACCGATAAGGTTCCATTTTCCCCTTGAGTTATGTATTGTTTGGCGTCTTTTTTTCTTTGTGCCACATCTGAAATATTTTCAGGTATATATGTTAAAGATTTCTTTGTTGTTTGTGGAAATGAAATATTATTGGTGTTGACTTTGCCGTCTGTTTTGCTTTCTGTTATGATGTTGTTTTCAAATGTTATTTTTGTGTTTGTTGTTTCTTGGTTTGTGGTATTATATTGTCATGTAATTCTTTCAAATTTTTGTTGTTGTTGGAATCAATCTCCAGATTTGTGTTTTCGTCATGTTACTCCGCACATTCGTCTGTTTTTCTTTTATTTTTTCTTTCCTTCTCTATGACGTTAGTTGGGAAGGAAGGGGGGACTAAAGCGTGCGAGCTTACAAATCTTACCGCTGTGTCCCCTCCACCTCTATTTTCGTTAGCTTCGTTTAACATTTCTGCCAGATGATTGAAATGTTATGCCACAAAATTTAAAAAAACAGGTTTTTCACCCCTGGGATGGGCGAAGATGAGCTGACCCACCGCCTGACAGTTCAGACGGGGGGTCAAGCTACACAACAGTATCAAAATTAAAATTAAACTTACAAAATGTCCGCAATAAATTGGAACAAAACTTCTGCGCGAAGTGAATTACGTCTACGCTGTCAAACAGACGACAGCTAGATGAGACAGTCAATTAGATAGATAGATAGATAGATAGATAGATAGATAGATATATAGATAGATAGATAGATAGATAGATAGATATAGATATTTCTTTATTAGCCACAAGGGCGCACAAGAAAAGGGGACAAAACAAAGACATGCCGGACATTTTACATACAATCGTGTAAAAATATGAAACAAACAAATATAACAATCGAAATCCCCGTCGATAAAACAACCCTCAACTTCAGTAGCGTCTTCTGCAAGTCTCCTTTCTTCCTTTCGCTCTCCTCTTCAACCTACAGGTTCATATACAGAGAAGGCCCAATAACTCGGGCCCTTTTTGCTACATTCACCCACCTTTCAGTAAATTTACTGGGGTGCAATGCCTCTCTCTCCGCTCTGATTCTCCTACTAAAGTGGTTTCCAAAGAAGGGAATTAGTTGTTGTCCGGAGAGAAAGGCCTCTGTCCTCAGTCCTCTCAATCTCGTCCACCGTATAAACTCTTTCACCATAGCCACCATACAGAGGAAAACCGCCTCTCTTTCGTTTATGAAAGAAGTTGGCGGTTTGATCCTTACTATGGTATCGGAAGTCAACTGGATTTGTCCCATACATGACAGCAGTTGTTCTGCGTAGTCCCAGGTTGGTTACGCCCCGGCAGTGTACAATTGCGTGCAGGACGGTTTCAATGTCATGCCCGCATCTTGGACACGTCCTCTTGGAAGGATCCCTGCCGGGGCATCCGTACCTGTAGATCTTGTCACGAACTGGTAGAGCTCCTCGGTAGCTCTGCCAGGCCAGTGACGTCTCAAAGTTGTCCATAGATCCCCGGCGGAAAGTCATATCAAACAAACAGGTGTGTTCGTCGTCTTCGACGCCTAGAAACTATCCGAGCACGTCGTTGCCCTTGTGACGTATTAACCCCCTATAGAATGTCGAAGTGGAGTCTCCACTGATTGCCGTGAACGATTGACAGAGGACTGTAGGTGCCTGAGCGAATTCAATGTGCCAGGCGCCCATCTTCTTCGGTCTCCGCTTAAACCAGGACTGCAGCTCCGTCAGCGCGACAAGTTGCGGGAAGGCCTGTCTCACATCGGTTGGGGGTCGGTGAGGAATACCCGTAGATGCCGTAGCCTCAGCTCATGCTTGCGCATCATCAGCCACGGTATTCCCAGCCCTCCATTGGAAGGGTGCTGACAGCAGACGGATCTCCTCACCAGAGGAGCCTGCTTCTTCCAAAGGAACTGGAAGAGCATGCGTTCCATCTTGGTGAGGTGTTCACGGGGACAAGGCACAACGGTCAAGCGGTAGAAGATGACGGACGCTATGAAAGTGTTCGCCACTTCCGTTCGACCTTTCAAGGATAGTTTGCACCCTGCACAATTCTGGGTGAGCGCAAATACCTTAGCCGTTACCTCGTTCCAGTATTTCTCCACCTGGAGGTCCACACCGAACCAGACCCCGAGCAATTTCACCGTTCCGTCCGTCCAGCATCTGACGAAGCTGTCGGACGGCATCGGTTTGCCTCTCCACGTTCCGAGTTGCAAACAGACAGACTTGTCTGGGTTCAGGTTTGCTCCTGTGTGCCTTTGGTATTCTTGCAGGAAGTTGCCTATCGCCCCGATTTACGAGGTTTCCGATACCATTACCGTCACCTTGTCAGCATAAGCCGACGCCGCTTTCCGCAGTCCCGGTTCCAACGGGATGCCCTGCAGCAGCTCCAAATTCCACAGTAATGGCTCTAGAGTCCGTACGTACAGAATGGAGGAGACAGGGAATCCCTGTCGGATGGAACGCGTGATTGCGAACGGCTCCGATAGGTAGCCGTTCACCTTGACCATGGAGCAGATGTTGGTGTGCTTGCGGTGATCGACCCTATCGAACGCTTTAGACTGATCTAAATTGATCAGCGTCCCACCGAAGCCGGGTTAACACCCCACCCTCTCTATGATGTATTGCATGAGGTGGAGGTTGTCGTGTATGGACCTGGTCGGGATTGCACACCTATGCGCTTTCCTACCAGGTTCTCGACGACAAGCGTCAACCTTGGTGCCAATACCTTGGCCAAAATCTTTAACTCTGTGTTGAGCAGAGTTATGGGCCTAAATTTGCTTAGTTCATCCCCATGTTCTTGTCTTTCCTGATCAGCGTTATTACGTCTCTGTCTGCAGAGCTGGGAATTCTCCCGTTCTGCTACCAATTGCAGTAGACGTCATCGAGGACGCCAGAGAACAAGTCCGGCATGCCTATGTAAAACTCATAGGATAGACCATCTAGACCGGGAGATTTGCGTTTCCCGCAGCAGCCCAGAGCGTACCGTATCTCAGTGGCTGTGATCGGTCTTTCACAGACTCACCGTCCATGCTCGAGAGACGCGGCAGGCCGTCGAGGCATGAACCGAAGTCCATTGCCCCATTCAACGCACCGACACTCTGCTCGACCAGTTGCGCAAAGTGCCGCTGAAAGGCCGCGCATATCCGCTTGAGATCAAGTAGCACTCGTCTGTTTTGGTATTTCAAAGACCGAATCGTTGACTTGTTGCCACTTTTCGCCTCTACCACTCGGGCCCAGCTAACAGCTTTCGCTCCCTCGTTTCCTAGAGAACGTGATTTACTTCTGACCACGCAGCCTTCGTGTTTCGCGTCGAAGAACTGGTCCAGTGCCGTTCTCGTTACTAGCACTCTAGCTACGTTGCCACTCCTAAGCGCCTCCTCTATCTTGGCTACTAGTTCCGTTTCTGTTTTGTTTCTCTCTGAGGCTAACTCTCTGCTAAAGTCTATCGACTCTACTCTAATTGCTTTCTTGAAGGATTATCGCAATCTTCTGTTGACGATTGTTCCTGGCAATTGTTGCTTAACTAATCTACTTATCCGGTCATTGTAGGATTTACGCGTCGGTAGCGACACGTTCAGCTTCCAGTATCCGGGTCTTTGTCTATGTATTCTATCACGGTTGACTATGCAGATGACTAGTCTGTGGTCTGAATAGGCAACCATGTGCATTTGTGGACAGCTTAACATCTTCTTCTCTCTCTCACTCTCTCTGATAAAGAACCTGTCTAAATACGATCTCGATGTCCCGCTACGGTTTGTCCAAATCCACTGTGGTGCAGTCGGGAAATCTAGTCGATACCTAAAGGCCAGCTGGAATTGGCCGATTAAATTTTGAGGCTGTTGCACCCACCTCTACTGGGACATGATCCTACATAGTCCCATCGTGCGTCTAGGATGCCATTCCAGTCCCCCACCAAAGGCAAGGAGCAAGACGTTCCCAGAAAAGAATCTAGACGTTTAAAGAAGTCAGGCCACGATTGCCCATTCGGGGCATAAACGGCCACCAGTCTGAAGGTTCCACCTCCAACACTATTCCCGTCTAAGACTACCAGTCTACCCTGCGGGTCCAAGTGTACTTGCTGTACTTCGACGTCCAGGATTTTCCGAAACATGACAGCCACTCCCCCTCCACCTGCTGGCTAACAGAGAGATGCGTAGATCTCAAAGTCTTTGAAGATGGAGGTTAGTTGCTGCCTGTTGTGGATCCTGGACCCGGTGATGGCTATCACATCCATACCGTGTGACCTAAGGTCGTTTAAAAGTTGGCCCTGTTTCCAAAACAGGTGCATTTACATTTTCGTTTCCTGGAGATCGGGTTGTTCAATCTCCATTTGGGTGCTGGTGGGGTGTTGGGTGGGGAAACATTTTAACAGGACACGGTTTTATGGGTTTTTGACAGGGGTTGCCCAAGTCCTGCGAACATTTTGTTTTTAGTTTGCTATATGTGTCCATAGAAACCCTTATCAGTTTGAAGTGTGGAGACGATTCTGCTTTAACGAAAGTTTTACCCTCCTTCTCCACCTTGGGGTTTTGGGAGATGACTTCCATCAACTTCTTGCTGTTTGTGTTGATGTATGTGTATTGTTGTTCGTTTTTTTGTTGTGTTGTTTTAGTTTGTTGTTCGTCCGGGAGTTTTATTTTTATGGTGCGTGCTTGTGTTTGGGGTGGTGTTTGTGTTTGTTTGCTGGTAGGGCGGGGGGGGGGGTTGATTATGGTGTTATTTGTGTCGTTGTTTGTGATGGTGGTTGTATGTTGGCGTTAGTGATTGTTGTTTTGTGGTTTTGTGGTGCATTTTTTTTGTTTTTTTTATTTTCGAGGTTGTCCTTCATCTTCACTTGGAGATAAAAAAGTAGCTTCTTCTGAGGATGATTCGTCAGCAGGAGCTTGCGGTAGGGGCATCTTGTGTGGTGATGCTTTGTTCGTGTGTGTGTTTCTGGCAGTGTTGGATGGAGTGGGATGGGGTTGAACTGTATTTTTCGGGGAGTTGTTTGTGTTTTTCCTGCTGTTGTTGGTTGAGTGGTTGTTTATTTTGGTGCGTTTGCTTGTTTCGTGTGTTGTTGCTGTTGTTGTGGTGGTGGTGGATGATTTCGGGTTGGTGTTGGTAAACATATTTTTGGGGGGTTGTTTTTTAAAAATGTGTCTGTAAAGAGCAGAAGGCCTTTAGATGTGCTGTGCTGTTAATCGAAAGCAGTGTGGTCTTCTTCTTTCAACCGAATTTTTCATGTGGCTGTTGTCCACCAGCACTTTTTCGGGTATTTTGGAGATCCTCTCCGGCCTCATTTGCACCAGAATCTCAAAATTTGTAGCAGACCACGCGTGTCTGTTTGACTTGGTGATGTAGAGAATGGTGTCTTGTCCCTCCTCTAAAAAAACTTGCCAATATCCACCAAATATTAATATTTCGTGGTATGTTTGTGATTTTGATTTTCTGAGCTTTTTCCCAGGTATGTAGGGAAAAAGGTGAATTTTTTTTACAGTATTTGTTTCACTGAATCTTTTTTGTGCGAGGGCCTCGCTTTTGAGGGCACCGACATACTCCCATACTGTTTGGCCCTCTGCATAAAGTCAATATTTGGCAATATCTCCTTCAAGGTTGCCTCTATTTCCTCTTGACTGAGGAATGCTGGTCTTTTTGTTTCATTTGAAACAGTTGTGAAGGTAACTGTTCTTCGAAGTGTTTCAAGACGAATTTCTGTGGGTGAGTTTATTTTAAATCCACCGTTTTCACCTAAAATGATACACTCCTTTGCTTCAGAGAGCATCTGTCTCGCATTGGAGATACCAAGATACTTGAAATCTTATTTGTTCATGACTGTTTGCGCAAAAGTTATTTTTTTTTGGTGTCGTTGTTATTGTTGTTGTTGTTGTGGTTGTCGGTTTTTCCGTTTATAGTTGTGTCAATCGTTTTATTTTCTGTTGTTTTTTTCTGTTGTTTTTGGTGTGTGTTGTGCACTGTGTGGTTCAATCTTGTTTTTATTATATATTTCCTTTTCATGAAACAAAACCTTGTTGTCCATATTGGCTTCCATAGTGACGCTAATACATGCGGAGTTTTAGGTAACGTTGAAATCCATATTATTTGTGATTGTTTCTGTAAAAGTTATTTTTTTATCGTTGTTGTTGTTGTTGCTGTGGTTGTCGGTTTTTCCGTTTGTAGTTGTGTCAATTGTTTTTTCTGTTGTTTTGGTGCCTGTTGTAAACTGTGTGATTCAATTTGTCTGTGTTGTCTACTTCACTTTCTCGAAACAAAACTTTGTTTTCAGCTACATTGATACAGGCAGAGCTCGTAGCAACGTTATCCTCTAATTCTTCTTTTCTTTTTCCTTTCTCAACGTTCGCTAGCGTTCCTTGTACGCTAGCCATTGCCGATGAAAAAATGATAAAAATGTTCTTAACAGTTTTTCAAATTAATTTCAAATTAAATTTTGTCCCCTGTGGGGGCGATAATTGAGACTGACACCCAGCTGAAAATTCAGCCTGAAGTGGGTTAATCTACAAAACAATGTGTTTTTTTACAAGAATTTCTGTTTTTTTTATAAATAAATTGGCAGAAACTTACCAGCTGATTCGTGGATAAAGGAGCCCGGGTTAGTGTTATTCCTGTTTCACTAATCTCGGGTAAAAGACACCCAACACCGTCCTTTCCGCAGGCAGTGAACCAATCGTCAATTCCGACTTTCGGGTAAAAATCACTGACCATCAATTTAGGCCTGAGGCGGCGTTTTCAATGGTGGTTCGTCGCGGCAGACCTGCCGACCCCTATCCTAGGAGACGATTTTCTCCACCACTTCAAACTTCTGGTGGATATGAAGAACCGGAGGCTTATTGACACCACCACAAACCTCACTGTGAGAGGTACATTTACCACGCAATCCACAGATGGGCCCTGTAATTTGCCAGTCAGAGCCTTCGAGGTACAACGGCATTCTCCAGAAATACCCAGACATCACTCGCCCGGTATTTAAGGATGGTCCTATTAAGCATAGTGTCGCGCACCACATCGAGAGAAGGGGACCACCCACAGCTGCCCGACCAAGGAGACTGCCTCCAGACCTATTGAGAATCGACAAACAGGAGTTCCAACACATGCTGGGCCTCGGAATCATTCGCCCTTCCTCCAGCGACTGGTCTGCACCCCTACACCTTGTTCCTAAAAAAACTGAGAATGATTGGCGACCATGTGGGCATTATCGTGTACTTAACAATTCTACAGTACCCGATAATTACCCTGTACCTCACTTGCACGACTTTTCTGCCTCTCTGCAAGGCGCACGCATCTTTTCCAAGATAGATTTGGTGCGTACATATAACCAGATACCTATGGAGCCTGCAGATATTCCGAAGACCGCAATCACACCACCGTTCGGTTTATTTGAATTCCTGCGAATGCCGTTCGGTGTGCGCAAGACTGCACACACTTTTCAGCGGTTTATTGACACTGTGTTACGTGATCTACCCTTCGTATACGCGTATATTGACGACGAGCTGGTAGCAAGTACTTCCGAGCAAGAACACGAGAAGCACTTAGATCTCCTTTTCCAACGTTTGGCTGAGTACGGTATCATCATCACCCAGCAAGTGCCTTCTCGGCGTTCCTTCACTGTCCTTTCTCGGGCACATCATCGATAAAGACGGCATTTGTCCACTTCCCGAGAAAGTAGAAGCTATCCGCAGTTTTCCCGCACCTACTTCACTTCGGAAACTGCGTGAATTCCTCGGTTTGGTGAATTTTTATAGGCGTTTTATCCCTCACTGTTCCGACGCAGCCAGACTCCTCACGGACCTTCTTCGTAAACGAACTCGCAAAAACGAAGAGATCACTCTAAACGAGGAAGAATTAACATCTTTTAACCGCCCGAAGGAAATGTTGGCAAACGCTTCCATGCTCGTTTTCTCCAGGTCTGGCGCTCCTCTTTCGATGCTAGTGGACGCATCAGATACGGGGGTTGGAGGCGTTTTACAACAACATGTCGACGGCGTTTGCAACTGGCAGAAATGAAATGCAGTACCTTTGGCCGCGAACTCTTGGCAACCTATCTTTCGGTTTAGCATTTTCGGCACATGCTCGAAGGATCAGATTTCGTGATCTACACGGACCATAAACCACTAGTTTATGCATTACGTACCAAATCTGATCGACATTCACCGAGACAACTCCGACACCTGGATTTTGTCTCCCAATATTCAACTGATATCCGGCATATCAAGGGATCAGACAACTTAGCAGCAGACGCCCTGTCCCAAATCCAGCTGAACGCAGTACATGTGCATTCGGGCATCGACCTTCAACAGATCGCAGCTGACCAAGAGACTGACGAAGAGTTTATCAAGCTCCGAGATTTGTCATCCCTCAAGTTTCAGCAAGTTCCCATTTCTTCTTCTCCGGGACAAATTTGGTGCGATTTTCTACCGGTCATGAACGACCGTACGTACCACAGATGCATCGTCGACAGGTTTTTTCTGCTTTACACTGCTTGTCTCACCCGGGAATCCGGGCTACACAGAAACTCATCTCTGCTCGTTTTGTGTGGACTAACATTAACAAGGACATGCGCGACTGGTTCAGGAGCTGCATTGCCTGACAGAAAGCCAAAGTCCACAGACACATCAAAACTCCACTCGGCACGTTCGCGCAACCTGATGCACCTTTTCATCATGTGCATATCGACATCGTCGGACCTCTACCACCCTCACAGAACTACACACACTTGCTCGCCTGCATAGGTCAATTTTCCCGTTGGCCTGAGGCTTTTCCCTTAAATGATACCTCAGCGGAAACAGTCGCTAAAATTTTGGTTTTACACTAGGCATCACGTTACGGCGCCCCAGCGAAGATAACAACGGACAGAGGACGCCAATTTGACTCCCCCCTCTTCAGGGGAACTGACTCGCCTGTTAGGATGTAAACACATCCGCACGACAGCTTATCACCCGCAAGCTAATGATCTCGTGGAAAGATTCCATCGCAAATTGAAAGCTGCAATAAAAGCATATCCAGACAAGACCCACGGGTTTTAATACCTACCACTCATCCTTCTGGGCATTCGATCCACCGTTAAGGAGGAATTCGGATACACACCTGCAGAATTAGTGTACGGCAACACCCTGGTCAGATGGTTGCTCCCATCTCTCTACAGGATGTTCCAGACCCAGGATCATACGTACACCGTCTTCGACAATATATTTCTCACCTTGCTCCTGCAAGCACCCGTCAACAGAACACGGCCACACACGTACCTTCAGACATTAACGATTGGACACACGTTATCTTTCGAAACGACACCATCTCAGCTCATCTTCGCCCTCCATATTCTGGCCCTTATCGTGTTCTAAAAACACATCCGAAATATTTTATTCTCGATCTAGATGGTAAACAGAATTCTGTCAGCGTGGACAGATTGAAAAAAGCCATCATGGTACTGTAACAGTCACTACACCAGAGACTCCAACAGATTGCTGTCCCAGCGAGCCACCTGTTTCATCCCCAGTCATGAGAAGTGGACGACGCGTCCATTGGCCCGCCAAGTTGGCATAATGTGTGAATTACCGTTAACCTCAAGTGAGTTTCTTAATCATTCTTCGTGCAAAACAATTCAATTTTTCTTGTGTTTACTATTTCCAGTTTCAAATACAATGAATTTCTGCTGGAACAATTGCAATTTTTTAGTGACCATGTGCTCATGTCACGAAGAACATTATTTATTATGAACATTATTTATTACAAACACTATTTAAGAACAAACATTGTGTATAACATTTTTTTCTTCACTCTCTTGTTTTGCAAAGTTTTTATTTTTCTTGTTCTGTAACATTGATTGTGTAATTGCCATCATTTTTGTATAGATACAAGGCGTGTACATATTCTGTTGTTCATGCACACTACAACACCACGTTTTTTTTCACCTTTTGGTTCATACACTGAGCAATAGATATTTGTGTCCCTCTAACTCTTATACTACAAAATGTTTTCTCTTTGATCACGCATTTCACAAATCGCATCATCAAAACACTGGCCTTCTTTTTTCACGTACACATTCACTCAATAGCTCGAGAATGCCTCGCTATTTTTTTACCACATGCATTCGCTCAAGTCATATGCTGTGGAGCAAACTTTTAGGCAGCATGCCTACGGCCATTCATTTCACACGTTACGGTTATCTTCACTGCCCAGTTAGACTTTTTGTCATGCAATTCACAGGCAGCTCAACCCAAATTGCAACAGGCTCATTCATCACTGCTGCATAAATCTGGTCAAAATCATTTTATAGTTTATTTCTTTTTCTCTTCCTGACACACACATCATGCCATAGCATCTCTACATCGACTCTGTCCTGTACTCGATGATCACAAAATTTTACAACGTGCTGGACACTGCTGAGGATATTGTCATGACAAATGCACCACTGGCCCATTACTATACGATATTTCACTCTTTTGTTGTACAAAAGATTTGGCAGTGGGCTAATGTACAGCCACCGGAAATAACATCTGTGAAATATACAGCGCCATATACCTGTTAGCTAGCTACCTCACCGTGAAACAAAACAATCCATAGAAGCTACCAGAATAAACGCCTACACAGCGGCTAAACATGAAACGATTATTTCTGTATAAATATAGTGTTTCCAAACACTTCGCCAGTTGACATTTGGCAAAGTCAACCCGCGTATCGTTGTTCCTCGCCACTGCCACGCTTGGCACTCACACACGCCTTGTACCATGTATCGTCGATTCATGTGAAAATAAAAAGCTGATCGACATTACATCTCTCGCCTTGCTTCGTCCTTTCAACTTGTGCTTTCGTCTGTTCATCCTTACCGTATGTGACAATAGTTCTTTTAAGGGCTATCTTCAGATACGATCAGACCGTATGCGATAACAATCCTTTTAAGGGCTATTCTCGGATCTGATCGGAAGTGGTGACCAGACTGACTAACCACGTCGCTACACAGACACACACACACACACACACACATATATATATATATATATATATACATATATATATATATATATATATATATATATATATATATATATATATATATATATATATATATATATATATATATACATATACATATGTATATATATATATATATATATATATATATATATATATATATATATATATATATATATATATATATATATATACACATATATATACAAATATAGACACACATATACACATATATATATACAGATATACACATACATATACATATAAATACACATACATAAATACACACATATACACACACATATATATATATATATACATACACACATACACACATACATATATATACACATATGCACACATATATACACACACATACACACATACACATACATATAAATATATATATAAAAATAAATAAATACATACACAGATATATATATATCTATATACATACATACACATACATACATATACACATACACATATACATATATATATATATATATACATATATATATAGAGAGAGAGAATCTAATATGACTAGGGCCAACTTTTTAGATGTCACTCTCGACCTGGATACTT